>JAKUBG010000003.1:0-631574 GCA_030563145.1 Schwanniomyces polymorphus var. africanus
GAGAAAGAAACCTATCAATAAACTCTTTGGGTTCCATCTCTCTAAATTCAGCTTTCATTAACGCTTTAGTAATAAAAATACTTGGTCCTATATCAGGCATGATTCCTAGCGAAAAAGAAGCATGGCTCTTTGTAACAAGTTTTACCGAAGTAATATTTGGTGCAGCTGATTGCCTGCCAAACTTTATTGGGTGAGTATCCAAGAATACTCTGGTATGTAGATGTTCATCTGAATGAATCTGGGAATATAACTCAGGGTTTCTTCTAAAAAATTTAGTAGATGGGTCATCATATAAAATCTTGTCACTGCTTAAATTCGAGAAATACATATTAATATATCAGTTAGATATATTCGTTGTGTATATCTTTTTTATAGCATAGACTTTTTTAGTATGCTATCCTGCATATTGGTAATAAACATAATCGTGGCTTAAGTAAATTAATAAGTGCTTCATTAGACATATTACAAGTTTAGCAGGTCAATTGATCTATTATAAATATTATAAATAGCCACCTGTTCGTTTAGTACTTTTAGAATAAGAATTAATTCACGAGAAGTTACTAAGGAGTGGTTGTAAAATTTTTGCCCCTACTCAGGAATTTGCAGCCACACGCTGGAAATTTTCACTCCAATAATTGAATAATTCTTTTCGTAGATATGGCAATTATAACTCAGTTCTAAATTAACTCAATCAAAATCCATAATTTTAAAATAATAATTCTATAGAAATAGAGTATACCTATGATTGAAATTGAGTAAATTAATATTTCAATAATAGAAAATAATTTAAAAAAAATATTAAATTGTGTAAAACTATTTTGTTACCTATTATGAAAGATTTCCTTCCAGGATCTAAAATAATGTAAATACAAATATTTAAACTAAAATAAATTTTCAAGTTATTAGTTCATACTAATCTTTCCAGTAAAATGATCCATTAGATGTGGAGATATATTACCGTTTCCAGTCCCTAAAAATCTTATTTAAGAATGACTATGAAGTCAAGCCACATTATATCAAGCGAAGTCGATCATTAAAAAAATTCATTTGCTAAAGATGCTAACTTTTTTTTTTGAACTGCAGCACCTTATTTGGTGTTGCCCCATTTTTCTTCTAGACGTCCTATTTATTTGATTCAGAGATTCATCTTTAATCTTATTATTATTAGCTATGTTTCTATCTGTTAGAGATATTTCTTCCATTATTTGAATATTATCTATCTCTTCTATAGTTTAGGTGGCTATTTTTAAAATCTTATCTATACTATCTTTTTGTGTAACTTTGGATTTTGCAATAAGATTTTGGATAATTTTGCAATTCCTGCAAAACTGAGTACAGATTCACATACATGGCTCAGCTAATTTAGAGCTAGTTCAATCTATGTCGGAAACGATACACAATTTTAATAAAAAAGGCTTCTTCAGTACTTCTGTTATAGCTTACATTGGGGCCTAATCAATTAATTATCTTTCTAATATGGAATTCAATGATCCGCCATATTTACATATTTACTACTGTATGGCTCTATTATATTTCTGGCGTTGTAGCGATCAATTTTTAGATTGTTCGTTGTATCCATAATACTATATTAATTACCTGCTATGCTGTATACTAGAAATCTTAGACTTAATTTGAAGTTGTTATAGTTCATAATTGTAATTATTGTTCATACAACGAGATACTGGCTGTCTATCTTATAAATTTCAAGATGTGGTGTTAGTAATGCTAGGAGTTATGGTATAGCTGGAATTGAGGGGTATTGCTTGAATCTACTCAAATCAAAAAATAATTTATTACGTTCGAAAATAAGTTACTATTAAATCCATTAATTTTTCTAGATGTGATTAGATTGTATCACATTTTTTTTTTCTAACCCAATAATTCAGAATTATTCAATTGACTCTCCTCCTTTTCAAGTAGATCAAGAAATAGATATTTTAGACCTATATAGTTTTTCAACTTCTAGTAATCCACATCTCGAAACGTACACTCTTGAAACATGGATGGCCATAAAAACTTTATAGGTATTACAATTATAACTTTAAAAGGACAATAATAGTTTTTAAACACAATTTTGGTCGTTGCTGCAGAGACAGAAGAGTTATCATGATATTACGTACAATAAGCTCGCATACCAAGTTTTCTGGAACAATAACAAATCTAAGAGTCGTTAGATTTATGGAGCGAAAAGAAGTTTAACTGATAACAGTGCCTAAATGCCATAGGTTAATTATTTTATGTCATTAGTATTTAGAAAATCAATTAACAACATGTTCTAGTTTTTATCAAATCATATTTACCCCTTTATGCAAACCAACAAACTGGAGCCGTGCAATTGAATGGTAATTTTACAAAAAATATTTGTTCCTCAATATGATTGATTTATCTCACTAAGATCCTTTAAATGGAGGATTGACATTGGAATGACAAGTGTGTCAATTAGGCGGGGTGTTCTCCAATATGAATAACTGCAGCTATTTTCTTACACCAATGACTTTCTATAAAATGCAATGCATCGAGGCTAAAATTTCTATTCCTATTTAGTGAGATTTTACCGCATTTAGAATTTTTAAATGACTAAACCAACACTATATTTTTTAGTGACTATGTCCATATTTTATGCTCACATTCCTTGAAAACCCAATGATACCTCCAGTCAAAATTCCTCAAATTATATAAAGTCTGAGATATTTTAAGTTCATAAAGATGACACATTAATTTTAAGTGATTATGAGTCTGAACGACAGTTTTTTTATATTTCCATGTGGAAGGGCTCCAAATTTGACTGTAATTGATTCACAGATAGATTGGAATACTGTTAATGATGCATATGTTTGTGTAAGAATCAAGATATGCAATATAAAGCAATTTCAAGCAGTGCATCAAGTATCCACACTAATATAATATATAATATTCAAGTATCTTTTATGTACAATGCTTTTACATGTCTTATTTAAAGTTGTGGGAATTTAGATACGATAATTTATACTGATATTTTACTCTCCAGTCATGGTGCAATAGGAGTTGTGGTGGGTTGCCGAAGTTTTAATGAAGTAAAATGACGTTATGTTTTTGTTGATAACTTGAAACAAAATAGCTTGAATATCAGAAAACTACATTGAGCAACTTATTTTTCAGCAATATGTCCTAATTGTATAAACTTTTCATGTACGATAGAATTCATTTCAAACAACTTAAGTTCATTTGCTTCGATCTAAGGTAACACAAAAACACCCACCTCTCTACTGAAAATTAGATAAACAAAAATAAATTTTGCAGCATTCACAACACAAAGAGGGTTGTTTAAACAATATTTATTTCTCCAAGTTTACTTCAACCTACATATGTAATATAGAAAGGATAGCCATAAATATTAACTTTTATTTTTGAATATTTGCTACTGTAGACCTAATAAAATTAGTTTTAAGTATGAAATTAAGACGTCCATAATCTGGAGGAGAAGATAGTTTACATCTTATTACACTTAACCTCCAATACCAGTTTACCAATTAAAAATATAATAAAGAAAATATTCTCCAGATGCATAACCATATTCTAAATCTATATGCTTTGACGATACTACAATCGATATAACTATTCCCGATTCGTTCTTTTAAATTGATGATGCACCACCAATATTATTTTTGTAAATGCTAAAAAATTTTTTTGATATACCCCACAACTAATTCCCAAATTATATATAAGGAGACAAATAGATTGAATGATAATAGAATAATTTTATAAGTATTGAAAAACAATTTCGTAATTATGAGTGTAACTTTGAATATGACCTTAACATTTCCATGTGGGCCTACAACTATGACTGCTACGGAGCTAGATTGGAGGGTTGCTACAGATATATATGCTTGTGGGAAATACGAAGATAATACTTCCCTGTCTAATAATGCTCCAAATTTACGTATCAACAATATAATAAAGTATCTTTTATATACAATATTATTCTTTAATGTGGCATAGATCTCCTAATATAACTTGAAGGTTATAGTCAGGGATTTCAAAAAACTGAACCCAAAAGAATGTTATTTTATGCTTATATTTTTTTTTTTTTAGCATATTCTTTGCTATCTATTTTTAGCATATTCTTTGCTATCACTTTCTACTAATGGATATGTGATGCAAGAAAATTTCCTCTCGTTACATACCTTATGTGTAATAATCGAAAATATATTATTTCATTTAAATCAATATATAGGAAATCGGAATGAAAAGCTAGCATCAATTGCCAATTCGAAAGCAAAGGAGACTTATTTATTCACGCCGATTGCAATAAATGGAACCTACGCAAGGTAGTAGATAATTGTCTTAATTATTTCGATGAAATAACAATCTATCTGCTTTCATGTTTTTCCATTATAATATTTATAGCTCAAAGTGATGACCATAGAACATCTAAATTATATATCCTGTAATAAGTACTATCTCCCAGTTATTCATCAGTTTCCTCCACCATTACGATTGAATTACAATGAGTTAAGCAGTCCTACACGGGCACTCTGTTAGAACCAAATCTTATCTTATCAAAGTTCATAATAATGATGCTGATCCATTACTACCAATCCCTATGTCACCACTATTCTAAAATGGACAGACTCGGTTAAGGGTTAGGAAAATATGTAATGGATAAAAACCTTGCATATATCCTGTATATAATTCTAATTTTATTGGAGAAAATGTTTCCTTTATTGTACAGTGTTTTATAATTCACTCATACTTCTTGTTCAAATATATTCATACTATCGTTGGAAAAATACTCATACTACCGACAATTAATTAATCAAACTAACCTGCAAAAAATGTTCATACTGAACTGCAAAAAAATCTCATACTACCTTATGTGATAACTCTTTTATATAAAATAAATATGAGTATTGAACCCAAATATAACTTTATCATCGAAGATGGCCAAGGTCACCTAGCTGATAGCAAGGGTAGGAATTAATATTGTTAAATTCATACAAGATTCCAAGGATCAATGAAGATGATCGAAGATGATCCTTGGAATCTTGTATGAATTTTAAAGACTTTACAATAATGACCAAAGATCGTAAAGAAAAATTTAAAAAAGAGATAAAGGATCCCTAAGAAAAGCCTATTATGGAAGTATATCCAATTCAAAAAAAACCAAAAAGAGAAAGCATAAGATATTCTTTTGAAATTAAGCAAAAATTCCATGAAATGACTGTCGAGGAGGGCTTTTCCGCTTATCTGGCTGCAAATATCCTTGGAATTCCTAAGAAAATAGCTTATACTTGGAAAAGAGAAGCCAATGAGCAACAATATTGTGACCTTATCAGAATTCCAACTAGTACTAAAAAGCATCGAAGAAAACCTATTTTGAATCAGTTACATAAAGAATATTTACTCTCCATTGTGAGTGACAACTCAACCCTCACTCTAGGAATGATGGTAATTAATCCCCAGGAAAATTTTATGGATTTAAAAGCTTCTTCTTCTACCGTTTATAAATTTATAGGGAAATTATCATAAGCTTTAAAAGAATTTCTTTATTTCTAAATGAAGCTTATTTTTTAGGTGATTAAAGGAGCAGAGAAAATTATGTATAAATTGCACTTAAAATAAATTCCCTTGTGGTATATCAAGTATAAGGATTAGCGAGTTCGATTGGAAACGTACCTTGGAAATAGCATCCCTTGAGGATAACCAAATTTTCAAGCTTAAAGATTAATATGATTTGGTGTACTTCATGAACTCTATTAAATATGTGCATTAGCTTTTAAGGCTTGTCTGTATAAATTGATTTAGAATAGGTCCTAATCTGGAATGATAAATGGTAATGGTCATTAAATTGTTCCCCGGTAATTGAGCTTGATTATTACATTTTAAGGGAACTTAATTTGTAGAATCCAATGCAGTTAGCTTGATTTAAAATCTTTCACTACAAATAAGGAACGGTTAGAGTATAGCTTATATACACTCTCATTTAAAAACAAGTTGATATAAGTGGTATAAAAATGTGTTGATATTTCTTTCGAAGATCAACGAATCTAGGTTTGGTGATGTCAATTTATACACCTAAGAGGGTCAAGTCCACCGAATATGTAAATTTGCAATTTCTAACAACTTTTATTTCAAATAACCAATTGTTTAATTCTTTACAAAACTAATTTAAGTATAGAATCTATACAATTATAACTTTGGAGTATCTTTTTCAATAGCAATAACTTCCATTTCTAATGGTACACCTAATGGCAATTCCTTAACAGCAACACATGATCTGGCTGGCTTGTGTTCACTGAAATACTTAGCGTAGACTGAGTTGAACGGACCGAATTGTGCTTTCATGTCAGTAAGGAAAACGGTGGCCTTAACAACATGTTCCAATGAGGAGTTGGAAGCTTCCAAAATACCTGAAACATTTTTAAAAACTTGTTCAGCGTATTCTGGGACTGATGGATTACCTGGTAATGGCTTATTGTCTGGAGTGTATGGAATTTGACCAGCAACGTAAATGAATCCTATAGATAGTTAGTATATCATTCGACTGAATCTATACAAATTTGCTTATTATACTCACCATTGACCTTTACAGCTTGGGAATAACTAGCAGCTGCTGGAGGAGCATTAGTAGTAGAAACCTACAAATAGTTAGTAAATAATTCTCACTTCAATAAAAATAGAACATAGCAACATACTGGTGTAATAGAAGAGGATAATCTTTTAGCTGACATGTTGATAGATCTCAAATAGTTAGAACGCAATTGAGTAGAAAACATTATTCTGTTTTATCTTAAATTGAGTCAATATATATTTCTCCAAATCGGCGTGTTTTTTTGTGGTGTATTGAGATCGGATTTATATTTACGAGAATTATTACTATATATAACCGATACGTTATCTATGCAAATAAATGAAGAATCAATTTCTATATCTTATATAGTAACTACTTCTTTCTAGACTTCTTTTTCTTTGATTTCTTCTTATTATGCTTTGCAGGGGTCTTGTTTTTGAAATTAACATCTCCGTTTAAGAAATCCTCATTGAATTCTGACTCGAAAACCTCCTCTTGAGAAACCAACTCCGGTATATCGTCAGGCTTGTCAACTCCCTGCTTTGTTGCTTCTTTTTCACCAATAGTTATAAATGGCTCAAACTTTTCAAATAGCTCTTCTGAAAATATCTCTATTTTACTTAAAGTATTAAAATGGGAGAAAAAGAAGCTAAAATCGTTATTTAAATCAGTCAAATTTCTTCCAACCAATGTGGAGTCTTGGGGAGTTGTAGTAACATGACTATGAATAACAGTTAATATATGGTCCTCAATCAATTTTGTATATGCTTTAATGGTGTTTAAGTTTGCTTTGTTTTTTTCCAAGTCTTCAGAAATTTCATTTGAAGTCATCGAGCTATACTTCTCTATTAATTTATTCCGTTGCTCTTCATTATATTCGTCATCATTAATAACTTCTTCTACTTGTAATTTTTGTGTAGGAGTAGTTTCGCCAACTTCATACTGGGAATTCTTTACTTTGAAGAACAATTCTCTTGCAACAGGTAATTTTCCGACCCAGTTAATTAATAAAACTTGAAGCTCATTCGAATAATCATGTATATGATCATCATCATCAGTTTTATTTGGGCTCAAGTCAATTATACCTAGGTTAATTAATTGATTAATCATTAAACACATTAATGTCATATACTTCTTTGCGATTGATTCCGCTAACACAACCTTATAACCGTCATCTATCTCAATCCCATCAGTAGCTGAAAGGTAAATACAACAATTAGTTAAGAATTCATGAAGAAGCATCAGCTCCTCAATTTCGCTTAGGGGAATTTTACCACCACATCTTGTGAAGGTATAAGGTTTTTGCCTGTTATCATCTCCTCTTAACCCGACTAATAATTCAAAAATATAATCAATCAAAAGTGTAGATAAATTGATATTATGAGTTAAGAACCATATCAACACTCGGCGATATCCATTACACATCAACATCTCATCCATCAAGCACCTGGCCAATTTACTATTATTAAGCATAAGAAGCTCAAATTTCGTAATAGTATAAATCGGAATAATAAGCTTATTATTCTCTTGCGTTTCTTGTATTTCCTCTTCCGATGCTGCTGAAGCCCAATACTTGTAGATGAGATCAGGAGATATAGATGATTTCTTCTTTTCAACTTCATTTTTTATGGCATTTGATATAGTATTAATGACAACTTGTCCTAGTTTTTGTTCTGCTTCAAGATCATCTTCAATGGAATTGATACATAAATATGAAAGCGATTGAGATAATTCCTCCCAGGTACTTAAAAAATCATCTGATTGTGATTTATCGTCCAAATTATTATATTCCAGTACCTTTTTCAAAAAATCACTCTGAAAGTTAGCATTCTCTCCTCTAGGAAGATCTCTCCAATCTCTTCCGAGTTCATCAAATTCAATAGCATTTTCCTCGGTTTGTCTTACTGCAGTCGAAATAGAAGAATTTGCACCTGCTTCCTTGTTGTCTATAGAGCCATCGTTTTCAGAAGTAACTGAGTCCTTTTCAGGAGAGGGCCATTCTTCTTCCATTTCATCATATTCGTATTCAAAAACATATCTAACATCTTCGTCAAATCTATCATCGTATTCAAGATCGATTAAAATATCACCAAGCTCCGAATATGGATTAGATTGATTGATTCTTCTTTTCTCTATTTTTTCATGATTCTTTTCACTTTCTTTCATCTTGTTCTTCTTGAATTTTCCAGCAGTGAAGTTTAGACCCAAGTTTATTATTAACATTGAGATAACTACCAACCTCATATCTATCAGCAACGAACCTCCATTTACTCGTTTTCTCATGCATGGTTGTGTAAAATTAATTAAAGTTTCATCTTTGATATCTATATCTTCTGGGTAAATAACTTCACCCTCGTCCGGTTCATTTAGCAGTGTTGGATTTTGATTTATTATCCATGCTAGGACATACCGTACTGCGCTAGAACCCCTCATGGTATTCAATACAATGTCAGGAGACCCTTCACGATCTTCTTTATTATAATTATCTGCCTCAATTCTTCTATCTATTTCAATTCCCAATAAAATAATGTTTGTATGGCATTTCCACAATTTAATAAAGAATTGCATATATGGATTCAACGATAAATTATAGGGCCCATCCACCGGCTTAAAAAGTTTATAAATGGATACAATTAATACACATGCAATAGAATAGACGAGCTTTAAATTGTATTCATCTCTTGCAATACCTGGAAGTGGAGTCCACTTTGGCAAGCTTTCAATCCATTGCTCCTCATCATTATCTACATATCTTAGTTGTAGTTCATCAAATGCATTTAAAAGGATATGAATGTTTCGTAAAAGAGAAAAAAACTTTGTTGACAAAGTAAACTTGATTGAATTAATGTCAATATCGCTATCTTCCTCTATGTATCTTAAATGATTTTTGTATGCAATCGCTATGAGGACGTCAGATAGACAATCAATACTAAGTAAACACTTTTCATTTTCTTCGGGTTGTGTGAATGGATCACACAACGATGCAGCAGTAGTAAATATAAAATTTAATTCCTCATCATTAGGCAAATCAAGCAAATTTGAGATATGAACATGAAGTTTAGCAAGATTTTCACTAATTTTATTCAGTGGAAGAGGGAAATCAAATTCCATGAAGTTTTCTTCCAAGTCACTATTTTGATCGTTGTCTACCATATCATTTCAATTACTATTAGTAAGATTTGTGAAAATGTATTACTACTGTATCTGATGTAAATTCTCGAAGTTTAGAAGAGTACCCTAATCTGCAAAATTTTACAGGTTACATTTTGCATGCATTTCTGTAGATTATTGAAGAGATTGGGATAATTACCTATTGAGTCCAAATAATTGATAGATATGAATGCAATTCATGTTATAAATACCTCTCTCAGTGTTTTTAATTTTTAAGGATAGGTGATCGATGTCAATAATTTTTTTTAATGATTAGAACGGAATGGAAAGTAAATAGATCCAACTACCAATGGTCGTTATTGTTTAATTCTTCTTAATGAACAGACATATTTTGTTGCAGATTAAATTTACAGTGAAATAAAAAATTGAATGATACATGTAGTTTTAATCTAAGGCGATTTGAAATATTTTTAACTAGAAACCATAAGGAGGAAAATGCAAAAGCATTAAACTACATCAAATTAATCCTTTATTAATGAAACTCTCCCTTTCATATTAAGAAGTGCATTATAACCATAAGATAAGGTCACTATTGTAATTATTAGTTCATGTTCAATTCTTCAATGCCAAAAAAGCAGTTATTTATTCATATTACTTATATGAATTGAGCTCTCAACTGAAGTTGCTTCGGAGGCTTGTGTGAATAATTCATGTATCAGCATGCAAGCATCATGGTGTTATTTCAGTCGATTGAAACGTTAAAATCGAAAATACTATAATCTTTCACATCAGCCTCATTTCAGATCTATTAAGAATACTATTCAAGCCTCTTACTGATAACATTACAATTGGAGATATCATGTAGATATTTAAGGAAAAGTTTATGTGTCATAAGTAATAATAGTGAGAATACAAAACATATGACTCTGTCCCCGAAAAACTAATAAGAAGGGGGCATTTATAGAAGAGTACATATTGCTATTGTACTATTGACGTAATATGGATTATTTTTCAATTGGGAACCTACATCTTATATTATTATATCAACATTCTTACATACACCTAAATACATAGTCCTAATATAGATATATTCTCTCAAGATCTTAATTAAGGTGTATTTGCACTAATATCCTCCCAGAGTAGTGTAGCTACGTGAAAGTTATCGTCGTGGTCCCATCATACTCTCGGTAGATTTCTACCACCAATAAAATCACAGCGAGCGACTGCATACAACGCGTCACCCCTCGACAACCTAGCCAAACTGGTGTGTTGGCGGAAATATCATAGGCAACAGAAATCAATACAACTTTTTCTTTGATTTAATATAGTTGATCATTTCAATTGTTACTTATTTGGCAATATATAACATACAGAAAATATTGGACATATATTTAGGCTCATTATTGCTTCCAATTTCACTAAAAAGACTTGATATTATCGGTGATTAATTCATAACAACAATCATTGGAGAACAGTCTACGATTTGTATTCACTGGTAAGTAACATATAATCATAACAGAAATGCTTAAGATTAATAGAACATCTACATTTGCGTGGAATCTGGACAATTTGCCTCTTTTGGCTACAGGTACTGTTGCTGGTGCAGTTAATGCCAATTTTGATTCATCATCAACATTAGAATTGTGGGATATCTTCTCTGCCACCAACAAAAATGAACCAATTTTCTCAGCAGAAGTCGAAACTAGATTCTATGCTTTGGCATGGTCAAAGCCTTTTGAAGGTAAATCTAAAGGGTTATTAGCTGGTGCATTTGAAAACGGAACAATTGAGTTCTGGGATATTGCAAAATTAATAAAAACAAAAAATTTGAAGAAAGCATCAGTGCATAAGTCTACAAAGCATACTGGTCCTGTGAGATCATTGCTGTTTAATCCAAACCAACCTCATATCTTGGTTTCTGGTGGATCTAAGGGTGAGATTTTTGTTTGGGATACAAAGACTTTCTCTGAACCAACTTCTCCTGGTCAAGCTATGACTCCTATGGATGAAGTAACATCTGTTGCTTGGAATAACTCTGTCAGCCATATTTTTGCAAGTACCAGTAATAGTGGTTACACTTCTATTTGGGATCTTAAATCTAAGAGAGAAGTTTTACACTTATCCTACACTGGTCCAACAGGAAGAGCTAATTTTTCTCATGTTGCTTGGCATCCAACCCAATCTACAAAATTAGTTACTGCTAGTGACAATGATTCTTGTCCTTTAATTTTAACGTGGGACTTAAGAAACTCTAATGCACCAGAAGTAATTTTAGAAGGTCATAAGAAGGGTGTTTTATCCTTAGATTGGTGTAAGCAGGATCCAGAATTGTTGATTTCTAGTGGTAAGGATAACTCTACCTTATTATGGAACCCTATCAAAGGATTAAAGTTAGGAGAATATCCAACTACTGCAAATTGGGCATTCCAAACCAGATTTGCACCAGCTGCACCTGATGTTTTTGCCACTGCTTCATTCGATGGTAAGATTACAATCCAATCCTTACAGGACACTTCTCCACCAGTTGCAAATAAAGTTGCTGATCGCGACGATAATGAATTTTGGAATGAAATTTCAACTACTGATACCCAAAAGCCTGTTTTTGATATTAAACAGGCCCCAAAATGGTTAGTTCGTCCTTCTAGTGTCTCATTTGGATTTGGTTCTAAATTAGTCAGAGTAAGTAAAGATGCCGATGGTAAATCTGTCGTTAAAATTGATAAGTTTATTTCTCGTAAAGATTTATCATCTGACAAATTAACCAATGCCTTGAACTCAAATGATTTTTCCGAACTTATTAATTCTAAACTTGATAAGAAATTCGTTACTTCTAACGATGAGTCCGATTGGAATCTTTTGAAAAAATTGTCTGAAGAAGGAAATGAAAAGTTGTTAAAACAACATCTCATAGTCGAAGAAGGGGTAGAGAAGGCCAGCGAAAGTAAGACAGATGAGAAGTCAGAAACAGACTTCTTTGAAAACTTAGGTCATGATAACTCACATGAATCCTTCGTTCCTGAGGGATCTTTCTCAATATACAATGATGAAAGTTCTGATCTGGATAAGAAAATTATTCAGTTGATCTTAAAGAATAACATTGATGGCGCAGTTGACCAATGCTTGAAGAATAATAGATTTAACGAGGCCTCTATTTTAGCCTTAAATGCTTCCGAAGCTATAAAGGAGAAGGTTAGGAATTCTTTCTTCAAGAATCACAAAGATGACACTTTGGCTAGAGTAATTTACAATATCTCCTCTAAAAATGTCACAGATCTTACTGCCAATGCTGACGTTTCTAACTGGAAAGAAATCGCGTTGGGAATTTCATCCTTTGCTGTTGATAAGAATGAATTTAATAACAAGATTACCGAGTTAGGAGACCGTTTATTAAAGGAAAGTAAATCTGACTCTAAGAGACAAGATGCAATTGCTTGTTATATTGCAGGTAAAAGTTTAGATAAAGTTTCTAATATTTGGCTTGACGAGCTTCCAGCATATGAAGAAGAATTAACTAAATCTGGAGATGAAAGTATTTCCTCCCCATCTGATGCAAGATTTGAGGCATTGAACAACTTGGTTGAAAAGATTGTTACATATAGGGGTCTTTCTAAGATTACTGGTGAACTTTCTGGATCCGCAATTGAATCAATTGCTAAGGCCATCTTAGAATATTCTAACTTATTAGCAGGTTACGGAAAATTTGAATTAGCTGATAAATTTCTTCAATTATTACCAAGTGATATTGCTGGTTCTGAAAAAGAACGTATTAATAAAGCATCTGCCAAACAAGTTAAGGCATCTATCACCAAGCCAGCCTCTCAGAACACCGCAACTAAGAGACCTGCTGCCTTACCTAAGACAAGCTTACCAAAACCAGTATATCCTACTGCTATGCCCTCTACTACCCCACCTGCTATTCCTACACCTGGCCAGCCTTTTGCTCCAACTTCTAGCACTGATGCTTTCGCAGCAACCAGAACTCCTTCAGTTCCAGCAACCAGAAGTACTAATCCATACGCAAGAGCTGTTTCTTCAAATCCTTACGCCCCAAAACAACCAGTGAATTCTTACAATGATTCTCCTATTGCTCCACCACCAGTTGCACCTTCCATGCCTCCACCTGCTAATGGCTCTTCTGCAGAGAAGACACCATTTAAATATGATGTCGAAGGATGGAATGACTTACCAAATACATTTAAACCTAAAGCAAATGCAGCTCGTCGTGCTGCACCAGTAGCATCTACTCCATCTCCTGCACCATTACCTCAAGCAAATTTGAACAATCCAGTTCAAAGAACCAGTTCTTCAAATATATTACCACCACCACCTAAAGGAGTAAGCCGTACTAGTTCTAAGACCTCAGTACCAATTCAACTGGTTGCATCACCAAACTTAGCGCATTCCCAAATTAATAGTCGATATGCACCACCTCCAAACGCAGTGCAGCCTTCGTCACAACCTCAAACTCCGTTGATGAGTAACGGTCCACAAGGGTTAGGATTGTCAAGTGGACCAAGCACACCAGCAGCACCACCAAAAAATCCATATGCACCACCTCCATCTGCACAACCAGTCAGTAGTCAGAGAACTTCCTTTGCAGTACCACCAACTCACCAGCAAATTGGAACACCTCTTCAATCGCCACCGGTAACATCGGCACCTCCTGTTAAGAATCCATATGCCCCACAACAAGCATTTTCGCCAAGAATGCCTAGTGCTGGAATGGCACCACCACCACCAACTGCTGGAATAGCACCACCACCAACTGCTGGAATGGTTCCTCCACCACCTTCTGGATTTGTACCACCACCAACTGCTGGAATTGCACCACCTCAAACTTCTGGATTAGCACCACCACCAACCGCTTCAATTGCACCACCACCAGCTGGAGGAATTGTGTCGCCAAATGGCCATATTTCACTGCCAGCACCTACTCCTAGTGAAGTAAAACAAAAATATCCTGAAGGTGATAGATCCCATATCCCTGAATCATCATTACCCATCTATACCTCTTTAACTAGTGTTTTGGAAGAAATCAGACCAAAAATACCCGAAAGATATAGTAAACATGCCGAAGATATGGAAAAGAGACTCAGTTTTCTTTTTGATCACTTAAATAACAGTGACTTATTATCTCCTGAAGCAATTAATGCATTGAAAGATGTATGTAATGCTTTAGAACAAAGAGATTTCCAAACTGCTTCAGCCTTAAATATTGAAATTGCAACGAAATTTAGTGATGAAATTGGTAACTGGCATACTGGTGTTAAGCGTCTTATTACAATGGCTGAAGCTATGTATTGATCATAAGACATACAAAAACTATTTAGATTTTTTATTCATTATTCGTTATTTAATACTTAATCAAATATATATATATTAGTATCACATCTATATGTATATATAAGGTCAAAACCAGGGCTCTTCTGTTAGTCAATAAAGGATTACTTCAAATACTTTTGCTCCACTAAAATCAGTTAAGTCTTGGTCATGTGTCCCTGTAAACTCAATCAATGCATATCTAGTCTTTATTTCTTTATCAAATTCAAACTTAGTGGTATTACTCCTGGTCAGCAATTCTATTAATGAGCCATCTTTAAAGTGAAAAGGTTCTGAAATACTCACTGATTTATTCACAAGCAAATTAAATTCATTTGAGTATTGTGAATTGTCTAGTAGAAGGTTATTAATATTGAGCCCTAGCAGGGTCCAATCTGAATTACTGATATCAAAGTCAATGAAGGGAACCACCTTTAAACTATATACCTTCAAGAATGTAGGAGGCTTATCCCCCCATACTATCATACCACCCTTAACTTTTCTAAAATCCTTAAAATCAATTAAAATTCTTGTATCAAGCTCACTTTCCAGGGCCTGCCAATGTGTGCTATTATCACCATCATTCATCAGGGAGCCCAAATCTCCAAATTTACCCCGAGAGAGAGGAATGAAGTTTGCCAAGCTACATTCGGTTAAAGACCCTTCAAAACTCTGGCTAGGGACATATAACGGAATAATAAGTTCCTCATCATCCAAAAGCTTGTGAAGACCAGCTTTTTGATTTCTGGTCGCTATATCTATATTAATAAAGTCATCGCCATGATGGTTGCTGGTATATTTTTCTGTTCTGAGGTATAACTTATAATCATGAATTCGTAGAGTTAATGTTCTATTCATATAATGTATGTTTTCAAACAAGATATCACTATCAATACCAGAAGAATATACCGGATCCAAATGTAAACATTTAATTACTTCATTTTCCACAACCTTGAATCCATATCTCAATCCAGTTATTCCTTGTATAATAGCTTGCAAAAATCCACCGTTAGCAGTAACAAAAGGAAAAGCTGGATGAGTTCCACCATTTATATTATACTCGTCATTATTTTGCTCTGAAAACTGAGCAAAAGGTCCTCTAAGATAAGGTGATATGGATTTTCTTAAGTAAGATTCATATGCACATCCACTTGAAGATAACATAGCTGACACAATAGAATAAATAGGAAAAGTCATAGCTGGCCCATAAGGAGATTGTTTATTTGCATAGAATTGTAAATTTCTGAATGCTAAATCAACATCTATAAGCTCATTGTCCATAGGATATGTAATCATTACAACATCTGCTTGTTTAACATTAATAAAGGGTGGCATATCACTGTATTCCAAAGTTACACTTTGATCTCCAGTGGAGATTGGGAGATGCATATGCCCAGCGATTTTTTCAAATCTAGGGTCAACTGGAAGCTCAAGATCAGTTGATAATGCAATACACCATTTCATTAGAGCAGAAACTCCAGCATTGGTATATGCTCCATTGTTTACATGGTTAGCATACTCATCTGGATCAGTCATATTATGAATAACATATGAATTTAATGATTCATCATATACAACCAAGTCTGCAAAAAATGATGCAGCATCTTGAATAAGAGGATAAATGACTTCTCTGGTATAATTGTAATTAACGGATCCACTGAGATATACATGCCATGCCGCCATTGCAACAGCAGTATTTATATGGTATTCGTAATCATAACATGGCCCTGTAGACGTACAGTTTCCAAATCTTCCACTAGTCCATGGATATACTGCACCACTGTATTTGCTTTCCAAATTCTTAATTGCTTGATCATGAGTATAGTGTCTATAATTGACAATGCTAAGTGCAGACGCTGGCGATATTGGAAGAAGCGCATTGAATATCCATAAATCGGTATCCCAAAACACCATTCCTCCATAACTATCACTACTTAGGCCACCTACTGATAAAGCTGCTGTTAATCCTTCTGCATTTTCACGTGAATTTGCGAGTAAGTGGTACATGGATGCCTTAGAGACCATGGTTAGCAAGTCATTATTCTGAAACGTTATATGAGTAGTGAAAACACTAGACCATGATTTTTTGTGTGTTTCTAATGCATGTTGAAAGTCAGAGTATTTCTCTGCTATTTTTCTTGAATAATCTAAAACCTCTATTTTGGTTGTGAGTTTAGTTTCATCCAAATCACTGGTAACAACTCCGGCATACTTAGTTACGTGTTTGGTATCTTTAGGTTTTATAGTTAAATCGGTGAATTGTAGAACATCATTCTCAGTTTTCCTTCTTGTAATCTTACCTGATAACTCCAACCTAGAATAGATCACCCCATTTACGTAGTCAACATTCTTAGGCAGGAACACCATGTAGATTCCTCCTTTATCGTAGTCTGTTTCTACTAGTTGTGCTCTTTGTGAAGTGGAGAAATCTAATTTATCTTCAACCTTTATCCTAACAGATGACTCTCCCAAATTAGTAAGTTGCAAATTAATTATTCCAAGATTAATATCATGCTTATGGGCTAGGACTTGATATCTGACATGAATAGTATCGAGCCAAGTAAATTCTGTAGTAACAATACCGGTTGATAATGAAAGACTCTGTATATAATTATTAATGCTACCATGTTTGCTGCTTGAAAGTGAAGGATCTAGAACATATTCTATATTATCTCGTTCAGTGGAAAGGGTTAATGTAGTCCATTGAGGAATTGCAGCAATAACACTATCATATCCTTTTTCGTAGAGTTCAGGAAAATTCGTCAGGTTTACTCTTTCCTGGGTATTATAAAACCCAGCAGCAAAAGCTCCCGAGTATCTTCTATTGAAAAGTGGCCATCCGTTGGTAATATCATGAATACTTCCATCCTTCAGAATGCCATCATATGCAAATCCTTGTCCAAGATTGGGAATTCTGCTGCCAATATATCCGTTTGCAACGTAAGGTTGACGTTGAAATCTATTTAAATGGTCTAATTCGATGGTACCTAGAACATTATTTTCCTTATCGTAGAATGATCCTGAAGAATACGCTACTCCTTCAAATAAGGGTTTGGACTTTTCCACAAGAACCTTCACTTGATTGATTTTGGAGCCACCACCTTGAAACCAATCGATTGACTCGATTTTTTCTTTATTAAATGAAACAAACACTGGAATGGCGTTTACATTAAACAAATATACCACTATAAACCCTAGTGTAATAACATTAGCCAATACCATATATTTAAAAAATAAGCGCCTTCTAAAGGGGCTCTTTAAAGGCGATTTAAGTTCTGAAACTATATTCCTCACATTCATTCTGTGGAGTCATAAAGCTGCCTTTTTATATATTTTTATATATTGTAGAAATGAATGATTAATGACTTTTATAAGTAACTATACCCATAAAAAATGATGTATCACTATTATTACTTAATTGAAATATGGGGGAGATTTTCGCGACTCTCGAGATAATAAAAATACAATCTAATTATAGTAATAGATACAGAATTAATACACAGACTATAAGTTCAGAAAGTCAAACGACTAATAATATACAAATGATGAAAGTATCGAGCCACCCAATCTATTTTTTTGACGTTTCTAATCTAGTTATTCCTCTCAAGAGCTCCCTAGTAGTAATCAACTTCTTCGGTATTGGCCAGCTCGAGTTTTGATCTGTAGAACTGTAGTTCTCAATGTTGTTTTTTATTACATAACTCTTCAATAAGGATGCTGCTTTCTCATTCAAGTTGTTCTCTTGTAAATATTTAGCGAGTTCTGATATTTTCAGTAAACGGTACGATGCATCAGCTACTTTGTTCACAGACGGCTCTAATTTGGTAATGATCTTCTCCTTTGTCTCTTCAAATTCCTTCTCTATTTTTCCAATCAACTTGCCTTGTATGATTTCTTCGTAGGGGTGATTTTTCTCGGTGTCTGCCTTTTTCCGCTTAAGATACTCTAATAGACTGCCGTCATTTACTTCAAACGACTTAAGCGAAAGGTTGGATATGGGTTGGATTGTGCGCTGCAATGAGTTATTCCAATCTTTCTTTTCTTTTATTAAATCCTTGAGTTTCTTCGAATAAATGTCAATATTTTCTGTGTTGATGACGTTCTGAGGGTTGGGCACCACAACTTCCTTACCCGTCATATACACATCGTCGGCACTATCTTTTGGTTTGCTGTACCAACTGACTGAGATCTGTTTTTCCATTAAATCCATTAATATTTCCTCCTTAATGACCTTGGCTATATTTATTATCGTTTGATCTTCAGTGCTACTCACTTTTGTCTTCAAGAGTTTCTCTTCGTCATCTAGCTTTTTCTTAAAGCACCATACTAACAATTGTCTTAATCTATCAGGATCAGGCAATGAAGTATCTACTAGTTTGTAATAATCAGAAACAGGCACATCGTTGTGGGGTTCTCCATGAAACCCGTTACCAATGGACAGAACTCTCTTTCCACGATTATAATACGAGTTTCTTCTCTTCAAAGGTGGTCTACCTACCCTGGCTATGCTATCTTCATCGACTAAGTCAAGTTTATGATGTGAGACCTGTTCAACATAACCATCTGAGCTCCCACTATTCCTATTTTTATATGTGGAACCAATTGATGACAATAATTGCAAATTTTCATCCGTCAATATGCTGTTGTCGTTATTATTATTATTATGCCTCGGTCCTGTTGTTTTACTCTTATTAGACTTAGGTTCCAGTTGCTTCTTGGCTCTTTTTATTGGCTTCAAATCTAACATCAGTATATCTTCATCATCATCAGAAATATTGCCCAACTCTCGCTGCAATTGTGATAGTGGATTATTCATTCTTCTCCTTCTAACGTGTTCGTCATCATCAGAAAAATCCACAGATTGACTTCGTTTGTATATGAATCCATCGTCCTCTTCGAATTCCTGTTTCTTACTCTTTTGTCTTTGCTTATTCTTTCCAACTTTTGTTTCCTGACTTGAAGTTAAAAAATTACTTAATTTATTAGTTCTGCCTAATAGAAATTGACTAGATGGGCCCGGCAGATTACTTAGTGTTGGTGTATGTGTTGGATTCTTTTTTGATTTTATGGATGCAGTTTTCTTAGAATCAACTTTATTTGCTGGAGCCAGCGTCGGCTGCTTTCTGGGCCGTCCCCGTTTAGAAGCAATCTTTCTTCCATTCTGCTCCTTGGGGCCCATATTGGCTATATAAGATATATTAGATGTTAGAAAGATACTTTAGTTATCTAAGATCTATTATATCCTGTATGTTAATTGTTTGTTGTTTTGATTTTGCCTCGCTTTTTGTGTAATGTTTATCAAGCGGATACAAACAGAGGAATCAAAACTATATAACTGAGTTAAATCCCCAATGGTGAAGGAGGAAATAAGCTATAATTCACCATGTGGAAGTTATTTAGCAATTGTCAATGATGATAAGAAGGAAATTGAAATATACACTGTAGACAATTTGGTGTTGTATAGAAAAATTGACATAAAAACAGCAGTTCTTACACATATTCAAGGAAATCATAGTGCTATCAGAGAAGCAGAATTGAAGGTTACTCAAGTGGCTTGGGAGAAGATATTAGAGGAAGCAAAAACTACGAAAATTGGAATATTGGTGGAGAATTATGCTTTAGTAGTGATAATAGACATTCGAGATGATATGACCAGTCCAATAGTAATACAGCAGAATCAGATTGATGGCATATGTAGATTTGAATGGATACCTCCAGTGGATACGCAGGAGTCAGGAGCATACGAAAATTCTAGGCAGATTATAATCTTTTGTGAACATAACCTACAGGCGAAAGTGTTCTCGTTAGATTGCACAAGCATTTTATTCACTATACTTAAGCCTGCAAAATCAGAAATTTACGTCAGGCCCCAGCATAATAACTCTATATGGTGTGTGGTGGCATATAGTCTAGATTATGCTTCATCCTTACTCGTTTATATATTTTATAACACAGGATCTGTGAGTGTTCCAATTCACGAGTTTAAGGTATCCCACAATATGATTTCTGACTTCGAATTTGAATGGTCTAATTCTGGAAAATGGTTGTCTATTCTTAACACATCAGAAAGTATTTTTGGATTTAATTTGCGGATATTCAATTCGTTAGGTATGCATGAGGTAGAACAGGACGAAAATTCTGATTTATTTTCAACAGACAGAAAAGCATTGATAAATATAGAATGGAAACCTGAAGGAATTGAGGAGGATTTATCTACCAGTCTGATCTCTATAAAAACAACTAATTACGTATCTAAATGGTTGGACGTAGATGATGAGGAATATTTATTAGTTGGTAGTATGGTATCCAATACTGAAATGGAATTAGTTCTCATTTCAATAAAGACTTTGGCCGTCAATAACAAATCAGTAATCAAGGTTAATACATCTCAAAACAATTACTTACAGATATTGGATAGGGGGATTATAAAATATATGAGATATTCCAATTTGAATAACATGACTTTTAGCCTTGTTCTTAAGAATATAATTGTTGTGAATAATTACATCCTCTTTGATTACGGTGATTCTTTGTTACTCAGCGAATTAAAGTTCCATGATAACACTGCAATAATAAACTACGATTCAAATATGTTTATTCGATTTACCCTGAATATACTCAGCTATAAGTGTTTAAAGAATCGTGATATAATTTTAGTTGTCACCGAAAATGACCTAGCATCACTTGATATGAGAAATTTCAAAATAGACAGTATATTTTCGTCAAACTCAAAAATAAAGGATGTGGCCCTATTCCAAGACAATTCCATTATAGGAACCTTACAAAGAGACTATAGCAAGAGGGAGCAAGATTTGAAAAATTGGGAGTTTATTAAAACTTCGGAAATAACTCAAAACACTGACAAGACCCAAACGAAGCCTATCAAAACTTATGAAAATAATGACGACACAAATAAAGTGTTGAATCTTATCAATGACGCAAATCGTAATGATACCACTCGCTTGAGAAGAAATAGATTCAGCTTATTTAATGCAAACACAGACGAGATCACTGATACGTTTAATCTCATCAAGAGACAAAAAAAATAGATAAAATTTAGATCTGTATTTATTATATATGTGATGAGATATGAGTAATGGAATGTATATACAAGTTGGTCAAGTTTATTTCTTAGATTGTTTCTTAGGAGCACCCTTATTTCTCTTCTTTCTATCATGAACCATTTTCAAACGGTAAGTTTCCTTTGGATCAACCAATTTCAACTCAGGAAACCATTCTTTAAAGTCCTTAAATGTTGGCATAGAGTCGTTCACTCCGTAATATTTTACAACTTCTGGTCCTCTCAATGGTTGTCTCAATATCTTAGATCCATTCCTAACATTCTCTGGATTCCATCTGTGACCAAAGATAGAGGCACTTAATTCCTTAAGTTGGTTTATTCTAGCCTTACTGGGTAATTTGTTTAATATTCCCGTCATCTCTACCTTTCAATATGTTCAACTGTTATTGAAATTTCCAAAAATTTGAGCATCGTTTCCAACCGCACGATCAATGATTATGTAAGCATATTTTTTATCTATAATCTGTTGTTTAAAGGCTTTGGCGATCTCTCTTATTGCTACATATATAAAACAATAATTTGTCTATTAAAAAGTGAAATTAATTGCATAGTACCTTCTATATCGTCTGACCAAAAGAGAGTTTCAAGCTAGAGGATTTAAACAACTAAGTTACACAAAAAATCGTGCCTGAAGGCTATATCATATCTAATTATAGAATACGTTACGTATAATTAAACAAGTTATACGGTAAAGTTTTTTGAATTGGTATTAATTTTAGCAAGGCTACCTTTACCTGTGAACAATTGGGTTTCATTAATTTTGCATATTTTATATTTGAAGGATCATGTCGAATGCTAACAATAATTGGAAAGAAATTAACATATTTGTATCTTCAGAAGATGATCCAGCTATCCAGCAAAATGCATCTTCCAGCAGGCGAGTCAGTGGGCTGATTCGAAATCCGTTTGTAGATCCACCAGAAGAAGAGGGAGTTCCTAGCGAGGATATTGAAATATCTGCTAATGAGCAGAACAATCTACATTTAAATTATAGACATGGATCTAGAAGATCTTCCATAAGTTCAAAATCCCAAAGTAGTGGAAAACAACCTATTAGTCCAATATCTCCTTTTAATTATAAAGGGGGTATTTTATCTTATGATAGAAGTCAGGTTTCTAGTCCTGCTGTAGAGAAAAGGTCATTTCTCGAAGAAGCAACAAATACTAATGATTATAAAGCAATACAAGATGGATTAAACTTTGCATTAGGGGATTCTAATAAAGGTGCTAATTGGTTCCCTGTAACAAAAAATGACGAGAACAAGGAGTCTGATGAAGATGAAAATCAAGGTGAAGAAAATGAGCCTATAGGATATGCTGATGATATAGAACTTGACAGTCTTTCAGCAAAAGATCATCTGAGTGAAGTTTACCAATCGCATTCACCCGTTCACTTTCAGAATGTTCATAATTTACCAAACCCAAGTTTTGACAACTTTGTAGATTTAGATTCTAAACGGCACCTGATAAAGTCAAAAGAGTATAAGGATATGCCTGCTTCTCCTGCAAAATTTACCGATGCATTAACGAGGATATCAGATAGAATAGCTGGTGATAAAGGTCATCATACTCCTCAATTGGATGATTCGCCATCTAAACAGCTGAAGAAAACTAACTTCAGTTATAAAGATAACTCTTCTTCAACAAGGCGAGATTCTATTTATGGGGAAACTGCATCTCATATAACGTTTGGTGATGATCCACTGATCAGAAATATACCAAAAATAGTTACTGATGATAATGGTGAGATAAAAGACGAAACTAGTAGGAACGTTTTATCAGATGGATTAGGGTTATACTTACAAGACTCAGCTAGTCAACTCACTCCTGAAAACCCTAGAAATCAACAAAAGCGAAAAGATAGCTATAAATCATCAACATATAGCCCATCTCCGATTAAAACCGATTTTGCAAAAGAAAAGACCTATGCTCCAATTAAATACATATTTGGTAATTCACTAAAGATATTTTCACCTGAATCGAAAATTAGACGTATATGTTATAAGATTGCGGAGCATAAGCATGCAAACTTGTTGTTACTTCTACTATTAGTGTTTCAAGTTTCTCTTTTATCCTATAGACAATGGAATCCTGCTAAACATGCTGGTTATTTTTTCAAGGGTTATAATTGGGCTGACTACGCATTAATTGTAATTAATATGATATATACTGTTGAAATAATCATCAAGATTATAGCTTTTGGTTTTTATGATGATAAGTGTATGTTTGAAGAGTTGAATATTCCATATCCAAAAAACAGAATAAGTGTTTCAATGTTTAAACCATTTGATTATTTGAAAATGGTTTTTCAAATACCTTCTAGAATCAAAACCAATTTCAATAAAAGCAAAGCAAAAACTAGAAACAAAAAATACTCTGGAGGAACTGATTCGGAAACTCAAAAGTTAGTTAGTGATCTTGATAATGATAACTTTCTAGAAACTGACATTAATGATGCTGAAATTAATGATAATGAAGAGACAAATAGATATCAAGTTTACCAGCCGAATATTATTCAAGATCCTAGTAAATCTCTTGAAATGAAATATGGTCGACTTGAATCACATCATGTCAAGATTCCGGATTCTAGAATTGATATTTCATATGAAAAATCACCTAATAAAAAACTTCAGAAGTCTACTAATACCTTTTTGTTAAAATCAACTCCCAATATTGAGAATCTTCATATCAAAAGAGCCTATATAAGAGGAAGTTGGAATAGAATCGATTTTTTATCAATGGTTACATTCTGGATTTCCTTATTGCTTTCAATAAATAGATATGATGCTAAACATCACATAATGCTTTTTAGGGCTCTAAGCTGTTTAAGAATCTTAAGGATGTGCAATTTAACCAAGGGTACATCTACAATTTTGGCAGCTTGTAAATCAGCTATACCACAATTGATTGATGTTGCATTATTCATATGCTGTTTTTGGTTATTTTTTGGTATTATTGGTGTTCAATCATTCAAATCATCCTTGACGAGACATTGTGTTTGGTATAATCCAGATGATCCCAATGATTATTATGTAAATGATAGTCAATATTGTGGGTCTTATTTGAGTTTAGATGGTACTCCACAGCCCTATATTACGAGACAAGGCAGGTCCTCTGGTGTTATCAAAGGGTTTACTTGTCCAAAATATTCTAAGTGTGTTTCAGGTGATAATCCATATGGAGGAACTGTTAATTTTGATAATATTCTTCAATCTCTTGAGATGGTTTTTGTCGTAATGAGTGCTAATACATTCACTGATATTATGTACGACACCATGGATTCAGACAATTTGGCAGCTTGTCTTTTTTACATATTCTCTATTTTCATTTTGACTGTTTGGCTCATAAATATCTTTATTGCTGTTATTGTTACTTCTTTTGATATCACTAGACTGGAAGCAGCTGAGAAGAAGAAAAATAAATCAGAAAGAGTGAAGGTTTATAATCTACTTGGAATCTCAAATAAGGACTATACTTTGAATAAAGAGAAATTATCAAAATTGAGAAAGCTGAATCGCTATTTGCGATATTACTACAATATTGAGTTCGTTTTCGTTATTCTTGTTTTATTTGACCTTTTTTCCCAATGTTTTACTTCTTATGATATGGAAACATCTACCAAAGTAAGACTTGATAAAATTGAGACTGCTTTCACGATCATTTTCTTTGTTGAAATAATAGTTCGATTTTTCTTACATTTCCCTACTTGGAGATTGTTCTTCTATTCAAAAAGGAATAATTTTGATTTATTTCTAGGTATTATAACGTTTGTTACAGTTCTACCACCAATAAAGAAAGCATTGGGCCAAGCCTATTATTGGCTTACGGTTTTTCAACTAATGAGATTTTATAGAGCAGTTTTATCCACTAAAATTACTAGTACTTTATGGCTCAAAATTATGGGGAACTTCAGAGCCATTTTTGATTTGGCATTGTTCTTCTTTATCTTGACATTTTTAACTAGTATTATTCTTGCAAGATATTTCGAGGGGGCTATACCAAGGGAAGATTTCGGTAATGTAGATTACCCTTTGCATACCCTTCCAAACACATTTATTGCCTTATATGTTATCACTTCTACGGAGAATTGGACTGAGATACTATATGGGTTCCAGGAATATGCTACCACGACCTCTTATCGTTCTTTTGGTGCTATCTTTCTCATTGGATGGTTTATTGTTTCAAATATGTTTATTTTGAACGTTTTCATTGGTTTGACTGCAAGAACTTTAGAAGTACCAGAGAAAGATAAGAGGAAACAACAGCTTTTACAATTTATCAATAATATGATTACGAGGTTGGACAATGTTGACAGTGAATCAAGAGTTTTATCTAGATTTAAAAATAAGATCTTAAAGACAAAAGGGGTCAATGAGAATTTAGAAAGGGCCGTGGTAAATATGTTATTGAGTGGTACAGCTATCAATGATTTCATTGAAGATGAAGAGAACGATATCACAGATCATGTGGAAGACCAAAATATAAAGACTTTACAAGCATCTGGGTGGAAGAGATGGCTACAGGTTAATTATTGGAGAACTTATGATTTTATTAAGAACCCTTTTTACACGAAGAAAAAGAGTGCCCAAGAAGTTCTGAATCATTTTGACCCAGCTACGTTTGCTAAGACTATTATTGCTGAAAGGAATACATTAATTTCCAAACAAAATAATTTCTTGAAGGAAAATCCTAGATTCAACAATGTTTTCTATCTAATTGGCCCTAGACATTGGCTCAGAAGAGGTTGTCAAAAGTTAGTTGGGCCTAGTTATGGTGAAAGAATCGATGGTGTATTACCTTCAAAAATGGTAGGTGAAATCTTTGTTGTGGTAGTTTTCTTAGCATCTATTGCATTGGTTGTTACAGCGTGTGTTCTAACTCCTTTATTCAGACAAACTGTTTCAGAAAAATACGGCCAATTCAATTGGACTCTGAACTTACAAATAGGATTTGTTGTATTCTTTTCAATTGAATTTTTTATTAAGATATTGGCAGATGGTTTGATATTCACTCCAAATGCGTATATGAGGTCAGTTTGGAATAACATTGATTTAATTGTTCTTATTTCAATTTGGATAGAGCTTATTGCTTTCTTGGAGAATAATGGGAACTTGTCTAGAATTGTGAGAGGATTGAAGGCATTAAGAGCATTAAGATTGTTGACTGTTAGTGAAACAGCAAGGAATACCTTTCATAATACTATATTTTCAGGGTTCTATAAAATTGTTGGTGCGTCCATCATTTCTCTTTGTTTGTTATTTCCCTTCTCTATATGGGGCTTAAATGTGCTTAATGGAAGATTAGGATATTGTCTTGATGGAGAATCTTATCAATCAGAGTGTTTTAATGAGTATAGCAATGAAGTATTCAACTGGGATGTCTTGAGTCCAAATGTTTATACAAATCCATACTTGGAGTTTGACAAATTTACCACGTCATTTTCAACTCTATTTCAAATAATTTCACTTGAAGGATGGCTGGATTTATTAATTAATGCTATGAATAGTACAGGTGTGGGATCTCCTCCTAGATCTTTTGCAACTCCTATAAATGGATTGTTGATTGTTTTATTCAATTTTACAAGTATTATTTTTATCTTGACATTATTCGTTTCAGTTGTCATTCATAATTATTCTGAAACAACGGGAACGGCTTATATGACTGATGAACAGGTTGCTTGGTATCATGTTAAGAAATTTTTGTCGCAAGTCAAGCCTTCACGAAGAAGACCACGTAATAATTTGAATTGGTTTAACAGAATCTGCTATAAATTAGCAGTAGAAAAGAATGCAATTTGGGACAACTGTCTTGGGTTCGTTTTATTTCTTCATGTCTTATCATTAGTGTTGGAATGCTTTCCAAGTAGTGAAAGATTATTAGACTTTAGAAATGTGATTTTTACGATTTCTTCTGCTTTGTATATGGTTGACTCATTAATGATCTTGCCTGCAATGGGATACAAAATGATATTTAAGAAAAAGGAACTATTCACAATAGTTGTATCTTGTGGTGCTTTTGTGACGACAGTAATTGCTTTCTTTGTTGATTCCAGCAGTGTCTTTATGAATATTAATAAATTGTTCTTAGTTGGAATGCTATCGTTCATTATTCCAAAGAGTAATAGACTTAGTCAGTTATTAAAATTTGCATCAGCAAGTTTACCATCATTGATATCGTTAGCATTCACATGGGTAATTATATTCTTGGTTTATGCTATAGCAATGAATCAAATTTTTGGATTGACTAAGGTTGGTCCTAATGGAACTGGAAATTTGAATTTAAGGTCTGTGCCCAAAGCTTTAATCGTACTCTTTAGATGCAGTTTTGGAGAAGGTTGGAACTATATTATGGATGATTATACTTTAGCAGAACCGTATTGTACCGTTAAACCCGATACTGAAAGTAGTGATTGTGGTAACAAGCAATATGCTTATATCTTATTTATCCTGTGGAATATCATTTCGATGTATATTTTCGTCAATATGTTCATCTCATTGATTCTTGATACCTTCAGTTATATAAACTATTCATCCACCCATGGAGATTATCTCAAGAGAGAAGAAATAAGAAAATTTAAAGCTACATGGCAAAAATTTGATCCCGAAGGAACCGGTTATATATTACCTTCTATGTTACCAAAATTCCTTCATTTATTAGAAGGTTCGATTTCGTTCAGGCTCTACCATGGAGATTTGGAAATTCCAAATCTATGTGATCAATGGATCGTACGTCATGATAGAAACGACCCATATAATATAACTGCTAATATTGAAGATCTTGAGAGTATATTAAACTCGATAAATGTTTCAAAGATCAGACACAGAAGAAAGCTCTTTGAGAAATTCTTGGAAGAAGCTTTCTTAACTATGGAATTAAACGAAGATCCTGGTATATCATTTACCAACATATTACTCCAAATTCCGCTTTACTTATCATTTGAAGAAGGGCTGTGTTTGAATTTAATTGATTTTCTAGAAAGGAGATTGTTATTGCAAAAAGTTGAGAGAAAATTACACTTAAAGAAGGCACATGAATCAATTGCAGCCTATGCTTGTCGCTGGAAATATGTGGAGAATGAAAGAAAAGGTATAAGAGACACTAATATAGACTTCGGTAAAAATTTGAGAAGAAATAGTTATTTACGTTCTCCTTCTAGAGATGATCTTCCCTCAATTATCACTAATGACAATTACTTTAATTTGGATAAATCTGATGACGAAAAGTCCTTCGGTGAAGAAAGTGAAGCAGAAATTTCCAAATCTTCTAGTAGCGCAACTGGAGTATATATACCAAAGTCGCCATTGCATATTTACAAAACAAAATTTTCGGATACGTTGGGCAAACCTCGTCCAAAGCTTCAAATTCAAATACCACCTAATGAATCCACTCTGTACAGTGGCAATGGAAACATTTCTCCGTTTGTTAATATTGAAGACTACGACGATAAGACCTCATCTTACGTTGATCTTAGAGAAATAGGGAAATCATTAGAAGACTCCTCGTGGAGTGCAGCCTTGAAAGAGGTTCAAAGTGCCAGTCGCTCTGAATTTAGTGAGACTGATAAAGAAGAACGCTAAACATAATTTTTAAATTTTCATTTATAATAGATTTATTCAAATAGGCATAATATATATGTACATTAATCGGTTTTCATGTCATTCAATCCTAAGTCTTCGTTTTGTTCGAAGGTTCTTTCAAATTCTTCGATTATCATGTTAGGATCATTCTCAGGAGCATAAACATTCTGGATATATGATGCAGCTAATGGATCATCCATTATAATTGTAAACCCGATTCTACCTTCGGTGGCATCTTGTAATTTGGCGAAGAAAGTAGTCCATCTAGTTTTTGTAGCATCATCCATGGAATCAGAAGTTTGTGAGAAAACTCTACCGTGCAATTCTTCATAAACTTGAACAAGTAAACCTTCAATAGTGGTGAATCTACCACCTAAAGTACCTGGAGTCAAGTCTAAATTTAATTCTGGGATAACTAAACCACATGTTTCACTCTTTAAGATATCTCTCTTCAAGTCTTCTGGGTCAGTGACCTTCAAAGTAACTCTTCTTCCTAATGCTGAAATTTCACCACCAGTCTTGACTTCATTTGATTTATAACCACATTCATCACAAACAGTAGACATTATTATAACTTCCTTGAAATGAGGTATGTTAACTGTCTTCATGTGTGTTTCACATGGCTTGTAACAAGATGAGCATGTAGCATGGAAGGTTTGAACTTCATTATTGAGGTTTTCAATTTCGGTTTCATCTGAAACAAATCCAGTTGATCTTGGGTTATCATTTCCAGTAGAAGAATTATTTAATGAAGAAGTAATATTAGATTTAGTGGCCTCTTTCTTGTTTTCTAATTGAGCTAAACGTTGTTTCTCAACATCATCAGCAGAAATTAAACCTAAGAAGACATTTTGTTCAGCAGTTCTGTTATATTCGTACATAGACCACTTATGAGAAGCTTCATCTGGCAAATATTCAATCCAAGAATTTCCAGCTGGATCATCAACACTGAAAGTTAATGGTAAAGTATTTGGTTCAGCATTAAGGAAAGAATTAATCTTAGCAATTACTTCATTAATCTTATCATAAACTTCTGGTTGGTATTCTTTTCTGGCTGCTTGATCAGATTCCAAATCAGCAGTCATTTCAGTTAATAAACCTTCCACATTGGTTAATTGACCTCTCTTTGGGGGAATTTCAATATCTAATTCTGCAAATCTTACAGTAGCAGTTTCGGACTTGACAACTTGTCTATTAAAATCTTCTTTCTTCTCTATCTTTAAGACGTATCTGGAACCCTTTTCTGCTATTTCGGCTGCTGGTTGAATTTCAGAATTCTTCAAGTTACAGTGTGGACATTCAAATGACATGATGATGATTTCTCTAAAGAAAGGAATCTTTGTCAATAATAATCTAGTAGTACCATTTTCATGACAGTTCATACATAAACTTTCAATTTCTTGAACTGGATGGCCTTCAGCATCTGCTGCACCTGTGTCTATAACACGGTTGTCCAGTTCATGTTCAACAGACTCAACTTGATTACCGACATTGGTAAATAACTCTTCTTTGTTTTCCATCTCGGGGTTTAACTTGAGTTTCTTCTCTTCTTGACGTGAATTCTCGTTCTCTTGTCTCTTCATTTTACCTGCGGACAGAAGACATTTTATTCAGAATAAAAAAAAAAAATTTATCAGAATCGGGTCACGTGCCAAGTCACTACCCACTCCAACTAAAAGATGATGCTCATCGCTAGAGATAATCGAACATGCCAGAATGTATTCGAACATGCTAGGTCAAAAGGTTTGTCACTCTGGCAGCTGAGCTGATGTTATATATTATTCAGCGCGCTTGCATTAATAAATGACCAAGCGTGCTATTACATAAACACCTTATTGGTTTCGGAGGGGGGCTAGTTCTCGGAGTATTTTATTTCACGAGCACTAACGAGAGAGTAGCATTGCTCTACAGTGTTAAATTGTGGATAACTAAGCCAGAATGGTCTGATTTCGGAAATGTAAATATAGCGATTAGGGGTTTTGCTATGAACACTGTAGAATTGTAAATATACCAACAGTTAGTCCTATGGCTTCATCATATGACTTCGTTACCGCAATGTAGTCAAATGAAACTGTCTGAAGCCACACAACTTATACTCTTCTTTTAAAACAAAAAGTACATTATTACATTATTACATAACAGTAACACGCGTAGAACGTACTGCACTCCATTTTGTAGTTATTGTCTTATGGAATTTGGACCGGCTAGCCCGTCACTTTTCCCCAAGAATCATAGAAAATTTCTATTGAAGCTAGGATGACTAGTGTGCCACAGGTGGTTATCACACAAAGGTCAAAAGTTACACAAAACCGATCGCGAAGTAAAGTAAAAATACTGTGGATCCTATTACATATCCATATTTAAAGATAAGTTCCGCAAAATCTTGATAACAAGCGAAGTAACGTTTTGTGCGTAAAAAGATGAGCTTACAAGATAGTTGTCCAGAAATCTTCGATAATCCAGAGAGTGGGAGATTTGATGAGATTTTTGAGAAGAATAATGGGTCATCTACTAAGACTGATTATATTTCTCAAACAACGAAGTCTACATTGGTAGAGGGTACTGAAGAAGAGAAGGAAGATCATCCTGTTTCTGAAGTCATTTCTACTGAAGCGGAAGATAGTGTCGTGAAACCATTTCTCTCAAAGCATATTAGTGATCAAGCTTTGATCCCACGAGATAACTTCCATCGTTTCTGCTATAGACACAACCCAGATGTGACATGTAATAAACGTACAGATGAAGTTAAGATGAGAGTTATACAAAAGAAGCTAGAGAAGTTGCCATCAAGGGATAAAGAAGCAATTACGCATGTGTGGTCCATATTTAGTGCTGCACCCACCCATCATAGATCTGTTATTTTACAGGGTTTATTAACACAATGCTGTTTTCCACAATTGTCATTTGTCAGTCAAGAAGTTAACGAGTTAATCAAAATAGATTTTATATCCACATTACCAATGGAAATTGCTCTCAAAGTCCTTTGTTATTTAGATTGTCGTTCCCTTTGTAACGCAGCACAAGTTTCTAGGAAATGGAAATCATTGGCTGATGATGATAGAGTATGGCACCATATGTGCGAGCAACATATTGATAGAAAATGCCCTAATTGTGGGTGGGGATTACCATTAATGCATATGAAAAAGGTGAGAGAAATGAACGGGGATAGCATACCATGTAATAAGAGAAAATTATCTGAGGTTGAAGATAATAAATCGAAATCGGAAGTGGAAATGGAATTAAAGAGGTTAAAGAAAGCACAAGAAGAGACAATTCAAGTTCAACTGAAATTAAAAAAGAGACCATGGAAGTCTGTTTATAGTGAAAGATTCAAATTGGAGAAGAATTGGAGAAAAGGTATATATCAGATGAAGACTTTTGTGGGACATAAGGATGGAGTTACCTGTTTGCAATTTGACAGAAAGTATTTGATGACAGGCTCGTATGATGCTACAATAAAAATATGGAAAGTTGAAACAGGAGAATGTATAAAAACATTGGAAGGACATACAAAAGGTGTAAGATCGCTAGCCTTTGATAGTCAGAAATTAATTACTGGTGGTTTAGATTCAACCATTAAAGTTTGGAATTATCACACGGGACAGTGTATTTCTACTTATAGGGGCCATGATGACGCAATTGTCTCAGTTGATTTTTCTAAAAAGACTATTGTGTCAGGTTCTGCTGATCATACAGTCAAAGTGTGGCATGTTGATTCAAGAACATGTTACACTTTGCGTGGGCATACTGATTGGGTTAACTCTGTTAAAATTCATTCTCCATCCAATACTATATTTAGTGCTTCTGATGATACGACTATAAGAATGTGGGATATTGAGAGTAATAAATGTCTCAGGATATTTGGTGGTGTTAGGAATAACGGTCATATTGGCCAAGTTCAATGTGTTATTCCCTTTACATATAAGGATAAATTGATTGAAGACAATGCTGAATCTGATTCAGATGTGGGAACAAAGCATGTAGAAAGTTCATTCAGTCAAAATAATGAAAATTCTAATGAAGGAGGAGCTGATGTTAATAATATGGACTTACCTGATAATCCGAATTACCCTTCGCATTTACTAACTTGTTCCCTAGATAATACTATTAAGCTTTGGGATATTAGATCTGGTAAATGTTTAAGAACACAATTCGGTCATATTGAGGGAGTTTGGTCTATAAGTTCAGATACTTTTAGAATAGTTAGTGGAGCTCATGATCGGTTGATTAAGGTTTGGGACTTACAAAATGGTAAGTGCCTCCATACTTTTGCTTGTAATTCGAGCGTAAGCTGTGTGGAGTTAAGTGATTCTAAGTTTGTGGCAGGGATGGATAATGGGATTGTGAAAATGTATTCTTTTGATTAAATTATTTATTTATTATTTCATATTTAATTTTGTTAGTCATAATTCATATATGTATTTTAATTAATCATAGATTAATATATTTAATTTCACTAATTACAAGAACTTGAAATAAATTTGTCTGTCTATAAAATCTTTGACAAAATATTTCAAACTTTTGGATCATTTCCCTAAAAATGTTGAGATAGAAATTGATGAGTCTGTGCAACCTGAAACATCCTCATTTTGACCCTTAGAATTAGAAGTATTGCTGAATGAAATAGAAGACCTGTTGGATGGTGTTGTAGTCGATGGAATGCTATCCTCAGGTGATGATGAAAAGAAGCAATAAGTATCCAATAACTCTTTATAGCTCTTTGTATTAAGTAAATTCTTATTTATTGATGGTATCGACAAAGGCTCGTTCTTAACTCCCAATGTGAATTGATTTGAATTATTCTCATCTTCCAATTCATTACTCAGATCAGAAATTTTGACATCTGGCGAATTATTGTCACTTTTGATTATATCATTATACTTGTCTTTCCAGGCATTTTCGTTACTATTTAGTGAGGAAAGTAAAGGAGATGACAAGTAGAAATCATTGCGTACGAAATCACTTGAGTCTAGATTAGATGAACGATTCTCATTATTGTTTGTTTTATTATTTTGCGCAATGGCTGAGTCGGAAGCTCTTCTAGTAAGATACGATGATGAATATCTCGGCCGCACTTTATGGTCATTTATGAGATTCTGTCCTTTTGCAGCCCTGCTGAGTTTAATCGAATAATTCTTCTTATAATTATTATCCCAAAATTCCTTGTCGTATGTATTATATCTAAAGCAAAAATTGTATATTTTCTCAAGTGAAGTCGCCTTGTTATTTAAATTTTCAAAAGAAGGATTCATTCTGAAACTATTGAATAATTTATCTGATGGGATCCTGAATATGAACCGGTCGTAATTGTTATCTTTTAGTACGGAAGGCGCGTTTGGGTAATACGACGTAGGTATTTCAATTACGGTTAGCCAATTGTCAAGAGTGTAACGTACAGTAACATGTTTCTCAAAAACAATGTTCTTAACTGCTATGTGCCCAATTAAGGACTTGTTATCATCTGAAAGGTAAACTCTCTCCAAAAAGATGACAGAATTTTCCTTTTTGATTTTCTTATCATAATTAACAGCCAGGAAGTTAAGTAGTTCTAACGTCCATTCCGCTGCTGACCTTCCTGGGTACATTGTCTCACCATGACTCAAGCTGAATTCCGGATTATCCAAATCAGAATCATCTTCCAAATCCAATCTGGAGAGGAGGAAGTCAGAATCATCAAGCGTAGGAGAGTTTGAAGCCGAAATAGCAGCAGGTCTATCCTTCTTTTTAAAATACCTTATGTCATTATTACTTCCAAAATGTACCAGCTTGTAGGTGGGCGTTGTTGGTAAGGATAAGGATCTTTTCTTATCAAAATAACACGCGCCTGAGGAGTCCTTCAAGGAGGATTTGACCAATTCCCCAGATTTTTTACGGACTAACCCAAGTCCGTTCCTTTCATCTGGAGAAGTAGGGTTCTTATTTGAAGATGCATCGTCTCCGCTGCCTTCCTTAGTTCTTCTACCGCCTATTTTTGCATTCATCTTACTGTTATACTCCGTGCAATCCAGAGCTTGCTCTAGAAGTTCATCAGATCTTTTGGGTTTATGAATAAACTTCATCGAAAGAGGTTCAGTAGATTCCTTAGAGTCCGATAACTTGTTGTTAGAAGTTTCATAAGTAAAAGGGTAATTTGTATATTTTCCAAAATGAGAAACACCAGCAATCACTCCGTCTTTGGGATAGTTGGGGTTACTGGGTAAACCTACATTCACAGACATCTTTTTATTCAGTTCAGTGTGAGTAGGTGTAGCCATATTGACCAAGCTAAATAAACTAAAATACTTAGGTATATATGTGGTAAAAAAAATTATTTATCCCTTTATCACCCCATTTAAGCAACATAAAATTTCGCATCGCTCTTATCAAATATTTGCTTTCTTGTTCCTTTTTTTGGTAAACATTAGCTCATACCGTTACGATCCTGTATAAGATTTACATTTAAAGTATAAATGTGGTAGAATTGTGGCCTGTTACTTAAATAAGCGACACACGTAAGGATATTCTCTCTCCCCTAATAAAATATTTTATATACGCCATTGTAGCAACTACCAAATGAATAACATACTGCACCCCCGGTTAATAAAGTTAACGCATTAGAAGCTTTGGAACACCCGAACCCAATAAATGCTGGTGGGTATTTTTGCCAAATTAGGTCTGGTATAGGAACGCGTTTAAATTGGTCACTAGTAATATCATAAGTGAGGATATTATTAGATTGAGATAAGACGTGTAAGGGTGAAATTCCTCCTATAATAATTATTTTATTTTCATTCAAGAAGTGAGCTATCGATCCTATTCTTTGGAAATTGTTATGTTGGAGTAGTTGCTCCACGAATATTTTTTCACCCGCAATTGAAAATTTATAAAGCTTATTGTTGACTGTCGGTTTTACCACATCTTCCATTCCACCCTGTATTAAGCCATAGTTACCATTGTAGACCATAGAGCAACTAAGAAGATTACTAATATCTCCGTGTACTTGTAGCTTTGTGTATGTCTGCTTATGTGTATCGTACATGAGAAATAGCTGGTCGTTAGGTGTAACTAAACCACCAAATATTAAAAGTGTAGACTCTGAAATTTTTACAGTTGCATGTCTAGACCTGGGGTAAGGCAAACTAACCAATTGGGTCCACTTATTATCCTTTAATCTGTATACATCTTGAAAACAAGTATTTGGCTTTGATCTACCACCCACCAAAATTATTTCTTCATTGCCCAATGTAGTCATTGTGTGACACATTCTCGCACTGGGTAAAGCACCAGCCACCGACATTTCCTTGACCTGGCCATCTTTCAAAGTGTATGTTGAATCAGTTCTTGTTTGGCTTAATCCCCCATTTATTACGATTTCATCTCCTCTCTGGGCTACAGATGAAAACTTCAAGTTAAGTAATTCTGCATTTTGTACCTCTAAGTTTTCGACCCTTAAAGATTCATCTAATTCATATGACTCTTCTTCAGTATTATTAGAATCCTTGAAAACTAGCTGGTTTAGGTTTGATGCGTGAAGAATAATGTAATGTTGGCAAAAGAGTATAAATTCTTCCCATTCGTCGAAATATTCGATCTCTTCAACTTTACTCTTTAATGAATCACTAATTAAATAGGTCCAGCTCTCAAATAAGTTCTTAACTTCAACGTGTTCGTAGTAACTTTTGAATCTGTTACTTTGCAATTCTTTGGTTGGATAAGTTTCAACACATTGTAATGGTGATCTCAAATGACTAAAATGGTATAACATCTTTTGTGCAAAAGTGTTGTGGGGCCCAGTAGGCAAGATTTGTTCCAAAATCAAGAAGTGTGAGTTCTTCACTTTAGATGAATGTTCAATAATTGGGTTAGCGAACTCTGGTTTCATGTAGGCCAAAGAAACTTCAGCAACGAATATTTTTATACTATCTTCATCCAATAACTTCTCTAATTGCTTCTTATAGAGTTGGTCATCTTTCAAATCACAACCAATTAATTTATAATTTTCTGTTGAATATTTAATACCTAATTCTTCCAATGCCTTATCTTCTACTTTGGTCCCAAGAAGCTGAACAATTGGCTCTGATTCTTGTATCATTAATTGCTTTCTAGCCACCAATTCAGGATAGTCAAAATCAAGGAAAGATAACTTTGCATCCTTATTTTTAAACTTTGATAGTAACTGGAAAGGTAGTGGATCAAATCCACATCCCAAATTCACAATACTAATATGTTTTCCTGGGTTTAATGCAACTATGTTTAGTATCATTTGCTTGATAGATTCCATTCTAATCCAGTATCCTCTGTTAATTGCTGGAGACCTTCTTTTTGGTTTTGCGACGAAATACTGAAACCATTCACCCACTTCTGGGTCTAATACTTTTGAATATAACATCTCAACTGATCTCTTGGAGACAATAGATGAGTTATTGGTCCCTTGAACTTGTAAATCATGATATTGTTTACGTCTCTTGTCCTTCTCTATCTTCTTGAGTTGGTTCTGTATTTGCTTGGGATCTAGTTCCTTTTTGGGCATCTTGTGGATATTAGTTCAAGTTATGCATCTTTCATATTTTTTTCAACTTCGATGCGCTGCGAAAAAATCGATGAGTATCCATTAATCATATATACTGATAACTAATATACAATAATATTACTTGTCTTCACAAGCCTTTAAATGCCTCTTTTAACTTAGCGTCAATCTCATTAATAGTAGCATGCTGACAAGAAACTATATAATTTGCGGCAGCTAATGTAGTTCTAACATCTTTACGGGAATTGTTTTCCTCGCTGCTCTCTTGGTCGAGAATAAGACCCTCGCCACACTTTATCCATACCCTCCCATTAATACCTATGGATATTTCAAATGCACATCTCGAAGCCAATTTTTCTAATACAATTGAATTCGTATTGAAGAGCAATTCTCTGGCGAAATTCAAGTTTATATCAAATAAAAATCCAGACTCATCCAATAATCCAAATCCACCTTCTTTTCCAGTAGTTGGATCAATACATTCTAATTCGGTCTCTATATCAGGTATAGCTTGTGAAACACGAGCATAAACTGCTTGTCCAGCCTTTAAATTAGGTCTATTTTTTTTCGTAGCATTTGGAAATGCCATCATTGAAAGTAAAACTGGTGTAGAAAAGTTTTGTAAAGATACTTTATAATATTCTCCGTAAGTACCTGTAATAAGACCAATCACAAAATCATTGGTTTGAGGAATATATCTTTTAGAATTGTAGTCAACATATACCAATTGTTTGTTCTTCTGTTTATTCGTTTTAATATTTAATATTCCCGCAGAACTTGGAATGGTATGTTGAGTAAGTGGATCTTTGTAAATCCCTGGTCCAATATTTATAGTTGCATTTTCTATATCTGTAGGCACAGCATCACCTGGTACTATAATATTACTCATCACTTCTGATGTGAAACTTGAAGTATTTACGATGATTTTCTCACTTTAAGTGTAAAAAAAATTCTAATAATTTTAGTTCTCATAAATACGGTATATTAATTTACATGCTCTAGAGCTATTTATATATTAAGTACATTTTTTCTTGTAGCTTCTAATAAAATAAATTTGTCTTCATAAAACGTTTTAAGGACATCATAACCAATTTTTGGCTTGTGTTTTATTATTTCTCCCTCATCTGGTCTGTAATCTCTTAACAACAGCATGCTAGCATGGTCGTATTGCAAGATAGATGTTTCATCAAAAAAAGATAACTTCTCGATATTTCTAGTATACATATTTCCTAATAAAGCTTCTGTGCTTCTTACAAGTTGGTAAGATGACTTTTCTACCATTTTAGGGTAATGTTCTGGTCGGATCAAAGTTGTATTGAAGCTTTCTATAGGGACTTCCAACGATTTAGTTCTGGAGCCAAACCTGTTTGACTGTACTTTCTCGTTGAATATATTCTCACATTTCAAGAGGTTGACGTAAAAATTATATCTCCTCTTAAAAAATGCCCATAATCTCATTGAGTAGTAGTTATGTCTTTGTAACACACCAGCCGTGTTGAGTGACTTATGAAACCTGCAATTAATTCTGTCCGTACTTATAGTTCTATCATAGTAAAAAGTACCATTAGTAGAGTTAAAGTTTGTGTCATATAGGTAAGTGCATGCAGGGAATAAAGAATCCAACGATGCACCAATAGCATGATAATAAAGATATAGGGTGGTTTTAATATCATTTAAAAACTTTGATTCATCGGGATAATTAGAGTTTATTGCTGGTACGTATGTTATTGATTCAGCTGGTAATATTGAATACCAATTTTGTAGGAATTTGAATATCAACTTTGGTGAGTAGGTAGTTACTAGGTTGTCATTTCGTTCGGAAAATGCTTGAGTTGATAACTCGTCTAAAAACTGAAGAAGGTTTTTATAAGCAAACGATAAGTCAACAAAACTATTTTTCATTGCCACGTCTTCGTATCCCACTAAATCATGTGAGTAAATATTTGAAAGGCTCTTCAAATTTGATATGACTTCAAAGAAAAAAGAAGGTTTGTACGATGGAATACCAATACATAGTATTTTGTATCCCAAATTCTCATTCATATACTTAATAGAAGGTAATAAAGTATCAAAGTTGGTAGCAATATTTTTGAAGTAGTAAGATATTAATATTTCTCGAATATTAGAAACCTTAAAATATGAATCAGCACTAATCTTCAATATGATATTGATGAATCCAATAAATTTTACTGCCCTACTTAAAAAAGTAACTGTTTCTGCTCCATTTTTTCTATTTTCAGAAATATTAGATCCTACGAATGATTTTATTTCCTTCTCCGTTTTTACTGATAATACTCGATATTTATCATAGCAATTATTTTCAATTCTATTGATTTCCTTTTTGATTGAGGTGGGTTCATTCAATAATCTGCATTTGTTTTTGAGTCGCATCACTATAAGTGCCTGTCCAATTAAAGCAAAAGATTCGGCAGCTAACACCGACTTAATGTCGTATGATGAATCTTCAAATATAGATAGAATGTCCATAAAAGTATACTTCATATCAGGTTTCCAGTCGGGGCCATCAAATACAGCATCGGTATGGATATTCTGATCTTTCTGGGAATAAAACTTGGGTATTTTATGCTCTATCAATTTGAATTTAGATTTTATATGGAATGCCTTGCTTAAGCCTTTATTCTTTCTAACAGGTATAGCGTCATCTTCTCGTAAAGTCGTATTGTCATCATCACTCTTGATGACTGTAAACTCGTTAGCAAAATCATTTATTGTTAAATAGTTAAATTGAATTGGTGGTAATCTTATCAGAGGCATTCTAAGAGGTAAATTTGTTAATTCAAACTTAAACTCCAATGAGTTCTCAATTGCACCAATAGCCTTCTCTTTATTTTTACCGTTACTAGAAGTTGGTAATCTATAGTCCAGGTTTAGTAGCCTATTTTGACTATCTCGTAACGAATGAGTAAGTTTTATTCTATCTATTTCGGGCTTTGATAATTTCAAATAGGAACATGTCGAATTTTTACCTCGAGAGCAGTTGCGGCAAATAGGTAATGTTTCATCACATCTGACCTTTTTAGTTTTACAATTCAAGCACCCTAACTTAGAATTCGTATGTTTTCTTCTTTTTGTAGTAAGTTTTGGTTTAGCTTTTCCCAGAAAAGTTGGCATTTCTACCTGTATTCAAACTCTATTAACGTGGAAGTAATATAATGAAATATTTATCAGATATTTCTTTTCATACAGTAAAAATACTTTATATCTAGTTGGTTTATGATTTTTTGAAATGCTGTCCCAATAAGTGACGCTTTCCGCATTTTTTCTTTAAGCCGAAATCATCGAAGATGAACCGCCAAGAAAATGGTACAAAAAAGAGGTTTACAACTTTGAAAAATGATGAATTGAAGTTATATATTAAAGCTAGCTAGATATGTTATGAAAAGGTAGTAGTAAACAAAGTTAGGGATTCAACTGATGTGTGGTGAGTGTATGGCCATTTGTTCCTATGATATTTCGAACTCGCATAATTAATTAGCTCGGACATACAAAATTGGATTTGCTGACATCACATCTTATTGTGTATGCAGAGGTTATTTCACTGAATAAATCCAAAGGAAAATACATCAAATATTAATACTTATTTTTCTTCTCTTAAAATTCTGTGGCTCGTGTTGTACATCATCTATAGATTCATGTGACATGAGTTGAGATTGAGAAAGAAAACTCAAAGAGTCTTCAAAAGATAGGTTACCAAGTTCTTCCGTGGTATCTAATGTCAAATCTCGATTCTCCATCTCCGCTTCGTATCCAATACATTTTGAGGAAGTGTAGCTCCGAACCTGCATAACATCTGAGAGAATAATTTCTTTAAATTTGTGTAATATTTCTGAAACATCAGATTCGTTCTTAATTTTCCTAGGAAAGTAGATTTGCTTTACAATGCAGCTATAATCTATTTGAAAATAAGCCTTGATCTTGGGAACAAATGCGATAGCATATTTCTTATGCGAAAGTAATTCATTTCCAGAATTATCGATAATTCCCTCGAAAGTTGGGTACATATAACCGCAGCCAAATACAAAATCCCCATTTTTCTTTAGAATAGGCTTACCAGAATTGATAATTATTCTATCTTTAAATAATCTGTTTAAAATTATTCTCATTTCTTTAGTATCTAATTCCTCACTTATATTAAAAATTTTGAATAACTTTGAAAAATCAGGCATTCCATAGAAAGAAAGATATTTCCACAAGAAACGAATCCTCATAAGAGTTATAGTGGTCGGTTCAATCACATCAGACCTACAAGTATAACAGCAGCCTAGTAAACTATTAGGGGTCAAGCCATAGCAGTACGCGTGTACCTTTCTGTTACAATTATTACAAATAATGTAAGTAATTTCAGGCCAATCTCCGGCACCACATTGACATTTGGAAATAGTTGCACGGTTGACCTCTTTAAATTGTAAACTAGATGGAACAACTTGAGTCACTGGTCCTTTTTTACTAGATTCGAGGAACTTCTCAAGAGATAATTTATTTTCCGCTCTTTCAGATTTATTTTCAGTACTTTCAGATTTACTTGACTGTGGGGTGTGGTGAAAGGTTATCTCTCCGCATACTAAGTCAAATGGATCAACTTTGATGGGATTTTTTATTGTTTTTCCATAGTTCGTAAGGATTCTAATATTTACAAAATCATAACCGGTTTCAATACTTCCTACTTCATCAATGATCCCTCTGCTCTTATTCTCTAATTCTATAGTTGGAGGTGTCATGTCACTTGCATCCTTGAAAAGTGTTGGTTGATAATACTTAGGACAGGAATCATGAAAGAGGAGTCTCATTGAAATGAACTTCTTGGTCGGAAGTGGGTTGAAACTCTGAGTAAGAACAATAAGTCTCTTAACCAACTGCTGCACCTTCTCTCTATTTCCCAAATTCGTAAAGTCATTTTCATATTTATTATTAATTGTTACAGAAATATCATCATTTCTATAGTCAACTTCGAATAAGTAAGATTCTGTGAGAACTAGTGGCTTCGATTCCTCCAAATAAATAGCAAATTGGATGGCTCTTAGATATCCCTTCTTGATAGCATCTGAAATCCCCTGGTTTATCCAATTTTGAAATAAATCACTTTCCTTGCTTACCCCTTTTATTAATCTTTTTATTTTGACGTTCTTGTCTGTGCTTCTGATAGTCTTGTTGGGTACGAAATATGTATCCTCAAAGTTGTCATCATCAAATATATTTCTTAAAAAGGCGACACAATGAAGAGATATCCTTAATAACTCTTCGATTAATGATCTTGAATCAGCTTCACTAATAATATCTTTTGCTTCTTGTGGCATGTAATAAATAATTTAATTTAGATATTAAAGCAGATATTGTGATTTTTTTTTTGTTGCAAAAATATTAAATTAATCTTCCCACCCCTTCAAGCTCAACGGAAATATAAACCGGATATGTCAACTATTTCCCATACATATTAATTTAACGGATAATCCGATACTTCAATAATCCATTTCCTCTATCTTTCAATCCATAATATTTTACTCTCCCTAATGTTATAGTAGAAGGTAATACGAAAGATATCAAGTATTCGGTAATAATCCAACTAAATTTTAAGTATTTAATACACATAATTGAAAAATAACTATAGAAGAAAGTATCTTTTGGTGTGCCTTTTTCCTTTATCTTTTATTTATATTTTATATTTCATTAGAACTAAATTCAACTTTCATTGTAAAATTCTTCAAAAAATTATTTCAAAAACACAGAGCCAAATTTGATTAAAAGGTATTTGTTACATTTTCTGTAGACAATGACAATAACGACCTAAAAGGTATATTTGGTTAGAGTTCTCAGAATTCTTAGAGTTTTTTATCGCCATTTCCGTAATGCCCTATGAAGTCAATGAAGAAAACGAGTTTTGGATTTGATAGTTCTATATTTCACATGGTATAGTTGTATTCTTCAAATTTGAATGCGTGGAATTCGTTTATAAAGGAAATTCCAATCGTTGATACTAAGTAGCCGGTGTAGATATTGGGAAAAGGCAAAAATGAATTTATAGCTTATTTATTAAATGTAAACATAAAAGTCATAAATTGTTAATTCCAAATGTGCAGCATCGGAATTACCATGCAGATAAGAGGCAAGGCTAATGATATAACTACCCAGGTCATATTGAGGTAAATGAGCTCGTGCTAAGATCATTCACAGTAGAATAGGGCTAAAATAATGTAACTTTAAAGTAACTATTACAGAGATCAGAAATATTTGGCAACAAATTTCAACATTTTTCCAATTGTTTATTCCTATTATTTTCGATCCTTTTTACTAGAAGTTTTAATTAATGGTAGTATAATGTAGATTGATAGTACTACCATTATTGCAACCAATAATTGCTTACTTCAGAGTTTTTGAATCGTTTATTTTACATCATTTAAACAAAAGATCAAAAAATTGTTAATCTTCTACCATGTTGAAGATGTTAAAAATCTCAAAATACAATTTAGCTTGAACATTATTCCTTATTGCTATTCAGGTATCTAGTGAATATCTTAGAAAGCACTATTTTTAAAATGTGCTTGAATGTAAAAGTGGTAAACAGTATTTTTTATGAAAAATTGTAACTGAATTTATTCATTCTACCTGAACGGCTTTTTAATGACTTCATAAGCTACCTTTTGCCATCGGCTTTTTTATCGAACAAGTACATACGAAGGGATAGACATTGTATAATTTTATTTACAGACCAGAGATTTGAGTATTCTATGCCTCAATACCTAGCCATGCTACTTAAATTGCAAATTCACTCATATTGATTCAATACTAGAGGTGATAATGTATTTTTTCAGGTGTTTTGTGCTGGACAATGAAAAAGTAGTTACGACTGATATTTTCCCTTTTATCAGAGATTTTCTAGATGAATTTGTGCAACTTCACAATAAAAACTCCCTATTCGCCTGTATAACTCGCTTGCATCCAATAGTATAGACGAAGTTGTTCTCTTTATGCTTATGCATTGTTCATGCACTGGCTCGTAATTTTGTTATTTGTTCTTACAATTGCTACGAGCGAGACATATTTTTCTTGCAGTTAGAAATAGGGGGTGGGGGCAGGAGAAGGTATGATTGTTCTCCACAGTACATGAAATTACATGACAAATAATAAAGATAAACACTTCTCGGGTTAAAGGAAGGTTGAAAATTCCCCATTTTTATATTGATGCTTCTTATTGCATTGTCTTGGAAACTTCTTCATTGCTTTTTCATTGCTTCTTTATTGCTTCTTATAATACTCGTCATGTATAGACGCTTCTTGGAGCAGAAATAGAATGGATTGTTGTAACTATTGCCTTTGTAATTGACAATCTAGTACTCAAACTTACTTACAGCATTGATTGGGTTCTAATTTAAGCTATAGAGTACTTCTATAACCTAAACCTTAATTCGACATGTCAACCAGCTTAATGATCTATGTTAGATAGGCATGATAAATGCTTCCAGGCATATCTTCCCCGCATACTATGAGAAGTAATTCAGAATGAAATTACTGTACAAAAATACCCTTTCTGAATAAGGTATTAATCAAAGAGCTCCTTTTCCTATACAGGAATTCAAAAACTATTGATACAGGTTCTAGTAATGGAGATTTTCACTTTTGGTCTCATGAGTGCAGGCTCAAACATGACCTGGGGTTATGTGCGTGGAGAAAGGGATAACCAGTTGCGAAATTAAATTTCATTATCCAATATAGTCCAGTATAATATTGGGAGATACCTTGAGATCATTTTATTCACCAACATTTATACAGAAATATAGCATTTGAAATACTGAGTAGGTGGATAATGTCACACCCTGCAGCAAGTATTAAATCCATATTCAGTGGGAAGATAGGGCTAGATACTCCTGATTATTTTGATTCAGATTACGATGATCGCAATAGCGTAAATGTAACGTATAGAGAGGATCAGGAGGATGACGAAGCTTCGTCACTAAGTCAAAATTCAAATCATAGTGTTAATTCAAAGAATCTATCTACGTTGGAGTCGAAGTTGAGAAAGAAATTTCAACAGAATAGTACCCCTTATCAAAATTCATCCGACAATGGATCATTTGGCTCTAATGATAACGGCTCGTATGCTTATGATAATACTCCTTTAACCAGTGCTGGACAAGAAGATTCAGCATCTTTACAATATGATTCTGTTTCTAGACCTCTTTCGAGGAATTCAACTACTTCATGTCTCTCTACTACTGCGACCAAGGATGGCATTGAAGGTAAGAGGTTCCATAGGCATGGGCCTTCGCAATACTCTTCCAACGTAATAGCAAATATGTTTCATCACCAGCAGAGTCATAGTCATACTAAGGGGGAAGTCGACAATTTGGTTAAGCCTGCGATAATACGGTCACTGGGAGTAAGTGAAGTAAATGGATCCGATTCTAATCAGAGTCAAGTTTCAATTAAGACTACGGATGCTGAGATTGATGGTCACGGTGGATTGGGAGGGAGGTTTTCCTACTTAGAAAATGCAGCCAATACTGCAAAACCTTTGACTCTTAAAGAAAAGATCAATTTGTTAAATGCAGAAGTAAATTCTGATAGCTAGTAATTAATTTTAATGGTATGAAAGATGTAGATACATTTCGTATATATGTATCTTGTTCTTATTCCTTTCATCGTATATTAGAATACTTGTATCTATGCTTAAATGTAATTTAGAACTATGTTAATTAAATGTGAAATTTGCAAAATTATGAGCTAATTTAGTAGAAAATACATATTAGAAATAAAATTTTTATTTCAATACATATTAGCGATATTTAGAAATCAATTTATACAAATATAATTCATTTCCAATAGTCAAATTATAGGGCCCATATGTATTGATGTATTTGTTCTATGCCGTTGTAGTGAGGTTTTTTGTGTAATAAAATATGACGCACTTAAGAAAAAAGTGAAGTTGAATACTCTTGAAGTTATCGAATCTTCCATTGATATGTTAAGAAGATTTGGAAATACTGCATCAAGCAGTTTAATTAGGGGCTTAAGGACCGGTAAATTGGCTCAAAGGAGTCCACTCTTGGCAAGCAAGAGATTTCAATCTAAGCTTTCTGCTGAACCTTCCGAAGTTTTCACGAAATTATCTGATTCGAACGATCCAAAAAGAAACAAATTTTTCCAATATACCTGGGGTTCCTGGCTTAAGGATGATTCCAAAGAAAGGGCTAAAAGGGAAACCAAGTTTTCCATTGAAGGTGTTGGAAAACTCTTCCAAGATATTTTGTCAGAAAGGTCTAACTCCAATAATGTGGATAAGAATGGCAAATTTATTCTTAAAAGTCCATTAGAAAAAAATGGAGTAAAAATGTTAAACAACAACTTAGGTAATGAACTATTTTCTGACTCTAAGGATTTTTCAATCAAGTCTATAGCCAGTATTCATGAAGGTAAGCACCACAGAGTTTATAAGGTCACATTATCTTCGGACAAAGATTTCATTCTTAGAATTCCTTATAAATTAGAATCTGACTACTTTATTTCTCAAAAAATCAAGAGTGAAGTTGCTACCTTGGATTTTTTAAATGTTAAGTTGAATTTAGATGTTCCTAGGGTTATTGCTTATGGTGACTCCAAACAAAATCCATTAGAAAGTCCATTCATTTTAATGGAATATATAGAAGGTGATCTTTTAATGAAAAAATGGGACCCATTGACTAATTCAGAAAACAGCGAAGAAAAGTTAAAAGAAGTTATACAACCAATTTCTGATTTTCAAGATAAGTTACTTTCAGTCACATTCAACAGGTTCGGTTCTTTATACTTCAAAGAAGATGTTGATGCTAGTGATAGCTTAGTTGCAGCTTATGATGGAGAAGAAGACCCATTATTGAAAAATAGGTGGAAAATTGGACCAAGTGTGGAAAAAGTTTTTGGTAAAAATAAGAACAAATTGGATGCAAAGCAAGTTAAGAAATACAGTGGACCATGGGATTCTGATAAACCTTTGGATATAATCACAGCTACTGCAGATATTGAACTTGAAAACTTAAGAAGTAGATTGTCTTTGGCTGAAAGTGATTCTAGTGAAAAGGTTGAAAATATTGACCAATTGAAGAAACAAATTCAAACTTTTGAAAACTTCAAAGCTATGTCCCAGAAGTTACTCGATCCAAAGTCTAAGTCAATTATGAATGTTAGTGAATTATTTAAGCCAACTTTATTTGCACCTGATTTGGATCCATTAAATGTTATTATGTCAGGAGACAAGAAATTCTTTATTGATTTTGAATATACTACTATAAAACCATTTATCTTAACCAGCTATCCTGCATTTGTTGCTTACCAAGGTGCCAAGATCTATAATTTAGAAGAGGATATTCCTGGTTATAGTGAAATGGATGACGTCGAGAAGCAACAATATCAATTTATGTACTATAAAACAAGAAATGAAAGAATTTGGGAATTAGAATTAAACTCAAAGAGACATGATTTGATCGCAGTTGCATCTCCACATATTAAAGTCTTAAAGGCACCATATCTTGAAGCCTTGGAAAACAAAACTGATAAAGATCATCTTTATGTTGAAGCTTCTATAATTCAGTTGCAAGCTATGTGGGATGCATATGTTGCTAATGAATTATGCAATAGTGACACTCCTGAATTTCCTGTTTCCTACACTGCTGAATATTTAGATCAACATCAGTCGGATATCGAAGAACATCAACTTGAAATTGTTTCTACCCCATTCGCAGCAACAGGTGGATGGATTCCACAAGACATGTTTGATAGATTGAAAGCTCAAAATATCATAGTTGAAACAGAAGATGGTAACCACAAAATTGAAGCCGAAAAGGCATTAGAAAATAATGATGCTTAATATCTTGGTGTTAACTCTTGTATATAGCCACTTCAATAAATATTTATTACTAAAAGTATTTTCTTGCAATCAATTTTAATCTTAAATCGAAATCTGGAGATGTTATAGCATCATTCACCGAATAAAATGGGTTTATTAAACACTTGATATACAACTCATTGGCCTCTATGAAAAATTGCTTGATGGAATTGTCGTCATATTTCAGCAGAGATGTATTTACTTGGTTGTTCATATCGTAACAAAGTACGAACTTTATATTTCCTTGTGTTACGAAAGCATTCACAAATAAACCGTAGAAAGTATCAACTTTTCCCAAATAGAACTGGTTAGTTGACCATTGTAAATCTTCAATAAGATCTAAAGACGAGTTTGAGATAAATGGTAATATCTCTTTCACGCTTGACAGAAAATTCGACTTTCCAGGTACATTGGGAGATTGTGAAGAAGAAGTTCCTTTAAAAGAAGAAAACTCTAATTCGTATAAAGGATTATCTCTTGTACCTATAATAGTAAAGTAAAATGATGACATTGCACTTACCAATCTGCTTATCTGTTTATGTTCATCAAATTCACAAAAAATGCCATATTTCGGCCCATAAAACTGTAAAATATATATTTACAGGTTATCTTATTCCTTCGCAAAAGATCGAACCGTACATCAAAACAATAACAAACACCTTAAAGAAGTGTGTTATCAGATACATTATAAAAATATATAATTTTGGTAGCATCCTGATAATGGCATTAGGTGTTACTTCGATTAAGCCGTTTAATAATCAACGGCATGACTATGATCAACCGAATTTTATATTCTCATCAGACATACCCGAGAAAGTGGTCAAGATTGTAAGGAAATATATAAACTTGGAAGACAAAAACGAAAATGTAGCAGGCAACATTGAGTTTAAGATAAATATTGAGCTAAATATTTTATTGGCTAGAAACAAGAGTTTAAGAACTTCCGATCTTATTAAGGATAATATGGTATGCGTAGCCAAGCCAACGCATGAAGAATCTCAACGTTTGAACATGACATTGCCTTGTTCTAAACCTTGTCTAAATATCTTCAAAAACATATCAAATGGCTTATTTATTATTAATTTGACTTTGAAGTTATTAGAGTTCCTCGTAAATGAATCATCTAATTTATTAGAGATAGAATTCTTGAAGGATGAAAGTTATGGCATCATATTACTCAGTGACGGCCATTTTATTAATCAGATAACCAATTATATTAAGATTTTGTTTATTACAGAATTGAACAAGGTGCAAGATAATTCCTTGGTTTTTTCTGAGGAGAGTAATGAAATAGGGAACACAAATGATGAAGAATTCTCTTCGATTGTAAAAGATATTAACTTGGATGACAGTACTCTAAATGTTGACTCTAGTTTTGTTGATAAGTCATTTACTTATGAAGATGACTATGAATCATCATTGGAAGACTTGATTTTATTGAAGTCTAATGACTCTATACGATCAAAAGATGACGGTATCATGGACAATGACATTCTAGTAGAGTCGTTAAGCAAATCAGATAAGGATATAAAAAAGAATATTGGGTTTTTAAAGGAATTGGATAATTTAAGACATAATGAAACTAGTCTGGAAATTAGTTTATATAAAGAGCATACGTATCAAGGTGATGTTTTACTTGGACATAATAAAGAAAATGAATTTTATGAAGATAAGTCTATTTCTATTGATGATTATATGATGTCGCCGAAAAGGTCAAAGCAACAAGATGATATAGGTGTGCAACAAATACCGATGACGAGACTGCTGTCCATTTCATCAGTAATATCCCATAAGAGATCCTTTTCTGGTAGACCATCGTACGGGTCATTTTCAATGATTAATCATGAAGACAATACTGGTTTGGAGTACGCATTCAAAAGCAATGTATCTGTACCTTCTTTTATAAAGGAGGATAAGAAATTCAAGTTTATCAAGGTTGGTAAAGTTCAAAAGTTTGTAAGTTTGTTTGAAGAACAATTGATAGAACCATCCAATTCTTCAACTCCTTCCAGATCTCCATCTCCACTCAAAAGTAAGATACCTAATCCTGTGTAAATAATTTATGAAGTAATGTAACTATTAGAATAAATGAATAAGATAATGAATTTTGACTCCTTAAGTGTAAGTTGTATCATTTTCAACTTTAGCGATTCTATCTGTAAGTTCATTAAATTTTTTGAATAAACCATCAAAAGACTCTGGATCTAAGCCAGCTTGTGTGGTATTATTAACCTTCAAAGTTCCCAAACACCATGTTTCTTTTAAGGTTCTGGATATGGATAATAAATCCTCGCATAACCTTACAATAGTTAATGCATCAGCTTCTAAGCTCAAAAACTCTACTGATAATACTTCCTTAGATTTATCTTGTATCACTGATACCTCAAATATGTCCTGAAATTTTTGTAGAACTTGTTCAACTACAGAATCAATTTTCTCTTTACTTGTTAGTAATTTTCTACCTATATGTTGAGGAATCATACATACGTAATAATGCTATAGATTGTGGTTGCATGATAATTTGGTAGCCTTAATTCTTTAAAATATTATATTCGAGTAATTCTGATACGCACTACACAAGTTTTCTTGAAATTACTGCACCTAAAGAATTATACGATCCTTCCAATAAACTTCGTTACTAGTTATGCTATTTATTTTTTACAGTTTTATAGTTTCTGCAACTTGATATAATTAATTACTGGGTATCTTTCAGAACAAAATTAAAAAAAATTAAGTTGTTTTAGCAAAGAATGTACTTTACTATTTTGTATAGAACCCTTAAAAATGTCATGATGAGCTTATAAAAATTGACTACTACCCAAATGAGTCTAAGCATCACCACAATAAAGTTCTCTAAAATAAAATATACTAATTTATTTTTATTTGCTCCATGTTTCAAGTTCATAGTTGGATCAATTGATAAAGACGTAGTTACAAGGTTTCTGAATAATAGTGAATTCAAATTATCCAATTTTTCATTTACCTTCCTTATCTCTAATGATAGAGATGTATTTATTTCACCGATACATCTATCACTATTACTTAGCAATTTATCAATACGAATGGAATAATCCGTATTTACCATTCTAATCACTGACTTGATTTCACCTGACAATCCAGTATACAAATCTTCATACTGGGGGAGATAGTCCTCATTAATAAGAATAATATTCTGAAATACTATAGGGATCTGTTGTTGCATAATATCGTTTATCTTCGAAGTTGATTCATCCATAAGTTTAGGGTATATCTTTAGCAAGTAGTAAAGTCTCAAACTGATGATCTTCTCTATAATCATGAACTTAGGCATAAGTATATTAAATTCCTTTTCTCCTATGTCCATTATTTGGGGTTTTTGCTTTATTTCTTCTATATGCTCAGTAGTCAAATTAAGCTCTTCTGCCTTTGATTTCTCCAACGGCTTAATTACTACTTCTTTTATCAACTCATCTGTAGGCTCCTCTTCATTTACATCTTCAGCTATGGCATCAGAGCTGCCTTTTTCAGGACTAATGTTTCGTTCAACCTCCGTACCTGATGTACCTTCCTCGAAAATTTGCGAGCGTTTCTTTCCTCTTGATGTATTACTTGAGCTGTTATTTGAAATAGAGGGTACAAAAAAACTGAGTGATTCGTCACTCGAAGACCCCCTGTCATGGAACCTACCAACTCCCTTTTTAAACTGCTTCTTAAATGATTTTCTTTTTTGTGATTTACGAGATGATTTATTATCTTCAGTAGATAAAGATGTAGCAGACAGGTGGACACTATCTTTTAGCCCCGAGTCTGACTCTCCGTCAGTGAAAATACGATCATGTAACCTTTGTCTTGTCGATTTGTTATAGGGGCTGGAATTATTAGAAGTGGGGAACCATAATTTCCCCTTAGGATTTTTTAATTCATGCCAGTGTCCTGTTCGCCAACTAGTATCACCTAAAAACTCGCTTAACTCTATTGACCAAAACATTTTCCATGGCTTACTTCTGTCCTTATTGTGCAGACTAAAAGCGTTACATGGTAATGGCAACGTCTTCAAAGAAAGAGGAGCCGGGTATTCTTTATATTTTTTTCTTATCTTTCTATTCCGTAATACCTGTAATGGGTTATACACCCCCATTACACCCTTGTACTTATTATTTGATTCCTCCGATTGTGCTTGTTCATGAATTCTCAGGATGAGTAAATATTGCAATCCTATCATAGTCTTAACCTTCTCAGCCCGAATAAACGTACTTCTTGATATTTCAATCGAAGGTTTACTGCTGCTATTATTTGTTTTAAAGCTGTTTTCTTTATCGCCGTGTATATTTCCATCTTTTGAGTCTATTATGTTACAGTCTGCTTGGAAAGTCTTTCTGGTATCAAGTAATATAGTTGCAAGCTCATTCACTGTTTTCATCTCCACTTTGTCTTCATCCACATTGTTATTATTCGAAGCGATGGGAGATATTGAAACCTCGGGATTAAATCCATCACTTGAATTTGCTCTAGGTGTCTTGATCTCTTTCTCTTGTTTCAAACTCATTCTTCTAGATCTCCTGTCACTATTTCGTCTCTTTCTTCCTTCCGATTTGGTATAATCAATTTTAGATAGTCGTAGAGAACTCAAAGGAGTCTCTGGACTCGAATTTATCTCCATATTATTAGAATCTACAACCATCCTTAAACATCTGAGTAGATGAATGATTATTATATTAATGATAATTAATGATAATTAATGCGCATGAATTTGAATTATTCGATATTAACCAAAAAATAATTCTATTGTTTTATTACTCCTATTGATCCAGCATAATACAACATAATGGCAATTCAATTTGTTAGATCTACTAAGGAATTTGACGACTACGTCTCCAAAAACAAATATTTGGTAGCTAATTTCACTGCTCTGTGGTGTCAGCCATGTCAGCAAATAAAACCTGTCATAGATAAGTTATACGAGAGTGGCGCTTATGAAAAGATTGAGTTCAATAGAGTCGATTTAGACCAACAACGTGATTTGGCCATCAGGTATAACGTCTCTAGTATTCCTACATTTATATACTTAGAGGATGGCAAAGAAGTATCCCGGGTGAGTGGGGCTAATCTCCCAGAGATAGTCAACAAGTTAGACCTGCTTGCTGAAAAGGCTAGATCTGATTCTTCTGCTGGCAGATTTGGTAGTGGTAACTCTGTCAAAACCTTGGCCTCCAATTCTGAACTCAGTGGGGTTTCCAAGTTGATTCCACCAGGATTCGAGATTTTAAACAATTCTATTGATTTTGGTCAATTCGAAGCTTTAAATGCATTGGTCCTTGACAAGTCTTCTGAGTCTGACATTAGAAATTTATTCAAATTAGACTACAAAGGCAGCATTACTGTTTTATCTGATGCTGATTCGCAGCTTCTTTTCCATGTGCCATTATTAAACATATCTAAGGTATATTCTATTTTTATTAAATTCAGAGACCCTTCTACTATTACGGTGAAAGAGGACCAAGAATTAGATGAAGAGGAGTTGAAATCTGAAACCCAACTCCCAAATTTGATTAAAGTTTGGCCAAATCGTGCGGTATCCTTTGATGATGCTACTGACAACAGTGCAGCCCATATAGAAAAAATTGAAGCGACTGAGGGCTGGCATGAATGTAAATTCAAGTTTGTAAGGTTCCAAAACGTCCAAAACTTAAGTATATTCCTTGACGGTGATGATGAAGATTATCATACATTGATTGAGAAGATCATTATTGTTGGTGTCAATGGTGATTCAAAGGAGCAGGCTAAACTACAGAAATTAGATGACGAATAGATTTTAAGTCTCTTTTAGTAGTACATTATTTGATATTGTTCGATTTGTATGCATAATGTTTAACTTTATTCTTACAAAAATAGATACACTTAATAAATTTCCATACATTAACTAATTTATAACGATCATTTTCTTCGCAATTCTCATTCAAAGACTTCAAATCAGTAATTACATTACATCCGCATATGATCTATGTTACCTTTCTACGTCAATTCTTATCACTAACCGCAGAAGACATATTTTTGCTTGTGCAACTAGTGGTGAAAAACCGTGATAACCGGCTTTGTGTAGTATCTTGGTTAGCGCACATTTGCCCCAGTCTGTTCGAAAAAAAATTGCCATTGATATAAATGCCTTTAAGCTTTTCACTCCATCATTTCGCTTGCATTTAAACTTTGACAGCAAGCATGTATTCTAATGTATTGCTAACGAGGGTTTTGGGACGCTTACCAAGAAGTCAAATAATTCTTGGAAGTCGTAATATAGGGTTAATGGCCACTGCCGCCAGAAACGTGAGGTACCCGTTAAGACCAAGCTTGCATTCTAATATAAATAGTAGATCTGTCAATATTCCATTTATAAATTCTATGGTTAGATATCAATCTACGAAGTCTAATGAAGAAAAATCAGTTGAAGAAAAATCAGTTGAAAAAAAACCTGCTGAGGCAGGATTAGTTCCAAAGACAGAAGAAACAAAGTCTGGAATATGGGAAAAGGTTAAGCATGAGGTACAACATTATTGGGATGGTACAAAGTTATTGGGATATGAAATTAAAGTCTCTACAAAATTATTGATGAAGTTACTTTCTGGTTATGGATTATCTCGTAGGGAATCAAATCAATTACAAAGAACCATTGTAGATGTCATAAGATTGGTTCCATTTTCCATGTTCATTCTTATTCCATTCGCTGAAATATTATTACCTGTCGCTTTAAAGATATTCCCAAACTTATTACCATCAACTTATGAATCCAAACAAGATAAAGTAAAGAAGCGTGCCAAGTTATCCAAGACCAGAGTCTCTGCGTCAGAATATATAAAAAACACCATGGAACAATCCGGTCTTAAATTATCTAAGAAGATTTCTGAAAAAGAAAAGGAGGCTTTTGTTTCATTTTTCCACACCATCTCGATGGGTAAGAATCCAACTAGGGAGCATTTAATTCAAGTTGCTCGTTTGTTTAAAAACGATCAAGTTTTAGATAATTTATCACGTCCTCAATTGGTCGCTATGTCCAAATATATGTCATTAAGACCATTTGGTACTGACTCTATTTTACGTTATCAAATCAGACATCGTTTGTTAAATATCATTAAAGATGATAAGGCTATTGATTACGAGGGTGTTGATTCCTTAACTATCCCAGAATTACAAATGGCCTGTCTGCAAAGAGGTATTAAAACTACGGATGTTTCCCCAGGTAGATTAAGAGAAGATCTCGCTACTTGGTTGGATTTGAGATTAAGACAAAAAATCCCATCCACGTTATTGATTTTATCCTCTACTTACACTTACGGTGATCACTCCAACAGTATTGAAACTTATTATGACGCATTATTGGCAGTTTTGTCATCTATTCCAGATGAAGTTTACAATGTTGCCAAATTGGAATTATCTGATGACTCCAAGTTGAAATTGAATATCTTGAAGGAACAAAATGAATTGATTGAAGAAGAAAACCTTAGAGAAAAGGATACAGTTAACCAAATTAAAGATAACATTAAATTGGACGAATATGAAGAAGCTGCTAGTGAAGGTATGAATGTTGAGGCAGATGATAAAGAAGCTGAAGAAAAAAATACTGAAAAAAAGGAGAAAGCTTCTAGTGAGGAGAAAAACTCTACAAAATAGAATAGACGAGTAATTAAATTTACGAGTCTCTAATTTATGTTTTATAGATTTATAACATTTCTATTTATTAAAATTTTTAAGCAATTAATTATATGATCTAGGCATCCCAATTCTAATTTATTTAGTACCAGTAGATCCAAAGCCACCATCTGCTCTTTCCGTTATATCTAACTCTTCAGCACTAATTTGTTGAATATCAGCATTTATGATTCTTTCTAACACTAATTGAGCAATTCTATCCCCTTTTTCTATTTTGAAGTCTTTTGTGGAGTGATTAAAAAGCACAACCTTGACTTCACCTCTGTAATCAGCATCAATAACACCAGCACCAGTTGAAATACCGTGTTTAACTGCTAAACCTGATCTTGGAGCAACTCTACCGTAAGTTCCAACAGGGACTATAATGGATATATCAGTAGCAACTAAACCTTGACCTTGTGCTGGAATAGTAGCTGATTCAGCAGAATATAAGTCGTAACCAGCAGCCAATGCGGAACCCTTAGTAGGCAACTTTGCGTTTTCAGATCTTAAATGTACCTTTAATGAACTACTTGTATGTTCCATTTTTTGCTTCTTATTTGGTTGTTCAATTGGTATAGTCATATATTTTGATATTATAGAGATAAATTTATTAGAACTTTTCAAAAAATAACGCGTTAAAGCTGAGCTCGTGTCAGCCTTCATATAATATTTTCAGTATACATTCCACGAAGATATGTAAAACCTCTAGTCTTTTCTTTCATGTCTTTTCTCCAGTTATACTGCAGATTAACTCCACTTACCTGACCCGTGTAGTAAATGTAATCCATTACTATACTAACTTTCCAATCTAAAAAAAGTTCTTTCTCCAATCTATGCGGCATGTTAGCATATTTCTCTCTTTCAGTAATTGTTAGAACATCCCATGCCCTCACGATATCAGATACAATATCCTCTGGATTTACACTAGCACTTTCAAATTTAATTGCAAAGTATCGAAATCCAGGGTCTCTCATAGGAGCTTTTGTTCGTAAAGCGTGTTTTTCTCTGAGTGATTGTTTATAGTGATAATATTGCTTTTCAATATTTGATAATCTTTTAAATCTATTCAATACCTGCTGGTAGGTGTATTTTTTTGGCTCGAAATATTGCAAGTCGGTGTAGTATATATGCATAGCCTTTCTTTGGTAGTTCCTATAAAATGCTTCTCGAATCAAGGCATCATAATAGTCTCTTTCAAATTCGTCTACTTTCGTTCTACTTCTTAGTTTATCCTTTATGATTTCCCACGGATATAAAGTCAGCAAATTGTAAGGATTCCACGCATATTGAGATTGATATCTTTTTAAATACTCCACTATTTCATATCCCTTCCATATCCTCTCTCTTTCATTATTTATAAATGAGATATTCTTGCTATCTGTGTAACTGGTTCGATCTTCGTCAGAGAGTTTTAGCCATTGCTTCTTAGCATAATGCAGAGTTTTCAATTGCACCTGAGATTTAAATAATTCGTAACCTTTTAATGGAAGTGGTTTTGGATGAATGTATCTTGGAGACAGACTCGTAGCCAATTTCTCGTATTTATTTCTTTCTTCAAAATCTATAGTATCCCATTCCTGTATCTCGTTGGTCCGATTCTTATCCTGAAGATAAAGTTCTTGAGGCGTTGGTGTTTGATGGGGAAATAGTTTGTCTAATAGCTCTTGCCGTAATTTTTCATTTTCTGAAGAGATATTAGGATATTCTATTGTGAATGGTTCTTTAAGCCATTTATCACTTAGGTAATGTGACTTGTATCTAAAGAAACCAATTTGCCACTTCTTTGTTATACCAATTCTTCTACATAGCATATCTACAAATAAAAGCCGTATTGCGAAATAATTAATTCTCATTTATTAATATATCAGTATGCTCTATTTAAAAAGATTCAACTTTAAGTGAATCAAATAAACGAATAGCAAAAACAGCTGGCGTCTCATTATCCATGCTAATTGTGTTATCTACAACTGAAGTTGTTTCATTCGACTGACGTAGTATATATATCTCTTTTTCATTCAATACTCTTTCTTTATTTATAGCTGTAGATTGTTTAAATATACTTTGAAAAAGTGTCAATTGAATAAAAGTTATTAGCAAATCTGTAAATAATAGGCCATGTAAACCTAATCCAAAAAGCTTTTTCCAATAATTGTCTGTCTCTTGTAAATATCTGGGTGCTTCCTCCCCTATAAACGATATTACCCACCACCCATTTTCTAAGGTGTCTAGTCCATTGCTCTTTATTAATGGGACTTCCCAAAAGCATACGAACACTATGTGGTATACAAAAGTGAAGATTGATTTCCAATATATGAATAAACAAAATTTGCGAGTAACGGAACGAATCAATTCTTCCTTCATTACCGGATCTTCTATACTTCGTAAAAATTTAGATATTATATCAACTATTGACATGCTGCTTTCATTTGAATTTCCTTTTATTATTGTCTTGCAACTCAACCATACTTGAACTGCTATGTGTAGAGCCAACGGGATGAGACAAGCTGAATGGCAATACTTGATGAACTGATACCCAATTAATAAATACACCAACGCTTCTAATTGCATTATTAGGTCACGCTGGTATTTTATTTTCCTAGTTATTATATGTTCTCTATCGAATTTTGCATTGGATTCCTCCTCTAAGATTTCGGTTGCTGATGACTTTATATATTCTTGATTTGACTCCTGTCGTGAGCTTCCTTCTATAACATGTCTAGGAAAAGCTCCAGGGATATTAAACGACATATCCAAATTTCTTCGTAGCTATTTCAATGATTTTATATAAATCTATACATATATTAGTGATAGCAGTTAATAGATAAACGATTTGAGATTATCATAAAATGCGACTTTTTGATTTGGATTGATCACTAAGATTTACAATGGTAAAATATTACTGTAGTACTATTATTAATGAAATAGATGACGAAAACAAGATACATTTTACATAGTCTAGCTAAATTAGTTGAATAAAGCACCAATGTCAGCTGGCATTTCTTCGATTTGAGTAGAGTAGAATCTTTCAATTTCTCTCATCATACCGACGTCATTGTTGGTGACGAAGTTGATAGCAACACCCTTTCTACCGAAACGACCACCTCTACCGATTCTGTGGATGTAGTTTTCTTTGTTGGCTGGTAAATCGTAGTTAATAACTAAAGAAACTTGTTGGACATCAATACCTCTAGCTAATAAATCAGTGGAGATTAAAATACGGGAGGAACCAGATCTGAATTCATTCATAATGGTATCTCTTTCAGCTTGTGGTAAATCAGCGTGGATAGCAGAAACAGTGAAGTTTTCACCCTTTAATTTGGTGGTTAAGAATTCAACCTTAGATCTGGTGTTACAGAAAATAACAGCTTGGGTAACAGAAATAGAGTCGTATAAATCACATAAACAATCGAACTTGAAATCTTCTTCTTCAACATTAATGTAGAATTGCTTAATACCTTCTAAGGTTAATTCATCCTTCTTAACTAAGATACGGACTGGGTTGTTCATGAACTTGGTGGTAACTTCTAAAACATCTTGTGGCATAGTAGCAGATAATAAGACAACTTGGGTAGTTTCTGGTAATAAACGGAAGATATTGTAGATTTGTTCCTTGAAACCAGCAGATAACATTTCATCGGCTTCATCTAAGATGAACATCTTGACCTTGTCAGTCTTGAAGAAACGTCTTTCAATCATGTCGAAAACTCTACCTGGAGTACCAACAACAATTTGGACACCAGACTTGAAAGCTTCAATATCATCCTTCATGGAGGTACCACCAATAGAGGCGTGAACAGTAACATTTAAGTATAAACCAATGTGAGTAATGACGTTTTGGATTTGTAAAGCTAATTCTCTGGTTGGAGCTAAAATCAAAGCTTGGGTGGCCTTAAGGTTTTCATCAATTCTTTGTAAAGCAGAGATAGTGAAAGTGGCGGTCTTACCAGTACCAGATTGGGCTTGAGCTAAGACATCACGACCTTCAGTAATAGGTAAGATGGCTCTTTGTTGAATAGCAGATGGACTTTCGTAACCGTAACCGAAAATACCTCTGACAATATTTGGCTTTAAGTTTAAGTCATCGAAAGAGTAAACGACGTTGTCGTAGTTGGTTTCGATTAAACCAGCATCAATTTCATTGAATTCATTAGACATATTGAATAATTTTACTATATATTATATGTTTGCTATTATGAGAAAAACTTCAATGCTTTTTTTACTAAGGAGAATCGATCTCTCCCTGCTTGAAAAAAAAATCAAAAAAAAAATTTCCAAGCGCCGGGTAATTAAAAGCACGTGAACACCTTCTACCTTATCACTTTACTTGACATTTTTAATAAAGGTAATAATATGAGAGATAGGAGTTGTTACCAAGCTATAGACTAATCGAAATGTCTTTCAGGAACATAATCGGTTCTATATTCCCATGGGAAAATTCTAGGAATAGCAGGTTCGATATTCTGAGGCTGCTCTTCGTCTAAAAATTTTGGAGATGCTTCTCTCAAAGGCACAGAATCAATTGCTTTGGGAGAACTTTCTTCGCCAGTCGACGTAGGCTCTGCAAGATCAGGAGGTGGCAGAGCTGTCTTGGTCTTATTTTCTAAGGTTGTAAAGTGGTCGTTAAATACACGTTCAGCAGGAACATGATGGTATGGGAGATTTTGGGTATCAATAGCTGATTTACTATCATCATAAGATGGTTGAACACTATAGTCTTCCTTTTGGTCCCAAACATTATTAAACTCCATCATTTTCTGCTTGAAAGCCTCAGATGCTGATTTTGCATCTTCTCCTTTGCTACCTATGTGTGGTGGCTCCTTCGTAGCATCCCAAGATGTATCAACACTAACTCCTATTTCTGGAGCATCTGCATATGTCAATGGGTCTAATAATCTTTCCTGTTCAGTTTGTTCGTGTATTAGTGGCTTTGACTCTTCCACTTTGTCAGTCACTCCGGAACTGGATGTTACGGATCCAATTGCAAGAACATTTTGGATGGATTCTTCTCCAAAATAACTCTTCCAGACTCCCCACCATTTGGCATAAATTCCTGTCAGGGAGTACGCTTTCCAAGGCTTTAATGGGCCAATAAAGTGCATTACCTTGATATTGGATTTTGTGCTCGTAAATTTTAAAGCAGAACTGAAATACTTACTTGCTGTGTCTCTAGAAGAATCAACTACTTCCTCATTTAATTCCTTTTCTGAACCTCTTGGTGATTTTTGACCTAAGTCTAAATCACCTGGCGTGGCATCGCTTCTTGGACTAAAATATTTATATGCTGGTAAATACTCATATTGAGCTGATGGTGTGACATTGTATAAGAATGGAATTCTTATCCAATTTGCATCTTCAGCTTGGAATGAAGAAACTAATCCTTGTGTGATCAAGTTATTAATCCAGTCGGGTTCCGTATTAAAGTACTGATTGAGTAAACCTTGGTCAGCACCATCGAAAGAGACTCCAGAATTTTGAAGTTGTGACAATTCATATAAGCTTTGATAATCCTCGGTGTCTGGTCTCAAGACAAAAACCCCAGAGTTAAAAATGTCAGGAAATCCACTATCTGGTGCAGCCATAATTTTATGCTTAGGAAAATCAACACTTAACAAGTCAAGCACTGACCCCTCACTTTCCCTCTTGGGGATAAGTGGTAAAGTATCAGCATCTAAGTACAAAATTTTGTCATAATTAGACAATGACCATAAGGTGACCTTGGTAAAGGTCTTATCTAATTCTGGCCTACCCAATTCGTCATTTAATTTCTCAGAAAGCTGAGATTGAATAGGGGATACGTCAATTATATCATCGAAAAACAATTCAATCAATGATAATTGGGCTGGGGTAAGTTTCAGCTTATCAACCAATACACCTAGTGAAACATTTCTCGGTTGGATCTCTAAAATCCTTCTCAAACTAATACCTAAAACAATTACCCCCGGTAAATAATTGGTGTCATACAATAACGTAAATACACCTAAACTCATTTTATCTTGTAAACTAAACTTAATCTCAAACTATGTAATGCTAAAACTGTATAAACCAAAGTACTAGAATATAAACTTAAATTGGGATATGAACTTGATAGGCAAACAATGTAAGAAGTATCTCGGGGATATATTATTGGAGCATAAATTATTCCCCATTTTTCATAACAATAACAATTCCTGTGTATAAACTTACATCACGTATATCAGTATCAAAAAGTTTTTATGACATTAAATTAGATATACACACATAAAGATAGAAATATATAATCAAACAAATTAGCAAATGCTCTTAATATACTCTAACTTAACGGGAGTAGCTCCAGACGTTCTTTAATAAACCATCTTGTTGAGCTAATCTGTTTAAGGAGTCGTCGGCTTCACCTCTAGATCTGATGTAACCAGATAAAGCGTAGGTGGTGTTAGAACCAACGATGGCTCTACCTTCTTCGTCAACGTTAGCGATGTTGATTTGAACAGAAGCGTGGTCCTTGGCTTTGATGATTCTGTTGGTAGCAGAACACTTTCTTGGGACGTATAATTCGACCTGAATCTAGTTAGTATTTTCTCTCATTTGAAATGTCAAGCTATTTGCTATGATTTTACACTTGGATAAATATAATAGTAGTTAAAAGTGTAGAGTAAACCAAATTTATTGATTCTTTCAGAGTAATTAAATTATTAAACTTTTATTAACATTTCCAATATTCAACCACATCACCCAGTGTTATTCTTGTTGAAGTATTCATATAATAAAATCTTTCAACTTCATACAATCTTATAAAGTAATATTGTAAAAAAAATTAACATCCTTCTTATTTCTATCGAGTTTCGTTTGATTCATATCTTCGGTATATTCTATTTCAGTTTCCTACTATTCAAATTTATCCGTAATATCTTTACTTACTAATTGACCTTTATCGTTTTCCATTTTGGCTGGTGTACTTTATTGATATAAGCTAAACCTTATGAGTTCACAAGTATGAAATAGTCAAAAATTTTCACTCACCAGTAACTCTCGCAGTGAGCGATAACATGCAGTATAATACTCATTGGTTTTTGCACTAATTTTTTCCTGAGGTATAGGGTATTGACCGTATGTTTCGCACGTGACCTGTATGACTGTCTCTCTTTAATATTTTTGGGTGCAAATATGCCTCTTTATTGTATGTGGGATGTAAATTAAAGAAATATACTTATTTTAATGCTAATACTACTACACTTTCAACATGGTGCGTTTGAGGGAAGAAATCAAATCCTTTAATGCTTTTAACATAGTAATCATTGCCCGATTTAGTTTTGTTAATAAACCAATCGACATCTCTTGCTTGCGAATGTACATTGCAACTCACATAGACGATTTTAGCAGGATGAAAGTCAGACAATTGATTCAAGAAAAGCTCATCACAACCCTTTCTAGGAGGATCTAAGATTACTGAAGTTCTTTCCGGTGGAGTGTCTATGCTACCAAAGATCTGTTCAGCCTTTCCAACAATGAACTTCGCATTACTTATATTATTAGTTTTGGCATTTCTTTCTGCAAACTTAACTGAGTCAGCACTGACTTCAACACCGATTACTCTGGAAACATTTTTAGAACAAGAAATTGAAAACAAACCAGAACCACAATATGCGTCAACTAAATAATTCTCATCTTCTGGCTTAGAGTTTGCGATTTCCAAGTTAGCACTGACATAGTTAAGTACAGCTGGTAAAATCGAGTTATTATTTTGGAAGAATTCACCTGCCGAAAATTCAAATTTATTTCCGTTAACATATTCAGTAACAATTTGTCTCAGCTGAGTAACACAAGTCTTTAAATAAGTCCCACTGTCTTTCTTTATTTCTATAGTACTTAAATTTCCTTCACTATCCAAAGATCCAGTTAACTCGGTGGTATTTTCTTCGTTCATTTTATGGGTATCTTCTCTCAATAAAATAGTTGCACCCTTTTTGTACCTGTTATATTCCTTTTCGAATCTTTGACGTTCATTCTTCATACCTTGATTTATTATCGGAGTACCGATTGAACATTCTTCTATATCCAAAATAGAGGAGTTACCCCCTTCTACTCCTTCTCTCCAAGTGGGCCTTCCTTTTGAACCAAACCCTAAAGGAGGTCTGGGCATATCAGCCGGTTTTTTATAAGGAAGGTTGAAGTGAGGGGTTAGTTTGGTTCTATATGCATATTGCAATGGAGATGGTTCGGTATCGTCAACAGGTGGTAATTTACTACTTGAGGATAGAATTGGAGCTAGGAACTTGTATGCATTTTGAATTGTTTGTTTTTTGAATTCTAACAGTTGGCTATATTCCACATTTTGGTATTGGCAACCAGAACATTTTCCAAAATAACGGCAATTAATTAATGAATCGTTTCTGAATTCAGAAGATTGCACCACTTCTAATAAGTCTGATTCAACGTATAATGGATGCAGTTTAAAAACCTTAATCTTCACAACATCACCAGGTAATCCAAATGGTATAACACAGACTTGCTTACCATTCTCCTTTATTGGATGTGGAATAACAGCTAAACCATCTCCATTAGATAACAATCTAAGAACCTTCACGTTATCTTCGACTCTATGGTATTGAGTCTCAACAAGTTTATCGTTTAAAATTAAGTTCAAGTCATTGGATATATCATCATTCTTTAATGAGAACTCTTCTAATATCTCTTTGATTTCAAATTGAAGAACACCTAATGGTGATGTTTGGTCAACTTCTTTAGCTTTATATTTTCTTCTTACTACTTTAATTTTCTTATTCGGTACTGTTTTTGTAGTTTCGACAGTATTTTCCGGTTTAGACTCGATTGGTCTTTTTTTATCTTCGGCTATGGGATCCATCTTCGAATCTACTATCCAATGTGCCTCTCTATCAGTATGTGAAATAAAATGCTAATGGGCATCTCAATTTTCTATTGAATCACGTGATTATTGCTGACCACCCTCTTTATGAGTGGTCAATATAAAGAGGAATTAAAGTCATAAAATACTTTCTACATTTAAACATATAACAAGATAATTCTTTGGTGTTTTTTTCTAATATGTACTTCTCTAAACCAATCCAACTAATTTTGACGTAAATTCAAAAGCCCAAATTGCAGTAGTAGAAATTCCAGCATATATCACTAATCTACCGACAATCTCAACATCATATCTAGGTTTGAATACACCACTTAAGGGAGGTGGATCAATCTTATCTTCTTGTGTGTCTTTATAAGCAAGCATCTCGTAGTAATCAGCATCATTTTCTGGGCCCACTTTGTCAACTTTATCCTGGTGTGCAACACCTTTAAGAAATTCACTGATTGACTCTCCATCCATATTAGAAATCGATTGACGCCTAATCGACCTCGTACTTTCATGAGAGTGCGCAGTTGATGTAAAATGACTTCTAGGTAAGTAAACTCCAACAAACTTATAGATCGGTGGTAAAATAGTAAATATAACAGGCTTAGAAACAAACTTCCATATCACAACTATAATTATACCAGTCGCAAGTCTTAATATAGTTTTAACAAATCCTAAATTTTCAAAATTAAAAGCAATTAACATTGGATCATTGTATTCATTTCTAGTTGTGAGATATTGTGTGACATTGCACATCCAATGAGATAAATCAAGACCAATTAATACACCAATAAATGCTACAGAGTCATCAAAGCAAGGACAATCGTCTACTGGTGCTGAGTGGAAATGAATCATAAGTAAATAGGAGCATATTATGAAAACTGGAGTGAAAATGAGCCCTTCAAAAGAATCGTTGTGAGATTTTAAGAGCCAGTTATCCCAAGCTTCTCCCAAGAAAAATCTGAATGAAAAGCACACTATTCCAATTAAGGACCCCATCATTATATCAATAAATCCATGCATACCACAGTACAATCTCCCAAAGATTAATGAAATGTAATATATCAATAAGGAAACTATAGTAGCCACCAATGTAATAGAAGTGAAATTTTCTCTAAATTGAATTACCTTCCATAATAGTATTAAAGTAACTGCAGTAGCATTAGCACTATGACTTGATGGAAACCCGTATTCTTGAGTGGTATATGACGACATGGTTATTCTATGAATAGGTGGAGACCTGGGTCTTGGAAGACAAAGATAATCTTTAAAGTTTCCTGTAATAAAGATTCCAAATCCTAACACATATACTAGATCTCTTGCCACGTTACTGCCGCCTAGCCATATTGGAAGTGGAAGCATAAGTACGTAGAATGTATGTGAAGCCAAGCAGGCAGACCATGCAAAGTAATAATCCAAAGCTGGTGTCCTAAAGTTTGTTTGCAATTTATAAACTAAGTCTGTCTCTTTTCTAATCCATGGAATTACTGCTGACCTTATTTTATAACGAATGGGTGATAATCTCGATTTATAGTGATCGCTTGCATGATTTCCTACATCGTTGTACTGATTGTCTTTAACTGGAGGTTCTTCTGAAGGTTCATATTCAGTTGGAGAATTCAGGCTATTTCTGTTCCTCAAATCCATCCTGAATCATGCAAAATTTGTAAATAAATCAACGTTATGTTATCTTTTGATTATTTTTTTGATGGAAATAGGAGCGCGCTTGACGTCAGATTTCGTCAGAATGGCAGTTAGATAAATTATACAACATGAAAATATACATATCTATAAAATGACACATTTTCTTCTTTTCTTTTTGTCTTTTCTTGTAAATGCAAATTCTTCTTCATTATATTTAGAAGCGTAGTTTGTGTATGGATTATTGTACTCTTCTTCGTGTCCAAGAGGTTGGTCGAATAAGATCGTAGAATCATACGATCTATTATTCAAATGACCCTTCTTTTGGGAAATTGAGGACTGATTCCTTGAGTGCCCCAAAACTCTAGACATTCTATTTTTAGTAGATTTTTCTACTTGCTCCTCATATTCTTTCTCTTTCTGAAAGTGACTCAATGCAAAATTAAAAACCGTCTTTACATTAAACATGGTCTTGGCAGAACATTGGATGTATCCAATAGCATTTATTTCTGTTGCAAGCTGTATCGGCAAATCTGGATTCATTTGACTCTCTAAGTCTGCTTTGGTACCCACTAAGATAATAGGGACTCCTGGACAAAAATGAGAGACCTCAGGAAACCAGGTATCCTTGACATTCTGTAACGATATTACATTATCCAATGCAAAACATATCAACAAAAGATCAGCATCAGGGTATGATAACGGTCTTAATCTGTCGTATTCTTCTTGGCCAGCAGTATCCCACAATGCTAGTTCTATTAATTTACCATTTGGTGATAATACATTGGTGACATAATTTTCAAACACAGTTGGAACATAAATCTCTGGAAACTTTTGCTGGGCATAAGAAACTAACAAGCATGTTTTTCCACAACCACCATCACCAACAACTACTATTTTCATTTCATAATGAGCATGTTTCTTGAATGAATCTTGCATCTGATAATGAGCTATCACAGGGTCATCATTAATAATTACCTTGGGTGGATTTTCTCTCAGAAACATCTCTTTTCGTTGCTTTTCTGCTAGTGATTGTCGTTTAACAGTATCATATGGGTTGAAAGGTTCAATTTCTTGATTGGGTTTTTGCCCCATGAGTGACATTCTTTTTGACATATTGTAGGACAAATTAAATTATATATTTATGACAGAAAACGATTGAGATAAAAAGTAACAGATATATTAAGGATCGTTCTAGATATATTATGAATTGTTCTATTACTTTTTAAGAAGGTTCACCTTTAGTTTTACTGTTATCAAGCATCTTTGGCTATGCAATTGATCGCATTTGCTTGTTTATATTTATTACGTAATCAAATTTTGGTAGGAAATCTGATGCTATATTTAAAGTTTCCACCTAATATTTGAAAATATTACTAGGGAGGAGATCATATGATAGCATTCTTGAAAAACTTTGGTAAAATTCATAATATGCTACTAATTATTAAATCAATTAATTTTTAACACATTTTTTAATAAATTTAATACATTTTTAATAACTTTTAATAAATTTATGATAAATTTTTTGACAAAAATGCAGAATTTAGTTACTTTGCAATAATTCTATAAATTAAACATTCTTATTACATTATAAATCGTAATTATTTATAATCAATATTTAATGTTGATTAGAAGTTGAACGCAAGTATATATTTCTTTCGGAGTAAAAATTAACCTGTTCGGAAGTATCCAAAGAAAGCCCAGATTGTTGTGATTGATAACCAATGATATGTTCCAAACTCCAGCTTCCCCTTAAGCAACCATCAGAATTTCCCGATCAGTTTAAGTAATTGCGAATATCGATTATGAACCACTGACCTTATGAACTATTTAGTCTAGGAACAGATTCCGCATTCACACCTGAGTGCATACAAGTTGCTTTTCCTCGACCTCGATGAGGCATTGGTTGGGGTCAATTAGGCTTGTATATAAGCCGGTGCTACAGTAACCTACATTATTCGCTACATGTAATTCCAGTCTTCAGGGTCCGTATAAGGCTACTGCCATTGCTATATCGACGCCAACTACTGGATCAATTTATCTGATTGCAACAACGGTACTAATAACTATTTTCAATCAATCTTTAGCCCCACTTCTGCATTTACTTGAAGATTTTTTAACTCCAGACCGTGGGTGGCCAACGCGACAAATACTGCAAAACCGCCTCTAAGAAAAGTCTATCCAGTACCGTTCAGCCATTTCGCATCCACCGCCCGATGACCTCGCACGAAGTCCTTCACACAGTATTGTGAATAAAAGCGATTCCCCACGTATACGCCTATATGCAACGACAGTTTAAAATTTTCATGTTTAAGCTTCTTCTCGAGGTTTAATTATTTTCTGGTAACAACTGTATTCTTTACGAAGTTTAAATTCTACCTCTTCTTTACCGATTCTAATAATTACTTAGATAGTGTTGGTTGCTTTCAAGTGGTAAAATTTTCTAATACTTATTCAATACCACAAAATCAATATATTTTCACGTTCATAAGATGTCTTTGACCAAAAGTATCTATGAGCTTGCTGTGATAGGAAGAAGTGGGAGCAAGATAGCATCCGGAGCAGTAGAGTTGGCTCAAAGAGACTTAAGAAATATGTGGGAGAAGTCTTTTGTCCGCAGTGTTGTTGGTTGTGATTCTACAACTATGTGGGATGATATGAGAGTTGTTTCAAATACAGCAAAGACTCCAAGGGCTCCACCTGCAAAAAAGGGCAAATCACCAATGAAGGGCCAAAAGAGAGCTTATTCCACTAAGTCCTACAATCCATCTACTGATTTTGAAGATGAACCAACCCAAAGTACTCCGAAACCCGGCCGGAAGCCAGCCAAGGTAATCGGTATGAAAAACAAAGAAGGATTCAAAATGTCTAGTAGTCAAGTTCCTAGTACCAGATTAGCAAGAATTTTCCATTATGGTAGTTTAGCAGCAGGTGTTGGTATCGGAGCTGCTACTGAAACTATTAAACAATTAGCTAACGGAAAGCAGGATGCAATTTCTATGAAATCTATGATTTTATCACCACAAAATATTGAAAGAATGGCATTAAAGTTCTCGAAGATGAGAGGAGCAGCATTAAAAATAGGTCAAATGATGTCATTCCAAGATTCTTCTATTTTACCTGCTGAAATTCAACAAATCCTAGTCAGAGTCCAAAATTCAGCTCATTATATGCCACCAAACCAATTGGAAAGAGTAATGCTGGATAACTTGGGCCAAAGTTGGAGAGATAGATTATTTACCTCTTTTGATGATGTTCCAATCGCTGCAGCATCAATTGGTCAAGTCCATACTGCAGTTACTGAAGATTTAACTCCAGTTGTGGTTAAAGTTCAATACCCAGGTGTTGTTGATTCTATCGACTCAGATTTAAATAATTTGTTAATGTTGTTAACTGCTTCCTCAATTTTACCTGCTGGATTATTTTTAGATAAAACAATCGCCAATGCTAGAACTGAATTGAAATGGGAATGTGATTATATCAGAGAAGCCCAAAACTTGATCAGATTCCGTGATATGATTAAAGATGAAGAAGCTTTTGCCGTTCCAAAAGTCTTCCACAATTTATGTGGCGAGCAGGTTTTAACAATGGAAAGAATGAGAGGTACTGAAATTATCAAGGGAAACTGGTCACAAGAAAGAAAGGATTGGATTGCTACTAATATTATGAGATTGTGTTTATTAGAACTTAAACAATACAAGTTTATGCAAACCGATCCAAACTGGGCCAACTTTTTATTTAACGAATCCACTGGTAAGATCGAATTATTAGATTTCGGTGCTGCCCGTGATTTTGGTGATGAATTTGTGGAAGATTACATTAATATCTTAAGAGCTGCTGTCAAGAAAGATAGAGGGCTCGTGGAACACTTCTCCCAAAAGTTAGGTTACTTAACTGGCTTGGAAACACAGCAAATGAAAGACGCACATATTGACTCTATTATGGTTCTTGGAGAAGCATTCTCTCCTATAGATAACAAAGGAAAGCCATTTAATTTCAAAGAGCAAACCATTACAGACAGAGTTAGAGGTAACATTGGTGTTATGCTTAATGACAGATTAACCCCACCTCCAGAAGAAACTTATTCATTACATAGAAAGTTAAGTGGTGTTTATTTACTTTGTGCAAGATTAGATGCTAAGGTTCCTTGTGAAGACCTTTTCAGAGAAATAATTGGTTACGAATAAATGGTTCAAATTAATTGCTTATTTGTCCATTTTCTATTTTTTAATGAGTAATGATGTTACTAATAATATTTATGTTTAGTATGATATATATAGACTTTTTATAACTTGTATATTAATTGATGGTGAAGAATCTATCAATCTTTAATACATTTAATTTTTGTGTATACATTTTGCAGGAAATACTCACTTTATAACTACTATACTCCATAAATTAAATTATATATAATATTTATGGAAAAAGAAAAATAATGCAATATGGTCTGACGGATAATACTGATAGTAGATTAATACAATTACAAAACAATGCCTCTAGTGATAGCGTTGCCTCAATTAGTGGAATGGAGAGTTCGAATACTGTAACTCCGTATTACCCTCCAAACGCCATTTCGCCTAGATTGAAATTGCTACAGAGACAAGAATCGGTGATCCTAGCAGAGACAGGTGAAAGAGTTAGAAGAGCAATCTCATACAATTCTGAAATTTGGGATGAAAGTGAAACTTTAGGAAATACTTATGGCCCATTATCTACATTGCACCAGATATATACTAATGATATTTTCCGTAACGTATTGAAATGTACAGTTGCTTATGGTTTAGCTTCATTAGGAGTCTATTGGACTCCATTTGACAACTTATTAGGAAATACTGATTCCAAGCATGTAATTGCAACTGTTGTTGTTTATTTCCATCCCTCAAGATCTAAGGGATCAATGCACCAGTCTTTAATATTTGTTTGCATATCATTAATCTTCAGCTTCACAGTCTCTTTTGGGTGCAGAAGCATATCAGCATATTTTTTTAAAATTGGCCAAGATGAAATAAGCTATAGTATTGATTTGATAGCCAGTTCGATAGCACTTGGTATTATTGCATTTGTTAAACAAAAAGTTAACAAACAAACTTTCAATACTGCTTGTTCCTTAGCATCTATTTCTATCGTAACATGTATTGTGAAAGAGGGCAGTTTAAATGCGTCTAACATACCTTTTGAGAGATTGAAGTCTACCTTTCAGGTCGTAGTAATTGGATGTTTAATCACCGTGGTGATTTGTTATTTAATTTGGCCCATAAGTGCTATAACTCAGTTAGAAAATTACTTAGATGAGTCTTTTGATATAATGTCTTCAGTATTAACTGTCGTGACGAAAAGATTTTTATGTGGGGAAAATTTCAATAGTAAAGACGAAATAATATTTGATCAATTAAAATCAAACATAAAGAAATTGAATAGTAGTCTTGAAGAAGCGTATTTTGAACTTAGATTGAAAGGAAAGGAAGCGAGCTTGGAAGCATATGAACAACTTGTGGAATCCACATCATCATTATCAAAACATTTACAAGCTCTTAGAAGTTCAACAGAAATGCAAAGTAAGTTATTGAGCTATGCCAAACAATATTCAGATGTTACGCCTTCAATGCCTTCTTCGCCTGCTTCAAACATAACGTCTGATATTATGAGTAGCGCATCATTTAGTAATTTAGCTGAAGGTGATCTTTCTACCGAAGATTCTATAATATTGAAGTCAAAAAATTCAGAGGAGCTTTTTAACCTCTTTGTTTATTACCTAGCTCCAAGCATAAAATCGTTAACGTTTACTATTAAAGAAGTTCTAGGTAAAGTCCCTTTTGAAATAGAGGAAAATAGGTTGGAAGTATCGAAGCATTTTCAAACATCTTTGGTTCAAGCTTCTGATCTTTTCAACAAGAGCCAAACTGAGGCATTTGAGCTATTATATTCACAAAAAGTTTTCAAAGAGAAAAAGGACATATTGTTTAAAACTAACCAAGAGGAGGTAACTGCTTGCTGTGGTAACTTTTCTTCCTTATTAGGATTATTTGCTGTTGAGTTGATCGACTTTTTGAAGCTGTTGGACGCTTTTGAAAAGGCGAAGGATAGTCCCAGGAAATGGAGTTTTTTAAAATTTTGGAATAATGAAAAGGAAATTACAGACGAAGACGATCAAGCTTCATTTAGTAATATATTAACTACTCTTCAATCAAGATATAAACCGAATAAGAATATTGAACATAATACTTTGCAGTATAGAACATGGAAGTTTTTTACAATATTCAAGCGTACGGATGTACAATTTGGTATTAGGGTAGGACTAGGTGCCTTTTTTTTATCACTTTTTGCATTTTTGCCTTATACAAGGCAGACCTTTAATAATTGGAGAGGAGAATGGGCTTTGGCAATATACTGTATAATGAATAATAAATCGCTTGGAGGAACATCAATGACAGTTAAATGGCGTTTAATAGGAACGTTTATGGGTGCATTTTCAGCTTATTTGGTTTGGATTTCCACTAATGGTAATGTGTACGCTTTATTTTTAACAGGATTCTTATTTTCCATCTTGTCATTTTATATTATTATATATTGGAAGGCAAATAATGCATTTGGAAGGTTTATTTTATTGACCTATAATTTGACTGCATTATACTCATATAGTATGACCCAGAAAGATGGTGAAGATGGCCGTGAAGGTGGAGAAAATCCAATTATAGAAGAAATTGCTTTCCACAGATTTGTCGCAGTTTCTATTGGTATTATATGGGCTTTGGTGATGTCTATGGTGTTTCTTCAAAATAGTGCAAGATCTAGACTTAAAAAGGGATTGTCGATTTTGTGGCTCAGATTGGGTATTAGTTGGAGTACAGACCTCCTAGAGTACGATGAAAGTGGAGACTTTATAGGCATTAAGGATGAGAAAGGTATGTATTACTTGCTATCAGAATGTGATACTTTACTAAAGCAAGCACCCCTGGAGATTCGTATAAAGGGAAAATTTCCTACTTCAACATACGCTGAACTTCTTAAGAGGACCTCTTCCATTATTGATTCAATTCAGAATCTTAAATTGATGATTGACTTGGATCCGAGTATAAGCCCAAACGAAAAATATGTTCTCCAATATATAGAGGCTGAAAGAAAAGAAGTTGAACATCGAATATTCTTGATGTTCTATATGGTTGCCAGTGCAATGACACTTCGTTTTCCAGTCCCTGATGTATTGACATCAACCGAACAAGCTAAAAGCAGAATGCTAATTAAACTAAACGAGATAAGATTGCAAGGTTCAAAGACAATTCAATTAAAAAACGAAGACTACGTGTTACTTTATTCATACATATTAGTCATTAATGAAGTTTCTGACCAATTAGTTACTATTATTAAAATGGTAAAAGATCTCTTAGGAGATTTATCTGAAGAGGTATTCGAACTAGTCTGATGAGCCAGCCTTTATCTGTAAGCCACGTGACTTTGGGTGGCGCGTGATCTCCAAACTAATTTAAAAAAATTGAAACAAATCTTCAGCATTATATAATTTATTCTACTCATAAATAATTATCCATCAAATATGTCACAACCATTTGATCCTGAAGGTCCTGTAGGTCTTGAATTGAAAAAGAACTTGATAGTAGAGTTGACAAATAAGTTTAATATTGCAGATGATGCGGAAGATGTTGCCGAATATATTATAGTTTTAATTGTCAGCAATAAGACTTCAAATGAAATTATTAATGAAGTTAAAGAAATTACTGATATACGAATAGATGAACTGTTTGTTAATTCTATATATCAAGAAATCGGAAGATTGTTGAGTATAGCCAACAGCAGTGGAGAGCAAAATCAGCAAGCAGTAAGCACCTTTCAATCTCAACCACAGGTTCAAACACCACCATTACAAACTCAACCCCCAGTGCAAACCCAACCCCCAGTGCAAACTCAACAACCAGTACAAAATCAAGCACCTCAACAAGAGCCACAATTTGAATCGGCTAATGATCGCATGCAAGATCAAGACGTCATGATGCAACCTTCAAATTTACCAACTGGACCAAAAGGTATGCAACGTAATTTCCAGAACAACAGATTTAACAAGGGTGGAATTAGCAAGGGAAATAAAGGTACTTCGAAGAAGTCATTTGCATTACAAAATTCTCAAAACTTTGAAAAAGCTATGAATATGGATATTAATGGCACCACTAATGTTAAGCAGTTTGTTCAAAAACCTTCAAAGGGTAGATGTCAAGATTTTCCATACTGTAACAATAAGGATTGTGAATTAGCACACCCCACTAAGACTTGCTTTGCTTATCCTAACTGTACCAATCCACCAGGTACTTGTAACTATTTACATCCAGGTGAAGATAGTGAACTCATTTCAAAGTTAGAGAAAACAAAGAAGGAATATAGAGAAAAGAAAAAGATCGAGCATACTGGTACACTTGGAATCTGTAAATATGGGATGTTGTGCTCAAAGGAAATATGCCCTTTTGCACATCCAACTCCTGCTAATAAGGATGCAAAAGTTTTGGTTTTACAATGGTGCCCTGAAGGAAAAACTTGTCAAGACCCAAACTGTACAAAATCTCATCCATCGCCTAACTACCAAGCACCTCCAAAGGAAATTCAGCAGCCAATTAAGCCTGAGAAGATTTTAGAGCAATGTAAATTTGGTCCTGCCTGTACTAACTTTAAATGTCCAAGAAGACACGCAAAGTCAATTGTTCCATGTCGTGAAGGATCGAACTGTCAAAGATTAGATTGTTTCTTCTCCCATCCTATAGATGAAGATTGTCGTTTTGGAGCTCAATGTAAGAACAAGAATTGTATGTTTAGACATCCGGAAGGTAGAGAAATTCAATCCAATACCTGGTCAAAAGATGGAGCAAATACTGACCAACGTCATTTTGCTGTTCCAGAAGACCAAGTGTTGGAACAAGCTATGCAAGAAAGTTAAATATCATTGAATATTATTATATTGTTTATATTTAGTAAAAAAAATTAAAAAAAAAAAAAAAAAAAAATAGAGATTGAAATACTATTATTCAATCAATAATAGAAATACAAACTTAACTGCTGAATGGGTGGTGGGATGAAATATTGAGCATCAGGAAATAATATTGTTTCCACTGTATATATAATAAGACATGACGATCCGGTGTCATTCTGTACTCTAGTGTATAATACTATAATGAATAAATGTGATAAGTTACAAATTACAAGTTATTGTCTTTAATAAAATTAGTAAGAATTAGAAATATGAGATTAATATATAAATGTTATTTACTATTAATTTAGTATCTCTTCTTAGCAGCAGCAGCTTCTTCAGCGTAAACTTCTAATGGGTTAGCAGCTAATGGAGTAACAGCCCATAAGTTTGGAGTTAAGAAAGCGTAAGTGTTACCAATAGCAGCGAAAGCAGCCTTTAAGGTGTTTTCGGTAGTTCTGGTAGAACCAGAAGAAGTGGTATAGACATCATGGACACCAGCTAATTGCATCAATTTCTTGACAGCTGGGGAAGCAACAATACCCTTACCTCTTGGAGCTGGAATTAATCTAACAGCAACGGAACCACACTTACCGGTAACCTTACATGGTAAAGAGTGAGGAGCACCTAAATTAGAACCCCAGTAACCTCTTCTGATTGGGATAATAGATAACTTGGCAATGACAATGGCAGCCTTAATAGCGGAAGCAACTTCCTTGGCAGTCTTGATACCTAAACCAACGTGACCGTTAGAGTCACCAATAATGACAACAGCCTTCATTCTGGTTCTTTGACCAGCTCTGGTTTGCTTTTGAACAGATCTGATCTTCATGACTTCATCCTTTAATTCAGGTAATAATAAGTCAATGATTTGGTATTCCTTGACAGGTAAAGAGTGTAAGTAGATTTCTTCAATGGAGGTAATCTTACCAGCCTTCACTAATCTACCTAACTTGGTGACTGGAGTCCAACCCTTTTCTTCACCATCTCTTCTACCGCCTCTTCTGCCGCCTCTTCTTGGACGACCACCGAAGTTTCTCTTTGGAGCTTCTGGAGCAGACATTGTTAATTAATATACGTTTATAAGTGTCGGAATGTTACGTGGAAAGCCGGGGTGGTGGTTTTCGATCGACAATATATAATGAAGAAAAGAGAAGAAAGAACTGAGTTTCACATTTTTCAAAATTTTCTAGTAAGAGATCGCATCCTCCCCAAAAAAAATTTACACAATAAGGTTAAAACCCTAAAAAGACAAATATTCACGTGATAAAATGACAGTAAATCGTAGTATATACAGGAAAATAATTTATTAAGAATAATCAGGATCATCTCAATTGTATAAGGCATAACATATCTAATAATATCAGAAGGATTTGTCAAGTTGAATAACTAACGGATGTAGTACTATTGTTCAACAACAAGATTAATGAATAAAGTAATAGGTGTTTATCTATAATTTTATCGAAAGTTATCATAACTCAGTTATATGCAGTATAGCAATATAGCAATGCAGTATCCAGGGTTAAGTCATACATAAAGTGGCTAGAGAATAAGAATTATCTTTCCAAAGGAATATAAACTAAATAATCCTACTTTGATTATAAAGTTAAGTATACCACAAAGGAATTAGTATATAATATAGGAAATGTCATCTTACGCTGAAGCTGCTGCCTCTTCTGGTCCAATTGGTGCTGATAAATTACCAAGTCCACCTCAGGTTCACTCCACCAGTGACCCTTCCGGTAGCGTAGAAGTTCTTGAGGACGAAGAATTTGAAAAGGAAAAGCAAGAGTTTGAGAAAAAGAGTCGGGATTACGTTAAAGAGGCCACGGAAGAAATATCAAAGGACATCAATGATATTGAAGATAGAGGTAAGGGTCTAATTGGCCAAATTTCTGCATCGCTTAAGAAAAGTAAGGAAACATTATGCTATCATTTGAGCAATGCATTTAAGAAGACTTCAGAAACTTCTTCGTGTGCATTAGTTAAAACAAGTGAAGAATTGAAGAACCCTGTAGTGATAGCTCAATCCTTAGTGACTGTCGCGGGGGCTGCAAGTGGTTATTTGCTTTACTTAGAGAGACATAGAATCAACACTGATAACAAAGTAGTTCTTGGTATTCACGCGTCCGTTATCACCGGCTTAATATTGGTCGATGGCTATTTATTTTCTAAATTTTACCCCAAATATGATAAGAAAAATTAGTGCCTGCACCAAATATATATATTTTGATTCCTAACTAAGTATAAATATACATTCTATTGTCACTAAACGATAATATTATTTAGTTGTCGAACAATAAAGTTTTTATATACCATATTTCAAATAAATCGCCAAAATCTTCCATGGATATGCTATATTCGGCTTGGAAGTCTTGGTAACAAAAATATCGGTATAAAAAAAAACATTACTAGAATATCGTATATCATGAGATGTAAAATGCCTAGACTTAGTCAATGATGTCACTAGTTTAGATCTTGCAATGAGAAAATGAGGAGATTTAGCTTGTTCACTATATTGCCCAGCACATTTGTTACGAGCCCACTACTATATAACAATATAGGGCGAATAGTAAGTTAATTTGGAGAATACAAGTAGGCATATCATAAATCTTTCTTTTTGTCAACTTCAGGAAATAAAGATTTCGAAGCCTATTGTTCTTTTCGGCTTATGCCTGTGTCTGGCTAGACTGACATGTATCTAGGCTCGGCCAACTTATTCACGTGTCTGGGCTATAAGCCATATCACAAGCCAAGAAATAAAGTCGAAGGGTTTTGCATAAGTCATCCATGCGATAGTTTAATGGTGCATTTAAGCATATAAAATGTTTCTTTTAATTACGAGTCATTAGTTTTCTCATAACTATACTGATAACTTCATTTACTTTGCTCGCATGTAATAGTAAAAAATGATAAGATTATCTCCAATATTTTCACTCTTACTAATACAGTAGAAATATTCTAAGCAATACTGCATTTATCATCCATGGAAGAAACTTTGGTTACAAATGCAGGTATTTGCATTGTATCTTTTTAAAAAATCTGGACAATAAGAAACTTACCTCAGAAGTCAAAAATCCAGCCAAGCTCTTTTATTTCTTAGTTTGCCATAATATTCGCATTTAGGAGATGCGCTTTTTTTGTTTAAAATGACCCGTAATTATTTAGTCGGATGACAGAAAAAGAAATTGCTTGATGCACTCGAATTTAAATTTCGTAGACGCTGATTATCTCCTAATAATTTTTTTTACCAGGTACTGATATTATTATTAGTTTATATGAAATAGAAGTGATGATAATTTCATTTTTGAAACAAATTATCTGTAGTTGATATAATCTTTGTTCTGAATTGAAATGAAAATTATTGTAGAGGTTTTTAACCCAGCCATTTCATGAACTTCTGTACTGATTAAAGTCAGCATAAACGAAAAATACCCGGCTACGTTAAACAATATCTTTGGAAAACAACATGAAGTAATATTCGGTTACAATTTTCCCCCATTCAACATAAGTGACAGAATTACGTGCCCTGGAGAGGCTTTCTATCCTGTGATAGGGGACTGTATATGTAGGTCCCCTACCTAGATAACATAAACGATCAGACGGATTGAGTAAAAATTATGAGCCCATATGTGCATATACAATACCCTTTTTTAATGCCAATGAACGTTTAAAATTTCCTTGGGGAGTTTTCGGATTAGGAAAGGGTGTTATCACATAATTTACTCTAAATCTTTCTTAGTTTTCTGCACACCGCAGGGTGCATCAATGTACAGCGAATTCCGATTTGTACATTTTTGTCTCGCAAGCATGTCACATATATTGTGAAGAAGAAATATTGAAGGATATATCTGCATAGATTACGCAGTAGTTCCTTTTTTGAATATAAAGATTTATTAAAGCCGATAGCCTGATATATAAATATACATCACCGCTAGCTATCTAAAAAGCTGTCGTATTTTGTTGAACTTAATAATCCATAAAAAATCAAGTGAACTATTTGCATTTGATATTCAAACCAATAGTTAGCTGGTATTTCTTGGTTTGTTTTCCTTTTCTCAATAGTATTAATATTTTAATATGATGCTGGAATTTAACTCTTACAATGATTTTCAATTCACGCCTGTCAATACTGGAGACGTTTTAGATCCACAATTTCAAGATGCTGAAGTTAATAACATTCAATTAAGTTATGGATATAATGCATACAATTTCTCTAGCCTCCACTCAAGTGGGTTAGAAATGAATTCTTTACAATTCCTGGGTGTTTCCCAAAATAATAGTGACGATTACTTCAGGAAGTCATACTATAACGAGCCTGTGATATTGAATCCAGAAGAGGCACAACATTTTAACGGATCTCGTGAGATATATAATTTCAATGAGTTCGACAGTGCATTTAACTACCCAAACACTATGAACAACCAGTCATCGCTATTCTCATACTCTGCCACAGAGTCTATTCCTAATAACTACAGATATTTTGGTCCCCAATTTGAGACTGATAGTGATTCTTCAGCATCTTCAAGTGTTTCTTACAATAATGAAAACTCAGCGGAACAAAATTTCAGCTCATTTACTCAACAACAAATACCAAACTTTACATATCAATCTGATCATAACCAAGTGAAGATAGAAGAACAGAATCAATTAATGCATTTCAATGGAGATGTAAACAATTTCAAGCGTTACAAAGTTGTTAGGGGTGTTTCTGCGGGAGGCTGTAGTACCAGACCCCCAAAAGAATCCATAGAGAGCAACTCTATTTATCTTCCTGTTGAGCTTGAGTTGAATGATGCTTCCTTGAAGCTGATGTGCTATCCTAAATGGTCCAGTGCTGAAATTGAAGACAAGAGGAGAATTATTAGAATAGAAAGAATCCAAAGTGGACCAAAACTCATGGCCAACTTTTCGATTTTGGGAGCTGCGAAGGATAATATGACTACAGCTCCTGCAGCTCCCAATGTCGATGTTGTTGAAGTCTCTTGTTTGCGTTGCCTAGCAAACTTGAATGAAGACATTTACAGCAGTGACGATGAATCTAAAACCGCAAACTACTCTTCTAACTATAGTGGTAGTAGCGAAGTATACAATTACTATATAACATCAGTCGAAGTTCTTGGAATAGTCGAGTTACTTATTGGAACAAAATCAAATGACCCTGCTGAGAGAAGAAGAGAAAAGGGAAGAATAAGGTCTAATTTAGTTCCTTTCTGGTCAAAAAAGCCAATTTCTTCAAGGATGAACGAATCTTCAAGCTCTTCTCCATCAAGTCCAATAAATCAGGATTATAGAATGGAGCTTGCTAAGAGGATAATGGGTTATGAAATAAGAAAACCAAGAGGTTTTGATAAAGAGGTAAGGATTTTGAGATGGGATAAGTTAGTGCCGGCATTAAAAAGAGCTCTCCAAAGTTACTATACAGAAATCCCTCAAAATGACTCCAAATTAAATTTCTAGAGTATCTATCATGTACTGTAATCAGCATATTTTAAATAGAACAATTTCATGTATTTTAATACTTTCTACATATTTTACGCAATTAGGCTTTAACAAACCCTGATATAATTGCGTATCGAAAGTTTGCTCAAAAAAATATTTCTTTTTCAAGGAAGCATATTTCCTCTCCAAATATACACTACAAGGGTCTCTTTTTATCACTGTGCATATTTTATGCACAGCGAGTACATATTTTAGAAAGCGATTACATGATGATTATTTCCCTATTATTGCATGTATTTCTTCTCAAGTTTATCCATATTTGAATCCGAAGCTTGTACATGAATTCGAGGAGATCTGGAATGATATAAATAGTTACGAGGAGGATTAAGTGCTTCTGCAGATAACCTCAAATATTACTAGACTAACTTTCTGGTAGTACTAATACTACTATTTATGAATACAGACTCTTGGAGAAGGGGTAATAATATCTGCTAATATTACACAGTAAAAAATATCCAAGTTTTTATCAGCATATTTGGTTAGACTAGGCTAAAGTTGTTGCTAATTATCGCAACAATACAGTCGTGTATGTTCAAAACTTGCATCTGGGAACGACAATAGATTGCTTATACGGAGGTAATAGTGATCTCTATCGACACTACCCCCACGCACGCCTACTATCTATTTTGCTGAGCTACTATTCAAATAATTATTAATGTGTGCTTACTAAAGCTGCTTTTTAACTAAATCTGTATAGCAGATTAGAATTACAATACTTGTGTAGTATTATTGTCTTATCTGAAATTCCATTTTAAGTGATACACGTAAGCTACATATATGACACAATCGTAGAAGTAAAATTAGAGTATATATGCTTCAATTTATTCTATCCGTGTTAAGGAATAATATATTCCCATCCCTTATAATAACACAAAATCAAGTCGTCAACACTGGTAATAGAGGCAACACATTTTTCTTAATTTTTTATGCAGTGCAGAGTCCCTACATCAACTTACCATTATTTCCCTTTTTGGAATTATACAAAATGTTATGCAAGTAATGAAAGGGTTTTAATACAAAGTATACATTATGTACCTAGTAGTCATGTAGTATATACTAGATAAGTAAAAAGAAGAGGAGGTATTAGATTCAATTATCTTGGTAGAATAAGCGATCATTACATGCGATTGCTTTACATTCCTTAGCATTTCATATGTTTGTCGTTAAGACGAACATGTGCAGTAGTGCATATTGCAATAGCCGGATCAAACCACATATGTTGTCTACAAAAGTCGTTTGCAAAATTTTCCATACAAAAGATTTTATAACCATTATTTCTTTCTAAGGGAGGGCATTACGTTAGGTATCACTTTATTCATTTACTTTAATCTTTTGTCTAATCAAATTAGGTTTATAATTGTTAGCATTTGCAGAATTTATTAATAAGTTCATACAAATATGGCATCATCAATTCAAACAGCCACTTCTACGCTTGACCAAGGGTCTTTCAATAATGCATACAAGAGAACCACTAGACTCTCTAGCTTGAGTATGATGAAGCAGAAACTTGTGGTTTCAGATAATATGTCTGTTTCATCTAGTGTATTCAAGGGAGATGAGGAATCATTAGCAAGTTCCAACAACGGTAATGATACTTACCAACTTGTACGTATGAGCACAGGAACTTCTATGGATTCTAACTTCACTATGGAATCACTGTATCAAGTTACATTGAGTTTAAGCAAAAAGGAGATTGAACTTTTAAGATATACTTGGAATAAAATGATTCTTGAGGAACCTATCCTTGAGAAGAAGTCAGTACTTCCAATACCCGGAGATTATAAGTTAAACTCTCAAAAAGAGAGAATGCAATCAGGTAAATCTGGTAGCTCTTCAATTGCAAGTTCTTTGTTCTGTAAACAACTTTATTCCAACTTATTGTTGGCTAAGCCAGAGTTAGAAATACTCTTTCCTTCCATTAAACATCAAGCTACAGCATTTGCTGGTGTCTTATCATTGACTATGAGTCAACTTGAAAACTTATCTATCTTGGATGATTATCTTTTAAAACTAGGAAAGACTCATGCTAGAGTACTTAACATTGAGGCTGTTAATTTTGAATTAATGGGAGAAGCATTAATCCAAACCTTCAATGAAAGGTTTGGTGCCAAATTTACCAAGGAAATAGAGATCTTGTGGATCAAGGTCTATCTATTCTTGGCAAACTCTATTTTACAAGCTGGGCTTGATCCAATCATGAAGTTTGATGAGACTAAGAGTGAATATGTCTACGAGAACCAAGATTTGGGTTCGCAATCTGAACTTTCCAAATCGTCTACTCTTAGTTCTATGCAAGAATTTAATTCCGTGGCTAATTCTGACTCTAATAGAAGAACATCGGTGCAAACTAATATGACATCTGCTCCATCATCATTTACTATGCCAGCTATAAAGAACGCAACATCTATCAGAAAACCTACCCCCACGGCTGCTGCTCCTAAAGAGGAGAAGAGACGTTTATTCAAGAATAAGAAGAAGGACTGTGTCATTATGTAAATTGTCAATCCTTCCTGTCTTGACTCAGAATGTAGATGTCACCAAATAATAAAACGCGTAATATTAATTAATATATTTCAATAATCTATAACTCATAAGTAACTTGTAGACCGCAAATATTCCTAGCAACTAGCTATAAACAAATCGAGGTTCACTAGGTAACGCACTCATTCATTTCGCCAGCACCAGTCGTCTATATCCTAAAATAGCCTACGGTTATTACTCCTCTTAATTTCCGTAATTTAGAGTTTTCAAATAGGCGGCGCGAGCGTTGAAACGCGAATATTCCAGAAAGGGTTAAATTACAAAGTCACCTGGATTGAAAAATTCCGACTCCAGTTGTGGGCTGTAATATTGTAGAGAACAAGGTTATACTATTGTCGTCTTTATAGGTTGGGGACATTGTGTTTATAGATACTGTCTTTAAAAAGTTTGAGGGTCTTAATCAACATTTTTTTATTTTGGTATCTTCTTACACAGTTAACACTTCAGTAAGAATCACTATATTATGACAACAGACGCTTACGAGGATAGTAACTTCGAAGAATTGTTACTTAGTAACGATTTCTACTCATCGAACACGTCCTCAAGTCATATGTCTACTTTTAGAGACTCTATGCAACTAAAGAGTCCATTATCACCAGCGTTGAGCTTTAGAGGAGTAGGTGAAACGGAGAAGACTAACATCATGAGAAACTCACCTTCGATGAAGGCGTTAGAGAAGATCTTGAATGAAAAGTCCAGAAACAAGTATGAAGAAACATCTAATGTTATTGAAGAAGAAGAGGAAGAAGAACACGAAGAGGAAGATGACTTCAAGGACACTCCGGAGAACGTCAAGGGCATGAGAAATAAACATAGCATGGTGATGAGGGATCATCTTGAGAACGTGATATCCATCAGTAAAGATTCTGATAGCTCTGGACATTACTCAGATGCTAGAACACACACAACTGAGTCAGAAAGTACATTTTCCCGAAAGGAATCAAATGAATATAATAATGAAGAGAACGCGATCCGTTCTCATTCGAAGGCATATAATAATATCGATGCTTCGGGACCAGGGGTCTTCACAAGCATGATTCCAGATGACCAGGACGATACTTTGATTGAAGAAAATTTCCCAAGCTTGAATTCCAATAATTCTAAACATCATCAACTGATTCCAGAAGTCATTCCACAAAAGTATACTCAAAAAACTACTAGCATGATACCGGATGATATTGACATACCAACTAAAAAGGTTGCTCCGAAATATAAAGATCTACCACCAATAGCGAATAAAAACCTAGATGGACAGAAACTTCCTTCAAAGAATACTGAAACAATCCCTTCTCCTAGGCATACCAGGTCTAATTCTACATTCTCTTTATCATTCAAGAAGGAAGTAGAAGAAAAACCCTCTACGAGACACAAAAGAAGTAGTACATTGGGTGATCTCACAGCAGTTAATAATAATACAAAGAATACTACCGCTCCTAAAGAGAAGAAGAGGTTCAGTTTCAAATCGCTCTTCAAAGCTAAACCCAAAGCTAAACAACCAACTAACGAGAAGCTTCATCAGGATGAACGCTCTGAACCTAATAAGCTCAATTCAAAATCATTCTCAACTCCAAATATTTCTAGATTCAATAATAGTAGTACGACAGTTTCAGACACGAAGTCCTTTGCAAGTAAGACAAACAAGAAGATAGAAGAAAAGAATAATGAACCGAAGATGACGAAAGAAAATACATTATTGAATGTATTTAAGAAGAATAAATCAGTTGAAGGATTTACATTTGCAGAAAAACTGGAAGAAAAGCCCGAGAAGCCTGCCAAAAAGAATACAAGAATGTCAACATGGATTGATAATAATTTTATTAATACTTCTAAACCTCTGGATACTAAAAGTGTCGTATCCAATGATGTGAATTTTATAAGAGAAGTTAATGATACTACCCAATCTGAAGAGGCTTTCTCACAAAAAGACGAGTATGAATATGACTCCAAGAACTTAATAGTTGACCCTCCTACCCAAATCAATAATACTAGAATTGGCCAGGAAATGGAGTTATTGCCTAATCCTTCTCCTGAAATAATAATAGATGATAAACAGTATTCTCTTGAAACACAATCACCTACTAAACTTGAAACGGTTAGTGTCCCAGATAGTTCCAAGGAACTCCAAACAATTTCTAAATCTACCAGCAAGGAGAATAATGATGAAGCAAATACCAAAGTCAATGACCAATTACTTGGAGAAGCATTATTTCCTAAGTCGCTTAGTCAACAAGAAGTAGAAAGTATTGTTTCATTAGAAAGATCCCGGTCTGTTAGATCTGTCAAATCTAATAAACGTAATTCTTTTATTAATTACAATGGAAGTGATGAAAACATCATAGTTTACAATGGAGATGTTCTGACTCCGTCAAAGGGTATTTCAAGATCAGGAAGTATTTTGAAGAATTCTAAAATGTCATTGAATGTTAATGACGAATCTAATATAATGAAAATCGACGATACACTCGATTCTCATAGTGATTCTCCACTTGGATTACAACTTGGATCCCAATTCGAACCTAAACTGGAACCAAAAACTAATATTCCTCCGGGACAAGCCGAAAATGATGAATTCTTTGAAAACTATGAAGAATTTTTAGAATTTTCTGATTTCATTGACTTGGACAATTTGAGTTTCTCTACTTCACCAATACAATTAATGCTAAATCGTGATGAAGAAGAGGAAGAAGATGCACCTGATTTAGTCGCACCTTCATTTATGAATTCCTCAGATGATTTTTTGAATGCTAATCAAAACCAGGTAATTCCGGATATAAATATAGAAAGAGAGCAAGTAAAGGAACAACAGAATGATGATAGTGGGGACTTTTCTTTTGCTAATGCGCCATTAACACCAAACTTAGAAGTTATCGAAGCTGCCAAATTCCCAACATCTCCGGAATCACCTATTAATCGCTCATTAGGATCAGCCTATGAAAATACCCCAGTATTGAATGAACACGGAAACAGCATTTTAAATAATAGACCTATATCGATGTCTTTCAAAGGTTTAAGAGGACCTTCTTTTGGAGATTCATTGGCGCAACATGACATTAGAAGTAGTGATAGCCATCAATCGTTTAATATATCTTTCGGCGAAGATGACACTGACTATTCCAGTAGTGTCGTTGGTGGAGGGTTTGGAACTTCTGAGGATGAGGATGACGAAGAAGAAGAGGACGGTGACACTGATGATTATTCCGATTTCAGCTCAGAAGATAAAGAAAATATATCTAATAACAATCCTAAGATACCATTATCTCAGCCAAGTAAGAGATTTGGTTCAAGTAATAGTAATAATGTCTCTTCTGCATTAACACCACCAAGAAGCTTCAAACATAATAAAATGCCATCATTTTCTGACAACTCAAACTTATCTAGTCCGATATCAGTCAGCTCAGTCAGTTCAAGAAGAGGTTATACTTCAAGGCCCCCAATCAATTCCAGATTCATTAAAGATTTGGGAAATGAAGTAAGATTTTCTTCTAGAATCATATTATATGACACTTACAGTTGCGATGAATATGATAGACATCCAGATACCGGTACCTGTAACCAATTAACACCAATGTTAGCTCAACAAATCAGGGAAGAATTGAATGAATTAAAAAGATCTATGGCTGTACATGAGGATTCCCAATGTTTTACACACTTCCTTTAGACTAATAGCGTTGATTTCTGCGTATTTTAACTTTAATTTTTGCATTATATAATATATAATATATAATATCTAATATCATGAACTTTGATTTACTTAGAATTTACCTGTTCTGAGTAGTTATCATGAGCACTTCTAAATATTTTATCCAAAACCTCGTTATCGTCGCTATTAATTTCAGCTACGATGACTTCTGGAGTTTGCATTACGACCACAACGTATTTTCCGTCTCTACGGTCAACACAAGTAGTCAGAGCCCAAGGAGCAACATCATATTCTTTCAAAGTAATAACAGGAGGCTTTCCATCAACAAACTTAGGATATTCAGACATATTTATATACTGGTGATAATAGCGTAGTAGAGATTGCTGATAATCTAAAATTTCCGAAGTGAAAAATTACACAAATCTGATTTATAAGTGATGAGCCTTTTTTATTCTAATACTTAACAGAATCAATGTCAATAGAGAACGGGAAAACTGTCATACCAGGGCAATACATAACCCCAGAGTATAAATACAATGAAGCATCCAATATAGCTGAAAAGTATGTACCTGGAAGAGGAGCATCGGTCACAGAAATTATAAATGAAAATTCATCAAAAGTGAAGGTTATTGTATCTACATTATTAGGAAAAGTCCTAATTAAGGAGTTAGAAGTAGAGAATAAGGATCAAGAAATAAAGGGAAACATTAAAGTTAAAAGTTTTGTAGTAATGGTGGTTTCATCTACGAATAATTCTTACTTACAGTTTGATAAAGAAATACATAAGGAATCAACATTATCTCAACATGCTATTAATTTGCCTCAAGAGAACGACATTGTACTTGTTAAGATAACCAAATTAAATCAAAGACAAGCATTTTGTGAAATATTAAGCGTGGAAGGCAGTGGAAATGTGTTGAAAGACGAAGGTATAGGATCGAATGGAGAATCAGCACATTTGTCTTTACCATCCGGAGGAGGATCACAAAGTTTATCTAGTCATCAAACTATTGCATCATCTCAATCTACTTCAATAAATGCAGTTGCTTCTGACTTAGGGGAGACATTCAAGGGAATTATTAGATCTCAAGATGTAAGATCCACCGATAGGGATAAGGTGAAAATCATCGATAGTTTCAGACCAGGCGATATTGTAAGAGCCATTATTATTTCCTTAGGTGACGGCTCAAATTATTACTTAAGTACAGCTAGAAACGACTTAGGAGTTGTTTTCGCAAAGAGTGAAGGAGGTGCTGGTGACTTATTGTTCCCAGTAGATTGGCAAACAATGATAGATAGAAGAACCGGGTTGATAGAGAACAGAAAGTGTGCAAAGCCCTTTATTGAATAGATTAATGTATTAAATATTATGTCTCAATTAGGAATTATGTAGAATTATTTAGTCAGATCGTTTCTATAATTAAAGCTCTGGAATAGGATATTTTAACTCCTCGTGTTCACCTCTTAAGTCAAACTCACTTAAGCCAACTTTGGAACCAAATCTTTGGAATCTTTCGACATATTTCTTCTTCTTGTTTTCAGAAATATTGATCATTTCGTCCCAATACTTGCTGTGGTCGTATTCGAAGTTCACATCACCACCGAAATCTTTATCCAATTGTTCGATAGGGACATAGTTTGGGAATGGCTGGTCAAAAACCAACTTTTCTCTAGTTAATGGATCGATAAAAGGATGAATAATCTTCAAAAATGTCCATGCCAATAATGGTATATTAGTAAGCAATGCCTTTCCTAATCTTTCTGGATAGTGTGTTTGTAAAATGTGTAAAACCTGTCTACCAGTACTAACAGGAGGTATCTTTCCTCCTTGAGTTCCGACAGGTGAAGCCTTGAAATCAATTAATAATGCTAAGGAATCTTGTCCAGGAGGCATGAAGTTGATAACAGTTTCTAACATGTAAACTAAATGTTGCACTTGTCTGAAAGATGTCTTTGTATTTTGACGACCTGGCTTAAGGTACAAACATGGTCTGGAATCGTTATCATAACCTAAGATAACTTCTTTACCGGTTTCATTCTCTGGAGAACATAATTCGCCATTTACTTTATTATCCTTTTCGTAGAACCCAGCAATACCAAATTCTCTTCTCCATGCTAAAGTTAATTCAATTCTTTCAATAGCTTCCTTATAATCCCATTTAGTGGCTCTTAAGTATCTTAAAAAACACTCCCGTGTAAGCCATGCCTTCTCAGCTTCAGTGATGGCTTCAAACTTTGCAGTATCTTTATCTTTAATATTCTGTTCAGAAACACCAACCTTCAACCCCTCAGTATTAAAGTGAGCATATACCTGATCATACTTTTTGATTTGTTCCTTAGTAAGAGCAGGTTCTTCTGGGATTTTACAAGCAGCTGTAGGTTCGGTGAAAGGAAGATAAACTTTTTCTTTTTCCTCAACCACGGAAGCGGAGCTTGACGAACTTGCCGACTTATCCTTGTTTCTTAACCTACTAAACATAATTTCCAGGATTTGCTAAGTTCACAGACTTATCTTTTATTATTTCCTTTAGAATAGACCAGAAGAAGAAAGATAATCAAGCGATAGTTTTCGTCTGTGAGCGCGTCCATACTCGGTATTAAAATTTTACCGAAATACTATAGATTCGATTTAAAATCGCGAGACTCGGAACCCGTTTTTATCCAGGGTTCTAAAAAATTATCTAGTCCGAGCCGTGCGTTTGAATTTAAGCAAGTGAAGGATTTTATATTGCGTCACGAAGCTCTGCATATTATTAACCTACATAGATACTAGGTGTAAACTAATTTAAATAACTACTCTAAGATAGTATTTTTTGTAAGTCTAATTGTTTATAATCATTATCTGGATTTACAGATTTAAATACAAAAGCCGTATCCGACACTTTAATGTCCTTATCTGTATATAAGAAAGGTGTTTCTCCATCATTGATATTTTCTGTTAAATCCGCTACTGTGGGAATGTCCTTCAAATTTTGTAATGCTGCAGGTAAAAATTCCCTAACCTTTGCACTATTTCTGGATGCAGATGAAACTGATATTCTTGGAAATGACATATCAAGATATACGATTTCTCTTTTCTTTATATTTAACAACACCACCATTTTATTTGTCGATTCCCCTTTTAATGCAAACTGGATATCCACTTTAGAAGGCTCAAATAATTCGCCCCTTTGCTGATTCTCTAGAAACTGTAAACATGCAAATACTTTTTCAGCTTTATTAAAGTCTATATTATTATATGACAATACACTCCATATTGCATACTCATAACCTTCTTGGAGCAAGTTCTCTAAATTTAAATCAATTAGTTGTGCAGCTACTTTGTGTTTATTATTCGAAATGACTGGGTCTCCAGAAAATACTGCTAATTCTTTTTCAGAAATCTTATTCCAACATATACACGTATCTCTTTCTTTTTCTTTATGAATAAAATTCCAACTATTATCAAAATAGAAAGAAAAATCTCCCCCAAATTTCCCTGAATAGTTTTCCCAATAAGTTGCTGTACGAATATACTTTATACTATCTGGCAACTCGTATATAGTTCCTCGGCCAATAGAAACTTCCTGGTCATTTGAAGGAAGGGCAATTTTATCTAAATATTTTCCCTTCATTACCCCACGAGGAAACAATTTATTCAATTTAATACTTAAAAGAGCGTTTATGTGATAAACAAGTTCCTCCACATGAGGGGTTGAAAGGTCTACTTTTTTGCGGTTTATTAATCTTGCCTTTGACCATGATGATTTTGGACGAGCAATTATAAATTGGCTATCATTCACATTTTTGATATATTTTTTAAATTTTAAAAGCTGATATACCGAAAGCGAAGGAAATATTTCTTCGATACCAGAAATAGCCAGTTGTGGATCCTTAGAGTACATTTCATGAAATTGACGAAGAAATATGCCCGGACGGGACTTCAATAGTTCAATTGGGGTTTCTGAGGAACTTACCTTCGAAGCAAAAGAATGGACATTATCTTTATATAGCTCATCGTACATTTTTGACACATTCTTGGCCCAGCTATAATCCCCCGGGCGTAATGCTTTCATAAGAGCTTTAAAAGTGTTTGGACGTGCTGCAAAATCTTCTTCATAGTGTTCGATCGGATTAAGCATGTGCAACAAAATTCTACGCTTTGGACGGTTTAATTTAAAACATTTAACTGGGGTTTTTAAAGAAATATCACCATCACAGATGGCAACTGCAAATCTTAATATATCAGTTGTATTTTGAGCATTAACTGATCCACCTCTTTGGAAAACTTTCTTCGCTATTCTAATTCCATTTGTTTTAAATGCTGAAGTACTAATATCAAAACTCTTTATATCAAGAGCTTTAAGAATTGCATCTAAATGTTCTTCTTCTTTTGGTGTTATTGAAACCTTCTTATTTATATATGCATTGAAAATATCCTTCATTGTATCCTTCGTTTCTTGATATAATACTATCAATGAAGTTAGATCAATATCTACTTTCGTTCTTTCTTTCTCATGTTCTACAAATAGCTTACATGGATATCCATAGTACATTAGTATCTGTGCAACCCAATACTCCCCTTCGGATTTAGAAAGTACTTCTTCGGGAAAATTCTTGTACACTACACCTTTTTTTGCATTTAGAACATCCTTATAGTAAGCTTTAAAAATATTCTCCGTAGAATTCCAAAATTGTACTAATTGGGCTCTACTAAAACTAGCTATAGTATTAGTGATATCGTTGGAAGGTATATACCCATAGTATGCAAAATTAGATAGTACGGTTCCTACATCTCCATTGCTTGCTTTATCAGTTAGCTCTTCCTCAAACAGAGGTACACTAATGTAGTTATTAGTAAGTAAGACAACTGATTTTGTTATATCTTTTGATTCATTCGAGTGCATTATATTCATCCATGCTATATGCCTTAGATCAAGGTTTCATTTTTAGTGGCAATATGACTATCCTGTGTATAATCTATAGCATCATAAACCAGTCTTTGTGTAACATAGCCGTTTGAATACCTCTTCTCAAAAAGTTCCTATCTATTTCCTTTTGATTTAGACTGTTACAAATATCAAGAAAATTAAAAATTAAGGAAATAGACTTATAAGTTACAACAAGTCCAAAATATGGAGTCTGTTGTGATACAAGCACCGCCTATGCGCAGAAAATTGCTGACGCTTGCGGAAATAGCTACTTTGAAATGTATTCAAAATGTTGCCAAATTGCAAGATGTGGGAAATGCACCATTTCATTTACTTAAACCTGTTTTGAAGAGAATGAGCGTTAAACAATTGAAACAAATTGAACAACAAAATCCCCATTTAGAACCTGAAAGTGATGTCTTATGGGTTTCATTGCTTAAAAAAGAATTTCCCGATAGACCAGCCAACATAACAAGCATCGCATTAGGACCCCACGAAACAATGCCTCACCGAGCATTATACTTCAAATATGAAAATGAAAGAGAGCTGTTCAGAAAAGATTCAGCTGCTAGACTCAGGAATATGACTGAAAAACTCAAAAAACAAAAAACAGCAAACTCTATTGTTGCTGTCCCACAACTATTAAAGGATCCTACTGTGAAGCGTAGAACATATAACATGACTAATGGTGGGTATGGATTTTCAAGACAAACTCAAGGGGCAAACAAGAATTCAATTTTAAGTAAAGCAAGAAAGGACTTGAGAAGTAGGAATTTAATGTTTCCAGATTTCAAGCTGAAAACAAAGGCATATGATCCTTTCTCAGCGTTCAAAACTTACACAAGCTCAAATATTCATAATAGCCCAGCATTGAGTACTCCAGTGTCCCCAGTAATACGACCTCCCCGAATTAATAAAACTACAAAACCTTACGGAGAGACAAATAGGATCAAATCAACAACTGCATTAAACACTAAGAAACCTTCCGCTTTTGCAAAACAAAAGGAGGTACCTAATAATAATAGAGACTCTCCTACAGTGGGTACTTCTGAGGAAAAGCGAGAAGTTAGTGACCATAAAGTTTCTCCGCCGGCGGATAAAACTTTAAAAACCACCTCATCATCACCGCAAAGACCCCAACCAATCAAGAGGAAACAAGAACCATCAATATTTTTAACTAGAGTTAAAAGACCAAGAATACTGAAACCTAAAAAACCAGAGAAGCAACCTTTAAAGGAACAGCCTTCTCCTCCTAAAAGGATAAATGCTATAAAGTCTTCAATATTTAGTTAGCTGATATTTAATTTGCATTAATAAAGAAATTTATCAATCTACACAATTAATAACATTAAGTAGTATATTGCTCTATTAATTAGATATTTACTTTACCTCTATACAATTACTAAATGGGGTTAAGAAACACTCGTCAATCAATACTAAATGCGATCTTCTATTCATATTGTAAATGAGGATTCTATTGTACATACTCTATATCTTTGTTTTCTTTAAAAGACGTCCACTTGGGGTTTCATCTAATCTTTTCTTATATGGCTTCAAGTCCCCTTTTTTGTTAGGGTCTTCCTTGTCATTGCTGATGAGTACATCTCCTTTGGAGTTATCATTATCAATCAAAACGGTTTGCTTGTTAGATTTAACTCGAAGTCTCCCGCTAATCAATACGTTTTCTGCATTACCAGTTACACAACGTTTTGCTTTACTATTATCAAGTCCTAAAGTTTCTAAAAGAGTTAAAATATCATTAGAATTCCTGGCTTGCAATGGTTCTGTGGCTCCACTAGAAACAATTAGTCCTCTTGATCTGGAAGCTCTTATAAGTTGTAAAGAATTGCTAAAAAAGTTCTTTCTGACTAGTAATGCCGTTGTGCTTAAACTCATATTTTCGTTAGCTGATTGAATTACATAGCCAGCAGGACCAGAAATCATTGGAGAGTAACATATTTCAAATTTTATTCCTTTATCAACAGCACTACAAATGGTCTTATGCTTCAAGAAAAAAGGAAGTCTGCTACCCATGTTGAAAGATATCAAATCTATATCAAGGTTTATTGTCACCAATTGAAGTGCTCTTTCAGTGAGAGGCTGAACAGCTTTTATATCGAATGCACTTTGAATTTTGGAGAAGCCTTGGGTTTGTCCTGGATCACTTATAGTTAACGTGATTCTAGTAAATAATTTAAGATTCTCAAGATGCTTAAGTTCATTCCTTAAGTATTCTATTTGAATAGGGTTAGCATTTGTGGCACCATTTGGAATCTTAAAATTCTCACCTAGAGTGAAGTTAATAGCAATATGAGTATACCCTAATGTATAAAGCGTAGTTATAACATTCTTCAAGTTTGTAAGTTGTTTTTGAGTGGGTTTTGTAGAATAGTTACTAACAGGCCAAGGCACATTTAAGTCAAATAACATTATCAAGTACTATCAATACAAAATACCATCATCTCATTAAAAATTAAAAATTCGAGTTGTGCACTCAACTCAATCTCAATAAGTGATCCACAACATCAACTAGGTTGCCACCGCCCCTAGCGCTTAGAAATCAAGAAAACTATATAAATACAAGAACTTTTAGAATATAAATCTACATCTACTTCATAACTTCCAACACTGATAATATAATGACACTGACGATACTGAATAAGAATCTTTTAATTGATAACTCCAAAGCACCAGATCATGAGAAACAAGGTATAATTGACATAGGTAAGAACTGCTCGATGTGTAACCAATTAGATTTCTTACCATTTCTTTGTGAATTTTGTAAACATGTATATTGTTCGTCTCATAGAACTACCGAGAGTCATCATTGTACCGGAGCTCAAGATAAAAAAGCTAACCCTGGTTCCATTACTTATGAGGGACCATCAGCAGCATCACTATTTCCAGATAGAAAGGCTGATAAGGCAAAATTAGAATCGAAATTGAAAGACCCAAAACCTACTACTATTTTAGAAAAACATTTTAGAGTTGGTGATGTGGCTGCTAATACACCAAACGCATTTAGTAAACTTAATAGATTCTTAAAGTTACAAAGAAGTAAGAAGTCCACGTCCTCGTCCACAATAGGTAAATTATTCGGCAAAAAGAGCTCATCTTCATCTTCCAGTAGGGTTGCAGAAGTTGCAATTTTACGAAAAACTGCTAAAGGTGATACTAAAATTCCTGTGGGTGATAGAATTTACGTCTGGTGTTTGTATATAAACGTTGAGGAAAGCTCAGACACTGAAGAACAAGAAAAGTTCGCCAAAATAAACGTGGAAAAAGATCGTAAGCCAGTTTACATTTCAAAGAATTGGCCTGTTGGAAGAGCACTAGACTCTATTGCAGATACATTGCATATTGTAAATTATAATAATTCTACGACTATATCAAAGAATAGACTCAATATATTTAAATTACATGATGAGCAACCGGTCCTTATCGAAGCCAACAAGAGAGCTGTCTCTACCTTTTCCAATGGAGATGTACTTTACTTAGTGAAGGGGCCAATATAAAAGAACTGAAAATATTAACACTCTGTTACCTGGTTCATTTGATCAAAAATTAGAATTCAGCATGTTGCATAGTTTATATATTATTGTAACCGTCTAATTAATAAATAGCCGAAGGATCTGCAATTTCGTAGTCTATCCATGATGGCATGCAATTCTCAGTTGCAAGATGTTCCCATCTACTAAATTCACCTTTTTTGCACCTAGATGTATGTTCAGAATTTGGGCAATTCACGTAAGGATCATGGAAATAGCCTATATCCCTAAACCAGTGAATTTGTCTCTTATCGGCGAATAATGCAAGTCCCATTGAGTGTACGGGTGCATCACCCCATCTTTCGTAATAGAATTTACCTGTGGAATCCAAATATTTAACCCATTCATTGTAAGCATCACCTCTATAGAAATCCATATCACCAATTTCGAAATTAGACCAGAAATGACATGTTGAATATTTTGCAACCTTTATCTTTTGGGGGTTTTGTTTATCATTCAATAACCATTGGAATGCACCATGTCTATTCACATATTTAGAATTTTCACCTTCGTTTAAGTATTTTAATGTTTCTGGCCACAATGTAGCAACTGATTCTTCTATATCGTATAAGTTTATCGTGAATCCATAAATCTTGTTAGTTCCTTCCAAATACTTAAAAATATCATAATTTATGTTGCTATAAAAGTCGACATTAGGTTCAATTCTCCAGTAGTATTTGAATTTTTGCAATTCTGGTACATTATAAAAATTCATCAGGTAGAATCTACACATGTTGTGGTAAGATTGTTTTTGGGCATATGCCACATCATTTTTTGCCATTATTTCCATAGCCTTCTTCTCCTTGTCTTCATCAATTGACGAAGGCTTGTTCCAAAGTTCGCTTGGAATCTGTGAAAATGTCATTGGTGCATCAGACACCAGGCGCATTCTCCTTTTGAACCTATCATTAAACGGTTCGTCATTTAAAAATGTGTATGGATACTTGAACTTGGAGTTGAAACTCTTTTCAAACTTCTTGATAGCCCTTGAAAGTCCAGAAACTTCCGTATTTCTGGCCATAATAAGTATTGTGGCATTAGCATGTTTGTAATTAGAAATATCTTCTGGAGGCCTTATAGACTCAATATCGAAGTCTTTTGGCTCATTTATTGGTTCTTCGAGTGTTCTAGCATATGTATTCTTGTGGATCTCCAAGATTTCCTTAGCATTACCTCTCTTATTCTTCTTATTCAAATATTTGAATTGTACTGTGGGTTTCAACTGGAACCCATCTCTTTCGAGTACAGGTTCTGCACCGCTGTCTAAAGCTTCAGACAGATATTGCCACTCTGGTGCATTTTGCCACTTGACTTTGTCCAGTATGCTTGAAACAATTTGAAGATTGCTTCCAGTGATGTTGTAATAATATATTATAAAAATAAGTAAGATATTAATAGGCACTAGAAGAACCACGGTCCTCAAAATTGGCGGAAACAGCCTGGCTAACATTTTGCTACTAATACAACTAAAAAGACCAATTCATTGACATAATATATTATAATATATAAGTGGCCTATTGTGTTGCTTAAATCACGTCGAATGCTCGCTCTAAGCCTTTGAAAAATACCAGTCTCTTACTAACCTTTGTTTATACAGCTAAGTCGTACAAAGGTGCCATGAAGCTCGGAAGTTCCTTGGTATGTTCCAGGATCGTTGCCAGATGTCGTCCACAATCATCTGGTGCTATAAGATATGTTAGCACAGCGTTTCCTGACCGTAAATCAACCGTCGCAAAATTCAGCTTCCCTTCAACTACACATACTATTAGGAACATTGACGCAAAAGTTGAAGAGTTTGTCAGAAATAAAGATAAAAAGGTTACGATCAATGGGCATCTTCATAGAAAGCCTAGAGTAATGACTACAAAGAGTTTTGCTGAATTACGGGACGAAAATGGGGATTTGACTCAAGTTGTAATGTCGCCAGAAGTCACTAAAGATATATTTTTTGCTATGTTGAAATCAGGATTACCGGAAGATTGTGTTAGTATTACTGGGTATGTCCAAGAAAAACAAGCAAGACCAGGAGACGAGAAATTGCAATGGGAGCTTGTTGTAGAGAATTATCAGGTGTTAAATAAATCCAATTTAGATGCGACTCGCTTGGATAAGTTGAAACATAATTCACCAGCAGATCTTCCTCCACAGTTCAGGTATTTGCAATTAAGATCGAATTATTATCAAAATGCCCTTAGAACCAGAAGCAAGGTTTCTTCTGTAGTTAGAAGAGTTTTGGGCGAGAAGCATGATTTTGTAGAGATTGAGACTCCATTATTGTTTAAATCTACTCCAGAGGGTGCCAGAGAATTTTTGGTTCCTACAAGAACAAATAACAAATTTTATGCATTGCCACAATCACCACAGCAGTATAAGCAAATGTTGATGAGTTCAGGATTTACGAAATACTATCAACTTGCCAAATGCTTCAGAGATGAAGACTTAAGAGCTGACAGACAACCGGAATTCACTCAAATAGATTTGGAAATGAGTTTTGTGAATACCAGCAAACAAGTTATGTCAGTGGTGGAAGATATTATCCATAATGTTTGGACAGAGATAAAAGGTTATAACACTTACAAAGTAAATGAAGATGGCTATTTAGTAAAGGTAGAATATCTGGGAGAGACAGGGGTTGAATTTCCTTGTTTGAACTATATTGATGCATTGACACAATTTGGTATTGATAAACCAGATTTGAGATCATCTTTAAAATTCAATAGTTTGCAAAATTACTTTAAGCCTTGCAAAAACTTGGATTTCCCTGTTCTTGAAGTTTGTGTGTTAAAAAATGCGTTTGATGCTAGCAAGAAATCCAAAATCCCAAAGCTGTTAACTGAAGCCGGTAATTATCTGAAACGTAAGCCTATAGTTTTACAAATAAAAACAGAAGAGGAAGCTAATTCATGGTATGAAAAACTTGTGCAAAAGGGATATATGGAGCTCAAAGAAAACTTTTCACAGTCTGAATTATCTAAAGAATTGAATGTGAAACCAGGAGATATACTCGCCCTTTCCACAAGAGCTGAATTCCCTTATGAGAATCCAACCCCGTTGGGAAGGTTCAGACAATTAGCAATTCAAGAATATCCAAATAATTGGAAGAGACCGATTTATGATCCTGTAACGAAAGATATCACTACAAACTATGACTTGAAAGATGTGTTTGTGGGTTCTTGGGTAGTAGACTTTCCTCTTTTTAACCCGGTAGAGGTTTCGGTGCCAGGAGGTGATTTTCCAACGTATGATTTTTCCAAGTATGAATCAACTCATCATCCATTTACAATGGTTAAGTTAGAAGACTATGAGCTTTTGAAAACTGATCCATTGAAGGTCAAAGGTGAACATTATGACTTGGTAATTAATGGTGTTGAAGTAGGTGGGGGTTCAAGAAGAATACATGATCCAGACTTCCAACAGTACATATTTGAAGAAATATTACGTATTTCCAATTTTAATGAACTATTTGGGCATTTATTAAAATGCTTGAGTATGGGATGTCCGCCACATGCTGGTCTTGCTATTGGATTTGATAGGTTATGTACCATGTTAATTGGCTCCAATAGTATTAGAGATGTTGTTGCATTTCCTAAAAATCAGTCTGGTATTGATCCTGTTGTTGAAAGTCCTACTGGAGTGGCTCAAAAAGTTTTAGATCAATATCACATTACTACAATTAATAAAATGTAAATAGAATAGAAATATTATTACTGTATATATAGAGTTCAAAATTGTATCATTAATAGAATATTTTACAATTATCTTCTTCTTCCTCTAAGTTTTTGTCTTTTGTCATCAAAAGAGTCAAAAGAGTATTGCTCTTCGAAGTTTTTACGCTTCTTATAATTCTCTTCGGCATGTAAGGCCTTTTCTTCTTGTAATTGTTTCTCTTTGGCGAGTCTTTCCATTTTCAATTCAATTGGCTTCTTCGCCCTTTCATGTTCCTCGTTACCTTGTTTACCTTCACTATAATATTCTTCCTCTTGTTGCTTAATTAAAGCTTTCCAGTCATATTTCTTTCTAGAGAATAATTCCATAGACCAATTTTTCCAGACTAGTCTACCATATGTACTTTCCTTCACTTTTGAAGATTCAGCGTAAAGCTCAGAAGCAACCCTATCTTTATACATTGGCAAGAAAATAGTAAAATACCAAAGTTTATCAACAATATGAGACCCATATGAGTTACAAGACATGTTTACGATATTACCTTGAAAAAGATTCAAAAAACGTTTCCTTAAAATTAAAATATTTTTAGGTTCTGGTTCTGAAGCCTTCGATATTTTCAAACTATGTTCAACCACATGGGAAAATACTCCGTGATAACACATTTGAATAAACCTTTCGGCTGGTAATGCTAAAAAGTTCAACCAAACGCAGACTACGAAGTTATATTCGTATTCCATAAGCTTTTCCAAAAACAATGATCTTCTTCTTTCCTCTGCAGTTGGCCAATCGTCTCTCTTATTTCCTAAAGTTGATCCAGTCAATTGTAACACATTTTCTAAAAATTCTGATGAGGTATTAGTGTCTGGATTTTTATAGTTATAATTAGGAGCAAATTTTATAAATAATTTTTCAATTATTTCATCTCTTCTATAATTATTTCTAGCAATAGAAGCATCTATGACTTTACTACCGAAATCTAAATTCTGATTTTCAGAAACAGAGATTAATGTAGACAATTCGGGAATAATTTGATCCAACATAAATTCCACTTCGGAAGGTTTAAGTTTGAATAACAAAGCCTGTATGATGTAAACACCTGTGGTTGATCTCTTTGTTAATCTAAGAACTCTCTCCTTCATGTATAATCTGTAAAGTCTTTCAACATATTTAAGTCTTGCACCACCGTTATTAATAACAGATTCAAGGAAATGAGAACCTACTGAGTCTGATAATAAGTATTCAACAAAAGCTTCTTCTTGTGGATCTTTTTCTTCGCTATCCTTTAAGAAAATCAAATGCCAAAATGTTCTATCTCTATCAACAATACCTTCAACTTGAATCAAAAGCTGTAACACTGGGGAGGAAATCTTATGAATGGCTAATTCCCTCATTTTTTTCATTTCTTGCCCTTTACTTATACTGTTACAAATGTCCTTTAATTCATTCTTAAAAGATGGTGGAGTTTGAAATGCTCTGTTGAAATCCTCGTTATCTTTAATTTCAATCATTTTTCTAGCAATCTTAGATTTCTTAGAACGTAATGTTGAATTTGATGTAGTAGTTGATGGCAATTCCTTACCAGCAACAATTAAAATAATTAATCTTAAAACATGAGAGGCATATTGATGATCTATCATAGATTTTAAGTTAGGCTTGATTTCATTAATCATAGATATCATGAGCAGCTCAACTGGCTCTGCAACATCATATACTGCTTCTTCTTCGTCTTCTTTTTCTTCTTCTTCGTCACCTTGTTCTGGCAATTTATCGCCAATTATTAACTCCTTCTCTACTAATGCAGCTGCTCTCACTAATAATGTTTCTAAAACATGAGAAGAGTACTTATGGGAAGCTAGTTCAAGTACATGGCTTGAAAACAGTTTCATTAGTCTTTTTAATTGTCTATCAGACGCAAATAATACCAATCTTTCCATCAACTTAGAGCAAATTTGATTTGTGACTAACTTCAATTCCTTTCCACGAGCTTCCTCTAAGACAGATCTAATAAAGCCTTCACGCTCTTCAGGGCTCTCAAATGCATTGATATTTAAAGTAGATTCTGCTTGTTTGAAGTAATCTAATTCACTAGCATCTACTAAACCAAAAAAAACACTTTTATTTTGGTTGGCTCCTTCAGATTGCTCAGATTCCTTTTGAGTTTCATCTTGTAAGATAGGGACATCATTCTCTTCTTTCTCTACCTTAGCCGCTTTCTCGGCTCTTCTACCTCTTACCTTTGGTTTAACCATTTATGCTAACTATGTAAATGATTTTAAAGCGATGCTCTTCTTATTTTTTTCAGGTATTTACGATATCCTGCATAATGTCGTATTAAATATATGTAGTGAGATCAGTCTATAAATGTACTACCGAAGTCAGAAAGAAGTAGTAGATAAAACACCATTAAGCTGATCCAAGTATTTACCCTTTCTTAATGGATCAAGTACAACAAGCTTTTGGAGAATTCCTTTAATCTGATCTGATAATAAGTCTGCATTCGAATGAGATTCATCCAACTCCTCTGCCCTCATCAAACTCTTGATTATAATTATTAACTTCAAACACCAAGGATTGTCAAGACCATCACTATTATCATCTTTTTCTAATTCATTTAATTCTTCAATCGAATTTAATTGCTCTTGTAATATCTCTATAAATGATAAGGGGCGTTTATTTTTTTTCAAATCGTTAATAAAGAACTCCTCAGTTAAAATCCATTTCAAATACGTCCATATAGACGAGTCATCGGCATCCATGTACATACCAGTCTTGAGGAGTTCAAGTTCATGAACTAGTATGTTATAGGGACATGCAAAAACTTCAGCATATCCTGGGAATAAGTTCTTATTTTGTATCTTGGAAAATAACTCATATATCTTAAAAATTAACTTGCTTCTATTATGCCACGCAGAAAAATTGGAAATGTTCTTGTTGATCTTGGAGACGGTAAAGTCAAATTCTGATAACGATATTTTCAAGAGTAGTTCCAATTTTTTTTCTTCTTTTGAATTTATGTGCTCATCCCCCAATGATCTAACACCATCTTCTTCCATATTTTTAACTATATACCTTCTATACTGCCATCCATGATAATTTCTGCTGTCAAGATCTAACAATTTCGAGACGATAGCCAACTCATATTTCCAGTTTGCTGCATTAATTTCTTGTAATTTACTCAAACACCAAATTCTATGATTCCATATCCAGTAGCATTTAGGAAACCTTTTCAACTGTGCCATAACTAACTTAAGATCATCTTCCAATAATGCTTTTCTGTCTGAATTTGAGTCTTCAAATATGCTTAATAGTATTTCACGACGGAAATTCCATATAGTATAAAATTCAGGGTTTATATGGAGCATTTCTGTGGTCTTGTTGAGAGAATTATCGTCATATACCTTATCTTCCTTGAGCTTTAAAATAGCATCAGTGGCGGCTCGGTAATTCTTTATTCTGATTTCATCCTTCTTTTGTTTTAACTTACGTGCTTCTTCGTTTAAGCTAATTCTTTTAATACCATGTTGCTGTCAATTGTTAGAGTTATTATCTATATTTATATGTTTCAGTAACATGTAACATACCATCTTTCTTATGTATTATGAATCAATTGTCATTTGCATTTTCGGGCGCGCCATATATATTTAACTAAAAACAATAATAAAGTAGACTAGTAGGATATATGGCAGAATCAAACAAAACTGGAGATTCTTCTTCTCTTTCCAAATTAGCATTTAAGGGGTCCTCAAAAGTAGTTACAGATTATTTTGAGTTTGCAATTAACTCTATTTTGTTTCAACGAGGTATATACCCACCAGAAGACTTTCAAACTGTCAAAAAATATGGATTGCCTTTGTTGATCAGTAACGATGACGAAGTACAGGATTATATCCAGCAAATAATGAAACAAGTGAAGAAATGGGTATATGGTAAAAAAATAGTTAAGTTGGTAGTTGTGATAATTTCAAAATCTACAGGAGATAGTATTGAGAGATGGGAATTCAATATAGATATCGTAGGTGAAGAAACAGATGTGAAGGAAGATGAAGTAAGTAAGTCAAGAAGTGAGATTCAGAAGGAAATACAAGCTATTATTAGACAAATCACGTCGCTGGTTTCATATTTGCCAATTTTGAAAGAAGATGATTTTACATTCAATGTTCTTGTCTATACAGATCCTAAATATGAAACAACTAATATACCGAATGAGTGGTGTGATACTAATGGGGATGGAAAGCTTCTTGAAGGTGACAATGTGGAGCAAGTGAAATTTACTTCATTCAGCACAGACTTCCATCAAATTGGTACATACGTTAGTTACAAATTAAATGAAGATTGAATATATCTTTATTAAATATGATACAAGATAGAAGGATTACGAATCAATAGCATATAAATAAAATTCATTACTGTTAATTACTTATGGTATATCTATAGTATCTAACTTTTAGTTAAATTCTTGGCTTCCTTAGCTTCAAGATCTAATTTATCTCTTTCAGAATTAAATCTTCTTCTCTTATTGCTTAGCATAAACCTCGAAGACCCCTTTGATCCAACAGAATAGTCCCAGATTTTCAAATATTCATCTTGCTTTAATAAGCTTTCGCTAAGACAAGACTTCTGATTCAATATCTTCAAGTCATTGAACCTTGACTTCAATTCCATAAATTTAAAAATTTGCTCTTTACCTGTATTAAAATCAATAGCTGGCATGTACTCATTAAGAATTGAAAAGTTCATCTGATGCACGTAATAATCTAATATGTATATTATCGCTTCGTTGACTAGAAGTTCTGGACATTTGAAATCTTCGAAGGAGTCAATCTTCTCTAATATTTCATTTAATTTCGATGCTGGTATATCTGTTTCATCCTTTTTATATTTTGTCATTATTTCTTTGGGTTTTATATTAAGAGTAACGATGATAATAGCCAAAGCAATACAGTGTGGAGGTATCATCAAACATAATGGAGTTGACATCAAATCAAAACTTATCAACCAACTGTACATGCTGTTTTTATAATCAATATTCAACTTCTTACTAAACTGTACAACTAGCTGGTCAATGCTAGGAATCGTAGATCCATTAATAAAATCAAATTTGATAATTTGTAATAATTTAAATTCAATGTTCAAAATGGCTTTTCTTTGAGATTCAATGAAAGATTGTTGGTTGGCTAACGTCTCATTCTTTAATTTGTTTCCAACAGCTTGTATATCCTTCAATTTTTTAATGCAGTCTTCGTTCTTAGAGGCTAAAAATAAACAAGCCAACGCAATCGTAAAAGAATCGCTCTCAAGATCGTTATGATCACTATTTTCATCAAATATGTTAAACAAATACCACCTTTGGTAATAATTCATAGTTGTACTTAAAACTCTCAACGGGAACTTTAACACCTTGATAATTTGAAATATGTATTGAAATATTTGATGCTTTCTCTGATTGTAGAATAGTTTCTTACTTTCTGGAATGGAAAATGAGTGCAAATAAGATAATTCAACACTAGTGAAGAATGGCCTTGAAACCTGTAAAATACTAGGTCTACTTGATGTCTGAGTTCCATTTGGAATCTTTTGCATGCTGTCTTCAGCCATATTTAGTCTAGTGAAAAGTAATGTATATTGAAAATGCCAAAAGTTAAAATATTCAGAAATGATGCTCGCCTGTATACAAATATACAGTAATAAATAGCATTATAAGTCAATTACAATTTTCTTTTAATACCTAACTAAGTTAATTACATACACTTAAATTATTTAAGCAGTGAAGGACAAGGAGAAACCTAACTTGTGGACTGGTTCAGCTAACTTTAAGGCATCGAAAGAAGCACCTAAACCTAATCTAACACCTGGTCTTAATTCTTGAGAGTAAGCTAAAGCAGTAACACCAGAGTCAGCAATCTTGGCCTTGATGAAAGCAGACTTGTCTAAGGTGTACTTGGAAGCAAATTCAACGTTAACGTTAGAAGACTTGACAGAGTCCCAGGTGGCCTTAGCACCAGCTTCAACTAATGGAGAAACTCTGTGGAAGTAAGCTGCGGAGAAGACAGACAAGTTGGAGGTGGCAGTGGCAGCAACAGAGTAAGCTGGGTTGCTGTAACCAACACCAACGGAGTACTTGTTAACCTTGGCGGAAGCGATGTCGTAACCTAATTCGGCACCAGCAGTGAAACCATCGTGGGCAACGGCTAAGTCAGCGGTGGCAACTGGACCCTTTAATAAGTCAAAGAATAATCTGGCATTGACGGCAGATTGTTGGTAGAAGAAGTTCAACTTAGCATTTCTTGGACCGTTTGGAACAACAGAAGTGTCCAATTCACCCTTTAAGCCTGGGGTCAATAATTCGGATAATTCGATCTTGGTGTTCAAGGAGTTGGCATTGTTCCAACCTTGAGTCAAGGTCAAACCAGTGGCCTTGTCAGCGTACTTAGCTTCAAGGGAAGCAGCAATTGAGTTGTCCTTAGCAGTCTTACCCTTAGCGGTGAAAGCAACACCGTTTGGAGCAGTAGACTTAACATCAACAGCAGCGGTAGCTAAGTGGAAAAAGTCACGGTTTAATAAGTCGTTAGTAGGCTTTTGAATATCTGAGTAAGCAGCTGGAGCCATTGTAGTAATAAAGTTATTGATTTAAAAACTATTAATTATAATTAGGGAAAATTCCTCAAACGAATTGTCAACAAATCTGTGGGAGATCGACTTTCTTATAAATGTTGGTCAAATTAACGCCGAACTTCTCACCCTAAATAAATGACACAAAAAATTTTGGGACATAATCATAATCATTCCAAATGATTCCAGCATAAATCGGAGAATCGTATTACCAATTCGTCAGTTTCTGGCATTAATAGATACGTGTTTGTTCTTTTTTTGACGGGACAGCACTACCGCTTAGAGGAATAGTATTGTAGACATTTTTCGTAGTGTAGACTGTAGATCTTGCCTGGAAACTACTGTCTCCGGTTAATGGGTTATAAACCATAAACAATCGGGAGTCGCTGCAGCGGTTGCCACCTCAAATTAGCGATGACGAATAGCATTTCAACAATAGCTGAAACGGAGATTACCACTACAAAAACGTCCGATGGCCCACAAAGACGTCAATGGCTACAGAATAACGTTCTATACTCCTAAGGTAAACTGTGGGCTTATACCATTATGTAAGCGTATTCGATAATTGCTACCTAATAATTGTAGGACTAAATAGGTTTCAGAAATGATTGAGTTACAATTAGCCAATCTTAATATTGCCAGAACGAATGGTTTGGAAATATGTGCTCAGATAGAGTGAAATACATCTTGATTTTAGTTACAACTTCTAGAATTGTTCTTAATATCGTATTATTGTAAACTCAAACGTCAATTTGATAATTGGCAGTAATTATTACGAATATAAGAGATATGGCTACATGTGTTGCCCTTCTGACGCTCCTAACGTTCATATCGATTCCAAAAGGCATTGGAAAGTCATAATCCTAGAGAACTATTATACAGAATTATTAGATTTGCTGTAATTATGGCACAGTACCATGTGCACAACGTGTAAAGTAAAAATCTGGGGACGATAGCATGTGATTCTAGTAGTCATCTGGGTCGCGCCATTCCCTTTCCCCATCTAGAGAAATATGAGAATCGTACCTTTGTAGTGTAGATAAACAGGACACAAGATGAAAAGACTCAATATATACCTACTAGATCGTAATCCCCTCTTAAATGAATGCTGGAATAATCATCTAAAGTCAGCTACAGAAGCACTTGGTGTGCTTATCGGGAACAGTGCCCCACGTTACCATATCATACAAAATACAATAGAGTCATTCCTAGCTGGTAATTGCTCGGATTTTGCAACAGCAATAGTGACACCAACAAATAGTCTTTCTTATATGGGTGCAGGATTTGATAGGCATCTTGTGGAGAGTTTACTAATAGGAACAGGTATAAATGACTATAAAGTATTAGAACGGTTGTTGCAGGAACACCATCTTTGTGCAAATGAAGGGTTGCTACCATTGCATTCTGTAAAGCCAATTCCTATAAGGGAATTATGCAGCAAATCTGAGGTTCATTTACATAATGCCACAGTATGTAGAAATTGGAATATTGAGTGGATCATTTCAGTACCCACTATGGTGGTACCATCCAAAATGGGATCGGCTTCTGAACTTTTCCATAGTATGTGGGAAGTAATGACAAGAGTAAAAAACGATATGTCAACTGTAAGAAACATATTTATACCTGGAATTGGAACTGGATACGGTGGTTTAAGAGAAGATGCTGTGGCTCGGGTCATAATTGGGGCTACATTGATTAATCAATTGCAAGTGTCAGGAATAGATAGACGAGTCTCACAATTGAAGAAATCCGTTCTCGTACTATTTCTTCTCAGACAGGACTACAGAAAGTTCGAGATTGGACTGGATATTAAAGAATTAGAAACCCATATAACTGATTATGGGAAGAATAAAGTCCTAGAAGAAGGATTTGAGATGGAAGATTTTATGGATTGGCATGAGTTAGCTAAATGTGTAGTGTTATAGTAACGAAACTTCAATTTTTATGGTAGTTAGCGTTCCTATAATTAACGGTAGTTCCGGTTTGAGAATTCGGTTAAATGAGGCTCATAGTTCCGACTAAGGATTCATAATTTCTCAGGTAGCCTATTAAAATACTCATACTAACTGCACTCTTTACCGATAGGATGAGAGGTATTAAAACCGGAAGTAGGAGTAATAATTTAGCCATCTTTTGACGCAAAAATCTAATTGCAAATTTAATGAGATCAACGCGTCGGTTAATGCATTATATTTTCTGTAGCATTGAAGATGACTGTGGAGACAAAAAGACTTAAATATACAATAGGATTCATATATTGCCCCGAAACTAACCAATGCTTACTTCTAAACCGAGAAAAATCTCCTTGGAAAGGAAGATGGAATGGAGTTGGTGGAAAGCTTGATGTAGAAGAGACACCATTGGAATGCATTATAAGAGAAACGAAGGAAGAAACTGGACTTTTTTTACCACAATATAAATCAAGAGGAGCCTTTTTGTGGGACACCGATAAACAGGGATCACTGGGAATGTACGTGTTTACAGCTCAAGTTACAAAGGAAGATATTGAAAAGTACCCTACACCAAAAAAATTCTGCAATGAAGGTATTTTAGATTGGAAATATATAGATTGGATAATGGATAAGGAAAATACTGGTGTGGTGAACAACATTCAGGAAATGTTTAATTATCTTTTTGAAGCTACTGAAAAAGATACATATTTTGTTCAATATCGTAATGAGGTTATGACCAAGTTTTTATATAACAAGAATGGTAATAGTGAATATCCTATTCATTAAAAACTCTAACTAAATATATGATTATATATGCGAATTCAATTGTATGAACAATCATGTAGTCCAGAGACGAGCAGTACCATCGGCACCAGCACTGAATAACCATGCTTCTTTTGGATGCCAGACTAAATCTAACACACCAACACTATTTATAATCTTGTGACCGGTTAACTTCTTCAATGGTACTAACAATGGGTTGGTCATTAAATCATCATATACAGTTCCATGGAAAACATGGATAGAACCATCATCAGAAGCGGATGCAAATAATGGTAAATTACTCTTGTGGAATTTGATAGACCTAACAGCTTTCTCATGGTATCTTAAAGTCTTGTATGGGGTAGATGATAAGTCCAAATCATGCCATAATACTCTTTTATCATATGAAGAGGCTAATAAGTTATCACCTCTTGGATGAATATCAATTGTAGACAATAACCTAGCACCCGGCATGAGCTTTTTAATTAATACTTGTTGTGCTAAATCATAGATTCTAATTGTACGTTGTGAAGCAACAAATAATTGGGGTTTAAATGGGTGGAATTTTGCATCCATGATAATTCCCTTGGATTTTTTGAATGGAGATTGGGATAAATGCTTAGATAATTGATGAATTAAAACGGAAGTATTCTTACTGTCTGGAGAAACGGTAACAAAGTAGTCACCTTTTCTGTGCCACGAGAGTTTCTTAATTGTTTTACGACATTGAATAATAGCAGAAATTCCCATACTGGCTTGCTTTTCATTTGGAGTGTACCACTTAGCAACCTCTTTCTTGGTCTCAGACTGAGCAGAAGCTTCACCACCCTCTTCATCTTCGTCATCAGAATTAACCTTGATATCGGTAGACTTCATCTTATTACCGAAGGTATCATAACCCCAACCACTTTCTATTCTTAATTTACCAGTGTTTTCAATATCAAATCCAAAAATTGGAGGAACGATCAAGTAGATATTTTCACCAGCTACAACTGCTAAAATACCAGTGTTTGAGTCTGGATTCCATTCCAAGCTTTCGATATGGTCATCAGTATTATCACTTTCTAAAATATCTGCTTTAAAGACTTGTCTTCCAGTTAAAATTTCCCAAATTCTAACAGTACCATCATCGGAACCAGTTGCTAACCATAAACCAAGCGGATCAATAGATATGGTACGAATTTTACCAGTGTGACCTTGGTAAATAGTTGAACAACGTATTGGGAAAGGTCTCAAATCCTTTGGAGATGGTAATTCTGGGATTAAACTTTCTGGATCAATATTTAATTTATTATGGCGAACTCTTGGAGCTAAATACAAGTCTAAAGATCTTTCAAATCTTTCTCTTAATCCTTCTTGGTAACCTGGAACCTTTCTTAATGCATTGTATTTTTGTGGAATAAAGTTTCTTTCTCTATCTTCTGGGTCCATTTCTAACCATTTTTGCTTTTCTTCTTCTGTTAACAAGTATTCTTCTGGAGGATTATATGATTCTTCATTAGTTGGAGGTGGGAGTTTTGGGGCTCTTAAGTTCATGATATGATCATTTGATTCTGCATCTACATCATTCCATAAATTAAAGTTGTATCTTTCTTCCTCTTGTTGTTCTTTAACCTTATTAGGAGGTACAATTCTTCCTTCTCTAATAGCTCTGACTATTTTCATAATTCTTTTGGCTTCATGCTTAGATGGCACGAATCTTCTCTTAGGTTCTGGTACGGCTGTTAAAGGCATAATTTCAGTTTGAGAAGTGAACCATTCAATAGTTGGCTCATAAGGATCGATATTCTCATCAGTGTTCTCTTGAGCTTGAATCTTTCTAATTAATTCAAGTTCATCATCGGTCAACTTCAAAGAAGAACCAGTGTTTTGGTCCAATAAACCTGTCCATCCTTCGGGTAAGTCGATAGATTCCAATAATTGGTCTAAAGCAGAACCCTTGGCTGGTCTCATAATTCTTTTACCGTTAATATCGTAACCAATGTGTGGCATTTCTTCGTACGCAGACAATGGTAAATTACCAATAGTATTGAAATTTTCAACATCACTATCATCACTGTCATAAACTGGATCGATTTCTGGCTTGATAATTCTATTTCTACCATCGGAGTAGGTAGTGTGTATTTCCTTAGCTTCGTCTGTTGCATTCGACAAAGATCTAATTTTAATTCCAGATAATTTATCAGTAATAGAGGCTGTTTCTTCATTTGGCTCATCGGAGAAATCTTCTGAATCTACATCACTGACATCTTCCTCGTCACTTATGAGAGCATTTAATTCAGACTCAGAGTCCTCCTGTTCAATGTCTTCATCATCTTCTTGTTGTTTCTCTTCTGACTCATCATCAGAGGCTTCACTTGCTTCTACGTCAAGTAAACCATTCACTTCAAATTCTTCATCGGATGAGCTCTGTTGTGACTCTTCGGCATCCACTTCTTGCTTTCTCTTTCTCAGTTGAGCTTCAACACCCTTCTTCAAGGATACAGATTCTTTACCTTTCTTAGCCATTGGTGAGATAATTAAAATGCTGTGAATAATTTCTCTAGGATTTTTAATTCCAAAAGGTTTTTTTTCAGTTTTCCTCATCGCTTTAAAAAACTTACACGTGAATTATCACGTGCAAGTATCAGTAAAATGCTTTGTGTATAAACTCTAAATGTATAATTCATGTTAGTAGTTTAGAAATCTAAATGAATACAATTCAAAAAATTAACCAAATAAATCAGAAGGAATTGGAGAATAATGTTTCAGATTCAGCATCATGGCATAATGATTATCGAGATACGTCTTACATTTTTATAGGAAATCTTCCATTTGACTTAAAAGAACAAGATATTGTGATTATCTTTTCACAATATGGTATACCCACACATATTAATTTAATTAAAGATACTGAAACTGGGAAATCTCGAGGGTTTTGTTATTTAAAATACGAAGATCATAGATCTTGTGTTTTAGCTATAGACAACTTTAATGGAACCAAACTATTCGAGAGACCATTAAAAGTTGATCATGTATATTATAAATTAAGAGATGGCCAAAAAGAGGATGATTTTCTTGTGGATTACAGCATGTGCAATAAGATAATTGAAAAGCAAATAGAAGATGTAAAGAGTTCTAATAAAAGGAACAAGGAATCTGTGTTGCTTGAATACAAAAACTCTAATGATAACAAGACCTCTGTTACAGGTTCCGGCGATTCAACTGTTAATACACTTGAAGTTGATAATGAATTCAAAGATCCTATGGCTGAATACTTAGCAAAGAAAAAGGATATTGTTAAAGATGATGAGTTTGAAGATCCCATGGCTGACTACTTAACGAAGAAAAGTGATACTGTTAAAGATGATGAATTTGAAGATCCTATGGCTGGCTTTTTATCGAAAAAGAAAGATACAAAAAAGCATGAAAGCTCAGCGACCTTAAATGGGAGCAAAAAACGGAAAAGAATTGAATTTAAAAGTCCTAAGACTTCAGGGGAAAAGAAGAAATCTAGGATATAATTTATAGCACAATTTATAATACATATTTCTAATGAGTAATACATATATGACCATTAAATCAAGTAGTGCCCTTAACTTCATGATTGATGTAATAAGCATAGAAATTTTGCTTCTCGGTAATACTCAAGTTGTTTCCAATCAAGTTCAATGAAGTTAATTCAAAAGATTTTTTAATCTCCTTTATATCAAAAGATTCAAGATTATATAATTTTGCCTTCAATAAGCTATTCTTATTCACATTAGTCATAAGATTTCTCAAATAGGCAGATCTTGACAAAATTGGGATCGATAATGTAAACTGAGCAGGTTGAAGCTTTAAAACTAAAGTTTTAATTGAAAAGAATGCAGGTATTTCAACATGGCTAATATTAATAAATGGTAATACGGCTTTGTTGTTGGATGGAGTACCTTCTAAAAATACATATACTAATTTGTTCTTGTATTTTGACAAATCCTTGACCAATATTTTCGAAGTTTCATTACCAAATTCGTTTGAAAAAGTGTGGTTAAAAAATGATACTATTGAATATTCGTACAATTGGCCCTTGCTGTTAGGGATTAAGAAAGCAATATCCCTTAATGAAGCATTAGAAATGATATAAACAAGTAACGCATCAATTGGACTAACATAATTTACTACAACCAAATCATTTACTTTTGGCTTAGCAGACTCAATTTCATTCAATCTAGTTCTTTTGATTCCCTCAACTGTCAAATCATATTTTCTCAATCCAAATAAGACAAAGGCAATAAAGCGACTGATAGTTTGTGATGGCACCACAGAGTACACTATGCATGCAAGTAAAAAAATTGGAAGTTTCACCAAAAGAAGCAAACATTTTGGTATGATGTAAATTTTTGATAGAGCAGAACTGTTTGTTTGAACAGTAGGCATGAAGGGAGATATACCCGTACCTTTATCTCTCCAGTTAGAAAACTTTTCCATCTATGCACTTAATGAAATTACAACTTAAAATCCGATTGGAATTTTTTTATCATCGCTCGCCCACTGCTACAGTGAGCAGGGATCATTACATTCACAAAGTACAAAAGTGAAATATATATTTCATTATACTACCTCATTAACTAAAAAGAATAACTAATATACACAGAAAAAAGAGTAAACACTCTGCTTTTCTCTACCTTGCTAACGAAAGGAAAAGAATTGAAATAAAATTCAACCCCCAAGTGTCAATTAGTTTATAAATCTTGGGATGGCTTTCCTGGCTTAGCCTTCTTAGATGGTAACAAGTCTTGGTGAATGTTTGGTAAGACACCACCTTGAGCAATAGTAACATCACCTAATAACTTGTTTAATTCTTCATCATTTCTGATGGCTAATTGTAAGTGTCTTGGGATAATTCTGGACTTCTTGTTGTCTCTAGCAGCGTTACCAGCTAATTCTAAGATTTCAGCAGCTAAATATTCTAAGACAGAAGTTAAGTAGACTGGGGCACCAGAACCAACTCTTTGAGCGTAGTTACCCTTTCTTAATAATCTGTGAACTCTACCGACTGGGAAAGTTAAACCTGCCTTAACAGATCTTGAAGTAGATGCTTTTTCGGTAGAACCGGCTTTTCCTTTACCTCCTGACATTATGATATGTTATATAATTTAATTATTTAGTTACAATAATTTATGTGAACTTTCTTATTATTGCCACTGACAGCGGGATCGTAATCCTTAAATACTCGTTCTCATTATCGAAGTGCTCACCTAAAATTCCTCCATGAGCTAGGATGTGTGCAGTCGTGTTATTTGTTTATTTCACTGTCTCTCTCCCACACGTATCTGCCATACAATTTACGCCTGGGGAATATTGTCTAGCCGCGACATAATGGCAAAGTATGTGATGGTGTGTGCGAAAACTGGGTCACGTTAGTAAATAGGGACTTCGTTCCTACAATTACTCTATCGTTTTCAATTTAACTCTTCGCGAAGACCGGTACACATATTACCAGGTGGGATCGGTACATTATAGTACGCATTTTGACACACGAGAGCGCGAAAGTATAAGAAATGCGATATGGGAATCAGAGACTGCAGTTACCCGCTACAGTCCCCAATTCCTCGCGATCACAACTTATGTGAGAAGGAGCATTTATCTGAGGGCAAATATATAAACATGTACAAATCCTCATTTAGGGACAGTTTGTAATTATCCTAAATTTCATTAGTAAATTATTAGATTATAAGACAAGATGGCCCCAAAAGCTGAAAAGAAACCTGCATCCAAAGCTCCAGCTGAAAAGAAGCCAGCTGCTAAGAAGACCGCTTCCTCCACTGAACCAAGAAAGAAGTCTAAGACCAGAAAGGAAACTTACTCCTCATACATTTACAAGGTCTTAAAGCAAACTCACCCAGATACCGGTATTTCTCAAAAGGCTATGTCTATTATGAACTCCTTCGTTAACGATATCTTCGAAAGAATTGCTGGTGAAGCCTCTAAGTTAGCTGCTTACAACAAGAAGTCTACTATTTCAGCCAGAGAAATTCAAACTGCTGTTAGATTAATTTTACCAGGTGAATTAGCTAAGCACGCCGTTGCTGAAGGTACTAGAGCTGTTACTAAGTACTCCTCTGCTTCCGAGTAAGCATGATTGTACTCGTATGGTTTATTTCAATTTTTATTATGCCTTATTCATTTCTTCGGTATATGTTTATAGGTTTTGTATATTAGTTTCACTTTAATGGATACGAAATAGTTAATGCTAAATGTAAATTAAGTTTGTTTGTCAATTGAATGGTCCGTTACAGAGTCATAATGCACCACAAGAAGCCAACAACAGAAAAAGTTTAGTAAATGATGTAGCCAGAATGTGTGACGAATTCCGTATACCAAACAATAAAAGACAAAGTAGAAAATGAGGCCCTTAGTAACAGTAAATTTTCCTTGAAGACTTGGAAGAGTTGTTAGCGACAAATTTCTTTCCATAAGTAGCAATATAGGTAAGATGGACAAGAAATTATGGTGGGAAGAGAATGGAGTCTTCCAATTCACTGTCAAGTTATGTACAAACACAATTATAGTAGGAACACTAATAGGAAGGATCCATAGCATCAAGATTAATACAGAGAGCTGATAATTGAATACATTCTTATCTGGCTTAACCTTCGATAATACTTTTAGGCAATTTATCACTTGAATTAAGCAACATACAACGTATGCTAATTGATAAGGAATGAAAAAAGTTATTGCAGCAGCTAATATCCCGCCAATTATTGTACGATTATTAACAAGCCTGTAGGGGCCATGGTTCTGTGGTTGATGGATGGTATTTTCAATATTATCATTCTTGTTATTGCCTTTTAATTTCTTAGCAACTTTGCTAATTGATAATCCTAATGATAATAAGAGTAAATATGTCACTAATACAATTGCAATACCCACAAATAAGAATAATGGTCCTAAAAACCAAAGGTAACTTTCTTCTAAGCCTAAATAAAAGGAGTTAAGATTGTAGTCATTTCTCAAAGTTAAGTTAATTTCATTCTTATCTTGTAATACAACTGGATCAATCATATTTAAAAATTCCTTAATCCATTCATTTTTCATTATTGGAGTCAATAAGGAAAGTAAAAGACAAATACCACCTAGTAACTTTGGGGAACAAAATAGAGACAATCCAAAAATAAAGCTTGGAAAAGTCGAATTATGATAATAATGGTTTAATTGTAAGTAGAAGACTGATAATGTAACCAGAACACAGTAACTCAAAATTGCGAGTCTATATCTAATTATGAGAAGTCTCATACTATTGAAATAATCAATTGATAAATTTAATTCCATGGCACCACGATCAATTGTTGGATCACTCCATAACATGAGATTTAAACCATGTGAGCTTTTGATCTTAAAGGGAGTATAAGGTGCAATTCCATGCATCGTTAACAAAATGTTGTTTCTATCTTCAATATTAAGATGCCATTTTGTTTCAAAAGGGTCATCTGTCCATTGTCTAATGAATGAATTAAACATTTGCTTATCGTTAGTATTTGGTGTGCTAACCAGTAATCGATAAGCTAAGAGACTGCTTGAAGCTCCAGGTACTTCAATATATGTGCATAAAGGTCTATCTGGTGGCAATAAAATACTGGCACCTCTATTACTAAGAGACCATGCATCCTTTCCTAAGACGTAGTTTGGTTTTTCTGAGATTTCAGTTATAAGCAAAAGCTCTTCTTGTGGAGCGTTAAATCTTTCAATAATTATTGCAAAATCAAACTTCTCAAAGTGCGTGGAATTGAGCAGAATAGAATGGAAAGGTTCATACCCTCCTCCAAATGAAGAATCTGCTAACTTCTTGACGTCTTTCAGAGTATTTGGAATATCATTCGCAAATATTGAGAAATCTTTACATGTCAATGCAATAATTTCCTGAGTTTCAGATTTAGTAAAGTCAACAGCATCTTCTAATTCTTCTTTATTTTCATTACACAACAAAAATGCGAGATTTGCATTGTCTTCTAAAAATGCTTTCCAAGATTCAATCTTATCTGAACTTAATAAATTTAGTTGTTGAGAATTATTTTTGATTTTTAAACCCCTGATATTAAGGTCTTTAGTTTTTGTACCATCCTTTTTAGATATTGTACTTGATATGTGGTTATCTGACCATTGTATTTCTGATGCATCTAGTTTTAATTGAATTTTTTCATTCGTCATATTGATTAGATCTTTCGCCATGTAATCCTCAAGACCAGATAGCAAGTTCCTTTTCATTATTTTCATTCTTGTCTCTAAAGCGTAAGTCCCGAAAGGAGAAGTGGAATCAGCAATTTCTAATAATGTTTTCAGGATTTGGCGACGTAGCTGAGCACACCAAACTATTGCAAGGTGATCCATTGGGGTCCATACATGAGGTATGCCGGTAGTATAAACAGTGAAACCATTTTCAGGTGGGACCAAATAGCCTAATGAAGTATAATCCGCCGGAAGTATAGTATCTAATGCACCACCAGTGATTGAAACTAATGATAAATTGCGTAATCTATCTTTTGCGATCTTTGCATGTTCCGAAGTATCTTTATTACTGAATCCATCAAACCAAAATCTGTCTACCGCAGAATAAATCTTTAATATGTCACCATCAAAGGTCAAAGGAGCAGCTGCATGTGGTGAAGACAAAGTAATAATAGTATTTATAGAATCAGAAACATAGTTCGGCAAGGAAACCATTACTCTTGCTACAACACCACCCATTGAATGAGCTAAAATTATCACTGATTTAGGTGGATTTTCATTATTCACATAGAGCAGAAGAATAAACTTAATTGCTTCGTTTAGATACTCAGCTTGATCCAAAATGGTTCTTCCGTGGAACGCAGTGAAATCTTCATTGAAGTCAGCAGCAAAAAAGTCAAAGTTTTTGACGTTAGGATTTAATTGCTTATACCTATCAAACTCATCAAAATATAAATTGGCTGTTTCTGCTGCGATAGAACGGACCTGTCGATAGCTACCTGCATTTCCAGGTATAAATAATACTGGTATACCATCTAGAACTGTAGATTCTTCTTCGTTAGGTACATGATCTTTTCCTTGCTCCCTATAAAGATATAATGAATATTTCGACGCAAAATGGGTATGTGATTCATCAAATGCTTTAATTCGGGCGTATGATGGGCCCATGTAGACTATTCGACACTCTGCAGAATCGGGCCCATCCAAAGTATTAATATACATTAAAGCAGACACATAGCAAAATAGAATACCAATAAGTGAAACCACTACTAGTATACTCCTATTTGATCGTACCCGTCCCCTTAATTTCAATTCCATTGATTTACGTTAATCTGAATTCTAATTTTTTGATAAAATCTGAAATAGTGCGATCAAAAATGGTTGTAAAATACACATAATCGGCATTTATGGAATGTTAACAGACTAAATCCAATATATATAAATCTATATACTAAGTAATTTTTACAACATTAAAATTGATGAAGGTATAGCCTAATATTAAGCCTAATTCATAAAGGTTTAATATTTCTGTAATCTCTAAATATCTCTCCCAGAAATATCTTTCTTGCATATAATCTAGGGTTGAACAATTACTGAATGAACGTGTATGATTCCTCAAAGATTTATCTAAGTTACATTACTCGGCTTCTGGTGAAGCTTCTGGTGAAGATTCAGGAGAATCTGAAATCTTTATTTTATCACCAATTTTCTCATTTGGATCTAAAACGCTTACTTCAACATTTTCATCTAATAAATTTTCTTTTTTAGCAAGATCTACTAAGCCTTCAATTTCTTTCGTAGAGAAATTACCGTCTAGAGGAATCTTTCCTTTCGGTATTTCGAAACCATCTTCATCATATTTGACATCCTCATCTTTTCCATGTGGATCCCTTTCTTCTTCCTCGTAATTCTTTTCCACCAATTCATTGAGTTTACTCAAAATTTCCTCCTTCAGTGGAGTAGAGTCTTCTGATGGTTGCGTTACTAAATTGATCGAGTTCATAATGTTTTATATGAGTTTCGTTTCTAACTGTAAAGAATGATGTGTAAGTAAGCAATCAAAATAATATAAATTATAATTGACCGGCTTGATATGACGTAATTTCCCCAAATCTCGATATCTGTTTTCCAATGCACTAAAGCTAAATTGAGCCTTAAAAACTTGGGAGCACTTTTATAACAGGATCAGTGGGTCAGGATATTCAGATTAGTAGTAAACACTATTTTTAAATTGACTTGAGAATTGTATGGGACTTCAATTTTTTGGTAAGTAATAAAATTACTTTGCAGAATTATATATGAAGGTTACTTTTTATAATCCATATGAAGTGAGAGATTCCTTTATTAAACACCCATGTATTGGTGATAAAGTATCTTTGAGAGTATTTGAAGGTTTGAACGGGTAGCTTTATCTTGTATCACTCAAAGTTTTCAACAAGTAAGCTTTAAAGTTGAATTAATTATTGCGCATAAATATGCTTATTCTAAAGAATCTGAAGTGAAAGAGAATGGACTAGACTACTTTTTATGAGTAATAATTAAGATTATTTTCATTATTTACATGACTTTTACTGTTACTTATACTACTATTATTTTTTAATTGTCTAAATTCTTAAAATCATTATCTAAACTCTTTAAATTTGAATCTTAATATTGCATAGAATGGTAATAATCAGTCTGGCACAATTGAATCTAAATTGCTTATTGCTTATTGAAGGCCAACGAACTATTCCTTTATATAATACTCAGAAAATATATTTATAAAACAGCAATTGAGGCTAAGTACATGTTCTAAAATTGAATTTTAATATGATTATGATTCTAGAACATCGTCACTCAGTTGTTAGACACCCATTGGATATGTTGAGTATTTATTCTTGACTACCATGTATTCAATTATTTACGAATGCATATATATCATAATTTCTCGTCCTCACCTTCCTTATTTACTTCTTCTTCTTCTTTTTCCTTTTTAGCTTGTTCTCTAATACCTTCTAAAAAACCCTCGATTCCTTCACCCTTATAATTCAATTTAAAACTTTGTGCCAATAAATAGCCAGCTCCAGAGTTTCTATTAAGTTGGGCATCCAAATTCCTCATTGATTGTTCAAAGAAACTATTCTTGATCAACTTTTTAAGTTCTGAACTGGAAATATTATCTGCCACAGATTTTGGTACGTAATTACCATATAATTTTTCTAATTCTTCTTTTGGTTTTTCTAAGTGTGTTGCTAGTTTCTCTGAACGTAAAATATCAAGAATTGAGGTAACTGGAAATTCAGCTTCTTTCAAGCTGGAAACGGGTATTTGCCTTTAAATGTTAATACAACTTACTCTAAATAAATTTTTCATAATTTTTATTGTATCAATAATTAATTAAATAAAATAACGTACTTACTCTTGAGTCTCCTCTTTAACTTTATCTTCTGATGATTTATCATCTATTTTTTGTTCTTCTTCTTCTTCGTCATCATCCGATATTAAGATTATGCTATTAATTTGGTTTACTATATCCTTGTCTTTAGAGGTCAATTTATCTAATTCATCTTCATCTCCAACGTCTTGAAGCCAGTATAAGTGTTTAGCTCCAGAACTTAAAAATGTCAAGGCAAATATTCTACCTGTTGTGCAAGATTTAACCTTCTTGAAAGTGACATCACCTGGAATAATTAATAATTCATCCTTTTCTACATTACCTGAACCACTTGATTTTGGTGACCATGTAAAATCATAGAAATCTTCGTCTTCACTATTTTGTTTTATTGTAATTATACCTTTATGAGGCAATGGTGTACAGCGATTTGTATCTTCGTCATATTGCACTTTACCGGCGTTAAATCTTATAGTTTTGCTTGACATATTTATACTGCTTGATATTACAATTGCAATAGATAACTCAGAGCCTAAACTGTTATTAACCAACTTGCCACTGCGTTCCTACGCAATATCGGTACATGCACTACTCACATTATCAGAAAAAGGTTTGATTTCCAAGAGGATACAGAATGTATTGACATAGGCAGAGAGGATACAGTAATGGAATTTCCACCTGAGGATATCCAATTGATTGTACAAAGGATCTCTCAAATATTGAGAGAAAGAAAGAAAACATTGGCAATATCTGAGGCAGCTTGTGGAGGATTGATTTCTGCATATTTGGTCTCGGTTCCTGGTGCATCTGATTTCTATATTGGAGGAAAATTAGTATACTCTTTGAAGCAGAGGCTCAAATTATCTGGCTGGAGTGATTACGATATTAGTCATTATATGGGACCTTCTGAACAGGTTGCTTTGAAGTTGGCTAGAACCACTAAATATGAGTTAGGATCGAGCTATGTCCTTTCCGAAACAGGATTTGCGGGACCAACTAAAGATCTACACTTACAGAGTGTATCGAATGTTGATGCTGAAGTTGGAACTTTATATTTAGGTTTGAGTGGCCCAAATGGAGAAGTCTCATGTTCTAGAAATACTGGTCTTAGTGATAGATCTAAAAATATGACTGAATTTGCAAAATTAGGATTGATGTTCTTGTTGAAAGAGCTAGAAAAAGAAGATGAATGACTATTCCAAATGCATAGTTGAACTTAAAGAGTTCTCAAGTCTTCGGGTATACTTTTAATGTAAACCAATAAGCTACTTAACAAAAGAGTACTTCTGCTGTGAAATATTCACATCTCATGGCGTTATAGATTAAAGCGACAGATTAGCATCGTATTCTTTTCAAGGCGTAAAATAAATACTCAATGATAGTTATATATATTTACAGTTTTTGCCAACACTTTTTGATACTTGAAATATTCTTTGCATTCTAAAATTTTAAAATTATCCAAAAATTGTTACAGATATGTATATTCCTAACTATGCATAAGATCTAATATATTATTATCTCTATGTCATATCTTTTATAGAGGATATCTTTAATTTTTAGTAACTTTTTAAGCAACAGCAGCTATAAATAATTTAGATAAGATCTTAATAAATACTTCAAACTAATGGTAGTGATAATTGATCAATAAAAGAAGTTTATTGTTCCATTTATTGGAATAAGGTCTTCCATCATAAGTAGAAATTGAAATTTTTCGGTTGGTTTACTTATGTTTCATATTAAAATTGCGAAATTCTTCAATTTTATCAAATTCTGAAAAATAGTCTATCATTTACGAATTTAAGAAACCAAAAAAAGACTACAATAGCAATTCTACTATCAGAAGAGTCCAAAGGGCTCGTGAACCCTTTGGACTCTTCATATTATAGATATGTATTTTTTTCTAGTAACATTATGGGTGTATATTTCCTAGCGATATTTTTCATAGCCTAAGGGGTATACAAAAGTCACATGACCAAACACGTCAGAATTTCGAAAGAAAAACATTTTAATTGTGATTTAACACCTAGTTCCCTCAAACAACTTGCTGAGATTCGCTTTAACAAAAATAACATTTGTTGATTTTCTCGAAGCAATCATAGTATATTATCTATTTATTTATTTGTGAAGACTTTTAGATATTGAATTGAATAATGACATCTGGTATGTATCTGTATGAATTTGTTGATAATTTCGTTAAATACTAATATGGATAGAAATAGAACAAAGTTCAATCTCCGGTGATGCTTTTGCATATGAAAATAATGCTGCAACAACCTTTACTCAAAATATTAAGATTAATAAAGTTAAATTGGGTGGATTCGTAGGTTTTGCTAATTTACCAAAACAATGGTATAGAAAGTCAATCAGAAGAGGTTTCAGTTTAAATCTTATGGCGATTGGTGAAAAAGGTCTTGGTAAATCTACATTGATTAACACTCTTTTTAATAAAGAAATTTTGACAGGTAATGAAGAAGAAGATGAAGATTACGCCGAAGAAGCTCCTGCTGTTAGAATAGAATCAACCGCCTCGGAAATTGAAGAAGATGGTATTAAATTGAAATTAAGTGTTTTGACAGCACCTGGTTTTGGAGATGCTATAAATAATGCAGATTCTTGGAAGCCAATTGTTGATGAAATCAACAAGAGATTCGACACATATTTAGAAGCAGAAAGTAGAATTAACAGAGCTAATATTACTGATGGAAGAGTTCATGCTCTTCTTTACTTCATCGAACCAACGGGTCACTCATTGAGATCCTTAGATATTAACTTCATGAAACAAGTTCACGAAAAGGTTAATTTGATTCCAATTATCTCTAAGTCCGATACTTTAACTGAAGAGGAAATAGCTGAATTCAAAAAAAATATCTTGAATGATATTGAACACCAAGGTATCAAAATATTTAAACCGGTTGATGATGATGATGACAGTGAAGAAACCGTTTTAAGCACGAAAGAAGTTATAGATAGATTTCCATTTGCAGTTATTGGATCTACGAAAGAAGTTCAAACACACGACGGAAAACTTGTCAGAGGAAGACAATACCCATGGGGTATCATTGAAGTCGATAACGAAGATCATAACGATTTCATATTCTTACGTCAACTACTTATTAGGAAGTTTTTAGAAGAATTGAAGGAACAAACTAATAATGTCTTATATGAAAAATACAGATCTGAGAAGTTGAGTAAGATGGGAATCGAGCAAGATAGTACAGTCTTTAGAGAATTTGATCCGTTAACTAGACAAGAAGAAGAAAAAGCTTTACATGAAGCTAAGTTAGCCAAGATGGAAGCTGAGATGAAGAACGTCTTCCAGCAAAAAGTATCCGAAAAAGAAAAGAAATTGCAAAGATCGGAAGCTGATTTGTTCTCAAGACATAAAGAAATGAAGGATAAGTTAACCAAACAAATCAAATTATTAGAGGAAAAGAAAACTCAATTGGAGAAGCAAAAATCATTACCGGTAGAACCAGCAGCTACTCCAGCACCACAAAAATCCAGAAAAGGTTTCTTGCGTTAATAGTATTTTTAATATATTATTAATATTGATATAAGAATTATGTATAAGTTATATAATGTTTTTTTTTAGTCTCTAAAAATGTATTATCTAATATGACGTATCGAAGGACTACTTTCTCGTGACCTCACCGCTGCGAAAGTCACAGCATTTGGCATAGCAAATTCGCATCAGTGGTATAAAAGCAATGAATTCCACTCCATTGATATTATTCTGAACTATAATACAAGATGTCTGAATCACCAAGGGTTGACCCAGTTCCACCTAAAGAAGCAGAAAAGTCAATTGTTGATATTGTAAAGGTATGTGGTTTGAATAATATATGAAAAAAAACGTAATATTAACAAAGTAATAGTCGTTGCAATTTGCCTGGTTTGTTGGCCAAGCTATAACATTGATTAGTTGCTTTTTCTTCTTTTTAACCTATATAGGTATTGGGAAGCAATACAAATTCTGGCATCAATGTGCCTTATTTGGTGTTCTTGAAAGTTTTGGCGTATTGATTTTCCAAGTTCTTAGCAAGAACAAATTTGACATCAAGTCATTGAGATCTGATGACAATTTGCCATATTTTTTATTGGGAGCTGCATTATTATACTTTAGAGCTTATGTTTTTTTAGCATTAGTACCATTTGCTTTGTTCTCATTCTTTCATGTTTTAGTCTACACTACGGGAGTCATCCTTCCTTTCTATGGATTAGACGAGCTTCCTATCTCCAAAGTAATTGAAGGATTTATTAGCTCAAATAAAACACAATCTATTGAGTTAGCAGATATTTTAGAAATTTACTTATTGGGATGGTTATTTATCAGATTGATTACATTTAGATCTAGAAGTTTAGGAATTTTCCTTGTTTACGTTGTTTTTACCAAAATCAAGTATGAAAAGTCATTGATTTCTAGAAACCATTTCAAAGCTTTAGAGATTAAGATTGATAATGCAATTTCGAGTCTTAATGTTCCAGCTGCTAAGCAAATTTGGTTCACCGTGAAGGATATTTTCAGAAAATTTGGCGCATTTAACATTGTTAATGACTACACGAAGGAGAAGTCTACTTAAATAGATTCTGATTTTAGTAATAGTATTTCAGTAAGTTTTTGAATAGCATATCGTTTTGTTTTTAAAAATTAGTAGTAATATAACTAGTCGTAGCAATTTTAACTTTTCAAATTGAAGGCGTATATTGCTAAATATAGAGCCGTACAAGATCTGCAACTAATTTGTAAATGGAAAACTAAATGCACGTGATCAAAATCATCTTATTTTTTATTGATAGAGGAAGTTCGATCTGCTTCGATAGGCTTCGATAGACTTCCATAGTCGATCAAATTAGAAAATCCGGCATCATCTTGACATAAGTTGCAAAAATGGGCACAGAATTTCATAGAAGGTCGTCGAATTTCTATGACGACCTCATTAATCATTGTGCATCGACGAGAATTAATCACCCAGATGGTATAAAACAGGGCAATTATATTTTAAATTTTTCACTTCCTTTTCTTTTTAACAATATACTTTTCTATAAGATATTTAATTAATATAGAAACAAAATGTCTAAAGCTGTTGGTATTGATTTAGGTACTACTTACTCCTGTGTTGCCCACTTCGCTAATGATCGTGTTGAAATCATTGCAAACGATCAAGGTAACAGAACTACTCCATCTTTCGTTGCTTTCACTGATACCGAAAGATTAATTGGTGATGCTGCTAAGAATCAAGCTGCTATGAACCCAGCTAATACTGTCTTCGATGCTAAGCGTTTAATCGGTAGAAAGTTCGATGATGCCGAAGTTGTTGGTGATGTCAAGCACTTCCCATTCAAGGTCGTTGACAAGGCTGGTAAGCCACAAATTCAAGTTGAATTCAAGGGTGAAACCAAGGTTTTCACACCAGAAGAAATTTCTTCCATGATCTTAACCAAGATGAAGGAAACTGCTGAAAACTTCTTAGGTACTAAGGTTAACGATGCTGTTGTTACCGTCCCAGCTTACTTCAACGATTCCCAAAGACAAGCTACTAAGGATGCTGGTTTAATTGCTGGTTTAAACGTTATGAGAATTATTAACGAACCAACCGCAGCTGCCATTGCTTACGGTTTAGATAAGAAGGATGAACAAGAAAAGAATGTTTTAATTTTCGATTTAGGTGGTGGTACTTTCGATGTTTCCTTATTATCTATTGAAGATGGTATTTTCGAAGTCAAGTCCACTGCTGGTGATACTCACTTAGGTGGTGAAGATTTCGATCACAGATTAGTCACTCACTTCGTCAACGAATTCAAGAGAAAGAACAAGAAGGACTTATCCACTAACCAAAGAGCCTTAAGAAGATTAAGAACTGCTTGTGAAAGAGCTAAGAGAACCTTATCTTCTTCTGCTCAAACCTCTATTGAAATTGATTCCTTATACGAAGGTATTGACTTCTACACTTCTATCACCAGAGCTAGATTCGAAGAATTATGTCAAGACTTATTCAGATCTACTTTAGACCCAGTTGAAAAGGTCTTAAGAGATGCTAAGGTTGACAAGTCTCAAGTTCACGAAATCGTCTTAGTTGGTGGTTCTACCAGAATTCCAAAGGTTCAAAAGTTAGTTTCCGACTTTTTCAACGGTAAGGAACCAAACAGATCTATCAACCCAGATGAAGCTGTTGCTTACGGTGCCGCTGTCCAAGCTGCTATCTTATCTGGTGACACTTCTTCTAAGACTCAAGACTTATTATTATTGGATGTTGCTCCATTATCTTTAGGTATTGAAACCGCTGGTGGTATCATGACCAAGTTAATCCCAAGAAACTCTACTATCCCAACCAAGAAGTCTGAAACTTTCTCTACTTATGCTGATAACCAACCAGGTGTCTTGATTCAAGTCTTCGAAGGTGAAAGAGCTAAGACTAAGGACAATAACTTATTAGGTAAGTTCGAATTATCTGGTATTCCACCAGCTCCAAGAGGTGTTCCACAAATCGAAGTTACCTTCGATATTGATGCTAATGGTATCTTAAACGTTTCTGCCTTAGAAAAGGGTACTGGTAAGACTCAACAAATTACTATTACCAACGATAAGGGTAGATTATCTAAGGAAGATATTGAAAGAATGGTCTCTGAAGCTGAAAAGTACAAGGATGAAGATGAAAAGGAAGCTGCTAGAGTTCAAGCTAAGAATGGTTTAGAATCCTATGCTTACTCCTTAAAGTCTACTTTAGGTGAAGAAGAATTCAAGTCTAAGTTAGAAGCTTCTGAAGTTGAAGAAGTTACCAAGGCTGCTGATGAAACCATCGAATGGTTAGATGCTAACCAAACTGCTACTACCGAAGAATTCGGTGACAAGCAAAAGGAGTTAGAAGGTAAGGCTAACCCAATCATGGCTAAGGCTTACCAAGCTGGTGCTGCTCCAGGTGGTGCCGCTCCAGGTGGTTTCCCAGGTGGTGCTGCTCCAGAACCATCTAACGATGGTCCAACTGTTGAAGAAGTTGATTAAATTGATTAGCCAATTTAATTGAGATGTTTAATGGGTCATATTTTTATTTTAATGGTATAGATAAAGAATAGATAGGTATATTTTTTATTTATTTAATGTTATGTCATATTGGTATTTAAAAATTTAAATGTAGAAATTAGTTAAGTGACTTACCTAAAAAGTGCTCCACTTGTTTGATAATTATGGTAATCGTTGCATATAACCAAACATTTCCTCACCGATGTATAATCAATTAGGTAAGATACTTCCTCATTAATTTTCGCCTATGTTCTGACGTGATTTTGTTGGTAATGAAAATTGATTTTTTGGGTGAGGATTAGGAGCCCGCCCTATAATTCGGAGTCGGTTGTTCTCTGGTTTTGATCGAGATGCCAACAAATTTCTGGTCTTAATTTGAAGGCTGCAAAGTATAACCAAATTAACAATTCTATAAGCAGTAGCCAATACTAGTATTTCCGATTTGTACATATTTTACTCTTCCGTATATCCTTATAGAAACCCAAAATACTCACAAAGGACATTCGGAAATTGATTGCAAAGCTGTACTTCTACAATCTACATTGATGACTTTAAATGCACTACGGATCAAAGGATTTTCAAATGGAGATAGGAACAAGACATTTTTGTTGCAACATGCGGTTAAACAACGGATTAACTATGTATAGATAGAAACGTCAATATCCTAGGATCATGTGCTGCCTAATAGATTTAACTTTATTTGTCCAATTGATAGTAAGTATATAGATAGCCCAGTATGGCACAAAATTAGCGAGAGCCAACAATAAATTTTATTTAGGTCCTCGAAATCTCAAAATTGAGTCGTATCTGAACGAGAACCATTCTGAAAACTGGTAGTTCACTAAATTTTTTACAACAATTTTTTCCAAGCAAGGTATCCAATTGATCTATTTTTCATTAAATCGTGAACTTCAATTTATTCTGATCTACAATAAATTGAAATAGACCACAATTGTTAAGGTAAATATTAATCGTCCGAAATTTTTCACTAGATTATAACATTTTAGGTGTATAAATAAGCTGGTGCATATCTTGAATTAAATATTTATCAGTAGTAGTTATTAATTGAGTATTGGCAAATACTATATATTCCATTATATTGCTGATCAGTCCACCATAATTACAACACTACACAATGACTACTTCCCAAGTCCATGAAATTGTGCATGAAGCCAACAACGTTGTACCACGTCCAACTCCAGAAGAATTCTTCAAGAGACAACCAAAAGCAGGCCATATCAAGAACTTAGAACAATACTATGAAATGTACAACAAGTCTGTCTCTGATCCTGAAGGATTTTTTGGTCCATTGGCCAAAGAATTGTTGTCCTGGGACAGAGATTTCACCAAGGTCAAGACTGGTTCTTTGGAACATGGTGATGCTGCTTGGTTTATTGGAGGTGAATTGAATGCTTCTTATAACTGTGTTGATAGACACGCATTTGCTACTCCAGATAAGAAGGCAATTATTTATGAAGCTGATGACGAAAAGGACAGTATAACTTTAACTTACGCTGAATTATTACGCGAAGTATCTAAAGTAGCTGGTGTTTTACAGAGCTGGGGTATTCAAAAAGGTGACACTGTTGCTATTTACTTACCAATGAATGCTCAAGCTCTTATCGCTATGTTAGCTGTAGCAAGATTAGGTGCCATCCATTCAGTTATATTTGCTGGTTTCTCTTCAGGATCTATTAAAGATCGTGTTAACGATGCTTCTTGTAAGGCTTTAATTACCTGTGACGAAGGTCGTCGTGGTGGAAGAACCGTCAACATCAAGAAATTATGTGACGATGCCTTATTACAATGTCCTTCTGTTGAAAAGGTCTTAGTTTACAAGAGAACTGGAAACAAAGAAATTGCTTTGAAGGAAGGTCGTGATTTCTACTGGGATGAAGAAACTGATAAATTCCCAGGTTACTTAGCGCCAGTCTCAGTTAATTCCGAAGATCCATTATTCTTGTTATATACTTCTGGTTCCACTGGTACTCCAAAGGGTGTTGTACACTCCACCGGTGGTTACTTATTAGGTGCTGCTCTTACCACTAAGTATGTTTTTGATGTTCATTCTGAAGATATCTTGTTTACTGCTGGTGATGTCGGTTGGATTACCGGTCACACCTACGCTTTGTATGGTCCATTGGCTTTAGGTATCCCTACTGTCGTCTTTGAAGGTACCCCAGCTTACCCAGATTATGGTAGATTATGGGCTATTGTCGAAAAAACCAAGGCTACACATTTCTATGTTGCTCCAACTGCCTTAAGATTATTAAGAAAAGCTGGTGAAGCTGAAATTGGAAAGTATGATTTATCTTCCTTAAGAACCTTAGGATCTGTTGGTGAACCAATCTCTCCAGATATTTGGGAATGGTACAATGAAAAAGTTGGTAAAGGTCAATGTCATATTTCTGATACCTACTGGCAAACCGAATCTGGTTCCCACTTCATTGCTCCAATTGCTGGTATTACTCCAAACAAACCAGGTTCTGCTTCTTTACCATTTTTTGGAATCCAAACTTGTCTTATTGATCCAGTCAATGGTACCGAAATCGAAGGTAATGACAAAGAAGGTGTTTTGGCCGTCAAGGATACTTGGCCATCTATGGCAAGATCCGTCTGGAGAAATCACACTAAGTACATGGATACATACTTAAAGCCATACCCAGGTTACTATTTCACTGGTGATGGTGCTGCTAGAGATCACGATGGTTACTACTGGATTCGTGGTAGAGTTGATGATGTGGTTAATGTCTCCGGTCACAGATTATCTACTGCTGAAATTGAAGCCGCTTTAATTGAACACAACGGTGTTTCTGAAGCTGCTGTTATTGGTATTAATGATGATTTAACTGGTCAAGCTGTTGTTGCTTACGTTGCTCTTAAAGATGCTGCTTCTGAGAGAATTGGTGGTGACACCACCTGTGAAGAAGCCTTTGCTTTAAGAAAAGAATTAATTTTACAAGTTAGAAAAGAAATTGGACCTTTTGCTGCTCCAAAGAGTGTTATTATCGTTAATGATTTACCAAAAACTAGATCTGGTAAGATCATGAGAAGAATCTTAAGAAAGATAGCTGCTTTTGAATCTGATCAATTAGGTGACATTACTACCTTAGCTAATCCACAATCTGTTGAGGAAATTATCCAATCTTTCGGTAATCAGTTTGGTAAGAAATAAACTACATATAGATATTAGTATTTATTGTTCATATAATCGCTTCAAAAAATCGCGATATGTAATAAAAAAGTTCCATCATAAAATAAATTTCAAAAATTATATAGCGACAACTAAACCCCCTAAAAGCATGCAAATACCAATATGGAGGTTGACTAAGTTATTTATATTGGTCAAATTTATTCAAATTGTTATTGTCTACTTCACACCTCAGCAATTCGACATTTCGTCAGAGATTATCATTAAAGAGAATGAATTATCAAAGGAATCAATTGTAGACGAATCATCGATTCCTACAGTATTTAATCATATATTAACTCACATTGTGGAAAAATTTATTACTTGGGATACTGTGTACTTCTCAGATTTGTTTATTAACGATATAAAGTATGAACACCAGTTTGTATTTTGTCCATTGTATTGGAGACTTATAAAACTTCTACCAATTGGGGAAGGAAATTTTTACAAGAAACTAATCCTAAGTCTAGTTATTACCAATGCGTTACATTATTTATCAGTCATATTGTTATACGTATTAACAATTGTTGTCTTTTCAAAATATATAAGCAAGAAAGAAGTTTTGGCTAAAGTTTCATTCATCTCATCAACATTATTTATTATATCTCCTGCAGGTATATTTCTAACAGCCAGCTATTCAGAATCTCCATGCTGTTTTTTGAGCTTGTTAACATTACTATTAAGAGAGATCTCCCTCAACTATAAGAATTTCAACTTGGTTAATTCCAAAACATCGATTAAACATGGCGTTATTTTTAAAATTTCTTACTTAATGTCTGGCTTAATTTGTGCACTCAATTATGGAGTTAGAGCCAATTCAGCATTACTAGGAATCTTATATTTGTACGACTTGTTTGAGTTTTTGTTTAGGAATAAGGATTATAAAAATAGTTTTTTTGCAATAATTTCAGGTTCACAATTATTTTTTTCCATAGTATTGGCTAACTGGTATAACTACAAGGTCTTTTGTCCAGATAGGAAAGAATGGTGTAGTAATATGTTCCCTTCTTTATTTTCTTTTGCCCAGGCATATTATTGGAATCATGGATTTTTGAATTATTGGACTCTTAACAACATCCCGAATTTCTTATTTGCATTGCCTACTATTATAACAAACATGTTATCATTTAGATATTTCTATCACATCAAACCTTATAGAAGTTTATTACCTTACATTTTAATCAGTATGGCACTAGTTATTGGAGGCGTTTTCTTTTGGCATGTTCAAACTTTAACAAGGATTTTTTCTTTCCTTCCATTGACAAACTGGTTTATTGCATATTTGTATGTTTTTGGAGATCAAACGGAAGTCAAACTCGCTAAGTATTTTGTTACATACTACATTATTTGGAATTTTTTTCAAGCAGGATTATTTGCAAGCTTCCTTCCACCTGCCTGATTCTTTTAATTTAATATAAAGCTAGTCATATCGTTCAAATTCCATTCATATTACAACACCAACCATAACAGAGAAAATTGTAATAGATATCCTAAGGTATTATGTGCGTAATTTGAAATGCGGTTATTGATTTCTCCGTCTCATTCTAGTAAAAATTAGAGTAAATCAGAGTTATAAGTAAAGAACTTTATCTACAGGTAAAGATTTATAGCAAAATTATTTCATTAATACTAATATACATAAACGAAGAATTAAATCGTAACCCTAATGACCAGTCCCTATATTTATGATCTTTCACCTCTTAATCTTCTTGCTAATTGGATATCCTTCTTTTGGATAGTAACTCTCTTAGCATGGATAGCACACAAGTTAGTGTCTTCGAATAAGGAAACTAAGTAAGCTTCAACAGATTCTTGTAAAGCACCGATAGCAGAAGATTGGAATCTTAAATCGGTCTTGAAATCTTGAGCAATTTCTCTGACTAATCTTTGGAAAGGTAACTTTCTGATTAAAAGTTCAGTGGACTTTTGGAATCTTCTAATTTCTCTTAAAGCAACGGTACCTGGCTTATATCTGTGTGGCTTCTTGACACCACCAGTAGATGGAGCAGACTTTCTAGCAGCCTTAGAAGCTAATTGTTTTCTTGGAGCCTTACCACCGGTAGACTTTCTTGCTGTTTGCTTAGTTCTAGCCATTTTAAATTATGTAAATGTGATGATAATGAATTTTCTGAATCTAAATCCCCGACATTTTGGTTTTATATATACCTAGCGGCCGCTAACTTAATTATCATTTGTTTATTATTGTTTACATTATCTTACAAATCACTATCCTGCACATTAACGAAACAGTATTTTGGTGTCTTTTGTGGGCGCGTGCGTTCTGTTTATTAACAATTTCTGAGGTTACAGGTGACTTTTCGTCATGATAATAATTACTCATAACAATACGTATAACGTATCCCGCGAAATAGGTGACTTTTGTAGGGACTATGCAACAAAAAGTGCGACTTCAGCAGGATCCTGAATTGAGACAAGCGCTTCTTGAGCGAGGAAAAGCTAATTTATGGGTTTCCTGGGTATACTAAAAATTTGTTTTTGTATCACGAAAACAATACTCTCACTTAGCGTGATGGCAAAGTGAGAGCTATTTCTATATATAAATTGCGCATTCCCCCTTAGTAGTTAACCTTTTTCTTATTATCTATTAATTAACAAATAATAATATATACACATAATGTCTGGTAGAGGAAAAGGTGGAAAAGGTTTAGGAAAAGGTGGTGCTAAGCGTCACAGAAAGATTTTGAGAGATAACATTCAAGGTATCACCAAGCCAGCTATCAGAAGATTGGCCAGAAGAGGTGGTGTTAAGCGTATCTCTGCATTGATCTACGAAGAAGTCAGAGTTGTCTTAAAATCCTTCTTAGAAAACGTTATCAGAGATGCTGTTACTTATACTGAACACGCCAAGAGAAAGACCGTTACTTCTTTGGATGTTGTTTACGCTTTGAAGAGACAAGGTAGAACCTTGTATGGTTTCGGTGGTTAAGAAAGATCATTTCTTATTTGTAATGATTTCTGGGATTGTATTTTTATTTCTATAGGATTGTATAATATTAATTTTAACGAATTTTTATTAAGTAAAAACTTTGAGTTGTAGAGTTGCAATTGCTATGGGCGCTAGTTAAAATTATGACAATTATTGTGAGGAGTAATTTTAGTTTAGAGACAGGAATTTACTGACTAATTAAATAATTTAGTTATGAAATGTGTAATGCAATGTATGAAGTTATAAATAATTATCTATATTATAAGGGTATTTTCTATTGAACATATGTATTATTAATTGGAAAGAAGTTCATATTCCTCTGGTGTTAATGGAACACCCGGGCCATATAGAATGGATCTCATTTGCTTTTCAGTCATTCCCTTTATTATGACATGTATATGACTTATGCTTTTAACACTTTGTATTGCTTCCCAATTTCTGAACCACACTAAGTTCTCTCTTGGAATTCCTAACTTTTCTATAAAAGTTTTCTCTACGTACCTATCAATTAGGCGTCTAGTTTGTGGTGAAATATCACCAATTATTGAGTCTGGATCAGCTTGAATTCGTACTTTAGACCAAATACATAAATGCTGAATGTCTTTATCAAAATGGTATGGAAAATCATTTTTCAAGATTTTGATGTCATTTGCATCAGAAAACAATTTATTAGAGCTGGCCCTGAAAACAATTTCATTGTCCTTTAACTTACTTATCTCATTATCAGGGACACCATTATTCAATGAAGGATCATACCATTGAAGACTTTCGACTAATACATACTTGAATACAGTCATATTATCATTTTTTATTTGTTCTTTAATTTTATGATACCTTTCTGTTTCATCCTTAGATCTAGCAAAATATTCCAACTTATTATTTTGGATAATAAACTTTATCTCTTCCCATGAGAATGGTTCATCTTTGATCTTCGCAGGGTTAGGCATGTGTGGTGAATAAACAACTCTTACTTTAAATTTATGTTCCCTTACTTCAGTTGTGGCGATCATTTTAAACTGGTTGTCGCGGAGTGTGGATTTTACAATATTAATAGAGTGTGGGTTTTACAATATTAATCCACGGATTTAGTTTTCCAAAGCTTCCACAACATATTTATACGTGGGGGTTAAAATTGATGCTACATTCTTTTTAAGAGATGACTTAGATGTTCCATTAAACGTTGTCTATTTTGAATTTACATCTTATCGATGTTGCATTTTAACTCATGTTACATTATCGCAATTTGTAAGAAACAGTTTTCACATTGTCGCATTTTGCATTTCTTTTGAACCATCAGTAAGTTACTCACTCGCATATCACATGATCTAATCTGAATAATATGGTGACGAAAATGTACTGATTTGCTTTATTTAATCGGAAGCAATTAGCCCATATTTAGGTTATTATTATTATAAAGTTTGTTATAGAGAAATATAGACATGAGTAATCAAGGTGTTCATAAACTTGTTATATTGCGCCATGGGGAATCCTTATGGAATCATGAGAATAGATTCTGTGGTTGGGTCGACATTCCATTGTCTCCGAAAGGGAAAGAAGAGGCATTGACAGCCGGTGAATTGATAGCGAAGAATGGATTGGATCCTCATATAATATATACCTCGAAGCTTACGAGATCAATTCAAACAGGTAATATCATATTGGAAAAATTGGAAAAGCTATATATAGATCATATCAAGACATGGCGGTTGAACGAAAGGCATTATGGTGCATACCAGGGCGTCGATAAGAACACCGTCTTCAAGGAGTTAGGACCAGAAAAATACCAATATGTTAGAAGAAACTTCCACGCTGTACCTCCATTGATAGAAGGCGAAGATGCATGCTTAGATGAAAGATATGATACCGCTGATATTCCTAAAAAACAACTCCCCAAAGGTGAATCTTTGGAAATGGTTATGGAACGTTTGATTCCATATTTTCAAAGTGAAATCATAGAAAAAAGCTTAATACAGAGCTGCAAGACTGTATTAGTAGTCTCACATGGTTCTGTAGTCAGAAGCTTGATAAAATACTTAAACAATGTATCTGATGATAATATCAGCAAGATTAATGTCCCAACTGGAGTTCCCTTAGTGTTTGAGTTAGATGACAATTCTAAGTTGATAAATTATTATTACTTAGATAAGGAATTAGCGGAGAAAGGAATAGAGAAAGTCAAGAACGAAGGTACCAATTCGTGACGTTTGCTTTCATCTAGATCAAATATAAAAAGAAATAAGAAACAATACGTAGATAACCCGCTTACATAAAATATATGGATCATTTTTCTAATGCTAGTTCCCAGCCTCTTTATCAAAAGGCGAGAATTGAACGTGATAATCACACTCGGTACTAAAACATGTAGAACTTAAAATTGCTATATCAAAATTGTAATAATGTAGCTTTGAATGCCATAATGTAGACTTGACTTAAATGGTTCAACTTTGATGATAATTATTGGTATTTTTATTACTCGTAAATAAGCCCCCATAGATAGTACTATGAGTTTTCAGTGAAATGCCATGCATGACTACTACAACCCTAATAATTTCGTAATTGGTTTGTCCCCTATTACCTGCCTACATTTAGATTTGTGTGATAATCCAAGAATCAATGATCTAGCAAATGTTGGTTTGTTGAACATAGTGACATGTGCTCGATTTCTAAGAATAATTCGGGCATACCGCTATCTTCTTACGGATGTTTACTATTTCTAAGGGCATACCTGAAACTTCGCGCAACATACCCCAATTCGTCAAAACACCTTAAGACACTCTTTTCACCTCACTTCACACACACTAAGGCATTTTACATTAGAATCGCCCTGGCCTTAAAAATCCTAAATCAAGTTACACTAACCTTCATATATCTTTTAACACTTTCTTTGTACTTTTTTTTGCAAAAAGTTTTGATGTTTTTGCCACCTTATGCAGCTACACTTCACCCGGCAAATCCCATAATAAACTTCAGTATATGTACTAAACATAAGTCCGACAAAAATCCGTTTCGCATAGATTGCGGAGATAAAGAGTAAAACCCATAATCAAAAGAATTATGTATCCTGATGAGGTAATACCGAAAATTTCTGCTAGTGTAGGCCATCATTTTTGCGCACTTCTGGAATTTTCTACATGAACATATCGTGCGAAATGCTTGTTTGACTTACAAATCAATTCCAAAAGGAAAGATGAGTAACATGCCTTACAGCTGGCATAAAGAACAAACGCATATGCACATTCATACCTCACAGGGCCAAAATTGATATATAACTAATACCAGTCCATCTCAAATTACAAGTAATTTTTTTATCCTGTCACACGAATTTTATACGTATAACAAAAATAGTCATTTACGGGTCGGATACACATCATCGACTCAATACATTATTAATCAATTTAAACACATAGTTTTTTCTAAAGACTATTTAATTTTTTTTAACCCTTTTCTTATTTACTTTAGTATATAAGAATACCTGACACACTACACAGTAGTTGAGAGAGTGGCAGTTTAATAGATTTACTGAAGAGAAGTCCGAATTGATCAAGCGGTCCAACACTATTAATAATCAGGAAAACAGCAACATGACTTCATTAGCTGTTCTTCCTACTTTAAAGAGAACTATTACTGACATAATGGAAGAGGATTTATACCACTTACCTAATAGTCCTATTCAGTTCAGCACTAATCAACCATCTCAAAACCATTTTCTGCATTCCCAACAGCATTCACAACAGCACATGCTGAGATCAGACTCACCCAACCCCTTTCTCAAGAATGCTTCCGTGTCTTCCTCACCAGCAATGAACCACACACAATTATTTTCCAACAACACCAACAATGCTATGAACATGAACATGAACAACAATAACCTTTCCAGTCTATTGAATATACCTGACTCTTTTATGGAGCATTATACGAAAAATAATGGAAGTTCTAACAATCTTGGAATTGACCCAATGAAAATCAATGGCGATTTCTACAACAATTCTAACTTGAATAATCAAACTAATATTAATCCTTTCAATGCATATGGTAACCCTGATACACAGATCAACTCTTATTACCAACAAAATGATAACCAAAAGCCATACCCATTTAATAGAAGAAGACGCATAACTACCTTAGATACATCTGATGGTCTTGAGAAGAATTTGAAGGATGAAGACTACTTATTGTTTAATCCTGATATCCAACCATCGCATTTATTTAGCAATAAGCTTGACGACGATTATGCCGGCAGTTCATTATTCGTCCCAAACAAAACATCAGAGTTTACTCATCAACCAATTCCAGGCTATGAAAATGATTACTTACTCGTAGGTGATTATGATGACTTTGATGAAGAAGTTGAAGAAGATTTATCTGAAGATGAAGATGATAACTATTTTTATGATAATGGTGAATTTGACGACTTGATAATGAATGACAATACGTTTATGGACATGGATAATGATTTAAAGGCTACTGACAGGAAGGAGAATGAAATGAATATAGGTAATTACGTTGATGAATATGATTCGAATGAAATTAATGCTGATAACGGAATTAACGACATTGATAATTTTGACAATGCAATGACTATTGACGATCTCGAAATAAATGATCCATCTCCATCTGAATTCAGTGAAGAATCAATATCACCAATACCAGCTAAAATAACCGATGATTCCGAATACCATAGTCATACTAAGACTCCTGCAGAAATCACTGCTAATAATCCAAACCATCAATGTGATCTTGTAAACCCATCTACTGGCCAACCTTGTAATAAGCAATTTTCAAGGCCGTATGATTTAATTAGACATCAAGAAACTATACATGCATCTAAGAAGAAAATCTTTAGATGTGTAATATGTGAAGGTAGATTGAATGGTGGTGCTGGTAATGGTAAGCTGAAAACGTTTTCCAGGGGAGATGCATTATCAAGACATATTAAAGTTAAGCATGGCTTGGTGGGAAAAGATGCGATAGACCTAATAAATGATGCTAAGGAAAACGTGGAATATGTATATGTTTAATCTTTATATACTCTTTTTAATCTTATAAATAGTAATGAAATAATTAATGCTTGCAATTAATATGTAACCTATAATCCCTATATAATGCTAGTCTATCATGCCAAATCACCTAACTCAATATCTTGAATTGGTTTATTCTCAACCTCATATTTTCTGTAATGTAAATACTGGAATGCTATAATGATATCCAACGCCATTTGAAATAACCCTGCTGAAATGAATATACATGAAACATTTTTGGCACCGTATAACAAATAACTAATCTTGGTTAAATCTCCCCCTAACCAACTTAGCAATAAAACAACTTTGAAGTTTTTAACAGATTTCAATCTTTTTAAAAGTAAAATTTGAGGTAATGGTAACAAGCTCTCTATAAATAAACCCAAAAATCCCATGGCAGCACCATAATTCTCATTGTTAATGAGCAAAGCTGTAAGAATCCCAAAGAACCCAGCAAATTGCAAAAGAAATTTCCAATATTTGGCTTCTTCCTTCCATTGCCAAAAGTATCCTGGCCTTCTATAATAAACATCGAAGAAGCGTAAAAATTGATTAAAAGAAATCACACAGTAAGAGTGCACAAGATCTCTAGCATTTTTAAGGAGATTTTTGGATGTTAACAGGATCAGCTCTTGGTAATATGATTCATGATCAGTCAAATTCGTCGAGGCACTCAATCTTCTTGGTAAAAAGGAATTTAATTCATTTTTGAAAACAGGATAAGGCTGTAAATAGTCTGGGTTATAAGAACTTGGCCTATAATGGAGTGAAGTTTTTAAAAGAACACATTGAATAAATACCATCACGATACTCTGTCTCAATAACGATATCTCATACGGTGTGATCATATAGTACAAAATACGAAGTATGGATGCCATTAACATAGTTACGCAAATATCTATCGAAAATCCGGTACTAGTCTTTTTCTTGTAGATCCCGTAGCAAGTTGTTCCATATGAGAACATCGGTGTAAAGCTTATGAACAAATTTGTACATCTTTGAATATCTGGTAAGTACTCAAAATATTGTAAGTAATCATCAGGAACTAATTGGAACATGGTACGGATTACTCGTGGACCATCTAATATATATAATATATCGGAAACTCTGGCACTATTCCAGTATTTTTCTTTTGTTGGCTTGGGTTCCTTTTCTGTTTTTGTGATTATTTACAGATTTCGATCTATTTGAGACTAAAGATACATCCTTACACCCATAGTTATACTGCACATTTTTTTTCCTTCCATAGTTGTAGCATGTTACAATACCAAAAAGGAAAAATTTGTGTGAGATATTTCCCAAATACCTAGATGGGCCTCCCTAGGGATATTGCAAGAAATATAAGAGACATCAGTGGTGAAATATTGGCGATTGATCTGCATACTACCGATCTCTATAATGGACAAACGGTTTCATAATATCCTCGGAGTTGTGGGAGGACTGTATAGTGCATATATAGACAGGACATTTCCCAGTAAGATACACGGATCCGAAACGGAGACCTTATTTTCTTTTAGTATCGTGCGTTGTACTGCCTGATTTTAGAAATGATTCAGAAGTCACATTTCCAGTGCATTATTGAAGTTCGCAGCAATTACGACGATCCGAGGTTTCGGGCGCCATATTTGGCTATGATAGTTTCGTAAGATACTTCCCCAATCAGCATCATATGAAAGGTATAAACCCACTCTGACACCATAATTACTTTTGATACTAATACATTGCTTGTACTGTCATCACTTGTTAGGGACCAGGATAATATTTGTCTCCCTGGCGTCATCCTCCCCATCTCTTACGTCGTGGACGTTTTCTCGGTCTCGACAGCAACTCCGTAGCCCCAGGACAAAAAAAGTTCCCTCCAGCCGAGTGATTCATCCCATTTTACAAATGCGCATGCTGGATAAGCGGAACAATAAATCTGGGGTATGAGTTGAAATTTTGGTTCAACTAGTAAAGTATAAATAGCAAAGAATTTTCCCCATTAAAATTTAAAGTGTAATCACTAAGTAATACATTAATCATAGGAAAAATGGCTTACACTAAAATCGATGTTAATGCTGAAGAACAGTTCTACCAAAACCAATTAAATGAAATTGCAAATTGGTGGAAATCTCCTCGTTGGAATAAAACTAAGAGAATCTACCAACCAGCAGACATTGCTAAGAAGAGAGGTACGTTAAAGGTTAACTACCCATCTTCAGACCAAGCTAAGAAGCTTTACGCATTATTAGAGGAACATGACAGAAATAAGACTCCTTCTTTCACATTCGGTGCCTTAGACCCAGTCCATGTCACTCAAATGGCCAAGTACTTAGACACAGTTTATGTTTCTGGTTGGCAATGTTCTTCTACTGCTTCCACATCTAATGAGCCATCTCCAGATTTAGCAGATTACCCTATGGACACTGTTCCAAATAAGGTTGAACACTTGTGGTTTGCACAATTATTCCACGACAGAAAGCAAAGAGAAGAAAGATTGGGTCTTTCTAAAGAAGAAAGAGCTCAAACTCCATATATTGACTTTTTAAGACCAATAATTGCTGATGCTGATACTGGTCATGGTGGTATTACTGCCATTATCAAATTGACTAAGATGTTCGTTGAAAGAGGTGCTGCTGGTATTCACATTGAAGATCAAGCTCCAGGTACCAAGAAATGTGGACATATGGGTGGTAAGGTTTTAGTTCCAGTACAAGAACATATCAACAGATTAGTTGCTATCAGAGCTTCTGCTGATATCTTAGGTTCAGACTTATTAGCAGTTGCCAGAACCGATTCTGAAGCTGCTACTTTGATCACTTCCACTATTGATCACAGAGACCATTATTTCGTTATTGGTGCCACTAACCCAGATATCGAAGATTTATCTACTGTAATGGCCGAAGCTGAAGCTAAAGGTGTCAACGGTGCACAATTAGGTGCTATTGAAGAACAATGGATTAAGAAGGCTGGCTTAAAGTTATTCCACGAAGCTGTTATTGATGAAATTAACAGAGGTAACCATTCCAACAAGGAAGCCTTAATTAAGAGATTTAACGAGAAGGTTGGCCCATTAACTGAAACCTCCAATAAGGAAGCCAGAAAATTAGCTAAAGAATTGACTGGTAAAGACATCTACTTCAACTGGGATGCATCAAGAACCAGAGAAGGTTTCTACAGATACAAAGGTGGTACCCAATGTGCTGTTATGAGAGGTAGAGCTTACTCTCCATACGCTGATCTTATTTGGATGGAAAGTGCCTTACCAGACTACAACCAAGCCAAGGAATTCGCAGAAGGAATCAAGAGCAAATACCCAAACCAATGGCTTGCTTACAACTTGTCTCCATCATTCAACTGGAATACTGCTATGCCACCTAATGAACAAGAAACCTATATCAAGAGATTAGGTAAGCTTGGTTACGTCTGGCAATTCATCACATTAGCTGGTTTACATACTACCGCATTAGCTGTAGATGATTTCTCCAGAAATTATGCTGAAATTGGTATGAGAGCTTACGGTCAAAACGTTCAAGCTCCGGAAATGAAGAACGGTGTTGAAGTTGTTAAGCATCAAAAATGGTCTGGTGCTGAATACATTGATGGTTTATTGAAGATGGTAACTGGTGGAGTCTCATCCACCGCAGCCATGGGTGCTGGTGTAACAGAAGTTCAATTCAAATCTACTGAAAAGATCTAGGTATCTTCTTATGTAGTTCATTAGTCCATTTATTATTTATTTCACTATTATATATATTCATTGAGTATCATAGTACAATTCATGTAATTTTGCACCTTATCGGGAAGATCGCGACCTCATCTCTGATAAAAAAAAACATCTTGTGATGATATATTATCCTCTGATTGAATAGAGCCTGTACCAGCAATGGGGTTTATACAACCAGGGAAATCTTTGAAGAGAAAGAAGATCAAGGGGACACAGAAGAAGAAAAAACCAAAAATTCCCAAGATTCCAGCTGAACTGGTTGACATTGTGGAACCAAAGAAATCAATACTAGAAAGGTTCCCGAGAAATGTAGTGTTTAAAATCTTTCTTTATACTGGAATCGAAGAAAATAATCTATCACTAACAAACAAGTACTTCAATCTGCTCTTTAAATTCAGTTCCAAACTGGAAAATTCGGCAAATTGGTCTAATATTTCATTAATCAACGGATTCATCGATAATCATTATATATCAGATTTAAATCAAAACATCAACATAAAGAAAATGGAAGCTAAACGTGCCTACTATGTCAAGAGCTTCCCCCCAAGCCTGGAGAATGAAAATTTAATCAAGTTAATAGAGTGCATTGAGATCTTTAAGAAGTTCCATTATGGATTATCAAATAAGTTCTTTCAGTACAAATTCGTGAATAATGATATAATATCACATATTTATGACATGAAGGTGAAAGTGCTACAAGATGATCAAATAGCTGAAGAAATAGCCGAAAGGCCGAAATATTTAAAATCAATATTAAAGTCTCTATCATCAGACTTGAAGAAATTACGAGAAAGACAAGAAGAATACGATGGAAATCTTCCCCAAGAGAGATTTAATGAGCCTTTAGAAGACGACGAAGAAAATACAGAATCAAGAGAAAGACTGGTGGAATTAGATTCAAGTGAAGAATACAGTTATAGAACCCATTTGAAGAAACCAGATTATCCTAGAACCTTTTATCTAAATGGAATAAACACAAAGGAAAAATTGAATATCGCCATTTCCTTAAATCTAAAGTTCAGCTTTGTCTTTACACAACTCAATTTAATCATGATAAGCACAGTTACCAATTTTGACGTTGAATCGGACTTATCAATATTGGAAGTAATCACGTTCATCATTGCTAATAATCAATCCAAAGAGAAGATTTCAGCTGAAGCAATAATAGAGATATTCAAATTGTTTAAAAGGTTTAAAGAAGAGAATAATGTTAAAGTTCTTGATGATCTAACAAAGTGCATTGATATGCTTTTATCAATGTTTTATAGTAATGATAATGCCAAAAAACACGATAATGACTTATGGACATATATAGTAAACGAGAAGAATTTTGAGTTGTTCCAAATTTTAATGAAATATAATGATAGCCCCAACAACCAGGTTTTGCTGTTGCTTGAATCTGGTTCTTCCTTATAACCCTCTGCATGTACAACACATATAACTTTTACTATAGTAAAATAAACAAATACTTAATAAGTTCTTTCAATTGTAATAAAATGTTTATTAAATTATGCTTCTAAGAATTGAAACTACTACACACGTTAATATTGATATTGCTGGTTCATTTGTTGTTGGTTTTGTTGGTTTTGTTGGTCCTGCTGGTAAGGGTCTTGTAAATGTTGCATTAATGGTGTTGGGTTTGCTATCTCATGAAACCAAGGATGTTGTAATGCTTGTCTAGCAGTTATTCTAGCATCTGGTCTCATTTGCAATAAACTTTGTAACAAATTCAATCCCATAGAGTCCAAGTTAGGAATCATCAAACGTAGGTCTTGTGGGACGTATATTTGCCAGTTATTCTTATAATTTGTGTATTGAGAAATTCCGGGCCATGTTCTTTCGTTAGGAGTTCCCATGAGTCTAAAAATCTTAATCAATTGATCTTCATTATTCGTACCTGGAAATAAGGGCCTTCCGGTACACATTTCTGCAAAAATACAACCAGCAGACCAGATATCAATCGAAGTGGTGTATGCTCTAGATCCTAATAACACATCTGGAGCTCTATACCATAATGTTACAACTTCGTTAGAAAAAGTGTTAAATGGGATTCCAAACGCTCTTGCTAATCCAAAATCACCCAATTTTAATTCTCCTTTAGAGCTGATCAATAAATTCTGAGGTTTCAAATCTCTGTGTAATACTCTATTATCATGACAGAACATTATACCTTTAAGTAACTGAAACATAAATGATTTGATCACCTTCAAATCGAGCGCTCCCTGGTTCCCATGGGTTTCCATATACTTTTTCAAATCTTCATTCATGTACTCAAACACCAACGTAAGCTTATTCTCCGTGTGAATCACGTCGTACAAAGTAACGATATTCTCATGGTCCAATTCTTTCATAATGGAGATTTCTCTAATAGCCGTAGAAGGAGTACCTTCTTCTGAGTCTAAATTGATTTCCTTTAACGCTACAAATTGCCCAGTGGAACGATTTCTTCCTTTATACACCGTTGCATATGTTCCCTCTCCTAGTTTTTCAAGTTGTTGAAATCTGACGTGTTAGTAAAGTTTTTGTTATTAATTTCGCAAACTAAAATCACGAATCTTAGACTAAATTACTTACTGTGACGATGGACCAGTCATACTGTCATATAGTATTTTAGTGTGTAGTTAATGCTAATATATAAGTGATATCTATCACCTAAATTGTTCATTAAAAGAAGGCGTAAGCTGAGAATTATATACAGGACGACCAATTAATTATATGCAGTCCAATAATTACTTACTATTTTACGAATATTTATATGTTATTTCTATGATATCAAGTATATCTAATGATTTCTAGGGGCTTTCTTCATTAATGCCATGGAGTTTTCAACCCAACCTTCAGCACCACCTTCTAGAGCAAGAATATCCAAAATTTTTGTTTCCGTGAGTTCTTTATCTTCGTCTGCAAATTGTTCGTCCTTTGAAGTACCAATGATAGCAGCATTTCTAGTACTTGGAATTCTAAGCATTTCCTTTTCTACCTTCCATCCCATCTGTACAGCAATGTCCTCTACATGATCCACTAAAGAACCATATGTAGAAACATTTTGGTTTCCGTTCGTAGAACGCTTTCTTGGATTGTATCTTATTTTTGCACCATTTAACGCATGGGAACAGCATGGAATGACAATAAATGGGAAATTCAACAACGGAATCCAACAAGTCAATTCATCTGAATGGTTTCCAATTATAAAAGTATTTGGTGGGAACTCGTCTGTGGTGCACACTTGAGATGATTGGAGTAAATTGGCAGAGGAGTAGTATGACATTAAAGGAACCAATTTTTTATCAAGCTTAGAAGGTGTTTCTGGAACTTGGAATAATCTACCATTATCAGTGACATGTGGTGCCATTTTCCGCACAGCTGGATGTGGTTTTAATAAGATGCTAGGAATGATGATTTGATCCAAGAGATTCTCCTGGACTTCTTTTGGATATGATTTCCAGGATTTCCTCGCTCTGGCATCAATACCTTTACCTTTATATCCCTCCGAGTTCAATATATATACTAATAGACCATTTCCGCAACCTAGATCTCTGAATTCAAATGCATCTTTACTGTCGTATTTTAAAGCCCACAATTCTATCAAAAATGCTGCAATGGCCAAATCCTCAAACACATGTTTCTTTGGATCTGTACTTTCACACCAATTATCCACCAAATTAGACGAATACTTCTTTTTTAAGCTGATATATCTGTTTTGGAATGCGATCTTGGGAACGACTACATCATGATTAACTCTCTTTTCATAACCGCTTTTTGCACCTTTTGAATGTTTTGTAGAAGTCTCAAGTAAACGAATAGCAATCCTTATAGGTCTTTCCAAAGGATCTAAAGTTCTTAATAATTGTGAATTTTGTGAGTCTTGGAAATCGAATGGTAAATAGTTAATCGTAACAGTGGATTTGTGATATAAAATACCCACACCATATACGGGAGGCAAGTAGAATGGAGTCTCGTCTTTATTATTAATATGTGGAATATAAACAACGAAAACTGATTCAGAGCCGTTAGTTAATATCAAACAAGTTTGATTGATTATGTGGTCTTTGAATGGATTTCTAGGTATTATTCTTCTGATTATTTCGCTCTTAGGTTTCAAGTTAAATGTGCTGTTTTCTAATGGGATAGTTCTTAATTTGACATCATCTAAGTATCTATGCAATAATTGAGAATCACTTCCATCTGCTGAACTAAATTCAGGTATTTTCTCAATTTCATCACTTTTTTCTTCTGAAACAAGCCCATTTTCATCATATACATTTTCCATTAAGATATCAGCCCTCATGATAATTGTGGAGTTGATATTTGGTTGTCTGATTAAATTAGACATCGCAGATTCAAAGTGATGAGCTTCAAAATCAACCTCTGTAGAGTAGATTGGGACCCAAGGCTCCCCCAACACAGACTTTTCAGTGATAAGAAGCTTTAGATTTGCATCATCTGCCGTTTTTTTATGTCTTGCCATGCTCTACACTGGGTAACTTTCACGGTTCTTTTTTTTTGTCAAAGCCGTCAAAAATATTCTGATCTTTCCGATGGCTGTTAATTATGTCGCACGACATTTGAATATATACCGAGCTGTAGAATTATAAACTACTATATATCAATAAAGTAGGCCTCTGTGACGTCTGAAAACTTGTGTTTCTTGTAGCAGTAATGACACTTGAATATATCTGTTCCTTTTTTTGACAATTGCCAAACACTTTCTTTCAAGGCTAGATGCTGACAAAAGTTGAGAACTACTACTGGGTTATTATGAACAATTTGTCGTTCATGATGCTGAGGTTTCCTATATCTGGGATCATTAGTATGTAGGTTTTCAGGACTGAATACGGGAACAAGTTGTTCCTTGGTGATAGGACAAATGAAGATTGGATGGTAATTAAACAAAAAGCGGTTAGAATCGGGTAATTGGAATGGAATATCATAATCATACGGAGCTTCGAGATAGCCAGAATTTTCTGTTTTAGATGTGGCGGAATTCTCTGTAGTTTTAGATTTGTTGAGCTTGAGCTGAATTTTGTTGTATTTGTAGAAACTAGGCAAATTTAAAAATCCTGCCAAGATACTCTGGAAAAGAGACGAGTCATTAGAAAGTTTCAAATCCTTACAGTATTCGGAGATGAAGTCATTAGCTACATTGACAAATACCGAGTGGTAGCTATTAATATGTTCAAAATTAGCTAATATTTCGCTAATAAACAACACCTCACCATGTTCATTCTTTTTGGTATCTTTTTCATTTTCGAATACTTCCTTCATTCGAAGAATAAGTTCAGAAACCCTCTTTATCATTGCCTCTTGAGCTTGATCATCAACATTGCTTGGTTGTTGGAAAAGCAAAAGAGTCATAACCAGTGAAATCTCGTCCATGTAATTCTTGAAAAACCTGGGGAAATTCTCCTTTGCATACAAGTAAGCATTCAACGCATTATTAGAAGTGAACTTGTTGTTGCCATGTAGAAGTAATATAAATTGTAGCACATGAAATTTGAATTCTATTCCGTAACAGATTGGTTCAGGATTACGTGCTTTGGTCAAATCATTATTTGTTACTTCTTCGTCGTTTTTAGACATCCATGGTAGGCGGTTTTCTGGCAGAATTGAATTCTGTTCCTGAACAGCTGCCAAGTCTTTCAATTTCTCATTACGCTTATCTTGCATCCACTTAAGAGATTTCAGGAGATCATGTTGTAACACAATGGAATCTACAATTTCATTCAACGTCTTAAAATTTGATAACAATATAGGGTCAATAGACACCTTCCCATCTAAGCTGGAAATAAGCTCATTTACAATATCACATTGCCCTATTTTCAACAAATGGGATATAATTGCTTTCATGAGGTCTACCTCGTTTTCTTGTCTTATTTCTCTCAATTCGGCTGCGTCTACGTCAGGATAAGAATTGGAAGCATTCTGTGATGGCTCAGAAAAGTTATCCACATTCAACTGGAATGTATAAGCTTCATCTAGATCAACATTAAAATTAGTGTTATTAAGGACGTTCTTCAGGAACTTATTAGTAGCAGTATTGTAGGTTTTAAGCAGATTAATTGATTTTTTATACCATTTGCCGGATTTCTCATCTAGCAAATCAGTATCCAGTATTTGCTTATAACAATCTGTATTATTCTCTGAAGGCAATTCCTTTTCTATTTGCGTTCGTAAGTCTTTAAGTTCATTCAAAAAGTCATGGGATTCTTCTAGCAACAGACTCAAACTCTTTTCGCCGGCATTTGTAAAAGCATCTAGCTCATCGGTAAGTACTTCTAGTAACGAACCACTCATGTCTATAAATAGTGATGCCTTTTCTAATTATAATAGAAGTGAGTTAATATCTATGGGGTTCTTTGATTTGTGTGCTTATCGGACTGCATACAGTAAACCATGGTAATGATTGATTTAATATAGAATGGTTTATGAAAGGTTATATAGGGTATATATACTATAACAATGATATAAGAACATGATATTATCTGATTAACTGTGGAGTTCTTTTAGCCTGGAAAGACATGATTTGTCTTTTTTGCTCATCGTTCGAAGGATAGGACGATATTCTCCAGAAGTCCACTTTTAAGGGAACAAATCGTACCTAAATTAACCATTTTAATGCAATAAAGCACCGTAATATTAAGAGGCGTATTAAACTGGTGCAAAAAGAGCAATTAGAGCCCAATTTGGACTATTATTGTAGAAGTGTCTAGATATCTAGGAAATCGGCTTTTACCAAGAGTTCTAATGCCAAATGTGTTGGGATGTCGAATTCAGGAAGATTTGTATCTTCTGCTAACTCCCTATACTTATAATTATAGTAAAGGTATTCCACTATGCATTCTAAAATGTCACCATCCATGTCTAAATTGATCTTACCAGTTTTCCCTTCCTCAAACCCTTGAGTGCTTCTAAGGACAGAGGAAATCAGGGCAACCTCTTTTAGAACTATAAACCTGTGATTATCTGACGACACAAGTGTCACATACTCGTTTTCTTTGTCCATTATTTCTGTGGTATTACCTAAGACTCTCATTAGATACGGATGAAAAATCACTTCTCATAACAGTTCTGCATATAGCATGTAGATTAAATCTGCTACTTCTGTTGTAAAACAAAGACGGCGATATAAATCATCTTCTACCTACAATGCCCTCTAATCCAAGCTCAGAATGGTTCAGTATTGGAGATGTTTACTACGGGATAAATAATTGCTACGAAGAGCTTCATTGGAAGTTGGAAACTCTTCATGCTAACTACAACTTGTCAATATCTACTAACAGTACCTTGATTGCTTTAACCTCTAAATTCGTACCGCATCCGAACATAATAGAAGTATTCAGTATCAGTGGGAATAAGATGTACTCGGTTAATTATAATAATAGCACAGAAAGTCACATTGTGGGAGTAGAGTTTCGTAATGAAGCACTTTGTGTGGTGTTCAGTAATCAGAAGTTTAGGTACTACAGCGATTTTAAGGGGAATTTTAACGAGTATTCGTTCACAAATGACTTAGTAGTATTAAGCCAGATTGGCGCTAACGAATTGGCTTCAGATGGTGACAATTTGCCAAGATCATATATCTCTAGTGTCAATGGAGATGAGATAGAAGTAGTATATCGGATCAAAAAAGTGCATGTGTGGGACAAATATTTGGGTATAGAATTGTCTGATGGGTTGATATTGACTGACTTGGACAATTTTAAAAACTACTATGTTCCAGTTGTAAATTTCGACATCCAACGAGTTGGCTGTCTTGAGTTGTGCAGTATCGATAACGGGGCTATTTCACTCATAGCTAGTTACGAAAAGACAGTTTTAACAATAAAAATAGATATTAATTCGGCATCTTTTGAAATAATTGACCACGGACTCACAGATGGACCATTTTCGGAGGTCAGTGTTTCTCCCAATGGACAATTGGTGGCTCTCCTCAACTCAAACGTTTCGATCATATTTGTTATCAATAATGATTTTGACCAGGTATTACTTGAATACGACGCATCCAATGATCAATCACTTCCACATCAAATGAAATGGTGCGGTAATGATGCCATCGTCCTCTCATTTAGGGATGAATTGAAGTTAATTGGACCAGATCAACAGTCATTCTCTTATTTTTATGATATTGTGGAAGAAGATGACATAGATATCGACATGCTATTAACGAGTAATAATGATCTCAAATTTACGATACCAATATTAAAGACGGAGAGTGATGGGTTACGAATCATTACAGATAATAAGATCCAGTTTTTGAACCGTATTGATGATAAGTTGATAGATCTTTATCGTGTAGGATCTTCTGCGCCTAGTAGTATTTTATTGGATTGTGTTGACCATATTGCCACAAATTCTTCTAAGGCAAATTCCAGTATATCACTATTAAGAGCTGACGGCGCATTACAATCTGCAATAATAGGATGCTTAGAAGCAGCATTAGAAGAATTCAACCCAAATTGGCAAAAGAAGATATTAAATGCTGTTTCCTTTGGAAAGGCATATGATGACGATTACTTTGATGCTGATAAATTTGTTAGGACAATTAATATCTTAAAAGTGCTTAATCAATTACATGCTTCAGATATTGGAATATTTGTTACCTATAAGCAATTACAGCATATTGGATGGGAGGAGATTCTAGATATGTTAATACGAAGAGATATGTTTTATCTTTCATTGAAAATTATAGACTTGCTAAATTTAAAGCAATACAAAACTAAGTTATACATTGAATGGTGCAGTTCGAAAATCAAAAAGGAGTTGAACTTGTCTGATCTTGAGCTATTTAAAATTGTCACGAATAAATTGTCAGATATCAATCCACCTATTGGAGAAGTACTCGAAGCAGCGTTTGAAGAAGGCAGAAACCAATTATGTAAACTTTTGATTATTTTAGAGCCATCCATATTACGTCGGTTCAAATATTATATGGAGTACGAGTCATTAGAAGTAGCTTTAGTTAAAACATTGCAATCTTGTGATTATGATTTATGCAGATTGGTTTTACTTCACTTACAAGATAGTCTTTCGCTATCGCAATTTTTTAAGATTTTAAATCAGAATGAGCAAGTCCAATCTTTGACAGATAAAACGGATTTAGCGAATTATGGCCTAACATTCCCCGAAGATAAGTTGATAGTCAATGGGGACTTAATTGGTAATTTCTGGGTTCAGGGGATAGGAATCAGAAATATAAAATCTCTTGAAAACTATTATAAATTAGAAGAGAAGAAATATGAAATGGATATATTCAAAATAAAGAATTCATTATTTCATGTTGAAAATTACGAATCATATAGGCATTCCTTGTCTAAAATGGCGCTGCGTACCCCCGATCATACACTCTCTAAATTTTACAATATGGAAAGGGATTTCTTAGATGTGAAGAAAAAATTAGGCGAAATATACAATGATGATTTCATGAGAGAGAAGTCCATATCTTCTATCATAATTCGTCTTATAAAAATGCATCAATTAAAACAAGCTACCAAGGTTGTTAAGGAATTTAAAGTATCTACTGAAAAATATTGGTACTTAGTGCTTCAAACTTATTGCTCCATGGGAGAATTTGAAAAATTGTACAAGTACGTAGTAGATTTCTCAGGGAATACTACAAATCTTAAATCACCTATTGGCTTTCAACCATTTGTGGAGATGTGTATGAAGTATAATGCACCAAAGGACCAAATTTCTAGTTATATTCTGAGTTGTACAAATATAACGTATTCAGAAAAAGTTAAACTATTTATTAAGAATGAAGATCTCATTCTGGCATCACAAGAAGCCTTTAAGAATAAGGACATCAATATTTTGCAAAATCTTTCTAAAAGGGCTACAGAGTTAGGTGAGAATAATACTCTCAATTTGATAAAGGGATTAATTTCTAAATTGGGCTATTAACTATTATATTTATAGAATTTCCCATCTTTAACCGTTCCACAACTAGTGCCTTCTTCACCTGTGATCCAGCGTGGGACCTCAATGGGATTTAATATATCGTCATGTTTCACTGAAAGTTCATGTAGACCTGCAAACACATCCATTCCTGTGAGTTTCATTTGTATTGAAGAGTATTTAGAACCAATCTTATTTTTTAAGTTGAATTCCGCATACTGTATTGGTGTTATCGAAGCATATTCGTTCTTTATAGTATTCTCTTCATAGTTATCGTCATCTTCATCATCAAAATATAATGACCTCTTTTTCGATTTCATTTCTCTATTATCGTCATATAATCTTTCTGATTTAAGCTTTCCATCTAAGCTACCTTTAAACCTCATATTTGCAGTTTTCTCAAGCAGAGACAACTCATTATCGTCTTCACTAGGCACCTTAAGTGTTATATGTTCTTCTATCTTACCTAAGGGATGAATATCTACAGTTCCGTCAGCATAAGGAGTCCATATGCCCAAACTGTTCCCAAACCTCGAGCTACCGTTTAAAATATGCATAGATTCTAATGACCTAATAGGAACCTGGTTTTCCTTCTTTGAAATATGTAACAAGTTTCCTGGATTCTGGGGAAGACATCTTTCTACCACTTGTAATACAATATTAGTTACCAAATCATTACCAGGTGAATGTATGATGTGGGGTGAATTGATTGGAATTGCTAAAAAATACGGCTTACGTGAAGAAATATGTGGTCTTTTCAACGTTAAGTCTATATTAGGAATATCAAACACTTGTACTCGTATTATTATCAACGGAAACCTCGGGTGTCTACACACATAGATGTATGTCATGTATAGATTACTCAATTCCTCCGCTACTATTTTCAAAAACTTTTTTGGATCAAGCACAATCGGGACCTCTTTCCCTCTGGAATCAAACACTGTCGACAGATTCCAGTAATATGCATTAGGACGATCCACAATGAGCTGACAGTCGACTTGTGATAGTTGCAAAAGATTAAGTCCCTTTGGCCAAAACTCAAAGAGAATCTTATCAATAACTTTCCTTTTAAGTACTTTTCTTCCTGTTTTCATAGATTTAACATCTCTAGCATAATTGGCAACGATTTCGTTCGTTTTCTTTTGTTTACTCTTTGTCACCTGTGGTTGAGTCGATTCTATCTTGGGCCAAACACACATAAGCTCCAACAACGATATTTTAGGGAGTCTTCCTAACATACTGATGAGATCTTTCTTATGTATCACGGGTATATATGTGTTAGGTAATACATTCTTGAAACCTTTGCTGGAGTCCACCATCTTATTCCTATCACTAAGAATAACATAGCATTGAGCACAGATCGATATTATGTTTTGATTTATGTGTCCGGGTAACGGTTTTTGATGATGAGATGCTCTGCATAGTAATTTTTCACTAATTAGCTACCAGTTCTTTATTGTTGTCTACTATAGAATAAGGATGTCAGAAGCTGAAGTTGTAGGTTCATCCAAGGAGACACAACCGGAAGATGGTTTAGATAGAAAAACGTTGTTCATTAGGTCTATTCCATTTGAAGCTACCTCCGATGAGTTATTGGAATTTTTTTCACAATATGCCCCAGTCAAGCATGCTGTGGTTGTTACAGACGAAAATAAGAAGTCTAGAGGATTTGGGTTTGTTTCTTTTACGTCAGATGAGGATACTTTGACTGCTTTGGTTGATTCTAAAAAAGATAAGTTCAAGGGTCGTTTATTAAGAGTAGACATTGCTAAGAGAAGAGACCGTAAGGATAAGACCACCGAAGTTAGAGAAACAAGAAGCACAGAACCTGTAGAAAAGAGAAGAGCTAGGTTGATTATCCGTAATTTACCATGGTCTTGTAAAAAGCCAGATGAGTTAAAGAAAATCTTTTCCAGATATGGTGCCGTTTTTGATGCTTATATTCCAAAGAAAAAAGGTGGACAAATGTGTGGATTTGCGTTCGTCACTATGAAGAAGTTTGCTGCTGCTGAAAAGGCAGTGAAAGAGTTGGTAGGATTAAAAATTGACGGAAGAGAGGTTGCTGTTGATTTAGCAATTGAAAAGTCTAAATGGGAAGCCATTAAACAAGAAGAATCCGAAGAAGAATCTGAAGAAGAAGATGATGATGAAGAAGAGGAAGAAGAGGACGATAAAGAGGACGAAGAAGATATTGAATCCGAAGAAGAAAACGAAGATGACAAAGAATTCCACGATTTAAATGATATTGCCTCGGCTGAAAAGAAAATTGAAGAAGATGGTGACGAAAACGAAAACGAAGATGAAGATGAAGATATGGAAAAAGAAGAAGAAGAGGAAGAAGAAAGACCAAAACAAAATAAACAAGAAGCTTATTCTGTTTTTGTACGTAATATTCCATATGATGCTGATGAAGACAGTTTAAAGGAACATTTTGAACGTTTTGGTGCTGTGAAATATGCATTGCCAGTAGTAGATAAAAGCACTGGACTTGCCAGAGGTTCTGCTTTCGTTGCATTCTATAAAGAAGACGCTTTTGCCAAGTGTTTGGAAGGTGCTCCATCAGTTGCTTCTACTTCATTATTAATTGCTGATGATGTCTCCAGTGATTACGTATATCAAGGTAGAATTTTGTCCATTACTTCTTCCGTTGATAGAAAGTCAGCTTCTGAATTACAGGAAAGAAATGCTGCTAATAGAAAGGAAGTTTTAGGTAAAGCTCCTGGTGAAAAAGATAAGCGTAACTTATTCTTATTAAATGAAGGTAGAATCACCGAAAACTCCAAATTGGCTCAATTCATATCTAAAACAGACTTAGAGTTAAGAGAGAAATCTTATAAGTTAAGAACTCAACAATTAAACAAAAACCCTACATTGCATTTATCATTAACAAGATTAGCTATCAGAAATCTTCCAAGAGCCATGAATTCAAAGGCATTAAAAGCATTAGGTAGAAAGGCTGTTGTGCAATTTGCTACTGAAGTTAAAGAAGGCAAGAGACAGCCTTTATCTAAAGAAGAACTCAATCGTTCTGTTAAGTTGAAACATGAGCTTGGTGAGTTTGAAACTCAAGCGGATGCAAAAAAGAAGACAAAGCATACTGGTGTAATGAAGCAAGCTAAGGTCATAAATGAGATCAAAGGAACCGGTGAAGCTGGTCGTAGTAGAGGTTATGGTTTCCTTGAATGTAGAGATCATAAAGCTGCGTTAATGGCATTAAGATGGTTAAATGCCCACGAAGTCACTATTCCTGAGATTTTAGAAGGTTTGACTGATGAAGAGAAGAAGAAGGCCGAATTGGATGGTTTATCTAAGAGAAGATTAATTGTTGAATTTGCAATTGAAAATGCACAAGTTGTTAAGAGAAGAAGAGAAAAGACATTCCAGCTCCGTAATAATCACACTCAAGACGGTGATAAGAAGAGAAAGAGATCTGATGATGCCGAGGAAGCTACTGATGGTAATGATAAAAAGAAAAAGTTCAGAAAAGGCTCAAATAAGAAGGGAAATATGAACAAGGGACCTAAGGCCGTTTCTGAAAAGAAAACACCAGAGAAAAGTACTGGAAATGCCCAAAAGTCTGGGTTATCAGAAGATGTTAAGAAGATCATTGGAATTAAACGTAAGAGAAGAAAGGGTAAGAATTAACCGTAAGAGAAGAAATGGTAGGAATTAACCCTGGAGTATTTTTATAGTAATTTGCATTATTTATGGAATTGTAGTACTTCTAAGTCAATTGTATTTATTTAGAATATTAACAAATACAACATAGGAAGTATAATTATAAGATTTAATAAAAATGAAACAAGCACATGAACATTCGTCATCATCATTACAGGAAGGGTTTTTGAATTTGTATTAATGTAAGGAAATGCTTCATAAATGGCCCATGAAGCGATTTTCGTTATCCATCTGGTTCCATACGGAAATAAACATTAGGATGCTCTGATGGTAGGAGTCAATTGTTTGAAATTAGCAAATTCATCACCAAATTAAGATTCTAGACTTAAAGGAAATAGTCACTTCTTTGTTGCTTATTAACATTGCTTTTTACATTGAGATCACCATCCTGGACAGCACTGAAGATCTTGAAATTAGGATCTAAATTATCATCAACTTGCATAACACTGGCGACATTACCACATCTGTAACAATAGTTTGGAGCAGACCAAACTGTCACAACGTCTTTTTCTTTGAAATGATAACGGAAACCTTCCATGACCAACTGATGAGCTCTAGCAATCAAACTAAGATTATTTATATGATTGAACTCTCTACTCACCTTAGAACCAAATAACCAACCAGCACCTCTTGGAGAAACTGCCCAAGTATCCACATTATCAGGGTCAGACCAAACCAAGTCACAGAAACCACCTTCGTGAGGAACTTCTTGAGCTCTACTCAAAACTCTAATTTGGTCCAACATTCTAATTTCGGGCGACAACCCTCCATGAACACACAATATTTTACCATCTATAATAGCAGCTAATGTAAGAAAATCAAAAACTTGACAGCAGTATTTCCAAACAGTAGTTGATCCGTATTTTGTTAAGCATTCTTCGTAAAAACCATATACTTGAGTGATTTGTCTGGATTCGTGATTTCCTCTCACCAAAGTTATTCGGTGTGGATATTTGACCTTTAATACCATAAGTAACGTAAATGTTTCCAATGAAAAGTACCCTCTGTCGACGTAATCTCCCAAGAATATATAGTTGGAATTGTTATCATCAGTAGGTAATCCTCCTGATATTCTGAATAATTCCAAAAGATCGTGGAATTGTCCGTGTATATCACCACAAACAGTCACCGGAGACTGCACTGGCTGGATGTTGGATTCTTCCATCAAAAGCTCTTTTACTATCTCACATAGTTGCTTCATGTCAGATTCTGACAAAGCAATGCATTTTTTGATTTGCTCTAACCACTGATCTGGTCCTCTTTCACCCATTTCTATTTGATATATCTATTAGTAGTCTATTGGTTAAACTGGCAGCTTGATGCACTGGCTCAATATCCTGGGATACGTAAGTTTTTGAATATATTCTTTATAATGGCAATAATCGATAAATTCTTAGTCAGTACTCCCCTTCTTGAATTTCAATTCGGCTAAAAGATATTATGGACACTATAGTAGCAAGTCCTATCAATAACAATCAGATTTATTAATCGTATTGATTTAAGTATCTTGGTTTAATATCTGCTAATGTTAATGAACATTTATTGTCTCAACAAGTTTTTCTTCTTAGTGACACAAAACTGATTAGTCTCAATTTTTAAATCCTCATAAGAATTTTTCATATTCAGAGAACCAAGTATCAAAGAATATCCATATTTAACAATGATAACTAGTAGGACTGTTGGATATAGACAATGTACGAGAATTATGAGTCGCTCGTTGTCTAGCACGTCATTTATTTCTAATAGTTTACCATCCACACCAGAAATGAGAAGCAGTGAGTCTTGGTCCAAGAATTCTACTATGAACTCAAACTCCATTACCAGTAAAGTAGTTGGTATTGCCAGATCCTTACAAGAAACTACACAAGCACCTATTTCTATTGATTCAGCATTTACAAAGAAATTCTCTGCTGGGGATTCTTACGACCCATTTGACTTTTCCAATGACAAATTGGATATTGAAAAGAGATTATACAGATCCAAGAACAATGCAGGTAACACAAAGGATCCATTTGAACAAGCAGGTATTGACCCATGTAATTTATATACTATGCCAGAAATATTGTCAAGATTTTTAACCTCCACTGGTCAAATTTTACCAAGAGAAGTAACAGGATGTTCTGCTAAGAACCAAAAGAAGTTATCAGCTGCTATTAAGAGAGCTAGATGTTGTGGATTATTAGCTTCCACCCACAAGCACTCGAGATACATCCCTAAGAGAAATATGTAAACTACAACTACGTCTTCTTTGTATATAGCGTATAGAAATAATAAAATAGTGAAAAATTAGTTGAGTATTCGTCGATATAATTCCGTCATCGTTATTATGCTTACTGGACCAGTAGATATGTAAGGTTGCTTTATGCTACAAGACACATATGTACGTATATGTTCGTGTATGTGTAAGTACGTGAAGGTCTTAGCAAATGATACGTCGATACGTCAGATGTAGTCTTAATTTGTATACCCTATTGAATATAAAAAAAGATAGTTCCCCTGATAATAGAGTAGAATAAGGCAACAGGGATCATGAATGCGATAATTAATCATTTGCCAAGTGGAATTAATGTGCTGATCAGAGATGTACATAATCAAAAGAAATAGGAATATTGATCAATATTCACAACTACAAAAGCATAATATATAATCTCGTCAACATTCTACTGGTCACTCTATAATATTTGTTGCAAAACCCACCGTTGTTGATCAGATATAGCGAGTGTTCTTAGCAGATCTTAAGTCGTTATTCGCGGAGAGGTCCACAAGTCGGAATTGGATACTCGTGACCAGTTCTAGTGGATATCATCGAATGATTGCCACTCCTTAAATTCTTTTGTACATATAAATTGGAAATTCCGGTTTCTTTCAATTAATATATCTAAATATCAATTATTTCGTAGAAGTTACAATGTTGTCTCAAATTAGCAAGCGTTCTTTGCAATCATCCGTCAGAGCTTTTTCCACCGCTAGAGTTGCTATGTCCGAAGGTGCTATCAACCAAGCTAACGATGCTTTCAGTGAAAAAGAAAAGGCTGCTGAAAATGTTTACGTCAAGAAGCACGAAGCTGAACAATTGAGAGCTTTAAAGGAAAAGTTGCAAAAGCAAAAGGAAACCATTGACAAATTAGAAGATGAAATCAGTAACTTAAAGAAATAAGTCCTAGTTCTGTAATTAAAGGACTATATGTTCATTGTCCAATTTGGTAGTTGACATTTGCTGGAAATTTTTAACCAGTTGAGCTGTTATGCATGAAAGATGTAATAATTGATATAAAAATTTGATAATTATTAAATAAACAACTATTCTTTACATATTCTTGTAACCAATGTAGATGAAGTTACGCATTGAATGGTTCCGGAATTGATAATCTCACCACTAGTTCAAATACGATACATGCTGAAGATAAATAGAATTGTATGTATATATATCCACCATACCCACCATACCCACCATATTCACTTGTGTCTGGGCTTCACAATTCTTATTTCCCTATCAGGGAATTTAATTTTGGGAAAAAGTCGACCTAACACAGAATTGTCTCAACCTAAATGTGGAGATAGTTATAAATAATATATATAAATAAATTAGTAGCTTTTTCAAACAAAATCGTTCGTAATAGGTAGGAGTAAGCTATAGATACTGTCAGTCGTTAACTGGTGTTCCTAATGACACATCAACATCTGAGATCTAATACACGAGCAAGGCAAAAGCAAAAACGAACAAGAACAGCAACATCGCATGAGCTGCTGCGTAGTTCGAGAATTACTTCTGGACCAAACCAAGCTTCAATAAATGCTAACAAAAGAAAATATAACAGCAAAAGGGTATCCAATCCTTCTCTGAGAAACTCACCTAATTTGGATAATCTCGAAAGCAGTACATTTACAGATGGCACATTACCGCAAACTTCTTACTTTTCGCCTCCACTAAGTGACCACGATGGCACTGTTAACCCTAATATAAACACAAATGTAAATACAATAACGCAAAACTTTGACGGTGTTCTGGACTCTTCGTCGATTCAGACTCCACCTCCTTTAGATGAATATGTGGGATCTGACGAAGAAGTTCCCCCATACCGTGAAAATCTACATAAATACCTCGATTTATTTTCTTTTGATCCAAGGTTTGCTCCTGTATTACGTGTCAATAAATCCTTGGTCCCAGATAATGATATTCTTGGTGCTTCTATTCAACATTTTAAAGATTTTAATCTCCTTCCTCCTGATATCGATCTTTGGAGAATTCATCATATAGACGACTTGGAATATAACGATATGTTACCGAACATTATTCAAAGTGTGCCTGTGCGTAGGAACCATGACACATTAGCGGAGGACTTACGACAAATAGAAGAAATGGAAGCTAATCAAAGAAGAACTCAAGCTCAAGTACAAAATGAAGAGCAAATTCGAATACCTACAACAGAACTTGATGACCTGGACACCCAACTAGCTTGTATAATGTCATTAATTGATATAGATCAAGAAAGAAGGCGTAATTATCGTGGGTTCAGGTACCAATCTCCTACATCTTCTAGCTAAAACCCACATTTTTTGCATTTTCCAAAAAAAGATTATTATGTAATTGCTTATATAATCAATAATATTTCATCATCATCTTATCGTCTTAGGGCTCAAAGCTTTACACAGACGAACACAGACAATACAGACAAACATAATAGTAATTAAATCATGTCAATACCAGAAGGATTTACAAAAGTCAGTGAAGATGCTCACGTTTCACAAGATAAAATAGACTCTAATCCATATGGACCAGATCCTGCGGATTTCTTGTCTAATGTTGGAAACTTCGAGTTAATTGAAAGTACTTTAAGAGAAGGTGAACAATTCGCCAACTCTTTCTTCAGTACTGAGAAAAAGATAGAAATTGCCAAGGCTTTAGATGATTTTGGTGTTGATTATATAGAACTTACTTCGCCTGTTGCTTCTGAGCAGAGTAGAAGAGATTGTGAAGCCATCTGTAAGCTTGGCTTAAAAGCTAAGATTTTAACCCATATTAGATGTCATATGGATGATGCAAAAGTAGCTGTTGAGACTGGTGTTGATGGTGTTGATGTTGTTATTGGAACTTCCCAGTTTTTAAGAAAATACTCTCATGGTAAGGACATGAACTATATTGCACAATCAGCTGTTGAAGTGATTGAATTTGTCAAGTCTAAGGGAATTGAAATTAGATTTTCTTCTGAAGATTCTTTCAGATCTGATCTTGTTGACTTATTAAATATATACAGAACTGTGGACAAAATTGGTGTCAACAGAGTCGGTATTGCTGATACTGTTGGTGGAGCTAACCCAAGACAAGTCTACGAATTAGTTAGAACTTTAAAATCTGTTGTCAAGTGTGATATTGAATGCCATTTCCATAACGATACAGGTTGTGCTATTGCAAATGCCTACACCGCATTAGAAGGTGGTGCCAAATTGATCGATGTTTCAGTTTTGGGAATAGGTGAAAGAAATGGTATTACACCATTAGGAGGTTTGATGGCTAGAATGATTGCTGCTAATAGAGACTATGTTTTGTCCAAGTACAAGTTACACAAGTTGAGAGACTTGGAAAACTTAGTGGCAGAATCTGTTCAAGTTAACATTCCATTCAATAATCCAGTTACCGGATTTTGTGCCTTTACCCACAAAGCTGGTATCCACGCTAAGGCTATATTGGCCAATCCTTCTACATATGAAATCTTATGTCCTTCTGATTTTGGTTTGACTAGGTATATTCATTTTGCTAACAGATTAACTGGTTGGAATGCTATCAAGTCTAGAGTTGATCAATTAAACTTGCATTTAACTGACGAACAATGTAAAGAAGTGACTGAAAAAATTAAGAAATTGGGTGATGTTAGACAATTAAATATTGATGATGTTGATTCTATAATTAAGGATTTTCATTCAGATATTAGTTCATGAGTAAAATGCTTATGCCGTAATTAAAATTATATAAATCTAAAAAGAACTAAAGCCTATGTTAATTCTTAAATATTATGTCTTCTTATGAATAAATATCTTTTTGTGAAGTCTTATTAAGTGTTATTCTCTGAACGTTGACGAGATGAATCTGATCTCTTATCAGCGTCATCGTCCTCATCTTCATCGTCCGAGATGTTAATGGGTATAATTGTTTTCCTTCTCTGGAAATCTTTGATATGAGCTCTCATTAAAGCATCACTTAAGTTAAGTAATGTTGATCTTGGTTCGAGTTTTGGAGCAGCACTTCCTAAATCTATTTCCTCTTGAGGAGTATCTGTGTTCCTTCTAGACGCAAATTCTGAATTCCTGTTACTGGCATGCTCCGATTTCCTTTCTTCGTATTGCCATACTATAGGTTCATATTTTAAATACACCAACTTTTTGATCGCTGAATCAACTTTCCTTTCAACTTCATAAGGGAGGTGAATGGTCTTCGAGGCTCTAAAAAGAGTAACATTAGTAGAGTGTTCATTTTCTATTCTGAAAAATATCCACAAAAATCTTCTGATAAGTTCTGCCAATGCAATACAAAAACTAGTAACTGCCAGCTGTTCTATCTGGTTGGTAAAGCATGCATAAAAAATCCATTGGAATCTCAAAATAACGTCAACGACCATTGCAGTATAGTAATAAATAGGCCTTTTAAAAATTAAATGATCTCTTAAAAGGTAGTTCTTAGAGCCACTTTGTAACAATGACCAATCCATTGTTATGTCCCAAGTTGAAGTATATAAGGAGTTGATTGTAGCAAAAATAATGAAAACTATCCGATTGGTTTCAGATTTGTTGATTCTATATACACTTAACATGCAATAGTAAGTAGTAGTAATTGCATATTTTGTCATGTTTGCCAAATGAGGAAACCAATCACCAGTATCCATGTAACGTCTTATACATTGTAACAATCTGAAAATCGAAGGAAGGGTACTGAAAAATCCCATTAATCTTGATCTAGATGAACTGCAAACATTGTTAACTATTGAAGCTCCACTCCAGTGATGGGCATATAAACAGAAGAAGAAAGAAATGTTTCCCATTGTATAAGTAAGTGAACATAAAATATCACCTAAGAAGAAATCCCTAAATTCAACAGGATAAAAACCTGATAAAAATAATCTCCATATAGCAATAAGAAACCACCTTCTACTTGAGGCATAAAAATGATCAAAGGGCCAAAGTACTATCACCAACATAATTCCTAAATATAGCCAGGGCCAGTCTCTTCCAGGAAATTTTATTGGCCAAAAGTTATTAGCACTAAACCAAAATACCAATGATAGGAGACAAAATCCAAATGAAGGAATCAACAAGTATTGCTTAATATCTAAAGCATTGGCACTGTTAAATTCAAAAATAAATTTATAGTTAATCTTAAATTTATCAAATACCAACAAATTGATGCCAAATAATATGAATACAATGTTTAATAAGAAAAATCCTCCCCAAATCTGCAATAAAAATCTTTCTTCGATGAATTTACGGCTTAATAACTTATACAATGCCGTGTGTAATCCCAATATAAATAAAGGTAACCCGAACCCTAAAAACATCCCAGAAGTAAACGATGCTTTATGATATGAAGGTTTCCTGAAGTCACCATAGCTCACATAGGCAAAACTCTTAAGCTTTTCTAAGGAATGCTTTCTATCAGAAGTCTCAGGATCAAAAAAGGTAATGTAGATATCTTCAATATGTGAAATTAAATTATCTACAATATCACTGGTTTGGAAATATGCTTCTGAATCAATTTTCTTTAAATAAGGTTCACATATTGAATCCAGAAATGCTTTATCGTACTTTTTTGTGATCTTCCTGAACGCAGTACGATTTAGGATCTTATAGGACTTCAACAAAGAAAGAGATCTATATTGTTCAAAAGTTGCCTCCTTTAAATGATGACGAGCATAAAGGTAAGGAACCCCAAATTTCTCTCTTTTTGACGTATAGTCTCTACTCCTATTGTGGTTATCGTGGATTTCATTATGATTGGCATTACCTAAATTCAAATTAACAGACTCTGAAGAGGAATTTTCGTTTTCAATGTCAAAGTCAATTCCCCCATTTCTAATTCTGTTTTCTTCGTAATTCTTATCATAAGATCCATCCTGTGTATCCATTGAAATATCACTATGATTGTTTTTCTTATATTTCTTCATAAACACAGTTGAAGGAAGTGACGGGTATTCCAATTTACTAAGAGAAGAAAGAGCCTTCTTCGTATGAAGGGCAAAGTTGTTTACATTGGTGACTGGTTTTCCTTTCAATTTGCGGAGTTCTTTATTCCTAACTTCCCTTTGCTCTTTGAGTTGATATAATTGGTCCTGCAAAAATAAAAACTTCTCATATACCTCTCTTTCTCTTTCAATATAAAATATATTCACTTTCTTTAGCTCTTCGTCTAACCATTTCATGAATTTCTTAGTATGATCTTCTACACTAGCATCCTTTGCAGGTTGACGAATAGATCCAAATATTGATGATTTCATACGAGACTTGACTTTCTTATCACCATCTTCATTTCTTCCTATATCAGGATTGCTGGCATCACTTTCACTATACACAATTGCCTCATTATTATCTGGTGCAAGAAGCAAAGGTGTTTTATCGTCTGACTTTATATTCGAGTTTCTTTGATCGTCTTGCAGCAGACCTATCTTTTTTATAAGCTTTTTACCTTGCTTATAATTGACATATTGATCCTCCCATTCAGGAACTACACCGTTATTTAATGATTCACCAAACTTCATTACTGAAGCAATTGATGTTGATAAGTTTTTAAAATTTCATGATAACTATTTTCTTATTTATACACTCGGCACGTGCCATTTATTAGTCTAACACATTAATTATAAAATATTCTTTATTCTAATTGAATCACATTAGTTAACCTTCATATTTCACGTAGAGAGCATCTATGAAATGTGGGTGCTTAATTCCTGGTTCTTTTGCTCTTTTGAAACCTTCGACAGCTTCTGCAACTGACCATCCTAATCTCTCCACTAAATAGCAACATATCAAAAACCCAGTTCTATTAAACCCATAATGACAGTGAACAGCAATTAAAGGATTCTCCACGTCAGTTTCCGATAGTATATCATCAACTAAATCAATAAATCTTCTTACAGCAACCTGGTCTGGCACAACCTTGGAGACAGTAGCACATTTGTAATATTTGATGTGTTTGAACGATTTAGGGTTATATGGTGGAATATCAGCCGAAATGTCTATAATGGCAATAAGCTTACCAGCTGGTGTCTTTTCAGTCTTTTTAATTTCACCATAAAAAGTATTTTCTAAACAAGAAGGAGAGTGAATATCATCGTCTTGTCTCAACGTTTTCATCCCTAAAAGTGGTGCTACTTCTATTCCAAACTTATTACGAGTAATGTTATCAGAAACAGGCTTCAATTTTAACCACTTCAATTCATTCTTTAACCCCCATTTGTCACCAGATATTTCTGCTTTAACTTTAAGAACCCATGCGGCTGATAATCGTAAACGTTCTGGAAATTTCAGCTCTATGTGATTGAGAACCATTCCACTTACTAGTTCAGGTTTGTTTAATAGTAATGAATGGCCAGCATCGTGTATTTCTATAGTAGATGAAACTTGTTTTTTGAAAAAGGTATTCAAAAAATTATGGATATCCAGTATATTCTTTACAGAAGTTATTTGATCATCCTTACCTCCTATCAATAAAACTTTCTCGTATGTCTTGGTATCGAATGGATTATTGTTGAATTTTGAAATGGCCGTTATCAAATCAGAATAAGAAGCTTTTTTGAATCCATGTACATACTTCAAAATGATATTCGAATTAATGTCAATGTTCCAGCGTAATTGTCTTAATTTTGTATGTGGTTTTTCTACTTTCAGTAACGAAAGTTGTCTTGATACACTCTTGCTATCTAAACCCTGTAGCCTATCCCAGATTCTAAATGAGTTAAAAATCCATGGAAAATAATTAAAAAACTTAAGCATAGTAGAACCATGACTAGTTGAGCTTGTTTGTGAATCCGAAACATCATCTACTAAAGGTGGTGGAGATAAAAGTACCATTCCTTCCACCTTATGTTCTGGTAATTTTTTAGCTACCTTAATAGACAAATGTGTTCCCATAGAATGTCCAATAAGAACGATTTTCTTCTCCTCGGGGATATTTTGCTGGATAAATTCATATATAATATTAACAATCAGCTCAGTGGTGAAGTCTTCCTGGGTCATCTTCGAAACACCAGATGAGATTTTGTTTCTTTCTTCCTCAGTAAATTTTGTTATTGTCTTCATTTTAATAAAAGGGTCCACTTTGGAGTTACCAAATCCTGGTAAGTCTAAAGAAAAGACTTCCAGACATTGTGATAATAACCCCATAAGGGGTTCAAATTGAGACATCTGTCCTCCCAATCCATGTATAAACAATAAAATAGGAGTTTCGCTTAATTCTTTATTAACATCTAAGGTGTCCGGAAGAGCTTGATTAGATTCATTTCTCATAAAGTTAATTAGCGGATGTGGTATGTGTAATGAGCTAAGTGATAACTCATCTATAGAAATTGAAGGCTGTGAGCTCAAGTTTATTGTGGTTACTTGAGCATACTTAGCGATTAGCGAACAATCATTAGGTTCGTTGTCTAATACAAACCTTTCAAATGTATTTTCGTATCCACAAAGCCGTATCTTTAAAAACTCCAAGACCTTTTTATAAAAGCAAGAAGTCTTCCCCAGTTGAAGTTCACTATAGTGTTCTAATTTTCTTGTTAAATCGCTCATCCTCGAGATTTCTTTCCAATGTACTATTGAGTGTTCTTTTCACAACAATGGCTTTAATAACTAGGTAATAGATCTCGCTGGATGATAAATGTTTGGTTTATTCTTAAAATAGCCGTACGAAGCTAATTATTAGGATCTACCTCAATGTGGCGTTTTGTGTAACTTTGCTAAAATGATTAGATCAATTTTAATAGCACGTAATGCTCTACATCATATCATAGTTAAATTCGTTTACAATGGGTTCATCTAGACGATATTCGTCAAATGACGATATCAGCTCCTTTGACGATCTTGATACGTCATTAGATAGAGCTTTGAATCATGCATCTAATAATCTTTTTGGTTATTCTCATAGTATAGACAGTTCACGCCAGAGTACTCACAGCTCTAGTGGAGCGATCCCATTAACAAATTATCCAGGGAAAAGAAGCAGTATGGATATCATGGATGATAGCGACGATGACTTGCCACTTATTGGAAACTCTCATCAGAGTAGGTCACTTTTATCGCCAACAACGTCACTCAACGATAATATGGTCTTGGGAAGTAGGCCCACTAGTATACGTCGCAAATGTATCGAGTTTGCAAGATATATCAGAAACGAGTATAATCAGCTTATAATGCGTAGCAAAGGTGAGGAAAGTGATCGTTTGGACTCTGAAAGGTATATTTCACCTCGAAATAACATAAAATCTGGAACAAGATCCTATACTACTAATGCCATTTCCAATGCTAAATACAACCCTATCACATTCATCCCAGTCATACTATACGAGCAATTCAAGTTCTTTTTTAATTTATATTTTCTTTTAGTTGCATTATCCCAAATTGTTCCTCAGTTAAGAATTGGGTACCTTTCATCTTACATTGTTCCACTTGCTTTTGTTTTAACCGTCACTATGATGAAGGAAGCAGGTGATGATATTCAAAGACGTAGACGTGATAGGGAACAGAACTGTGAGTTATATGAAGTTCTTAATCATACTTCGTTATCCCAGGATATAAAACATGTCCAATCCAGAGACTTAAAAGTGGGTGACCTAGTAAGAATACATAAGGATACAAGGATTCCAGCGGATATGGTCTTATTACAATCATCTGACCCCACTGGTGAATCATTTATAAAGACGGATCAGTTGGATGGTGAAACTGATTGGAAATTAAGAATCGCTTGTCATGCAACACAATCTATTACAAGTGTAGATCATTTGGTGAATAATATATCTATTATAGTTAATAAGCCTACAAAATCGATTCATCATTTTAATGGTAAATTGATTCATCATCCTCAACAACAAGCTGGATCAGTTAGTCCCTCAAGTAATAACCAAACATATGCCTTAACTGTTGATCAGACATTATGGGCTAATACAGTGTTGGCATCTGGTACGGCCATTGCCATGGTTGTATATACTGGTATTGAAACAAGACAGCTGTTAAATACTACGAAATCTGGTGTGAAAACTGGTTTATTGGAACTAGAAATAAACAGTTTATCGAAAATTTTATGTGTTGTTGTTTTCTTGCTTTCGGTGGTTTTAGTATTAGCACATGGTTTCCCTTTGAAAAAGACTTGGTATATTGATATCATGAGATTTTTAATCTTGTTTTCTACTATTATACCGGTATCTTTAAGGGTTAATCTTGACTTAGCAAAATCTGTTTACGCATCACAAATTCAAAAAGATCAAGAAATAGCTCAAACAATAGTTCGTACTTCTACTATCCCAGAAGACTTGGGAAGAATCGAATATTTATTAAGTGATAAAACTGGTACATTAACACAAAATGATATGGAAATGAAAAAATTGCATCTAGGTACTGTTAGTTATGCTGGGGATTCTTTGGATATTGTAACAGACTATGTGGGAAAAATGAATATTTCCAATGATAGTATGAAAAAGAGAGATTTGAGTTCAAAAGTCTGTGATATCATTTTAACATTAGCATTGTGTCATAATGTCACTCCAACATATGATGATGAAAATGACCTTGGAAATGTTTCTTATCAAGCTGCATCCCCGGATGAAATTGCAATAGTTAAATTTACAGAGCTGGTAGGTTTGAGGTTATTCAAAAGAGATAGAAATTCCATTTCTTTATTTCATTTAGCAACAAGCCAACAAATGGATTTTGAGATATTACATATCTTCCCATTTAACTCTGATACAAAAAGAATGGGTATTGTAATTAGAAATGTCCAGAAGGATGAGATCTGGTTCTTACAAAAGGGTGCTGATACTGTGATGATTAACATTGTTAATTCAAATGACTGGCTAGAAGAAGAGACAAGTAATATGGCAAGAGAAGGATTAAGAACTTTAGTTATCGGACGTAAGAAAATCAGTAATGCTTTATATAAAGATTTCCTTGATAATTACAATAAGGCATCTTTATCTATGCAAGATAGAGATATTGCCATGCAGAAAATTATTAGTCATTATCTTGAACAAGATTTAGAGTTACAAGGATTGACCGGTGTTGAAGATAAATTACAAGAAAATGTTAAGACATCGATTGAATTGTTAAGAAATGCTGGTATCAAAATATGGATGTTAACCGGTGATAAAGTGGAAACTGCAAAATGTGTTGCTATTAGTGCAAGATTGATATCAAGAGGACAATATGTTCATAATATTACAAAAGTTAGTCACTCAGATGTTGCCCTCAATCAGTTGGAATATCTTAGGTCAAATCCTAATTCCTGTCTTCTAATTGATGGTGAATCTTTAGGTGTCTATATGAAACATTATAGAAAAGAATTCTTTTCTGTTGCTTTACGTTTGCCTTCTGTTATTGCGTGTAGATGTACACCCCAACAAAAAGCAGATGTAGCTTTGGCAATTAAAGAGATTACCGGTAAAAGAGTTTGTTGTATTGGTGATGGTGGTAATGATGTTAGCATGATTCAAAGTGCTGATGTCGGTGTAGGTATTGTTGGTAAAGAAGGAAAACAAGCTTCTTTGGCTGCTGACTTTAGTATAGATAAATTTTGTTACTTACTGAAGTTACTATTATGGCACGGTAGAAATTCATATAAAAGGTCAGCAAAATTGGCACAGTTCATTATACATAGAGGGCTCTTGATTTCAGTTGCTCAGGCTGTGTACTCCATATCATCTGCCTTTGAACCGTTAGCTCTATACAAAGGTTGGTTAATGGTTGGTTACTCGACTTTATATACAATGGCTCCGGTTTTTTCGTTGACATTAGATTGTGATATTGATGAGCATTTAACAAAGTTGTATCCGGAATTGTACCAAGAATTGACTTTAGGAAAATCGCTTTCTTTCAAGACATTTTTCATGTGGACTTTTATCTCGCTTTATCAAGGAAGTGTAATACAACTCTTATCTCAGAAGTTTCAGTCTTTAGCCATAGATAAATTTACTGGGATGGTTGCTTTGTCTTTTTCATCCTTAATTTACAACGAGTTATTCATGGTTATTATGTCTATAAACAGGTTTAATAAGACTATGCTTGGAACTATCGTTTGTACATTTCTCATTTACGTTATTTCAGTTCCATTTTTGAGTGAGTACTTTGACCTTGCTTATATGAGCTCTTTTTCATATATTTGGCAATGTGCTGTATTATTGGCAATAAGCTTGTTTCCAGTATGGCTTACAAAATTCATCAATAGAAAATTACGCCCACCAAGTTATGCAAAAGTTCAACAAGATTAGTTATTAAATACCAAGATATTAAGCTGATAAATATATAGAACATTAAATCTTGCATGTTATATCTAATTATTTCACTTAGATAACTCCAAAAATCGTACCTTAGACTCTTGTATTTTCATTCATTCAACTAACACTTTATTTATTGTATGTATCTTCTAATATAAATTGAGAGATATTCAACTCACATAAGGTGATATACAATTTTCAAAATAGTTAAATACCCTTCATTCTGTTTCAGAAACCAGTAGGTATCAAATTCGAGTCTTCCTTATTGAACATTGCTATTTGTTTTAGATCTGAGCCTACCGTGTTCGGCTTTTGCTCAATCACTTTACCGTTTAACGATCATGAAGAACCAATAGAGAATCGAATCGTATACAACAGAACTTCTTGTTACCTAATTTCACGTCTCGTTTACACGTCTTTATTTACAAGGCTTGTCTATACTTTTTGTTTACACGTCTTGTTTACACGTCTTGTTTACATGACTTTATCTACACGTCTTATTGCCAATTCTTTGTTTACATCTCTTGTCTACACGTCTTGTAAGTGTTGTTTACACGTCTGAATTCACGTCTGAATACACGTACACGTCCTGCTTACATGCCATCGTTTGTCCACTTCCAGGTCTTGGATGCATATACCTATATATGAATACTACATGTAAATCATGTGAGCGCCTCTTACAACTTTGCGCTATTTTTACTTTTTAACGGCTTAAGCCAAATCGATATTACTTTTGGCTCCTGCTGGTAAAAAGTGCTGCGATTTATTATGGAAGATCCAAAAATAAGGTAGCAATGATCGTATAAATGCCTATGGCACTTTGCATCAATCGCTCTTTGTATCGTTAACCTTCCAGGCTCAGACATTACTGTGATCAGGGGTTTAGCCCCTATTTTGATGAGATTTCAGATTACCTTATCCCTACCCCTGAGTACTATAAGATGAAAGTAAGAGACGTTATCAGTTTTTAACTTCGTACCCTTATAATAAATACTGCCATATACTGCCATATACTCCCATGTAGTTGCACTTGGTCCTCATTTAAGTGAGACCAAAACTTAGGATCTAAGATTGTGTACATAATTAGCCTTTCCCAACAAGACCCAAATTATGCACCTCGTATAAGCTTTCCGTTTTGAGTAACAATTCTTTGTAACTAGTGAGGTCGGGTTAGTAGCTTTTTTCTAACCTAAGTTGCAACCCACCCGACACTCGCCATATATGCTAAAATCGAGAAATTCTGCTTATGTAATCTCCTAAAATGTCAGATCATGTATTATGATCAACCCATTATTCTGTAACATTGTGGCACAATTACTACACCATACAATTTTTTACGTATTATTTAGATTTAAATTTGTAAATTATAAATACTCAGGATCCCCCAACTACTAAGTGAAAGTTTGTACTACTTTTAATTAATAAAATAAGCTATTCCATCTTTTATACTTATACTACTTGCTAATCATAATGTACACACTCCAATATAAGCCAGTGAATAAAGCTTCATCTGCTTTAGTTTTAGGCTACTTAGCTATATCAGCAACTGTTCCATTTTTATTATCATACAGAGAAACTAATGGCAATAATTATGCTGCCATGAAAGGAACTATAAGTCTTAGATCTCTCTTTAATAAGATTTAAAGATTGTGTCTTTTTTTACTGTTATTGCAGGAGTTTATATTGCATTTTCAATTTTTATGGGAAGTGAGAGTAACGATAAACTACACCAATAGATGTGGTGTTAGTACGATAAGGTTTTTTTTGCATTTTTTGTTCTTTTATTTCATGCTTGCCTAGCATTTATAATATATAGGTTTAATAAATTAATTTCGTGTTTCATTCGATAGAGAGTTGTAGGATATAGAAAGATAACTGGTGGGTTTAGATAGTCATGACTAAAATATGGTGGGGTATGAGTATGAGGTGATCAGGAAATACAAACGGAACAAGAATTATGCGGAATATTCGAACACACAAAAATTGCGAAAAGAAAAAAAAGCCACTGTTATAGTTAGCAATCTGATGATGTTACAAGAGAAGAGTCAAGAATATGTAATGCGTCAAACTCCTAACATAAGCTGATAATGAACAGCGTAAAATAAAGAAGTAAATATATCTCAGAAGCGTACCTCAAATGTAGTATAATAGAGCATTGTCCAGAATGTTTGCCTTTGTGTAATATTAATGGGACCATAAGTACAGAAAGTTCGTCAACTGTTGCATGCACTTCTTAAAGTTCGATATTAATAAGTATATTCAAGTTCTATGTACATATATTCAGTTCTTATCCCAATGGGTGCCTTGAACTAATTGTTTTGGGGTCTTTAATCCTAATGCGGCTTCGAAAATGGTGTTCTTGTTACTTATTGACAAATCACCATTCTTCATTAATTCATTCTTTAAGGTAGAAGCAAGTTTCAATGATTCTTCGTCCTTGAAATCTTTAGGATTGAATTGCAATTCTTCCCATTTACCTTTAACGACTTCGTTGATTCTCTTACCAAACTTTTCTTCATTGATATCCAAAGTAAAGCTTTTTTGCAATAAGAACTTATTTCTTGGAGTTTCATCTAAACTGTTAATTACAGACTTTGGCAAGTGGTATGGATATTTGGACTCAATTAATGCTTCCTTTGCAACAGATGCGACTCTGGAGGTCAAGCCTGGATTTACAGTAGTAGATTTACCGTAAAAGAATGTGCTACCATTTACCTTAGGCGTATATGTTTCAACTGTTAATTTCTTCGAAGGGATAACTGGTGCATCAGAAATTGTGCTCTTCTTTTGATTAAATCTTGGTTTGGAGTCTCTTCTTGGTGGTCTGGCATTTCTATTAGCTACAATTGGTTTTTCAGTAGTATAATTTTCCCTTGGTGTTTTAGCTCTAGCATCCCTTTGCGGCTTGTTTTCTCTAGGACCTCTTGCAGGTCTATCTTCTCTAAACTTCTTGTTGTCACTGTTTCTATTGAATTTCTTAGCATTGTCTTTGAAAGAATTTGAAGCCAACGGATGATCTGCTACTTTCACTTTGACATCTGTCTTTTCTGTAGGAGAACTTGTGCGTTGTGTAGGTTTCTTTAATCTTTTTTCATTTAAAATTGAAGTAGACTTGGCACTAATCTTGTCTATTCTGTTTAACAAATCCGATAAGAATAAAGAATCCTTGGACTCAGTAGAATACAACCTAGTGTTTGCTCTAGACAAACTTCTCCCAAGTGATCTGAACATTCTCCTCTGTTGTATCTTTAAGGTATGTTATCTAAAGACTCTACTACGTTCTCCAAAACTATTTTTTTCAGAGAGCTCAGATTTTTTTCGAATTCTCGATTTCCTAATTGGGAACTTACTGAAATATATTCCAATATTCTTTTTTTTTGAATATTCCATAACTCCTAATAAATTAGAAGATAACGACAATTTATATACTTAAAAAATAGATTACTTGTTGATATTAGTTAAATTTTTTAATTATCGCTCGTAGGATTTAATTTATTCAAGTTTTGTAAAAGTTGCAAAATAAAAAAATAAAAAAGGGAAAATTTTTAATTTTTAAGATTAAATTGTCCTTTGTTGTTCCAATACTCCATACTTATACAATTCCTATTTAAAGTTATCAACAAGAGTACTATATGAGGGTACTACAAACATGTTAAACTCACATCACATCAATTGCGAGAGGGGCGAGGGCAAAGTTTCCTAAGAACATTGAACCTATATTGAAATTCCTTGCATCCATAAAATCTTTTTAAATATTAGTCTAAAATAGAGGAAATTTTTAACCCCACCGATTCTACTTTTGCAACACCTAATTTCTATTTCTCAATTATGCACCTCTTGGATATAACCAAGCATTCCAACTGTATAGTGGGAGACAGCATACCGAGTCCAGCATCATTTCGAAACTATTAACTAATAATGTAGACCTATATCCGACCTATACATTATGTGGGGATGCAAGCTACCGGTTGCTACAATTCTACCACATATAGTCCTGATTATATATATTAGGAATAGTTACCAATAGAAGAAATTGTTCATCATATCTTGAAAACTGATATGCTTTTAACAATTACTCTATTACCACTAAGTACTACCTCGTCTACCGTGTAGTCCCTTTCCATAGTTATTAACGCTGTACCTCCTGTACATAAGAAAAGGTGTGTGTTTATTACCCGCAATTAAGTATAATTTCCAGCCAATGGGATCGCGTATTCCAAGGCCAATTTGTCCTCCGGAGCTACTGAAAAATTGAGAATTGGTTGGTTGTTCGGGCTCAACGACTGGATTGAGATTTTTCATACTTAATTCATTCATAGAATTGATATTTTTTTTTAACACTTAAAGATTTATATATTAATTCTTTATTTAACATTGGAAAGTATATAATGTTGTCAGCTCGTCCTGTTTTACGTACTGCTGCTCGTTCAGCTGCTGCTGTTGCTAGATCTTTAAGAGTTGTATGTATTTTTTTGTTGAATCCAATATAGTGGAATTGCCAATGAATTGTATTTGATTTAAATGAAACTAATAGATTCCGAACGGAATTCGAACTTGGAAACAACAGCATTTCCATTACGCTTGTACTCAGAAACAACTGGTGGAATCAATTGGCACCAAGTGTTACTTTCTTGAATAGCGGAGACTTCCACGTAGAGGAATACAAGATTGTTCTTAATCAATTCAATTTAGGGTTCTTAGGGAAACATTCTCAAGAATAATCTGCTGTTTGTTGATGGAGTAATATACTAACTATATTATAGGCTAGACCAACTCAAGTTGCTTCTCTTCGTTTTGCTTCCGCCAAGGCTGCCCCAACTGAAGTTTCTTCTATCTTAGAAGAAAGAATCAGAGGTGTTTCTGATGAAGCTAACTTAAACGAAACCGGTAGAGTTTTATCCGTTGGGTATGTATTATTTGTTTTATTGGATTCCATCACATACTGATCGATCTCGAGGTCGGATTCGACCAATTGGATTCGATTATTGGTGGACAAGTTTTTCAACAAGAGTAATGTACTAACATAATTATAGTGATGGTATTGCCCGTATTTTCGGTTTAAACAACATTCAAGCTGAAGAATTAGTCGAATTCTCTTCTGGTGTTCAAGGTATGGCCTTAAACTTGGAAGCTGACCAAGTCGGTGTCGTCTTATTCGGTTCTGACAGATTAGTCAAGGAAGGTGAAACCGTCAAGAGAACTGGTAAGATTGTTGATGTCCCAACCGGTCCAGAATTATTAGGTAGAGTTGTTAACGGTTTAGGTCACCCAATCGATGGTAAGGGACCATTAAACGCTTCTTCTTCTTCCAGAGCTCAAGTTAAGGCTCCAGGTATCTTACCAAGAAGATCCGTTTACGAACCAATGCAAACTGGTTTAAAGTCTGTTGATGCTTTAGTCCCAGTTGGTAGAGGTCAAAGAGAATTGATTATTGGTGATCGTCAAACCGGTAAGACCACTGTCGCTTTAGACACCATCTTAAACCAAAAGAGATGGAACGACGGTGCCGATGAATCTAAGAAGTTGTACTGTGTTTACGTCGCTGTTGGTCAAAAGAGATCTACCGTCGCTCAATTAGTTCAAACCTTAGAACAAAACGATGCCTTAAAGTACTCCATCATTGTTGCTGCTACTGCTTCTGAAGCCGCTCCATTACAATACATTGCTCCTTTCACTGGTTGTGCTATTGGTGAATGGTTCAGAGACAATGGTAAGCATGCTTTGATTGTCTACGATGATTTATCCAAGCAAGCTGTTGCCTACCGTCAATTGTCATTATTATTAAGACGTCCACCAGGAAGAGAAGCTTACCCAGGTGATGTTTTCTACTTACACTCTAGATTATTAGAAAGAGCTGCTAAGATGTCTGACGCTTTAGGTGGTGGTTCTTTAACTGCTTTACCAGTTATTGAAACTCAAGGTGGTGATGTCTCCGCTTATATTCCAACTAACGTTATTTCTATTACTGATGGTCAAATTTTCTTGGAAGCTGAATTATTCTACAAGGGTATCAGACCAGCTATTAATGTCGGTTTATCTGTCTCCCGTGTCGGTTCTGCTGCCCAAGTTAAGGCCATGAAGCAAGTTGCCGGTTCCTTAAAGTTGTTCTTGGCTCAATACAGAGAAGTTGCCGCTTTCGCTCAATTCGGTTCTGATTTAGATGCTTCTACCAAGCAAACCTTAAGCAGAGGTGAAAGATTAACCCAATTATTAAAGCAAAAGCAAGCTGCTCCATTAGCTGCTGAAGAACAAGTCCCAATCATCTACGCTGGTGTTAACGGTTTCTTAGATTCTGTTCCAATTGAAAGACTTGCTGAATTCGAAGAATCTTTCAAGGCCCACTTACAAGCCAACGAAACTGAAATCTTAGATGCCATCAGAGTCAAGGGTGAATTATCTAAAGAATTATTAGAAAAGTTAAGATCTGTTACTGAATCTTTTGCTAGCTCTTTCTAAATAAGAAAGTCTAACATTCTATGATTCTTTCAACTTTTATGATCTTTGTTTTCTTGTAATTTAATTCTTAGAAGACATGAAATGTTTATTTTATTAGATGACTCAATTAGGCATTGCTTTTTGATTTTGAGAAGAATTCAAAAATAAGAAAAGAATTTTTATTTGAATAAATTTATGTATTCCGTTTAATCTTATTGTAGTACGTGTAGCCTAGATGTTTTGTGTGGGAGACGGTCGGAGAAGAATTAGGAAAGTCCGCGTTGTAAAAAAATTGTGGGAATTAAATGTTTTCGTATTGATAGCGGTTAATTATTAAATGGCCAGGTCAAAGAAGACGTCCAAGATCATTGATCTATCTGGAACAGATAAGAAGGCTTCAGATAAGTTTGAAATAAAAAATTATGATTATGGAGTGGAGCAGAATAATGAAGATGTGCAATTCGAAAAAGACCTAGATTATTTATTGAATGATCAATTGACAGGTGAAACGAGTAATGAAATAGTGTTGAATGAAAGTAAGGAATTCAATTTTGACATTGCTAATGTTTCTACTGACTCTGGATCAAAGAAGAAAGGCAAGAAGAAATCCAAAAAGATAAATATTGATGCCATCACTGAAGATATGAACGATATCGTGTTTTCTAGTAACGATGAGGGATCTGATACAGAATTAAAAGAAGAGGTAAAGGCTAAAGTAAAAATCATGAATGAAGTTTTGGAAAAACAGCCTGTAACCTCTAATAAAATTAAGAAGTCAAAAAGTAAAAAAGCACCATCAAATTTAATAGAGGGTGAAAAGTACCACGAAAATGGTGATTCAGAAAATAAAAAATCAGAGATCAGGGAAAATGATGCTGAATTTTCTAAAACTGGTAAGGAATTAAGTCCTGAAACTGATAAAAATCGAAAGAAAGATCCAAAGAAGAAGAGCAAATCTCTGAAGAAAAATGAAGAAACACCAAAACACCAGAATGAATTGAAATCAAAATCCAGTAGTAAAGCTAAACAAAACATTAAGGAAGAAGAGAGAACTTTAGAGACTGAATCGGAGAAACCAAAGACCAAGAAGAAAAACAAGACCCCCAAGGACAAAAAAGAGCCTCATATAGATCAACCTAAAGCTGACAAATTAACTATCAAACAAAAATATGAAGATAGTCAAAGGGACGTTGAGGAATTGACAGAGGATCCATCAAATGCAGCAACTGGTGCAAAGAAATCAAAAAAACGCTCTATGAAGAAGTCTAAATCAGGGGCCACATCAGATGCCACAGAGTCTTTGAAAGACGAATTGAAAGTGGAAAATATAGAACCCCAAGATGTGCTAGAAGACAAGAAGGAGATTGAGAAAAAGAAGAAAAAACCAAAAAAGAAGAAACAAACGAAAAGAGAAAAAGAGGAAGTCTTAGATGAAACACCAAATAAAAAATCAGAGAATGTTGCAGATAAAGATTCTATTAGTGAAATTGAGAGTGAGAATAAAGACGAAGCTACATCAGATTCAGAAGATCTTATGGAGCCAAATGGAACCTTTAAATTACTTGACAATCTTCCGGACTTGGAGGAAAAAAGTGATTTGAATCTATCTGAATCATCAGAAGGGAGAATAAAATCCCCTAAACCAGGTTATTTTAAAATTGACAGTAAAAATAGCAAGAGTCATGATAATTTGAATTCTGAGAGCGAATTTCTTGGAATTAAATTAAAGTCTGTGAAGCATAGTGGATCTTCCAAACTAACTGATTCTTTACAAGAATTACCTGCGCTTAAAACCATTATTGGATTATCTAAGGACCAGATATTGAAATTAAATTTAACTGATGTAAAAATTAAAACCATTGTGTCCTCCACTTCAAAATCAAAATATACTTCGATTCTTTTAAACTTTGTGTTGAAGAACTCTCATGACTTATTCGAAAATCCCATAGAAAAGGAGATGTTTATCTCCCTTTGCATAAATGTGGCTCTTTATGAGTCCCACGGATTCAAAAAGTATACCGACACCAACCCTAAAATCCTTGAAATAATTGACCGCTTTGATGAATTCAAACTTGAGAATACTAGATCTAAATATACTCCATCTACAAAAAACGTACACAAGAATGATTATGACTATACCATTCTTTCATTTATTGGACACGTTATATTATGGGCTGTACATCAGAAAGACTCCAACAATGCTCCATTATTCTGCAAATTATCTGATATACATATGTCAAATGATGAAGTATTAAAGAATATAGGTGGAAGCTACCTTTGGGATAAGTTAAAACGTCATAATACCATCAATTCAAAGAGATGGAAGCATATCATTAAGTTTAGACAACATTTCACATTGGATGAAGACCAGTTTGTCTTAATCGTTAGGATGATGAAATTGGGCAATGAAAAATGATATTCAAAAGCTCAATAATATTAATTTTAATTATATAGTCTACATATACATCTTTGCAACTATTAATCTTGCAAGTATTAATCTTCTATGTCGTATTAAGCGAATTTTATTTATTCGAATTTGCGAAAATGATCTCAAAGGTTCCATATTATCTTATATAGTGAATCCTTAGTTTCTAGTTGAATAAAATGTGCTTTGAGCTCATTGTGTTGAAAAAAGAATGGTTTTTGTATCATGAATCGTCTAGTGATAGTCTCAAATATCTAACTGGTTTGATGAATAAGGGTTATGATAAAGCTAGAATAAAGTATGGGGTTATCAAATCATACAGAGTTAAAAATACAGGTTCATTTCTAGATGATTTTCAAATAAGAGACACTGAAGATTTTGCTTTACTCTTGTTATTAGGACCTGAAGAAATCTTTCGAGATCTAAAGGATAAAGACAACTTTTCAAGAGATTTCTTGAGAATTTCCCAAGATCTCGGAGATATGTATAATTGTGATATTCCTGATAAGTATTCAAAACTTTTTAATGTGAATTTGAATGATCTCAAAGTTAATGTGGTAAATCCAGACTATGAGGTGGATGAATCAGTAGTTGGACGTGTTCTTAATACAGCAGGACTCAAGAAATATTCTCAAAATGGAAAATTTACGGAAGAATTAGAGCTAACAGCATTCACATCCTTTTCTCGTGGTAGTGGTCCGAAAATGCTAAATTTGATTATAGATATTCTAAGAAATAGAAACACTAACCCAATATTTACCGAATTGCCAACTCAAAATGCAAAAATCAAATTACATGCAGAAGTTATAACACAACACAATTTGGTAGATTATTATACTAGGAAATGCGATTTTGAGATCTCAGACAAAGAAACGGTTTTAGTACGAGTTACTCCAGATGGTAGGTTAGAAGATTGTCCATTCGAGGATAATATAATGGCATCAAGAGACTTTACAATAACTTTTTTACATCGTGATATCCAGATATGAACTTTTCTATTTTATTTTGAGATATATACATATGAAATGTTAAACCTATAATTTACTTGACTCAGTAGATAACCATTCGTAAATAGTAGTAGCATCGTTTCTAGCCCAGTTTGCCTTAGCTGTAATGCTATCTAAAGAACTTGCCAAACTTTGATCATATCCCTTAGTTTCTTTACCTCCAAAGAATTTTTCAACTTCCTTCTTTTGCTCAAAAGTAGAGAATCCAGTAGTCGAAAGGGTAACCATAGTTCCTAACATACTTGAAGTTGGAGGAAATATTTCATAGATTTCATCCCACTTGGATACAAGCCAATTCCATAATTTTGTAGTACCAACCTTTTTGTTTCTCATACTAATCATTGGCTTATAGATATCTTGCGGTTTAATAATATCAGCTTTTAATAAGAAGCCAAGAGTCTTGTCTAACAAATCAGCATCAGTAAAACTACCTAAAGCCCTAAGAGCATCCATTCTTTCTTCAATAGACTTGGAATTTCTATAAATGTCAAAAAGCTGATCAAAGGTAGTACTGTCACCAGTCTTGGCTACAGTAGAGAAGATCGAACTTCTTAAGTTAGGGTTAATTGAAGACTTATCTCCCTTGATAAAGCTGGAGAATGCAGTCTTTGCATATTGAACGACTTCTTCATGATCGGCAGAAGCAGCAGCAGAGAACAATCTTGTCTTTAAGTTTTCTTCTGCAAAAGTATCCTTATCAGTGAATTCCCAACCAATAGATTTTAATTTTGGACCAACTAAGTTAACGATAAACCTATTCAATAATTTAATAATATCAGTTGTTTCATACTTCATTGCGGCCTTAATAGCACTGATTCTGTTTAAAATCTCACTCCAAACAACATAGTTTGACTCGTTTGACCAACTTTTAACTAAGTTTAATAAGTCAGCACTTGAAATATAACCAGATGCAGCTAAAGAACCAGCATCAGCAACAAGACCTGTACGGTCTTCAACCGATAATTTACCATTTTCACCTGCTTTTCCTAATTTGAACCAACGTTCGCTCTCATAAGCAACACGGTAAATTCCAGCTTGCTCACTGTTGAATTTATAAAAATCATCATCTGGCAATTTAATACTGGTAGCTCTTTCATTTAAAAGTAATGAATCATCAATACCGTCGGAAGTTCTCAAAGCTAAAAAGATTGGATAAAGTAATTTATCTTCTTCAGGTTTCACGTCACCAGTAGCTAAGAATCTGTTCTGAGTAACCTTTATTTCACCGTCTTTTTCATTAACAGTAACAACTGGGAAACCGACGTGTTTGGTCCAAATATCCATAACTTCATTAACATTCTTTCCACTAACTTCAGAAATGGATGCCCATAAATCAGAAGTTTTAGTGTTACCCCATTTATGTCTCTTTAAGTAGTGGGAAACACCCTTGATGAAAACGTCTTCACCAATCCATCTGGAAATCATCTTCAATAATGCAGATCCCTTAACGTAAGATATAGCATCAAAAATTTGACTAATTTCGTCAGTTCTCTTAACTTCTACTTCAACAGGATGAGAAGCTCTTAAAGCATCTAAACTCAAAGCTTGTTGCAAAGTCTCTGAGACATAACCCTCCCAAACTTTCCATTCAGGGTATAATGAGTTACAAGCATACCAAGACATCCAAGTGGCAAAACCTTCGTTTAACCATAAACCATCCCAGAAATCCATAGTTACCAAATTACCGAACCATTGATGTGCTAATTCATGCATAACTACTTCAGTAACTCTTTGTTTAGTGGTGGCATTGGTGTTTTTAGGATCAATAAGTAAATCGACAGTTCTATACGTAATTAAACCAAAATTTTCCATTGCACCAGCTGAGAAATCGTGAATAGCAACCATATCACATTTTGGAAGAGGATATGGAATATCAAATTTCTTCTCAAAGAAATCAAGAGTTTTAGCTGCAATATAGGCGGAATATTCACCTAAGTGTTCAGAACCTGGGGTTGCATACACCTTAATTGGAACCCTGTGTTCATGGGTTTCAACATACTTCAAATCACCAACAATGAATGCTACTAAATAGGTGGACATCAATGGTGTTTTGTTGAAAGAAACCTTCTTTTTGTTATCACCCAATAATTCAGTCTCCTTAACATCCATATTGGATAACGCTACTAAGTCCTTGTCACAGATAAGAGCTATAGTAAATTCAGCCTTAGCTGCTGGTTCGTCGTAACAAGGGAATGCTCTCCTACAATCAGTTGATTCCATTTGAGTAGTGGCTAAGTATTTGGTTACACCATTTTCTTCGTAAGAAGATCTATAGAACCCAGCCATCTTATCGTTCAATTCACCAGTGAATTTAAGATACAAACTGATTTTAGAGCCTTCTACAAAGTTATCTTTGAAGGTGAGGGTGGTGGTCTGTCTGTCTTCATCACGGGAAACTGTGTCAACTTCAATACCATTAAGCTTCACTTCGTGGATTTCTATGTCCAATACATTCAATGAGATATAGTTGGATTTTTCAATGACTGCAAATTCGATGGTTTCTTCACCATTAAATGTGAACCCATCAAATACTGGCTCCAATGTCAAATCGTAGTGAAGTGGCTTAACATTACCAGGTAATATCTCCCTACCTTCAACAGCTTGGGAAGAATGTGTAGAGTTTCTTTGAATACACATTTTAGTTAACAATTGTATTTCGTTACAGAAGAAGAAAACAATATATATTTGGTGGCAAACTTATCTCAAATGCACAGTGCGACAAACTGAAACTATTCATTGCTTTATTTAAGCTGGAATATAAAATATAATACACGTTAAGTGTTGTCGGTAAAATTTCCAAGTAGTGCCGTTGATGGCAATGGCTGGCGAAATATCTATATAATTGGTTCTTAACGTGCAAGTAGCCGTAATCGAGAACCATAGAGAGCCACTTACTCCTATGTGATACCGATTTTGGTGCCTTTTACTAGAACTACTGGGGCCGTTCGCTTCCGTTTACTGCCGAGCACCTTGCTGGCACTAAGGCAGACCCTACCAGCGAGAGTAGCCGGGGGCAATTTTGGGCTTATATACAGAATATCTACATGAATTCAATATGTATGAAGAACGTACCATTTAAATGCTATTAGCTAAAATATATATACGACACTAACGAGTGCCTTCTGCATAAGTCAGAGTCATGAATTACGCGGTTCTTTGTATCAAATGAATTCCGCTGTCACTTTCTACTGGGTCGCTTATTTCGCCAACATTCAATCCAAACGCAGCTTCTTCAAAAGATGGTTGCATTTGACCTTTGGCAAAGAATCCCAAGTCACCACCTTGAGCATGCGACAGACAATCACTTTCTGTAGTTGCCAATTCACTTAACTTAGTCTCGCCGCTAAGAATTTTTTTCTGATAACCTTTAATAATCAGAATAGCTTCATCTCTTGTTCTAGTGATTCCATCTGGGGATTTCCAAGACTTAGGCTTTCTCGATTGATTGTGCTTTACCAATAAATGAGATGCACGTACCTTTCCATTATTTCCAACTACAGGCTTGTTACCCTTGCTTTTAAATTGTGCCAAATACTCTTTTAACTTATCTTCATTACTTCCAAATGGTGGTTCCCAAGATGATTCTTTAGTTCCTTGGTTCAAGAAGTATTCTCTATTATATGTTTGGGATATACGGATAGTCCATCCTGGTGGTAAACCTGTTTCTGTCTCAGACATTGTGATAAAATATTAACAATTGTAGTTTATTAAAGATGGAAATGAAAATGTCATTAATTTAACAGAATATAACACAAAACCAATATAGATGCAAATTAGATTTAATCTTTAGATTAAAACCAAAAAGATGACGTTGACTATAAGGTCTTAACTAGGGCTACTTAATATCCCTTAAAATATGATGCAACTCATTTACATTAAATATATTAAAGGAAAATTTGTTAGCTTTAACCCATGTATCTCTACAGTGCTAAATGTATACATAAATGTTATCTTAGCTATATACCTTTTATTAGCTACTGATTTCTAATTCTAAATTATCTGTCAAGCTTATACGTAGCTCTATCTTACACTGAATTGCTATTTCTTACACGAATGTGTGTCTAACAGTCTAGAATGCCAAAAATTAAATATTCTTCGATTTCATGGCTTCTTTAACCTGATTATATACCACATCAACAGGTTGGTCACAACGTACAGATACAACTTTACCTTGCTTTTTGAAGTAATCGACAACTGGCATTGAGGTTTCAATGAAAGTTCTAAATCTCTTCTTAATACTCTCGACATTATCATCGGTTCTGCCACTTGTTTTACCTCTTTCTAATAACCTTTCTAACATAACATTTTCAGGACATTCAAAGAACAATGTGAATGCTGATTTCGAGATTTGCTCCTCAAATGTAATAGCTTGATCCATCTTTCTTGGGAAACCATCTACCAAGAATCTTTTAGAACCGCTTTTATAGCCATCCTTAATGGCTTGTTCCAATAAAGCAATAGTGACTTCTTGTGGAACGATTAAACCATCTTTGATGTATTGTGCAATTAACTCTCCATATTTGGAACCTTTTCTGTTTTGTTCGGCACGTAACAAATCACCTGCTGATAAATGGACAAATCCATGATCATTAACAAGCTTGGCACATTGAGTACCTTTTCCAGCACCTGGACCCCCCAAAACAAAAATGACTGAAATTTCACCATCAGCAAAAGCTGGCGATTTCATTTTTTCAGGCTCAATAGCTGACTTTGGTTCATCCTTGTTATAAAGAGAAGTAGCGATGGTAGTACCTAAAGCCAAAATACCTAATCCAATAAGGATCTTACCTTTACCTTTAGCATTTGGAGGAGGTGGAGGAGGAGGTGTAGATTTGGAAGAGTTGAATCTTGCAGCACCACAGAAAACCAAAGAAGATCTTACAGAAGGTCTAGCAAAGCTTCTTGTCAAGTACTTGCTACTTCTTGGAATAATGAACGACATTATATTCTAACAACTGTATGTACGAAAAATTGATCTGTTTATAAACAATCTCGAATAAAAAAAAATCGTTCCGATTTCATATCGATTAATATTGTGAACTCCTTGGGTCGTTCTAGTACAATATTCCTATATTTATATTAATTTAACAATAACAATATATAATCAATTATATATCCTAAGAAGAATATTGCTTAAGCTTTTCATCATTAAATCTCCAGTATTTACCGTTAAGTTCCTTTGACCATCCCTTTGTAGAGAGGTTCGCATAAACTGTGGCAGGTACATCCGGGTGTAACAATTCTTTGTTTTCATGTAAGTCCTTAAACCTCTTCAATGCTTCTGGAGTCATATTCTTTCCGAAATTATCTCTAATGTCGTTCTGCATGCTGGTATCCACAACACCAGGTGCAATAGAGATTGCGCTAATGCTTGGTTCTTCAGCTGCCACGCTTGTAATGTATTGATTCAATGCAGCTTTAGAGGAGCAGTATGCTCCCCATGCATCGTATGCACTGACAGAAGCACCAGACAGTACTGCAATAATGTTACCGTGTGATTTACGTAATTCTGGGATTGCTTTGGCAATTAAGTCCACCACAGAGAAGAAGTTGATATCAAAATGCTTTTTCCATTTGCCTATATCAGCTTCACTGACATGAGCAACAGGATCCAAAACACCTGCATTAGCAATAATAGAGTTGACCAGACCAAATTTTTCTATAGCTAAGTTGATGGATTTCGTGGAAGTCTCTGGGTTGCATACATCTCCAACAACAATTCCTACTCTGTCTTCACCAAATTCTTTTAAAAGTGATTCTAAGCTGTCTTTGCTTCTGGCGATAGCAACCAACTTATTATTAGGACTGCTATTCAAAAGTATCTTAGCAATTGACAATCCAATACCTAATGTGTTAATCATTCAAGCCATTATAAGAACGAATATTCAAGATCAAACATACCTCTGGAAGCTCCTGTTAAAATAACGACGTGTGACATAATATAGAGTAATAAATAATTTATGAAATTAGTTAGTTTTAGTTTAGTGCGCTTGGTATTTAAAATATTCCGGACAAAAGAATGCTAAATAACGACATCAGTTCCTTCATGTTCCGAATTAACCGATTAAATATAGATGAATCAACTATGTTCCAGTTAATAATCTAGTCGGATTTGGTGATCTAAATTTTATTTGTTTAATATTTTATTTGGTACTTATGAGAATGTTGTCTCTTCACTTGAATTTAGTAGAGTAATTCTATTTAATGCTAAAGTAATAAAATACTGGCGATTACTTTCTTTAACCCCTCATAATTTCTAGCATTATTCTATCAAAGAAGCAGAAGAGATACCCCCTTAGTATATATTATTAAGAACTCTAGAAAGTACCTTTAAAATATTAAATATTGAACTTAAGTCCTTATATGTCTATAAATATAATCGTACATCTTGAGAATGTTCAATGTAGCAAACTGCTGGATAAAAGTTCATAACCGCAGTTTAAGTTCACGTCAAAAATACGAAAATGATATGAACCCCGTACGATGAAATTATGTTAAATGAATTGCATTTTTGCAATATTAATAGTATTGAATAACAATTGCCATATGTCGATTGTCAAATTGATAAAATGTAGGCTGCTTATATGAGGTTCCCTAGAAGAATACGAGCGAAGATTCGGTTTTCTCACCAAAGTTATATTCACAGTAATATAGAATTGCTATATTAGTGGAAATTCAAATAAGGTAAGTAATAAATTATAATTAACCAATATCTTAGATAAGGATTACCAGAATGGAGTATTTAGCATTCTTATTAGATTGCAACAAACCACCAAGGAAGTCGAAAGTTGTAATGACAGTTGTCTTGCATGCATGATGCAATTTCCATTAATTATAATGGATCAGTATTAATCTAAGCTAAATTAGTCAAAATTAACACGATTATGGATCATGTTGAGCCAATAAATTAGGCATACCCCAACAAGAATAACCCATTGATTTTGCTATATAGCAAACACCTTCAGTTTCAATACCATCATATCCTTCAAGTCTATCCCAAGTAGTTCCAATGATGTAATTAGTAGGGAATATGACTCCCTGTTTATAAATTATGGACTTTGCAAAAAGTATTGCACCACCTACTGAGTCCAACTCCACTAAATGATTCACCTTTTTAACAATATCGTTTATAGGCTTATTGTTATTTTCGTCATAGAAGGTTTGAAAATGAAACATTTTGCCTTGTACATCCTTAGGTACATAATCCCAAGTGTCCCATTCACCTTTATCCATTTTCTCCAACTGCAAATTTGTTGGCTTAGTTCTTTGACCTCTCCAAGAATTTTTATCGTAATCCTGATTACCACCCCTAATGATTCTTGGTACAATGATATCCTTACCAGAACCTATAAAGTGATGTATCATATCTGGATGTTCTATCTTGATAATATCAGAATCGATAAATAAAGTATATTTCTCATCTTTCAATGAATTGAACAAACTAAAATTACGTACTCTTGCAATTTGCCTACGTCTCAACCTCTGGATCATATCATTATGTCTGTTTTCCCTACTGAAACCCTTGAAGTCTTTCTCAATAAAAGGTGCTTGAAGTAGTGTTACTTGATTCACAGTGATATTAGTAGAATTGTCGAAATAGTGATCAAAAAATTGTTCAATCCTTCCCAACTCTTCATCTGAACTCACTAACAAACTCAAACTTATCAAACTTGGGTTATAATTAAAAGACATAATTGTATCGAATAAGTCTTTGAAAGTTCTATCTTTACCAAAAGACGTACCATCAAGAATATTTGATACAATCAATAAGGTATTCTTTTCTGACTCACTAACAGGAATATTGGACTTATATTCAATTTTGCTGTAATCAAATTCCGTCTCATTAAAGCTTGTTTTACTGAAATTTGGTTGTGAGTAATATCTACTTATTGCTTGTATTGACTGGTGTTTAAAGACAGATGGGTTGAACAATGATAATGTACAAACGACGAAAACAAGGGCTATCACTAAGCGTAGTGCCAGGAATCTGAACCTAAATTGATTAACTGGCATTTTTAATTGCAAACGATAAAAAGCTTTAAGTTCAAAGTATATGTGACTTTTGGAAGAATGGAAATAAAGGTTGGGAATTAAAACATATGGCAAACTCTTCAGAATGTTAAAAATAGCAGAATCTCGTATGTCTTATTTCATTGCAATCATGCATGTATTCTCATGCGCTCGAATGCCGAATTTGTCGCAGTGCATATTCATCCCCAAAGTAGGGTATCGTGCATGGTTTATTCTAATCAAGAGTTCACATACTCTAATTGTGAACTTAGCATTAGTAGTACAAGGGCTAAATGTGGCCTTTAGTATAGTTTTTTTGGGGAAAAAGGAGGGCATCTAACTAAAAGCTTTTTAATGAAGCATCAATTTTGCAGTACACGTGGGTTGAATGTATACAGTTTACGAGTCCCATTGTCTGGCTACATAAATACAAACAAATGTTCTTGTTTTATTCTAAAACAAACATGTCTTTTCCAGCTTTTATTAATATCCTCTTTATTTTAACACGAAGGTTATGGAGTAAGGCTTCTATCCATTTTAGTTATTATTTGCTTCTGTCAAGGAAAATGTGCTTATTAAGCTGAAAATAGAAAACTTTAAATGTGATTTCCTTTGAACTACGTAAAAATGAAATACCATTTTTTCATCTAAAGCATTTTTTTTGCCAAGATGTCAAATATACGTCTTTTTAGTAGATAAGGGACTAATAACTCTTATGTATATAAGAGAACTTGGCTAACTTGGCAGAACTCAAAAGAGTAATTAAAATGAATTTTAACTTTGTTCTATACAAGCTCATTTCCTCTCATTTGCATATGCATGGTCTCAATATTTTGATGTCTGTATTTTTTTTTTACATTTGAACAACCCTCTAACAGAATTGTTCAGACAGCACATATCAAACTAGTAAAATGCACAATATGTTAAAATCCTAAATTAAAAAATTTCCATATCTTGTATTAAAAATCATTATTAGCGCGCTTATATTTTTGCAATAGGCTTATATTAGGCGGTTCTTAAGCCAATATCTACATTTTGGTATCTTAACTAGACATGTATTTATGTTAATTATTTATGCAATCACAATACCAATCAGCATAGCCGAAATTTCAAGTTTTAAGTTATCGTGCATTGTTCAATGAAAAATGCGAATAGAATAATAGGCCTGTCAAGAATGAGGCAAATGCAAAAAAGCTTAAATCATAGTTGACAGTTTTCTACGGCTTAGCAGGGGTAATCCTACTTTTACATAGTGCTTGAAACTTCATACTATAGCAATATTAACTAATCGATATTTCTTACTTATATAGTACTCCTGTCGAAAAACAAATTACTAAGGGCCATATTATTATTACTTCCTTGCATTACTTAAGTATTACCCGGTGATGCAGTCCCTTTAATATACAGGAGGGTTTCATCCACTTAAAATTTTTATATTCAAAAAGGTCAATCTTGTTGAAGAATATTTAGTGGTAGATCAGTTTGAGTAATGAATTTTGTGTTTTAAATAAAGCATTAGTAAACCAAGCTAGTAAGTCTAAAGTAAATCATTATAAATTTTAGTAGTTACTATATTCCTATTAAACACGTAGATTTAAAAGTATTAGGAGAGGTTTTCTTAATAAGTCCGGGTAGTGATAGTACATCATGTTTGATGTACTATCTTTTCCTCTAGTATCCTGACAATGGTCCCTAGATGGGGGCTTGAGAGAAAACCACAAAACCACAATTTTTTGAAGAAGATAAGCACAACTTACCCCTACTTGGTTCCAGGAAGTTAACAAATAATATTATTTATTCTGTAACAAGTTATTAGATCTTCATTGTCTACTGACCCTTTATGCATCTATTTCCCTTACAATTATTTTTTATAATATTTTGACACAAAAGAAAATCCAAATAATGCAAATTGTTTCGTCTAATATTACCAAAACTTTTACGAGCACAAAGCCTTCTAGATATAACTAAAGAGCTAATTTAATGAAGGGTATTCGCTTGATTATTATGTCATATATATGCTATATAACAGCTTGTAGAAAGAAGTACAATTTAATACTATATATTGATGATTTTTTTTTTATTAATTTTAGTAATTAGTCTTTCTGTTCCAATCTAAGTCATGTCTTTCTCATTATTATAAAAATTACAATTGTCAACTTGTCAACTTGTCAACTTGTCAACTTGTCAGTTAACCCAATATTTAATATTGTAATCTGACAGTTTTAGTCGAATCTGTTAGAATCTAAAATTTAGACAAGATCGCACTTCTAAAGTTATGGTTGATGTTTTTACAGAAAATGCATTTATATTTGCTATCGTTTATTCAATGGAAGCTAAAAATTTTATATAAGAGGAAAAGAAGATTCATAATTTCATTAAAGCTTTGATGAGTGACCTACTAAATGTGCTCCACCATCAACTGGGATAACCGTACCGTTAATATAACGTGATTGCTTAGAGCATAAGAATAAAGCGATATCTTGAATATCTTCCTTCTCACCTAATCTTCCTTTAGGGTTCGATGCGATCATCATTTCACCAGCAACTTCCAAAAGACCATTTGACATTTTAGTTGGGAAGAAACCTGGAGCTAATGAATTGACATTAATATTCCTTGGACCTAACATAATTGCCAAATTCTTACCCATGTGAGTAACACCTGCCTTGGAAGCTAAGTATCCGAAAGTACCAACTGGGTCTGCACAAACCATGGATGCAATCGAGGACATGATAATAATTCTAGAAGGATCTTCAGGAGTACCAGATTTCTCTAATATAGGAGCAAATAATTGAATTGTTTGGTATACAGCAACAACATTAAGGTTTAAAACCTTCTTAACTGCAGATGGAGCATGTTCTTCTAATGGAGCACCCCAACTTGCACCTGCGTTCGCAATCAAGATATCCACCTTTTTAACTCTGCTTGATACGTCCTTAAAAAACTTTGTACATTGATCTTCATCAGCTAAGTCATATGCAACAGAGATAATTTCACATTGCTTATTGTTATCTTTCGCCAACTTCTCTAAGAACAGTTTGGCCTCTTGGCAAGCCTTTACCTTTCTAGATGTGATAACAACTGTTGAAGCACCATTTAAAACAAACGTCTCAGCACAGTAAAGGCCAAGACCTCTTGTACCACCTGTAACTACTGCAACTTTGCCATTGACATTATAATCAACCATTATGTAAATATATTCTTATAAGTATATAAATTTTATATCAAGTTGAAAACTTAGAAGTCGCGCTATATATAGGGTCGATCCTTCCCCACAATTTACTTCCTCGGTATTTTTTCACTAAATGGAAATACGTATTTCGACAAATTATTTAAGACCTATTTAGCGTGGAGCATTAATATCAATTGCATTCCTGGAACCTTCGGGTTGGCAACCGAAAAATAAATACCATCATTAGTCTCCTCTAACATAGAGATATCTTTCCCCGTAACAACCTGTATAATCTTATTAGAGCCTTTTACCTCATTGCTAATAGACCAAATTTCAATAGCTTCATCGCAGACAAGAAACAAGACATTATTTTTAAACGCAATTGATTTGGTTTTAATTCCAAATTTAAGCATTGAAATACGAGAAAGCTTTCCATGCTTATTTGTAAAAACAGCGCAATCATTATATATAAGAATGAATTCACTATTATTTGTCAATTTAAACATCCCAATAGGGCGAACATTAGAGGTCAAAATAGATCTCTTTATTAAATCAACACCTATCTGACCTGGGGAAGCAGTCTTTCGATTAAATACGTCAATCTTCTTCTCGCTATATGGAACCTCTGGGATTGGCCTTGGCAATAATTTATCTAATTCTAGTATCTCAAATCCCTTATTCGTATGTACAGCAAATGATTTGTTAAATATCGAAATGCCGAAACACTCAGCTTGGATATAAAATTTTTTACAGCAACGGAATGTATTAAATATGCCATTATTATCAGTTTCTGGAATTAATACCTTAAAATTAGTTGTTGACAGTCCAGTTTTCCTTTTGGCGTAGAACAACATCGGTATGTTTCTATGTTTGCCGAAAGTAAAGGAATTAGCGGCATCAGATATTGTAACTGATGTAATACCTTTTTTCCTTTCTAAAAACAATCCGATGATCAGATCCAAAGAATAGTATCTTAAATGCTTATTTGAAAGTATAATTAAAATTCCATTTTGAGTATCAGCAACCATTTTACTAATGCTAGAATCTGGGATGACTTTTCTCCATCTATTATCCATATTAGAGCAAAATACCCCACTTGAAGTAGCCATGAGTATAAATTCACTACCTCTAAATTTAAATGAGCAAGAGCAATACGTTGTAGCATATATCAATCGGCTGTTCGATCGATGTATATTGTAAATATCCCCATCGAGCTTCAATAATTTTAGCTTATTTAATGAATCAGTTGCAACTTCCTCTAAGGGGTCAAAAGGCACACATAATTGTAACTTATTAACCTTTTGTCCATAATCATAAGCAAAACAAGTGTTTGAAATACTACTTATGGAAAATGGCTCATGAGATTTAAGTCGCTTGCAAAGATTTGATCTTGCTAAGGAAAGGTAATGTAACCATTCCTTTCTTTCTTTTTCAGTTCTTGTGGAAAAAGTATATGCATTATGTTTTCCTCTACCCGCATATCTAACTTTAAAGGGGAATGAGGATGGTTCAGGCTCACTATTTTCACCATCACCAAGCTGATTTGATACAGTTGCTAAGTTTTTAGTAATTGGTTTAAAATCCATACTTACTTCTTTTTCTTCAAACAAGATCAATTCAACTGGGATAGGATTTTCGATGACTTTATAGCTATAGCTTAATTTAAGGGTTTTCACCTTTTCTGTTATGAGAACATAATTATCTAAAATAATTACATGATTAGTGTTTGAATTTATCTTCAAGTCACCCTTCCTTAATAAATCACCCCTATAGAACAACTTTCTATTTTCTGATCTTAAATTTAAATTGGGCTGGTTTGTATTAGATTTCCATATCAATTGCTGTTGAACTTGTTTTAACAAATATGTATTATCAGCACTCTTCTTTATATCATTAGCCTTAGCTCCAAGATTTTTTATGGCCTTTATGCTTTTAGTGAGGGAGACATATTCATAGTCTTGTGTATCATAATACTTCCTAATATCAGATAATTGAAGTGGAAGAGATTGATATCTTGAATTAAAAGTACTAATAAATAACAATGGACCATTTACTTTAAGTTCTTTGACTCTTGGCATATTTCTGACTTCATTGTCAACCCATATTTTTACATTCTCATTTTTTAAAAGGTTTTCTATCATTGGAATCGTAGCAATGTACCTTAACAAAGCATTTTTAACTCCCTTTGCCCAAGAATAATATATATTACTAATCTCACCCACACCTTTAATAATGATACCTTCTGACAATAGGATTTTAATTAAAGGCTCAAATACAATTTCTTGATGTATTTTTAATAATTCTTTGCAAGGCTCTATAACATCTTCCTCAAAGGAATTTATCAGCACTATTTCTGAAGGATCCACTATATCTCTAATGGCTGATATAAATGCTGGTCCGACAAACTCAATGAAGCACTTAGCTCTTTCCATGAAAGTTTGCTCGTATCTTAAAAGATCGAAGATAAGTGATTGCCTCTTTGCTGTGTTAGGCTGAAAATTATCGAGATCTTCTGCAGTCAATTTCCAGTGTGAAGCCCAATCATCACCTAATACCACATCTAATGGATTCATATTTTTCATTATCTCCTCGTGGTTTGCAATCCTATTCAAACTACAATCGTTAGAATAGCACCTTAGTTGCAATGAGTTGTTCTTTGTATTGTGGTCGTTATCAAAACAGAAACAACCTAATAGTTCTGTAAGAACCCCGCTTACTTCAGCATCTTGGTTCAAACTAACTTCCTTTTCAGAGTCACTAAATATTATATGTTCATCTTTTTCAACTTCATCTTTTTGGACATCTTTCTCGATATGTTTTTCAAGTATTATAATTGCACCTGAATTGATAAGGCTCAGTATCAACTGATCTGCATTTCTTCCAATAATCTGCAATGGTATATCACTTTTATGGTAAACTAAAAGTTTAATCAAGGCTTTTTTGAGTTCACGTTTGGAAATAAAGCTATCTTTTGTCCAAGTTTTAATCATTAAACACCACTGGAATACACTTGAAATAGACCACACATTGCTACAATTGGAAAAGTGTTGATTACCCAAAGTAGATGAAGAAAATGGTAAATGAGGTAAATCTAATGGTATAGGAGGCAATGATTCGTTTCTCTTTCTTCTGATTGGTTGTGTTGAAGTAGGTTGTTCCTTTTTAAAGGAGAGTGCTGAATTTAATGTTAAACCTTTTGCAGATGCTTTTTCTGCTCCGGCATTAGGAAGACTAGGTAATTCTGGCAATACCGAGTAGTCAAAATAACTAGTTGTCGGTGTTATATCTTCTTCAAATGTATTAACGTCGCTTGGATCTGACCTGCCGGAATAGTCTGTCCATTTGGACGGACTTTCAGCTAGATTACTATAAACAATACCATTATTTTCTGGTGCCTCTTTCAGCGAGTATTCATTATTATTAAATGGATCATACATCAAAGATGGGGATCTATCATTAGGAAGTGCTGGTGAGTACCAACCATCATAATTATCATTGTTTTCTCTTCTGTCATCAAAATCATCTTGAGACAGTATATAGTTTTGTACTCTGCTGTGGTTAGATAGGTATTCTTTCGATGGCTGTTTAACTATAGGTATTGGCTTTCTTGTAGTTGTACTTAAGGAATATGCATTAGAAGGTGACAACGAAGGTATTTCTGTTGGAGGAACAGTTGATTGCTGGGATATTATTTCATTCGTTCTACTATTAGGTGAGTATTGAAGAGGGCTATTGGAGTTTCCTTTTGTAGGTGTGTATGTATTACGATAATCGCCATCACTTCCATCACTTTCATAGTCATCATCCACAATCTGGATATCTAGTTCTATCTCATCCAATGGGTATGGGGGAATGTTAGAAGGGCTGGTATTAAAGTTTGAATGGTTGTTGGAGTTGAACGTAGGACTCTTTTGTGAACTTGATACTGATAAATGCTGAAACCTTCTTTCTCTGTATTTCTTTGTCGGAGTGGCAACTGTGCTATTGTATCCCAATAAATCCTTAGGACCCATGGGTTTCGGACTATCAACTGAGGTAAAGGAACCCTCGAAACTAACTTCATTATCATCGTGAGAATAAACTGTTGCATTGTGAGCGAGTGCAACATCCTCTAGTACATGGGAATCGGAAAATGAAAACGTGTGTGACTGTTCCATTATTATAGAATTGGAACTTCTTTTAGGTTTGGGCCTGGGTGGTATAGATGGACCGTTGTTGTTAAGCAGCATTGGGGAGTCAACATTATACGTATAAGGTGTAGAAGAATCTATATCTTCATCCCAAGTATCCGTACAAATAGTAGGTGGTGGTTTTCGTCTTGCTATACCTCTCGATAGCGATATGTTATCCATACTATTATTGTTTTCTGACATGGCTGTTTTGGTTCATTAATTCAATGAATATAGTACAATTGGAAATTTGTAACAAGAATATAAAGTAGATAATAACACAAATTAATTTTCCATAAATAGTTTCCAATAAAATATCAATAAATATCCAACTCAGTATTGAATGTTAAAAATTGTCTCCATCAAATCTTTTACTTCATATACTGTTACTCTTAAGATATGTTTAACAATAAAACAAAGTTCAACGAGTCACGTGCTTTTGTTTTCTTCTGGTTAAGCCAGATTTTGTTAGGCAACGGAGAATAGATTATGCGTGATAATATTTAACATAAAGGCTATAACATAAAGCCTACATAATTACAAGAATATATATTATAAAGAATTGGTTTACCTCTTAGTTGAAAGAAATATAGTTTTCATTGACTCTGGGATATTGGATAAATTTGGGGAAACAGGCTTTTAAAGTTTGCGTATGTAAGATTGATGGAAAGTGGAAAGTGTGCATGTAGGATAGCTACTAATTTACTATATATTAATGAACGATTCGTGGCTATAATTTAGTAGATAAATTATGCCAAACTGATTAACATGTTAATGCCTTAAAATTATTTCCATGAGCAATAATATTATCATAAGAATACTAATACTAGAGTCTCAAGATTATTAAATAATTACAAACCACATTTTGAATTGCAGTAGAATTAAGAAGAGCATAAATCTCAATACCAAGCATGTTAGGTTGCTTCGCGTGTATAGTCCAATAGCATTTCCCATTGAAGTGGGGTATGCATATTTTGAGTTTTCAGGAATAGCAGTCTTTTAATTATTGTTACATCAGATAGCATCGCTTCTACTGAAGAAATTGACTGCTTTAATTTAAACTTGAATTATATCATAAATAATATTGGAAACTAAAGAATTTTAATATTATTAATTACCTCTGTCATAATGTACCGAAATTTTATAGTGTCATTTCCAAAGGACGCCCCTATGTATAGATGTGGGCTAATGCAGGAACAGTCGGAAGCGAACAAATAATGTTTTATTATTTTGGGAATAATTTTTCAACGAATAAAATTAGAAATCAAGCTAATGTGACGAAATCCTATTTGGTCTGCCCACCTCTCGTACTCTAGTGTGAATGAGTACTGAGGATTCCGTTTTTATTTTTTTTATTTTTCACCAAATGAAGTCATATTTGAAGCTCTATCTCTCTATCAGCAACCGAACCATAGTTGGTGAAATGTTTTAATCCTATTTAAACATTTGCGTATATGTTATATATATTGCCTTTCTAATTTTTTGACCACTTCGACTCCATTTCAATCCATATTATACCTTGGATATGTTTCCGATGATTTTAATGAAGACTTCAAAATTGGTCTTCTTTAAAAAATTCATTCATAACTCTACTCTGGTTAATACTTTTATTTACCTCTAGACTAGAACTGATTTCTTCTTTATCACCACCTATCATGACTTAAACCACTGTACCATATCATGTTATTTACTTCGGATATTAAATAGAAGAGCACGTGAAGATATCTAATGTTGGCCATTACTTGGAACGAGAACTCCATTTTATCTTTTCTAAGAACCAGATCAGGTTAAGTTCAAGCATTACAACGGTAATCGTAAAAGATATGATAGTCAGAATCGTCCAACCATAAGTGTTTAAGATTAGTAGTTTCCCAATCCGGAAAATGTTTCTATTTTGGATAGGCTTATGTTTCCTGATCGCACATGATTGGATTTGAGATAAAGAATCTACAAATAAAATATTTAGATTAGAGATAAGAAACCGGCAGGCCGGTTGAGTATTTTGATAGAATGATGAATTAAATAATTACTCCAGTTTCCTTATGCATATATATTGATATAAAAGGGTGCCAATAGCCCATCTAAGTTGACAGATATGTAAAACATTATAATAAACAATATTAATTAATCATATATACTCCAACGATGCTGACTCCAACAAACAATTATGTTGAAAGAGAAATTCCAAGAATTAGTCTTAAGGATAGTGAAAACCGCAGGGAAGAGATCAAAGAGCAGTTATTTGATGCAGCTAAGAATGCTGGATTCTTTTCGTTATGTGATCAGGAATCACCTTCAAAAAGTGAAATAGAAGAGATGTTTCAATTATCAAAACAATTCTTTGATTTACCGATAGAAACAAAAATGAAAACCCCACATCAAAAACTTTTAAATACTGGATACGAATCAGGTACACAGGTTAGACCATCCACTGGTACAGCCGACCAAAAGGAATCGAATCAACTTCAATATCACAGATTTAATGAAAATTGGCCAGCTGCTGAAGATGTAGGTGAAGAATGGAGGGCAAAAACCAAGGAGTTCTTTGCAAAGTGTCATAATCTTGGCCTTTTTCTTATGGAAATATTTGCTGAAGCATTGAATTATCCAAAAGATTACTTTACAAAGGCTCACGATATTACTGTACCAACTGCTCAATCGACTTTGAGATTGTTGCATTATTTTGATTCAACAGGTAAAGTTTTTGAGGGAAACTATTGGAGGGCTGGTCCACATACTGACTTTGATTGTTTAACCTTGTTATTTCAAAGAACAGGTGACCATGGTTTAGAAGTTTGTCCAGGGAGAGAAGCACACACTGATTTTGGTTATTCTGACAAATGGACACCAGTCCCATCACGTACTGGTGACATAGTAGTTAATATTGGTGATATGTTAATGTCATGGTCAGATGATGTTCTTAAATCAAACTTTCACAGGGTTAGATTACCTACAGCAGATGAGAACCAGAGTGATAGATATACAATTGCTTTTTTTAATCAAGCTAATACGGATGTTCTCATTCAAGGTAAAGGAGAGAAATACCCTGCTGTTACAGGTAAGCAATTTATTGAAGATGCGATGAGAAGAAATTTTGAACAGTTGAAGAAACAGCAAGCTGTTTAGAATAATAAGGAATGCATGAGAGAAAGACCAGTTTATTGAAAGCTTTTCCTCCTAATTAAAAGGGGGCTTGTATATTGAACTATAACCATCACATTATATTTAAATAGTAAATTGAATATATTACTTATGAACAATACTTATTCAAGAGAGATTTAGTGACAGAAATTAATTACATTCAACGTTTGACAAACAAAGAAAATTGAAGAATCAAAGAATAAGAAGTATTCTTTTATTTTTTAATGACTTAAGCTGAATTGTTTATTCTCCTCTATAGTTGTTATTTCTAGATACGAATTAAGCATTTCATTAGATTCTTTAGACCTTTAATTATATGAGAGCATCAATGTAAAGTTGGTATAGCTGCGAAATACGATTTGTGCAGTACATCTATTAAACTCACTAATATAATTTTTGAAACGAGAAGAGAACGCGTTTAACAAATATAAATTACTCTAACCACAATATTATGTACTCTACAGATATTAATAATCTTCTAGGGGAAGCTTCTAAGCTATATTCCAAAAAGGAATTTGATGATGCTTCAGAAAAGTACGCAGAAGCGTGCGAATTGTATTCTACAGAGAAAGGTGAAGATGATCCTGATTTGCTATTACTTTATGGTAAGTCATTATTTCAAAGTGCTGTATCAAAGTCAGAAGTATTTGGAGGCAAAGTAAATGAGAATAAGGAGAACTCTGACGAAGATAAGGAACAGAAAGGCGATGAAGACAAAGATGAAGATAATTTCCAATTTTGCGACGATGCACCACTAGCCGAAGAAGATGATGACGTGCAACATCAGCCTCAAGAAGAAGAGGAGGAGGAAGATAATGAAGATGAAGCAAATGACAATGAAAATGAGCAAGAAAATGAGGAAGAACAAAGTGATTTTGAAATTGCATGGGAAATTTTGGACCTAGCAAGAGCATTATTTGAAAAAAAAATTGAGGCAATTGGAGATTGTGCTCTTGAAGTTCCATATTTAAAAAACGATAAAGAAGAACCTTCTAACGAGTATGTAGTTTTGACAAAAAAACTTTCTGAAACATACGATTTGTTAGGTGAAGTTTCATTGGAAGCTGAAAACTTTCAACAGTCTGCCATTGATTTAGAAAAATGTTTGAACTTAAGACTAAAATTGTATAATAAAGATACATCTGCTTTAATTTCAGAATCTCATTATAAATTATCGTTGGCGTTAGAATTTTGTGTTGAAGATCCAGATCTGAGAAAGAAAGCAGAGGAGCAAATGCGTTTGGCTATTGAATCTGTCAAGTTGAGGAACAGTAGCGAAAAGGATGTAAATAAGCAAAAGGATAATAAAGAACTTCTTCAGGACTTAGAGGTAAGATATCAAGAGCTCAAGAGAAATCCTGAAGAAGATATCAAAAATGAACAAATGGATATTATAAAAGGTATTTTAGGGGAAGCAACTCTGGAAGATACGCAAGCCAAAGTAAATGAATTGAAGTCATTAGCTAGTCAAGCAAAATCTCCGGCAGTAAATGACTTAACTTCTATAGTTAAGAAAAGAAAATCAAAACCAAACACATTACCAACCAAGAAAGCCAAAAAGTAGTTATTTTATATGCAGTCTTGAGAGTAAATAAAAAAAAATAGCATGAACTCATCTGTAAAATTCTTATAACGATATATAGACTATACAATGGGAATTGAAAGCAAAAAGAATGAAAAGATAAATAACAACAATAATAAGGCGGGACAAAATAAAAGAAGAAGAAAGAAGAGAAGAACTGAAGACTTTTCCTCAGATTCTGAGTCGTCGAGCTCATCATCATCATCATCAGAAGAAGAAGAAGAAATCGAACCAGTGAATGATAATATTGAAGCTAATAATTCTGATGAGGATATTGAAATAGACTCTGATGATGAATCTAAACCTAAAATTACGTTTGAGACTTTAAATAATAATGTGTATGAGGAATTATCCAAAATAAAACTTTCAGCACCATCTCAAGTAGACGCTAACAATAAGAGTGGTATGCATACCAAAGATTCCAAGAATACTTTAGTGAAAGATAGAGCGCAGCTTAATACCGAATATTTAAAGTTAATGTCGTCAAACTTTGGAGATGATTTAGATGAGTTGAGAAAGAAACCTGATTTCACTGACAAATCTTTGGTTATATTGGCAAAATCTCTTCAATCTGGTGCTAATATGTTCGATGAAGAGACATTAAATGTTCTTTTCAATAATTAAGTTTTAGAACTATCTTTGTATATTAGAATAAGAAATAAATACAAGCATTGCATTTTGATACTAGCTATTACTAAATAAGTAACACATCCTCTAAACTCTACATGGTGTAGACAAAATTCTAACGTGAGTACAAATAAGTATAATTAACTCATCTACTTATTTATCTACATTTTGACATTAACTACTGAAAATATAAATGGCTTAAGAAAAGTAAAGCTTTAATTTGAAGCAGAAATTAGAGTTAAATAAGTGCCTGGTTAGCTCAATCGGTAGAGCGTTTGACTCTTACTAAAGAGAAGCAATCAAAAGGCTGCGGGTTCGACCCCCGCATCGGGCTTAATTTTTTTTTTTTTTTTCAATGATTTTAAATTACTGAATTACATATATATTATATACTAAAAGCATAACTTTAAGCTCATTAATAACTTGCAAGTTTTCTTTTTATCGGATTTTAATAAATCATGTTTCACTCAAATAACAGTGTTATATTTATAGAATATAGAAATGCTAGTATAAAATAAAATTACATAAACGCTAAATTTTTAGGTGTTTGAACTAAATTATGTTTAGAAACTTGTATTAATAAAATCAGTGTTTACCACCAGTTCTTTGTTTTCTCAATTCATTTTCTTTTCTTTCAACTTCTTCATCAAAAGTAATAAATTCATCCAAAGCCCTACCGGAAGGAACCATTGGCAAGACAGGAACCTTCTTTTCAACAATAACTTCCAATAAGACTGGACCACTGTAGTCTAAAAATTCCTTTACACCAGATTTTAATTCTTCTTGACTGGAAATTCTAATACCCTTCAAACCCATAGATTCAGCTAACTTCATGAAATCTGGATTAGATTGATGGGTATGTGCATATCTATGTTCATAGAATAATGATTGCCATTGTGTAACCATACCTTGTTCTTCATTGTTTAAGACACAAACCTTAATTGGAGCATTTGCTTGAACAGCAGAGGATAATTCCATTAATGTCATGTTAAAGGAAGCATCACCATCAATATCAATGACCATAGCATCTGGTTTGGCAATTTGAGCACCAATAGCAGATGGTAAACCGAAACCCATAGTACCTAAACCACCAGAAGTTATCATAGTTCTTGGCTTAGTCCATGTGAAGTGTTGAGCAGCCCACATTTGATGTTGACCAACACCAGTGGTAACAATAACCTCCTTGTTATATTTAGAAGATTGTCCAGAGATTTCCTTAATTAAAGTTTGAGGCTTGACCTTTGAGCCTGGAGTTTCAAGTTGGTAGCTATATGGGTATTTTTCTTTCCATTCTTGTATTTGAGCCATCCATTCTTTTCTTTCTGGTACAGCATTGACTAATGGGATGAATTTAGACAAGTTAGTAGTGACATCACCTTCAATGGCTTCAGTTGCTTCAACAACCTTGTTAATGTTCTTTGGAGTGATTTCAAAGTGAATAATACCACCTCTCTTTTCTTGGGCAGCTAATTTAGCCTTTGGAGCAAACTTACTGACATTAAGAGTAACTCTGTCATCGAATCTAGCACCTAAAGCAATAATTAAATCAGCATTTTGAATAGCTGAGTTAGCTGCAGCACTACCATGCATACCTAACATATCTAAGGATTTAGGATCTCTTTGATCATAAGTACCTAAACCTTGAATAGTGGTGGTAACTGGAATTGTAGCCTTGTCGGATAATTCCTTCAATAACTTAGGTCCGTCTGGATTGTTTAATAAACCAGCACCGGCATAAATGATAGGCTTCTTGGCTTGATTCAATAACTTCACGGATCTTAAGATAGCTTCGTTTGCAAATTCGGTAGCAGCTTGTTTGGTGATTTGACTTAAAGCATGCGATGGGATGGTAGAATTTATAGGAATTGGTTCTCTTAAGATTGCAGCAGTGACATCCTTTGGTAAGTCAACTAAGACTGGACCTGGTCTTCCTGAAGTAGCAATTTCAAATGCTTCGTTAATACGTCTTGGTAATTCTGCGACATTCTTGACCATAACATTCCACTTTGTACATGGTCTGGAAATACCTATGATATCAGCTTCTTGGAAAGCATCAGTACCAATTGCAGTAGTTGGGACTTGACCGGAAAATACCACTAATGGTACACCATCCATCAAAGCATCAGCTATTGGTGTGATAACGTTAGTAGCACCTGGACCAGAAGTGACTAAAACAACACCTGGTTTACCAGAAGCCTTGGCATAACCTTCAGCCATATGTCCAGCACCTTGTTCATGTCTTGGAAGAATAAATCTGAATTTGTCAGAGTTGTAAATAGCATCAAAAACTGGTAAGATAGCACCACCTGCGTAACCAAAAACAGTATCGACGTTGTGTCTTAACATCATTTCGTGAAAAATTTCACCACCAGTCATACCTATGAAGGAATCGTCCATAGCTGGTTGGGACTTTTCTTGTTTCCGAGTAACAGGCAGCGGTTCTTGATCAAATGCTGGTGCTGGGATTGGTCTTCCACTGGAAGAAGCAGTCATGGTGGCTTTAGGCACATTAGTCTTAGTTAATGATCTGATTTGACTTCTAGCTAATCTAGTTGCAGCTCTGCAACTGCTATTTCTTATACTACGAGAAATCATCTTTTAGTATTCCAGTATTAGTATGTATTAACTTTTATCTCTGATAAAATCTAATATCTGTAACGAAAGAACTATTTGTGTCTATATATGGAGAAGCGAATTTTTCATGAGTCAGTACTCCAATCCGATACCGCCCCTGCACCTACCGCTCGAACGGAATGAAAAACTTTTTTTAGTCAGCTTACTTTTTTTAGGTCACATGACACTTATATCAATATGACATTAATTTTAAACCATGATTACAAAATATTATAATTATATCATTAAACTCTACGTAATCTCTATTCCGATGCTCTATTGCTTTCTTCTTGTTCAACTTTTTCGCCAATTATCTCCTGACCGTGTTCTGTTGTTCCTGAACTAACTTGTGGATCAGCATAAACCAGTTCTTGCCGAGTTTCAAATGACTGATCTTGGACATTAACCATCAGATGCTCATAAGTAGGATTTGGGTTTATGGATGGATTTCCCCAATCCAAAAAGTCTCTTCTTACTTCCACATAGTCGTATGCAAATTCACCGATTTGGTCTTCGTCTACACCCATTTCTTCGGCATTATAATCTATTCTTAAATGCAAACCAGGTATTTTGTTGATTACAAAACATAAAACTGCAGTAACACCAGCTGAGTATGCAATAGTGGCAAGAATATAGACAATCTGGATGTATAATTGTTTGTAGTTATGATCTAACCATCCACCAGCATGCTCTGTGACTCCATCGTAACCTATTACGGCTGCACTTCCAAAAAGAGCATTGAAAATCAAACCAATCATACCTGCGACACCGTGCTCAGCGAGAACATCAAGGGAGTCATCTACTCTGCAAATATATTTGAATTTGGTCGAGAAGTTACAAACAGCACCAGACACAATACCTAGAATAACAGATGCCCATAATGGAATCATACCAGAAGATGGAGTAGCTGCCACCAAACCAGATATACAGCCAGAACAGGCTGCAACCATGGACCATTTATTTTCAAGTCTGAAATCGAGTAAACACCAAGTGATAGCACCGAAAGCACCACACAAATGGGTATTGAACATGGAGTATGGAACTTTTATAGAGGAGTTTAAACAAGAAAAACCGTTGAAGAACAACCATCCCATGTACAATAAACATGTACCTAAGAAAATTGTAGAAATATTGTGAGGTCTGTAGTTTATCATTAATGTTTCATTTCTTCTTCCTAAGAAAGCACTGTAGACAAATGCAGAAACACCTGATAAGATTTCAACTGGACCACCTCCAGCATAATCTAAGGCACCGCCACGGTAAGTGGCAGCCCATCCCCCACCCCAAATCCAATATACTACTGGACAATATACAATTGTAGCCCAGCAAAAGAGGAATATGATGGTTGGAAGGAATCTACCTCTTTCCGCCACACAACCACCAGCTAAAATAGCCAAAGTAACCAACAAGAATTGTAATTCAAAAACTGCAAATGCGATTTCGGGGTAAGTAGAATCGTCAAGGGCTCCCAAAAGGTTCTTGAACCCGAAAAAGTGTAAGTTACCAATGAAGTTATTTGATGAAGAAGAAAATGCTAATGAATATCCCCAGAAATACCATTGGAAAATACCCACAAAAGACGACATTATGACAATCCATATCATAGACAATGCACTTTTACGTCTGGCTAAACCTGAATATAAAAATGCCAAACCAGGAACCATAATCCATATTATGGCTGATGAAATAGTGAAAACTAGAATCTCACTCTGATTATAATTCTTGTTTTGGAGAAAGACATCTCTTTTGCTTAATATTTGCCCTGATATATCGTTCGATGAAAAAGGGAACATTGATTTATTAATTTTGTTTTATTTTTATTTGAAAGTGAAAGAACTATGCGATGAAGTTATTAATGTCAGTAATGCTATAATGTAAATGTAGGTCCTTGTCTTAACAATTATCCTTATGTTTTTTTCTGAAAAGAATTAAAGTTGTTGTTCTAAAGTTCTCAATGCTTAATTAGCAAACTTTTTCTGAAGACAAAAGTGATATTATATAAAACGCATGAACTCTTCGTACTAGGATTAAAATTCGCAGTCTCAAAAAATGGAAAAACTCGGATGGTTTGGAGCGCGGTCTGCGGACGCTTATCTATCATCCACTGATGGACGAATAAGATGCAATCAAGCCCAGTAGCAACTATCTTTTATCTTAGATATGGATTTACTGATAAATTATGTGTATATATAAGGATGTAGTTTCGCAATTTCTAATGTATTAGTATAAAATTGTGTATTAATTCTATATAACCCTAATTTTATGACATAAATGTTGTCAAAAGCCGCATTGATAGGAAATTGTCCTGTCATTTCATTGGCCAAGACAAAATCTGATATCCTAACTCATCAGTAGATCACGTGAAATATGAAAGTCAGTCCAGCTATCTCAACAAATCAGAGGCCAGCCAAGAGTTGATAAGAAAGACGAGAGAAAACGAGAAGAAAAAAAAAAGAAACTTACAAACAGGGTCATGTAAGCCATTACAAGTTAAGAAAGAACTAATAAATACAGCCCACATCATACAAATGAAGGTATATGTTATTGAACATGATTTCTTTTTATCGTATTATAGTCTATCCTTGGGAAATTGATAAATTGGCATATATGGGTGAATTAAGCGTCGATTTTGACCATAGTGGCGTTGTCGTAACGGATGAATTGAGAGTGCAGTAGCCGTTTTAATATGGTAGTTCTTTGTGACTCGGAAAATAACATCAGGACATTGCTGGACGTAAACTGATTCCGGAATGGTAGACTCTGACTGATTCCGGAATGGTAGACTCTGAAGAGCAAATATTCAGAAGATACACAAAACTTTAGTCTAGTGCAGGAGAAAATGCGGCCAGGCGGTTGTTAATTCAGCCCCGTTACTAAATTGTTTACTATGAGGATATCTGAAACAGAAATTGAAGGCATTTTTGGTATAAAAGTTGTATTTCGTGACATATAAATAGCAATGCATACACTGGCACTGATACAATAACTGATGTGTGTATCGTATCTTGCTTACTAGCTGCGCTGGTTTAACCTCACTAGATATGGAGAATCGCATGGATCGAAAATCGAGTGTTTTCTTGATGTATTTGACGTAAGTAATATTGTGGAATAAGAAGAATTTTTGGGGATCAAAGTAATTGTAGAATTTGTGTTCAGATATACTTCTAAGACACTTGATCCATTGGAATCGAAATCAAAAGAAGTTGCAGCAGAATTTTAACTGATTGCATCTTTTAAGGAAATATTGATGAATATCATTTACTTTAAATTAAAAGATCTCACTTGAATTATAGTAATAAGTACCCTCGATATGGCCACTAGTGCACCTTGAACAATCACTACGTTTTTCCTGTAGGGAATTTGTATTATAACTGTCTCTGTATTCTCTTTGAGGACAAGGAATTGCTTTGGAAGGTATAGGGAGTTGTCCAATATTCTAATCTGGTTAAAACTGTAGTTGTTTTGTCATAATATGGAATATGCTTATAATATTCCATATTATGACTTGGTATATAGAGTCTGAAATATTTCCGATCACGGCATGTTAAATCACTATGAGATGGGTGCTTAATATTTTTATCCGAATACCATAGAGCCTTAGATAAATATCCTATGGAATTTTGAAAAGTGGTCATCAACTTCTTATTCTCCTCTGAGTGAGTTACTTTGTAATCGATTGAGCTATAAGTTTTAGGAACCTTTCGTCCCTCCTTGAACATATTTTACTTAAGAAATGGACTAGTTAATAGTTCCGTGGGTATCAATTATCAAGCTTTTATTAACCAGCTTAAATTCTATGAATGGGCCCTCTAATTCTACAATTCTTGTTAGTGTAAGATAGAAAGATCCAAATTTCGTACTAAGCATGAAAAGTAATACCCAATTAAAGTACTCATTTGTCATTAAGTTTGTCAAATCTAATGTCTTGTGGTCAAGAAAGATCAGATGAACCTGAAGCAGCCACGATTGAAAAATATCAGACAGGAAAAAGAATGATATAAATTAAAATCAAAATTAGAGCTTGGTTATTATTTTAATCAGATTACTAGTGATTTAACTTTAATCAAATAGCAAAGAATATATTTTGCAACCTTCGCTTTAAGCAAGCCCTATAAAAAATTTCCCGATCCAGAGCCAAATCCACCACTTTGAATTCTAATTCATATTTTATTTGAACTTAAGATGAAAGTATTTGTTAGAGGAGTATATTATATTAAATCTTTTCGTTTATTTTATATGTCTAATACTACGCCATTTGAGTCCGAAAAAACTATTTTCCTTGCAGCTTTCTAAAGCTTGTAGAGCATAAACTTCCCAATTTGGGAAGTAATGAAATAAAATCTTACAATTAATTTATATTCATCTATCATATGTCTAAAATATATTACGCATGTTCTATATACAATTAAGAGAAGGGAACTAGCCAGCTACTTCTCGACTTCATTAGGCTCTTTGCCATATCTTTCATAAAAGTGAAACGTTTCAAAACAAACTTCTACCATAATTAAAATAATGATTACCCATTCTAATCTAGTTCCTTTTCGTTCGCTGAGCACACTTAAAAAAGCCCTCTGCTCTTCAGTGGCATAATCCAATTTTCTATTCAAGATACTAATTCTGGAGTTTATATCTAAAATCTTTGAAATAGAATCGTATATTTTCTCCAAAGTAGGTTCTGTCCAATACAAATCGGGTGTTTCAATTAATTCACTGTACAAATTCAATTTACCCCTTAAAAGGAATAATTTACCAGTTAATTTAAGAATATCTGCTTCTGATGCAGTAATTTTATATCCATTAGATAAATGCTCGGAATTTTTTTTTGTAAGCTGTAAATGTTCCTCTAACGAATTCTCTAAAACAGAGAGTCTTGTTGATCTAGAGATTCCAACCGAAAACGCTGCTTTATCTAATAATTTTTTCTCATCATTGACTCCTTGAATCACTATTATCTCTCCTTGCAAGTATGAATTACCATTATTCATCGGGTTTTCTGGGAGATGTTCTAATTCTAACCAATCCATTTCTTCAGATTCAGGTTCATACCTCTTTACAATAGATCCTTGTACTATAGGAAGGAAATGTTTTAAAATTACCTCCTCCGTTATGCCCCATCCAACAAGAGTACCGTTAGAAAGAACCATTAACCCTTTACCCTGGATATTAATGTTAATAACTTCATCTGGAATTACAATTCTATGCTCGAAGCCTTTAATTGACTCCATTAAAGATTCGAAATCAATAGCTTCACCAACAGTTATCGAGGTAGTAGTCGAAAGATACTTCTCAAGAACCTCGTCATTCCCTAAAGTTTGGTTCTTATTCAAAAGTGATAATATGTACGAGGTTGATTCTTTATTAAAGTCTGTATTTGATCTTCTAAGCTTTTGGATAGTTTGCTTCTTCTTTGGAAGCTTTTTAATAGGTCTATTTTTCAGATATACCTCAGTAGAATTCCATCTTATACCAAAAATTCCTTGTGACCATGCTCTTGTACAAGGCGCTATATAATTCCCAAGTGATTTGGGAGCTATTATTCTACTTGATATCATGTACATGTCTCACTTATCTATAAAGCTACATATTCCATACTTTCCTGAAAATCTCTCCACCATAAGTATTACCCGGACAAGTCTTGTTCCTAACACAAGTGACAAGAATTCTTTTTTTCTATAATTAAATAGTCAAGAAGAATGATTTACATTCCCGGTAGCCAATAAAGCTACATATGTCTCGACCATTTCCCATAAATAAAAAGGATAGTACGTAATACCTGCGATGACTTATTTTTTAATAAGCTACGCAGGCTAAATCTTTCACGCCTCCTGTAGCAAACTACGCCTCCTATATAGAACCTAAATGGTTAGAATCATATGTTCCTAGAGTAAAATACCCACTAAACATCCTTATTTCAAAAAATTCTTGATCATCTTTGAGGACTCGCTTAATAACTCCGAATTATATTTACGGCGTAGTAAAATAATTCTACTGTATTGTTACGATCGACCACTGTAATAAACGGGATAACTACAGGTCGTCCGTAATTAACTCAATTATTACCTGCATTTGGTGAAAACCATTAAATATTGACAATTTATCCCAAAACGGAAATGTAATAAGGATATCCTGATTTAAAAGGGGTTCTATTAATGGATAGAAACGACAAGGTGTACAAATTCCCTAGTAAGAGCTAGACCTATTAAGGGCATGAGTATAGGAAACTCCATCTTGTCGGTAATCCCTATAGTCATTGTATTCTTTAGTAATTTGAACCATAACATAATAGCTGCAAGTATTCCTATTTTTACAATTGTTACATTCTTTAATGTCTTTTTAGGCACGGAACAATAATGAGCAGAAGACAAAAAAAACTCCAGTCCTGTTAGAAGAGGTATAAAAATTTCCTATTTGTTTACTATGTCTTAATATAAATTCTGTGGATCACAGAACGCCCGATTATAAAATATAAAAATTCCTTCCTGAATATTCTTAGAAGTTTCGAATAAATATAAAAGGAAAACAACTACTTGTTTAAGTTATATATCTTTCTGAGCTTATTTAATTTTAATATAACTACAACATAAAATAGAGCATCATGTGGTACGTATAACCAACCATTTTCAACAGTAATGAAATGAAGTATTTACTAACAGTGTTATAGTGGTATTTTTGGATATGTCAACTTCCTCGTTGATAAGAGTAGAGGAGAAATTATGGACAACTTGTTAGAAGGCTTACAAAGATTGGAATATAGAGGATATGATTCTAGTGGTATTGCTGTTGATGCTGACACAGAAGGCGAAACCATCATTGTCAAGACCCCAGGTAAGGTTAGAGTTTTAAAAGAAAAAATTATAGAAGAGAAAATTAATAGGGATACTATTTTTGAAAACCATGCTGGAATTGCCCACACAAGATGGGCTACTCATGGTGAACCAGTTGTTGCCAACTGTCATCCACATAGATCAGATTTAAAGGGACAATTTGTAGTTGTCCACAATGGTATTATTACCAACTACAAAGAATTGAAAACTTTATTATTATCCAAGGGATTTAAGTTTGAATCTGAAACAGATACTGAATGTATTGCCAAGTTATTTAAGCACATTTATGATACCAATTTAAAGGCTGGTATTTCATTAGACTTAAACGAATTAACCAAGCAAGTTTTATACGAATTAGAAGGTTCTTATGGTTTGTTAGTTAAATCTACCCTTTTTCCAGGTGAAGTATGTGGTACCAGAAAAGGTTCTCCTTTGTTAGTTGGTGTTAAGACTGAAAAGAAATTGAAAGTTGATTTTGTTGATGTTGAATTCCCAGAAAACAATAACGAACAAAACTCAAGTATAAGAGATCAAAATCATGACCTTGGTTTATTACCAGTAGCACAAGGCGAAAACAATTTAAGAACTTCACAATCTAGAGCTTTCTTAGCTGATGACGGTATTCCAACTCCAATCGAATTCTTTTTATCATCCGATCCAGCATCAGTTATCCAACATACCAAGAAAGTCTTATACTTGGAAGATGATGATATCGCTCATATTTACGATGGTGAATTACACATCCACAGAGCAAAGAAAAACGCAGGTGAATCTACTACTAGACAAATCCAAACATTAGAAATGGAATTGAATGAAATCATGAAGGGTCCTTACAAACACTTCATGCAAAAAGAAATTGCTGAACAACCAGATTCTACTTTTAACACTATGAGAGGTAGAATTGATTTTGAGAATCATAAAGTTACTTTAGGTGGTTTGAAATCTTGGTTACCAACTATCAGAAGATGTAGAAGAATAATTATGATTGCTTGCGGTACATCATACCATTCATGTTTAGCTACAAGATCAATTTTAGAAGAATTAAATCAAATTCCAGTTACTGTTGAACTTGCTTCTGATTTCTTAGATAGAAGATCTCCAGTTTTCAGAGATGACACTTGTATTTTTGTTTCACAATCTGGAGAGACTGCCGATTCTATTTTAGCTTTACAATACTGTTTAGAAAGAGGTGCTTTGACTGTCGGTATAGTTAACTCTGTTGGTTCTTCAATGTCTAGATTAACTCACTGTGGTGTCCACATTAATGCTGGTCCAGAAATTGGTGTAGCATCTACCAAGGCTTACACTTCTCAATACATTGCTTTAGTTATGTTTGCATTATCCTTATCAGGTGATTCTATTTCCCAAATCAAGAGACACGAAGAAATTATTGACGGTTTACAAAGAATCCCAGAGCAAATTAAAAAGGTATTAGCATTAGAAGATAAGATCAAACAATTATGTGATAGTACTTTGAACGATCAAAAGTCTTTATTATTGTTAGGTAGAGGATACCAACATGCAACTGCACTTGAGGGTGCTTTAAAGATCAAGGAAATATCTTATATGCATTCTGAAGGTGTATTGGCTGGTGAATTGAAGCACGGTGTTTTAGCTTTAGTTGATGATAAATTACCAATCATTGCTTTTGCTACAAGGGATTCTTTATTCCCTAAGGTTATGTCTTCCATCGAACAAGTTACAGCTAGAAACGGTAGACCAATTGTTGTTTGTAATGAAGGTGATGCTATCGTCAAGAATAAAAAGGTATTTGCTACTTTAGAAGTTCCAGAAACAGTTGACTGTTTACAAGGGTTATTGAATGTCATTCCAGTCCAATTATTAAGTTACTGGTTGGCAGTTAACAGAGGCATTGATGTTGATTTCCCTCGTAATTTAGCCAAATCTGTTACTGTTGAGTAAATCAAACATTTATATCCTTATTAATAATCATTTAGAACTTACGCTAATTTATTAATTCATTTGTGAACTGAAGAATTATTACATTGCAGTGTCTAATTCATTTATACACAACCTTATAATCCTCTACAAGTAAAATATAATACTTTTGCATATATTAATACCAGATACCTCTTATGCCTAAATAAAATTTCATTAAGATTAATACTTCTAATTGCGTTTGAAAAAATCAGATGAGCCAAAGTATGCTACACTGACATCAAATATGCTTTCACCAACATCTAAGTACTTAGAACCATAGTACTTTATGTTGTCATTCTCGATTGAATCTAAATTCACCCTAATATATGTTAACATTCACTTCTGGATGTAATTAAAAAGATACTACACTTACTTGAGACCTGTGTTCCGTTTAACCCCAGCTAAAAATGCAGATACTAAAGCAAGGTCAATCCCTATATGTACGGCTTTTCCAATCTAATATAAATGTTAATCCTGAACATACATTTGTATATCAGATAGTAATAACTTACCATTCGCTATGCTTCTAACTTTTTATCAGTTGTTTGAAGTGTAATTAGATATATATTATTGCCATCAAATATCAACCTGTCTAGAGATATCTCCAAGTTACCCGGATATAACTTCATTCCTCTCCTCAAACTTTTTCTCTGTTTTATCAGCAATCTACGAATGCTAATAGTATTCCTTTATTAAAAACATAAAATGGTGTGTACTTCTATCTATTTATTGGGATCAATATAGATGTACATTATATATTGAAAAGTATTTACGTTTTCTATGACGATAATAAGATTCAGGACTACTATGTTCTTTCAATAATCAGGGGTTGGTTAGCGGCTGATAAATTTAAATGACAATCTAGAAGTATACGTTGCTATGGTTCTATTAGTAGTTTAGTTAAGACGCTCCATTCAGGAAAATCCACATAAGCATTAACATAAATTACAGAATAGGTCGCCTTTAGGTTTGGTGTATAAATGGCTGCTCGATTTAACAGAATATGGCATCAAAAAAGGTAGTAGTTAGCTCCTCGATTGCGGTCCTATATGATCTGCCTTGATGCATATTCTATGATATTGTATGATAACTCTATGTTTCAACTTCAAAATTTAATTTCTTCTCTCGTAAACTATTTTATTAATTTCAACAATTTAGGGTGGTAACCTTACTTTTTTGACTTCATCACTGGAAAAATGACAATTATTGATGGTATTTGGACCTCATATCTATCTAATAGCTTCTTTGGAGTGTTTAATGTCAATTTATCTAGAAGCAATAGCTATGCAGAATTCCGGGTAACTCGCTCTTACTCGCCCAAGGGCAATGATTTTTTTGAAGAGCTAGCATAGAAAGCGACCTCGTTAAAAGATTTCATTTAGCTCTCTAATTTTAAATAATGTCAGATAGATATAGGCCACCAAGTGGTCCAAAATCTACGAGAAATTTTGGTGATGAAAGAAGAGGTAATAACTATAAATCATACGGCCTGAGTGACAACTCTTCTCAGGATCGTTATTCTTCGAATGACTATAAACGCTATCCTGATAGAGACAATTACAGACTGTCTGGGAACTATGACCCTTATCGGTCGTCCCCTAAGCCAGCCCTGACTTATAGAGGCTCTACTCCAAGTGGACCTTCTGCACAATCTTCGTACAGATCTAATGACAATCGTAATTATTACAAGGGAGACCAGGCTTCAAGTTCTATACGTGGAACAAAGCGTCTCCCTCCTTCTGAACCTAAGGGATTTAAGAATGATAGAAAAAGAAGAGATTATAATGGTCCATTTGTACCTCCAACTGGCCCTTCACTGTATAGGGATAGGCAAGGTTATAAGTCTTCCTCTTATGAAAATGGCAAGAATCAAGTTAATCTTAATAATTTACCAAAGGGTCCTAGGTCTGCTGTCTACAATGATCCAAAAAAGCCTTCGAATTCATACAGAAAAGATAACCTGCGTCTTCCAATTGTGAAGTCAATTCCTAAACTTTTAAAATCCCAAGTGTATTCCATTAAAATGACTAGACCAATAGAGGCATATGCAAGAGTGCAACAAGTTGGAGAAGGAACATATGGAAAAGTATATAAAGCAAAGAATACTATAACGGATGAATATGTGGCCTTGAAGAAATTACGTTTAGAAAGTGAAAGAGAAGGATTTCCAATTACTGCTATGAGAGAAATCAAATTATTACAATCCTTTGATCACGAAAACGTCGTTGGGCTATTAGAAATGATGATTGAGCATAACCAGATTTATATGATATTTGATTATATGGACCATGATTTGACAGGCTTATTGACTCACCCAGAACTAAAATTATCAGAAAGTCATAGGAAATTCATATTTAAACAATTGATGGAAGGATTAAATTATTTGCACAAAAAGAGAGTCATACACAGGGACATAAAAGGTTCAAATATTTTACTTGATAATATTGGAAGATTAAAGATTGCAGATTTTGGTTTAGCAAGAACTATGAAAGTTATTAATGATGGCGAGAGTCCAGATTATACTAATAGAGTCATCACTATATGGTATAGGCCACCAGAATTGTTATTGGGATCGACAGATTATGGAAGAGAAGTTGATATTTGGGGTGTGGGGTGTCTATTAATAGAATTATATTCTAAAGTAGCAGCATTTCAGGGATTCGAAGAAGTAGGTCAATTATATGAAATATTCAATATTATGGGTACTCCAACTTCAGAGGAATGGCCAGAGTTTGACCAATTACCATGGTTTGAAATGCTTAAACCTAAGGTTAATAAGAGCAGTAGTTTTCAACAAGACTATGGTGGCATCATGTCGGAGCAAGCCTTTGACTTGGCCAAGTCATTGCTCATGTTGAATCCTAAGCACAGATTAACTGCTGAAGAGGCATTAAAGCATCCGTATTTTACAGAAGATCCTAAACCAGAACCATTGACTTTCCTCAAAGATATTAAGGGAGAATGGCATGAATTCGAAACAAAAAAGAGAAGAAGAAAGGAGCGTAAGAGACTTCAAGAAGAGAAACAAAACCAAGCCTCTCAAAACCAAAATCAAGATCAAAATCAAGATCAAAACCACGGCCAAGTTCCATTATCTGCTCCTCCTGCGCCATCTGCGCCATCTGCTCCTTCCTCTGTTGTATTCGAAGAAGATTCTAAAGAATAGACCAGTGTTCAGCACGAGGCACTAATTTTGCATTATTTTATAGTTAACTTGTATAATATTCATGTTTGTAACTGAATTATATTCATACATCCCATTATTATTGTAGTATTTGTTTGAGCAAGATTATAATCTCCTCGCTTGGAGTAGTACAACTTTTACAGAATGTTTGGGGAACTCGAGGTAATTCATCGGTTAAAGATTCCGCCTCAGACAGCAACACCGCAAATTATTCACGAAAGCTCAGCAGCAATAAACACTAAGCACTAAGAACTAAGGACAAAGAATACAACTCCATGTTTGTATATCTATAATAAACACGTATCAATTCAAGTCTAAACTTAGTTTAAGTAAATATGTTTAAAGTCCATGATATATTTATTTAGCAATCTTTAGCCAATAATTTATAATGTAGTCGTAATCGAGTCAGTCGGTGTACGAAAAAAATGTGATGTACAAAAATTCAATCTTAATCACAACAGAATTTTTTTTGTACAGCAATTCAAGTATAAAAAAGGTTTCAGGGTCCTATAAGGGAGTTGAAGTAGAGAATAATTTCCAGGTGTTATTGATTCCCTACATAATATAAATCAACTTGTTCGATATAATTGAGTATAATTCCCCCTTGATATTTTTGGATTAGTAAAATAATACTCTAATGGGTTCTTGTGTGTCAAAAGAAAGGGTAGAACCATCAATTAACAATAGAACTACCCAGGATGTTCAGAATAAAAGGAACAAACAAAAAATTGCTTTGGATAATAACAGTAGAAATACAGAGCAAAATGAATACTCCACACATTCTTCTAACGAGATAGCAGAAAAAGAGGCTCTAAATTCACAAATGCCTGTGCAATCGGAAGCATTCAATGAGTCTTCAGAGGAAAGGATTAAGATATTATTGTTGGGTTCGGGAGAAAGTGGGAAGTCAACAATTGTAAAACAAATGAAAATATTGCACCAAGAAGGTTACAGTGATGAAGAGTTATATGAATATAAGCCATTTGTTTACAAAAATATATTGGATTGTATTAAAAATGTTATAAATGCAATTATTGATTTGGAGCCAGAATTGATCAGGAAGGACCCATCAACAGAAGCAATAGATGGGAAAGACGATGAAGAAGGATCCAATGAAGCAATTGCAATAACTAATAACAAGCCAGTGCTTGATTACGATACATTAATGAAAGTGTTGGATTATGAAATTAATATTGATTCGGATGAACCCTTCGATACTGACGTGGCTCATAAGATTCTGGAAATTTATTCAAAGCCAGAGGTGAAGTCCTTTATCAAACACCAACAGGGAAAGTTCTATTTGATTGATTCTACACACTATTTCATGACCGAACTTTCAAGAATTACAGATGTTAATTATAAGCCATCTGTTGACGATATATTAAGAACACGTAAGAAGACTTCTGGTATTTTCGATTTCAAATTCAAAATGGGCGGCTTAAATATCCATATGTATGATGTTGGTGGACAAAGATCTGAACGTAAAAAGTGGATTCATTGTTTTGATAATGTCACATTAATTATATTTTGTGTGGCATTATCTGAATATGATCAAGTATTATTGGAAGATAATAATCAAAATAGATTGGAAGAGTCATTAACACTATTCGATTCCGTCGTTAATTCCAGGTGGTTTGCAAGAACTTCAATTGTATTATTCTTAAATAAGATTGACGTATTCGCTGATAAGCTTCCGTATTCTCCACTCGAAAACCAATTCCCTGATTACACAGGAGGAGATAATATCCAAAAGGCCGCTAAGTACATTGTTTGGAGATTTACCCAAGTGAACAGATCAGGATTAAACATCTATCCACATGTTACTCAAGCAACTGATACATCTAATATTCAATTGGTTTTTGGTGCTGTAAAAGAGACAATTTTGGAGAATTCTCTAAAGGATACTGGTCTCTTATAATAAGGACGAACGAAGGGTTCTCTTATAAAATTAATTATTTTCATTTTCTGATGTTGCGAAGCAATTAAGTCTTCAGAACTATTAATTTTCATATTTATTCATTTATAAGATAGGATTAAATAATACATAAATTGAATATTTATCTATACGGTTTCGAATTGTGAATTTTCTGATTTGCTTCGAATATAATGAAGGTTAAAGTTACCTCTACCTCTTCCTCTACCCCTTCCTCTTCCTCTCCCTCTTCCTCTGCCCCTTCCTCTTACTGAACCTCTTGAAACATCTCTTGACACCCTATTATTCGATTCACCATTAACATCTGATTGTTCCTCCAACTCTTTATTGTCATCGCTCTTCTCGACATTTTCACTTGGAGCACTTGAGCTTGGAGAAATCCCTTTAGGAGTATTATCTGATTTATCAGATATATCGGACGATTTCCCATCAACTTTATCAGTCTCTGGATTTGAATCTTCAGAAATTGAAGGACTACCCTTATCTCTTATATTGCGCTTTAAATTATCATCAGAAGCTTTGTCCGTTGATTTCTTACGCAGTTTATCCGCGTTCTTGTGTTGTTGTAAACTTTTAGTATTCTTATTTTTAGAAAATTCTCTAGTCTTTGGAGCATCGTTAGTTTGAAAGGCTTCTGCTTGTCCAGTAGAAATTGATTGCTCGCTAGGGCGGGAATCTAATTTATCTTTATTTAATCCCACCTTATTATTCTTATCTCCTCTTTTACGACCATTTTTGCTCTTAACAATAGAGTTATCCTTATTACTCTCACGAACTGGTTTAGTTCTAGAATCATCTTCAAATTTAGTCTTATGGTTATTGCGCTTAGTTGTACGAGGTTTTTTAATCAATTCGTTCAAATGCTTCTTAAAGTTTGGTCTTTCTTCCTCGATAGCATCAGTAGTAACTTCCCTGGTAGGTTCTTTTTCAACAGGAACATCCTTAATCGATGATTGATTGTCAGCGCTATTAATTTCACTTTGTTCCTTATTTTTTTTCTCTTCTTTATTGGCTGCTGTTAGTTTAGAAGATTCTTTGTTTATTTCACGCTGCTCTTCCACAACTTGCTCACTATTAACTGTTTTAACATTTTCTTCTCCACTTTGGGAAGTTTTCTTCTTCAATATAACAGGTTTTATCACTGGCAGCTTTTTATTAGGTATTTTCCCTGATTTCGTAGCACCTTTATTACTCAAAATATTAGGGCTGTTTCCGTGCTTCGAACTCAACATATCTGCAAGACTCATACCATTGTTTGGAGAATATATTGAACTAGATACCTCTTCTTTCCCTTTAGTTTCTACGGGTGCTGTTTCTTCTTTGCTCACAGAAGATACAGACGGCCTCTTTAATAAACTAACAGATGACCCCCGAGAACGGGTATCACTCTGTGAGGTTCTTCTAGATGTAGAGCCATTACTGTATCTTCTATGTTTTTCCTTTTCTTCTTCTTCAATAACTGCTCCCAACGTTTTAATAGTAGTGTGGTTAACTGCAACTAATTTCTTTTCGATTTCATGCTGTTTAGCAACAACATCAACAGGTTTTGCAGCTCCAAAGGGGTTTACCTTTGGTTTGTGAGGAGCTGCAGGAGTTGGAGTAGGTTTTGATATAGTCTGGAAACTGCGATTTTGTAATGATGCCTTCTCTACACTGTGCTGGATATCCTTAATAGCTGAATTTAACGAATCAGAAGTTTCGTGGGGCGCATTCTCTTGATTTGAGTGTCTTGTTTGTTGGTGAGTGTGTTTTCCAGAGATAAATTCCTGTTCAATTTTCATAATCTCTTCTTCATGCTCCTTAGCAAACGAAATGCAATATTGAAAATCTCCAAAATCTGCTAATTCCACAATAACCCTTCTGCTAGCACGGTAATAGAGATCCTGCCATTTTAGTACTTTGTTTAAGTCCTGACTAGAATGTAATTCTACAAATGCAATTTTTCTAACAATATGGGTTTCAAGGATATCTGTTGATGGATCAACTATAATTTTGCACTTTACGTAAGGCGTGTATCTGCTTTTAAATAGATCATCAATAAAGGAGTCACTACATGTAACAGGTAAGTTCAGTAACTTGACGATATATGGCGCCAGATATTCTTGTATTGTGTTATGACGTGAATAAGAGTGTCCAAATCCATTTGACGACGAATTGTGGCCGAATTGGTCGTTGGAGTACGAATAATGGTGTCTATTCTTCTCAATTGGAACGGAAATTGATGATAAATCTATATCATCATCAGCCCAAGATCCACCTAACGCTAAAATTTAGTTAGTAATTGACTCGATAATTAATCATTGATCAATACTTACATTCGTCAGTAAAGAACTCCTGCAATGTCATTTTCTTTGGAGGTGCTGTAAATTTTGTTAGTTTCTCGTTTAATTCTCATCGAATTACTTATATTTTAGAAATAAATACTTACCCATGATTAATCAAAGACAAGAAATTGCTATTCTCTGATACTTTGATGAATTGATCCAATTAACTAAGTAATAAATGCCTTCTTAGTGTTTAATCACTTTAAATTGGTGACGTATAAAATGTAACATAAGATCGAAATTGAGGAGGTCACGAGATTTTTACTTTATCAATCGTCCATTAATAATATCAATTACATATCCATAAGTACTCCTATATATACTATAAATCAGTAAAATTATCATATTGAGCTCTCCAGTTTGCGAAGAAACCAGAAAAGAACTTAATACCTAAGCCAATATCCTTTGTACCTACAGTTGCTCTAATAGAGTGCATTGATAATTGGGGAATTCCTAAATCAATAGTTCTTGCACCAGTTTGGAGAGATATTGAAGGACCAATGGTGCCCCCTGATCTGCTATCATTACGGATATGGAAATACTGCAACTCATCCCCGTTCAATCTGGCGAGTTCTTCAACTAATGCTAAACCTGTAGAGTCTGTAGCCATGTGACCATTCGGATCTAAAGCAATAGAAATCCCCTTATTAGGAATAGGCTTGTGGTGCTCTAAGTACACATTAGAGAAGTTTGGATTGAGCAAGTGTGTAACATCAGCCGACAATATAATGGTGTTTGCATAAGCTAATCTCAATTGCGCTTGAACGTCTAATCCATCTGGGTTGTAATGCTTTGATGAAATAACCCTAGTAATAGTCAGTTCTACAAGGCCACCTTTGATACCTTGACGAGTTGCAGAGCCAATTTCTTCGTTATCAAACAAACCTACCATCGAAAAACTATCGGATTTCAAAAGCTTGTCAGTATCAGCTTCTAATAAAGAGTAAATAGCAGCGAAAGAACAAACTCTGTCATCAACACGGGGGGCAAAAATAAATTCCTTCTTTAAACCACCCTTAGTACCCTTTTGAACATCATATAATTGTAAATCCCATTGAAGGATATCAGAAACCTTTACATTTGCACCCTTAGCAATAAATCTCAATAATGAGATTGGGTGCTTACCGTACAAAGGGGCAGATTTCTCCTCTTCAGTAGCTGGTTCTTCTTCCAGAGAAGAAAATCCAACAACCGGAACAGCTTGTGTTTCTGTGTTGAATGGTCCAACTGCTGGTGTACCAAAATGTGGAGCTAAAGTTGGAATATGGGCAATTGGATGAGGGGTAGAATCGACTAATTTTTGGCTAACCTTTCCAGTAGATTGGTCCTTCACCAATAACCTACCACCAACACCTAAATCTCTATCCCACCAAACGTCAGACAAAGCACCAGCATAAGGAGCTACTCCCAATAACTCATAACCCTCAACCTTTTCTTTGGTAGAATTTGGCTTTAATACCACAGTTAAGGAATCCACATGGGATCCAATTATACCCACTCCTTTTTCAGCAGTCCAATCTTCACCCACGACAAATGCTGTTAAAGCGGTACCATTTCTGTGTGTATAGTACTTCCCTGGAGTTAATGACTCCCATGAGTTTCTCTCAGGGAGGTATTTGAAACCCTTATTCTCCAATTTATCAACAAAATATTGAATTACATGGTAAATTGTTGGATTTTCGTAGGTGAACTTAATATATTCGTTGGCATACTTCTCAAAAAAATCATCTGTGTACTTGTTGGAACTGGATACTTCCTTCTTTACAGGCTTTGTCTCTGTTCCCCTATTATCATTTTTGGCAATTTCTATTCTGTTCATAGCTTCTGCGAGCTGAGAAAGAATTGTTTCTATATTAGACATTTTGAGAGTAATTGAGAAGATCAGAGTTATTAAAAAGTTCTTGATGTTATATTTAATGGTATTATATGGCAGTATATATAGTTTCTATAGATAGCTCGAAATCGCAGGAAGTCATTGCCTATCTCGGAAGCGGCACCAGCTCACGCTGAAGTTGCGAATGATTTCGTTAACTATGACGGAATTAGTTAGTAGGCTTTTCAGATGCAAATGTGGCTGCAACAATTAATGGTAATACAACACTGACATCAGCATAAACCTTGACGGACATTGCATCGGATTTGATTTTACCCCAACTGACTGCTTCATCCGGTCTTGCCCCAGCGTCAGAACCATCAAACTCTTGACCGGTATTGATATAAACTGCGTAATCTGCACCATTACGCATTAAACAAGCATTACAGATGTGGTGCTTAATCAAACCACCACCTAAGATCAACATACCTGCTCTGGAAGCAGCCATAGACATCGAATTGATTTTTCTGATATCGGCGACAATATCTAATCTCAATTGTTGTGGGGAAGCCTTGAAGGTGTGGAAAAACAACATATCACCAATGGAACCATCAGTTAAGGCTGGACAGAAAATAGGAATATTGTTTTTGTGAGCCCAGTACAATACTGAGGATTCATCGTTGATTTCCTTTCCAAGACGATCGATTAATTTCGACGGAGTCCATACAGCAGCAGAGTCGGCATTAAGAGCTTCAGCACCTAATTTCTTTGCCGCTTCTTCTTGCTCTTCTAAACACTTGTCTAATATTGGAACTATCCATTCTTCGAATTTACAGTAGTTGTCGTTTGGAACTAATAAATTACCAATTCTATTCATGCCTTGATCTCTTAAACCTTTACCAGGTAAACTAAATTCACCCATGTAAGTTGGGGCAAGAACTTTGATTAAATCTTCTTCAATACCACCAGCACTTGCAACAATAGCACTGACCATTTTATGCTGGACTAAATATCTTAATGTGTCTCTTAAACCGGATGAAATCAAGTTGGAGGTGTAACCCATAAAGATGGTGGTCTTTTGGTATCCTTGATCATCAAATTCACCAGTTCTTTCATGTTCTGGTAACTCATCCCTGTGTTTACCTCTCCAGGTCCTCATTCCATTTATAATGTCACATGCCTTTCCAACAGATGATGCTTGGAATCCCATAGTCTTCATAGATGAGATCATGTCGGTAGCTCTCATATTGTAGGCAGTTTCTTTCGAGTAGTCAATACCTTTAACCTCTACGAAATCTTCCGGTACTGGAGCAGATTGTTTTAAGACAGCATCAGATGCTAAAACTGGTAATTTTCCAGTTTCTGACATGGTTTCTGGTATAGTTCTATTAATGTATTTGGTAGTGAAAATTTAATATATAAAAAAATTGCGCACAATCCATATTAGACCATATGAGTATTTAGCTGATAATTTACTTTTACTTTTATGGAACAATATAGTCAAATGACCTCGAGACATTTATAGGGTTGATTAGGTAAATCAATGATGAACTTGTCTTTCATAATTAAGGAAGTAAAAATCCTACGTAGAGAGTTTTAATTAATATTTGTAAATTCTTGTATTGTAAATAGATAATTGAAAATAAACCACATTAATGAAACACTAAGTTAAACATTATTTACATTAAATGAAGTATTAATTACTTTATGGTTCGTCTCATTTGATGGTGATTGCATGAAAGCAGTATAATGAAAAGAAATATAATAGGTAGAGGTAGTTCCACAACTCAGTCTCATCGCCGTGGTTATATTCAATGATGTAACTCATTTTACTATTCCTATAGGTAATAGATAAAATATGCATTAATTATGAACTCCATTGCTCACATAATCTTTAAACTCTTTCTCTAACTTCTGGAGTCCAGGAATTGCATTTTGGCTTTGCGGTATTATATGGAACGTATGCACCTGAAGTACCTGTGAGATTCATCTTGTGTCTTTCTGGCATTGGGTATGCTCTAGTAGTCAATTCGTCACCTTGTAACTTGTTTGGTGGAGTGTTAGTACCATAACCTAACCAGTAATGCCAGCCCGGTTCAACCTTAGACATATCGACACCCCAGTCAGCATATTCAACCCATCTGGTTCTTAAGTGAATTTCCTCAGGAACATCAGTTTCGTAATACTTGTTACCGAAGTCATCAGTACCTACTAACCAACCTCTTTTGGTATCATTGTGTTGTTGGATTTGCCAAGCAGCTCTCTTTATACCTGAATGGTAAATATTCTTGATAGTACGAACAATAGAGGTAGACATCTTGAATGTATTTTATGTTTATATCAACGTAACACTGTGATTAGGTCAAGCTTTACAAAAATATAAACCAGGAGCACTTGATTGGTGAAAATCTTGAGAAAAGATCACGTGATTTAATTTTTGATTTCACCACCTAAAACCACTTAATAGATCGTAGACCAATAACGCAGGTTCTTTAGTACTTCTTTTTGTATGCATTTCTCTAGCTCATGAGGTAAATTTAATATCTGGTTCGAGCATAAAACACCGTTATACATTAATATTCATATATTGGCATTAAATTTACATTGAATAAAATACAACTATGTGCTCTATGTAAAAAAAAACAGGTATAAAAAGTTAATCAACTCCATAGTGTGCTGATTGTTGGAGCAATTTGCTAACATCGTCAGAGTTTATTACAACTCCCTTTTCGGAACATTTGGCTTTACTCTTCAACTCCTGGCACAAACCGTCTATATCTATTTCAGTATACTTAGGATGTGTAGTTATTCTCTCCCAGATTTCAGAACATTTCATAGTTTTTTGTGGTGCCGGCACAACTTCATTATCTTCAGGAGGATTCCTAGGTATGGAATCCTTCCTAGAACTTTCTGGTGATTTATTTGCTTCTGATGGTAAGCTACTTTTGACAAACTCGTTGAAGTTAAAGTCTACATTTACCGAATCCTGTAATGGATCATATATAGACTCCTCTGTTATAAGTTGACTTACTGGATCAGCTTCCTTCTTTACTGCAAAATCGTCGCCAAATGCCAAAGAAATATCGTAATTATTGGTATTATCACTAAGAAAAGCTAATGGATCATTATTATTATCGTCCGCGGCCAATGAAAAGTTGAAATTGGATTCACCATTGAAAAATGCATCATTCTTAGTTCTTTCATCAGGAGTAATATTATTAGAATATGGAGAACTGAAGTTACTTCCTAGCCTCTTATATTTCGGTATTGGTTGTATCTTATTACCGCAAGCCTCATTCAATTCAACGCAAAATGGTTCAACTTGCTCTTCAAATTTACTTGTGAAGTCAAAATTATCGTATTGATTTGAGTTAATAGTATTAGGGTTTGAGCTGTCGTTATTAGAAGATTCTGGTGAGATTAGGATATTCTCATTCAAAGGAGACGTAGAAGATGATGATCCACTCACCAAATCTGGAAGAGGAAATTGATTACCTTGTACATCATGCAAATTATCCTTTGACCAAGGGAAATCAATAGAAAGTTTATCTACTGAAGGCGAATTATTAGATGTGGCAGAATCAGATACTGATCCCTTTTTATCGAATAATGGAACATACCCGCCTGTGGATGGGTTAGATAATGTGCCTACTTTTGAAGGTAAATTCAAGTCGGTTATTTCTTTTTCGCCCCTGTACTTAGCTAATTCGTTCTTTAGCATTTCCACTTGAGCTTTGAGGAAATCCGTTTCAGTTAAAGCTTTGATATTGCGATCCTCTAAAGATTTAACTTTATCTTCTAAATCTTTCATTTTTCTTTCCTTCCTTTCCCTGTAAGCCCGCTGGGCTGCTCTATTCTGTGCTGTTCTCTTAGACTTTGGCTCTGTGTCAACTGGTTTCCTGCCTGGCTTTGAGTGTAGCTTTTTATCGTCATGCGTAGGAGATGAATCTACTTGAGTCTCTACCTCAGTATAGTTCCTTTTCACGTCTGTCATGTCCAAATTATATATGTCCGCCTTTTGCAATTTAACTATTCCTTTGAACGATTCGTATGATTCTTATTACTAGGTATTGTACAAATTTTATTGCTCCAACTTTTTAATTACTAAGCACGTATAATCGTTACTTTCTCCAATTTTCCTGGCCCTTTACTTAAATATATGATTGAATTGATGTATTATACTTCAATCAATATTATACTATCTATACCTCTCTGAAGTAAACTTAATCTAATGTAACACAGCAATAACGTTATTTGCCACAATCTGGGTGCTCACTTTATTTTATATCTAATACTAGAAGTTTCTTTTTGCAATTTCCGAGGGCACAGTAAGATATCAAAGGCCGGTAAAACCGATAGGTTCTTATTTATATCGCATTGCCCCTCGTACAGCACCTACAAAGATGCTTGTATGTATGAGAACTTTATTTGAAATACGGTCGGATTAATTCAGCCTTACAATTTAACAGAGCAATTATATATTTCATCAGATGATTGGGGTAGCAAGCAATCGTCTAGTTTATACCATATATACTATATATTCTATATATTCTATATAGATAATTAAAGGTAAACTAGCGTATTCACGTTATTCCTTAATGTAGAATTCAATACGAATAGGGATTTCATCGACGTTAATCATTATGCCCCTCGTAACTCCCCGGATTTCTTTATATGCTGACAAATGGTAACAATTGTTAGTAAAATATTAGTAGAAACGTTTTTAATAAAAAGGCTGATAACGGCTAACATAATACGGATTAAGTTTAATGAACCGTTATGAGTGAAATATTAGTGAGTATATATAGCTCCTTGATAGCTAATACCTTGCTACTAACCTTTATTAGTCAGGTGAAATAAGGAATTTACAAAAGACAAGATCTGTTCTAGAATTGATAAAGCAGAGTACAGAGAAGATTCATGAGGACTTATTGAATATTACAAACAATCATGTTTATTTGAAGAATGCATCTCAGAAAACTCTAGAACAAGTTAAGAAAATAGAGCCCTAGTGGAGAGATAATTCCCATGATTCAATATATTTAATTTTATATTTAGATCCCTATAACGGAGACTATGGGGAAATATTTATGCGACATATCTCCCGTAGAAACCGCTTTGAATTTACTAGAATTGCTCTCATTAAGTCCACCCAGCAGAATAAGAGCTGAAAATTGCTTTACTTCTTTCGTGTACATTTGACAGGTTTCTAGTAAGGAGAAATACCATTCAGCAACACTGGTGTCAATAAATGAACTTTCGAGGGTGGGATCTTGAAGGTTATTACAAATTTCATGGTATAAATTCTCGCTATTTTTAAACTTCTCAATAATAATCTTAATCATAGTCATCTTAGTTTCCTTGGATGTTAGATATGAAGTATCAATAGATTTTTTGTATTGCGCATATGTTGGTAATTCTGGGGCGCCAATACTAGACCAGGATTTCATACGATGTCCAAAAAGTAATTCTGGGGTTGTGGCACAATTCTTTGGGCCCTTAAAATCAATCAAGCCATATGATGACAATAAAATCAAATACATTCTGATTGCCTCACACAAAATACTCATGGCTGTTAATCTTGGAACATGATATTTATTATTATAATTCAATGTATTTTCAAGTTGAGGTAGGACTACTTCTGTTTTGAATTTTTGAATTTCTTTAAGTTTGTTCTTTTTGGGACCTGCTTTTTGCTTCTTGATTTTCTTTGATAATCCCACTGTAATCTGATTTATTTTCAGTTCAACAATACCATTAATTCGAGAAGAAACATGATCAGCTAAAACCTGAGCTAAATAGGAAATATACCAATACATCAAGCAAAACTCAAAATCCTTGTATAATTCTAATTCAAAGCCGGTTAGAGCCACTTCTAACATTAAATCTACCTTGGAGTAGAAAATATAAGAACTAACAGCTAATCCCATGCTTTCGTTCATTAATTGATTTCCTATTTTATAGTCCTCCCAAATACTAACCTCGAGAGCTTCGAAGTTAGCTTGTAAGGAATCGCAGATAAGTAAGAGTCTGGTCATTAATTGTCTTTGCCTGCATCTATTATTACCAGGAATAGACAATTCTTGATAACTACTCATCTCAAAATCACCTAACAACATATTTAACTTCTGTAAAATGTTATCTTTTGTCACTTGAATATACTCATCTGTTCCATCAATACTCCAATAATCTGGATTAAATAGGATAGTATCTGGGCCAATCACATTTTCTATCATCTTTATTGTTAATGAATTGAGAACCTCTTGAGATCCAAATATTGTTTTATTATCCCGTATTAAATATAATTGAAAAAATCCTCTTGAGATTGCGCTGAAGTTATTCACCTTTTCTCCAATTTCAAATTTTAGTATATTTAAAAGATGGTTTACATTTCTAATACTACCTGACTTCAACACGAATGATTTAATCACTTCAAGAATATTTTCTAGCATTTCGTATGCCTCCCCTTTGTCGATCAGATATAATTCAGCTGGGATATTTCTATTATCGGCATCGACTTGAATGAACTTGGAAAATACACCTTCAGGTACTTCTCCAGATTCACACTTCTTAATTTGGTTAAGAATCTTAATACCTTCATCAAGGAATGTAGTTTTGGAAGGAAGATCTGTATTTTTTCCATACATCGTTATAGAGATATCTAAAATTGATGGTATTGAAACAAGGTGTATTATAAATTGAAGATAATCAATTAACGTGTCCTTTTGATTTCCATGGATATTCTTTTCAACCCATTTTTTGCTTTCTTTAATGTCCATGATTACTAGATCAATTGGAACTCGGAATAAAAAATCATGTTCCATACTCCTAGTGATTAAATCTTCTTCTTCGTATAAAACATTTTCAGATACATGAAGACAAAAACCAATAAACTTACAAATCCCTATCACAGCAGATTTCAATACTTTGTTAACTAAATGGTAGTCTATTGAGTCTGTATCATAGTTATTCTGTTTTTCAAATCTTGCAATTTTGAAATTACATGCATTCAATGTGAAATACTGTTCAGGAGAAGCCTTATAGTTTTCTAGAATAGTTTGAACGTATCTGCAACTCAACACTGTCAATGGCAAAGAGCTGTTGTTAAGCCAACTGCTGTATGAAATTAACAATTTGTCTATTATTCTGAGCACTACTTCAATAGGCTGAGGTTGACGAGTATCAAACGATAATTCTTTTTCCAGAATTGATATTAAGCCTGTATCTAGTCTCGTGTTATTAACCTCAAGAGTCCTTGTTCCTTCTAATAAGTGAAAAAATTCATTCTTAAGAACCTTATTACCTTGGATTTGTTGCACAGATTTATATACTAAGTCAGTAATATTGATGTCCTCATCTTGACCATCAAGATCCACTGATATAAGGTTAGTCTGTCTTATTATATAAATTAGTCAAAATTTTGTACTTACGTTTGGATCCATTCATTATTTGATACCGAATAAAGTACTAGAATTATAATAAATGCAACTAAACCTTTTCTGAAAAATGAGTATAATATGATGATCTGCATATTGTAAATTTATGTTTTCTTCTTTCCTCCCCAGACTATCGACAACAAGTCATAAGACATTAAATGAAAAAATTGATAAAAAATCTGTGCTATAAAATGAAAATTAGTGACGTATTATCTATAGTATATCTTTGATTTAGTTTAACTCAATTTTGGAAATTGTACGTAATTAGTTTCCTTTAACACGCAATTATTTTTTTCAGAGATAACAATAAAAAATTAATTCACTTGTAAAAAGTAAGAAAAAAGAGAAGAAATAGGTAAAAATCTACTATATTTGTGCAGAATAAATATTTCAAACAAAGAAGAACAAATACAAGATATATCATAGTATAATCAAGAATCGTTCTATGCGAAAGAGTGAATTATAATAAAATTTCAACCATAAAATTTTTATTAATTAATTTATCTAACTCCCTAGATCCTCAACAACTGGATGCATGTCATTAATTGATATCAAGCTTAATCTTTATCTAACTAATAGTATTTCATCCCTTTAAATTTTACGCATAATGTGTGTTATGCGTAAAATAATAATCAGTAAAATGTCTATTCTGTAAAGACTTCCTATGATTACATTAGATATAGCTGTATTCAAAATTTGAATAATCTCGTTTATTGGGAATAATTCAAGAGAAATAGAGTAAAATTTTAGAGTTTATAATAGTTCTAGTGGCAATTCACTAGATATATCATTTGCAACCACTTGTAATTTTTTATTTTATAAAAATACCAGCTATATGCTCATACTTACTCGCATTTATAGTAACCGTTCTCTTATAAAAGGTGAATGGCTATTTTAATTGTTGAATGCTACTCACTTCTTGACATAAAAAACATTATATCATTTTTATCATATCTATTCAATTATTTGAAAATTTTACAAAAAAGCGATAAATTTAATTAATTTCATTTAGCAACTCTAGGATGAAATAAAATCATATAGAAAATATATTTATAAAAATGGCTTAATAAAGATATACTTAGATTTTATAATATTTTCAATTAATTGAGTATGTAAATTATTATAGCTTTCCCTTTTTTTATATTAAACCTATCATGAAGTTAGCAAATCCCAATAAGGTCATCGTGAAAGATATACTCACTAGCGAATTTATAACCTCCAACTCCCTGCAGATGAGCTACAAGTTAAAAGGAATTTATTGCCTTTATATATTTTTCAGAGAATTATCAGAACAGTATTTTCCGATACCGGAGAATTCAGTTCTTTTTGTTGATAAATAATTAAACGTATTAATTCTTTTGTTAATTTAAATGGCACTATTGTATCTAGAACCATATGTAGTTCATCTATTCTTTTTAGATGAAGCTCCATTTACCTTGATTTTCTTTCAAAACTTAAGAAAAGGGCGATTGGTGTAGTGGTTAACATATCTGCCTTCCAAGCAGGTGACATGGGTTCGATTCCCGTATCGCTCATTTTTTGAAGACTCCATGTTTTTGCCCTTCGCGCTATGTTTACTTCATATTTATGTGTATACGATTTTAAAAACATTGGAGTCAATTTATTAATTAACTTTTTATACTAGTACTATGGAGAGCCTTACTTTGAAATCTGTACTGCGGATAAAGTCGCCTCAGGATATAAAAGATGCCATTGCTACTATATTCCAAGAGGCTCAACTATCATTGTCAAGTCATAGAAAACTAGTCATTATACTAAAAAAAGTCCTTCAAAGGGCCGTGGAATTTAAGTACCAGGAATACTTTTCCCTCTCATTCACAAAAATGATAAACAAGATACTTTCATTGAAGAAAGGAGAGCAGGTTGGTGATAGGATAGCTAAGTTTTGCTCTCTGTTTATCAGATCATTAAACGATGATGAGATACAAAGAAGAAAGAAAGAAAATGAAATGGAAGTAGATAACGACGACAGTGACGAAGAGGAGGAATCTCATATTGATGCATTTATAAAATATATCATTCATCATCTATTAAGAGGAATTGAATCAAAGGATAGAAATGTGCGCTACAGGGTGGTACAATTACTAGCATACCTAGTTAATCAAATACTAGAAATCGACTACGACACATATCAAGCTTTATATATATCTTTAAGTAAAAGAATTTTTGATAAAGAGCCCATGGTTAGAATACAAACTATAATTTCACTTGCAAAATTTCAAGTATATGACTTTCAAATAGAAGAGAATGATGAAGGAGATTACAGTATTCCAATAACAAAAGATTTGATAACTGAAAAAATTGTGGGAGCAATTAAAAATGATGAAAGTGCAGAGGTGAGGAGAGCAGCTCTAATAAATCTTACTAGATCTCCAGAAAATTTTGAACATCTAATTCGGAGAGCAAGGGATTTGAATTCAATCAATAGAAGATTGGTGTATTCTCGTGTATCTCGAGAATTGGGTGATTTCAGAGATTTTGATCCTATATACCGTGAAAATCTTTTGAAGTGGGGTTTAAATGATAGAGATGAATCCGTCAGGAAGGCAGCCATTAAGATGTTAACCTATGACTGGTCCGAATTTGTTAATAACGACATTCTAGAATTAATTGAAAGTTTGGATGTTCTACAGAGTGAAATTGCTGAATTAGCAATCCTGATTTATTATAAAGAAAGACCAGATATTTTTTCAGATATAAAGTTTACTGACCAGGATTGGAAGGAATTAACTGTTGAAAAGGCATTCTTTATTAGAACATATTACAATCACTGCAATAGTAATAACCTGTACGACCTAATAGATTCCAACTTTCCTGAATCTGCTGATTTAGCTGAAATTTTACAGAAATATTTCAGATTAAGAATATCTCATATGGAAGATAATTCAGATATTTTAAAGATTTACCATGCAAATAAGAATTCACTTCAGACAGAAAATGACAAATTGTTTGCATTAAATGTCGAATTAAACAAGGTGAAAGGTGAGGTTGACCATAGTTATAAAAATTTGCACAAGCTTGAAGAGAATGTCGATAGTTTAGCATACCAAGTGGGCCTTTACAAGAAGAGAAAAGAATTGCTATTAGATGGAGAAGCTGAGGTTGAGCCATTAACCAACCCTGAATCTGAATTAGACGAGGAAAAGGTGTTCTTATCGTTGAATGCACAGGAATTAACAGAGGCAATTAAAACAAACGAAGACGACATAGTTTCTTGCAAAAATCTAATAATCAAGCACGAAACAAGTGTTAAGACTGGAGAGGAAAAATACACTGAACTAGAAAGGCAGTATGCAAATGCCTTTAAAGAAAGGGAAATTCAGTTATCTGGTTGTGAAAGTTTTGAGACAGAAAACTTGACTTTCTTGGAAAGCTTAAAGGAACTAGAATTTATTATTCAACAATTACTATTAATTGCAAAGGAATATGATTTTAGTGATGAAATCGGAAGACGTAAGATGTTGCAAATAATTAGATACAGTCTTATGGAAGATGATTTATCGAACAAATTAATAGAGCTTGCGTTGGGGGTATTAAGAAAAATTTCAATTAATGAAAGGGATTTTACTACTATGTGTACTGAAATTATTAATGATCTTAGAGACTATGACGATTATGAAGAAGATACGTTCCATTCTGCAGTGTCAGGGTATGGAAATGATAATGAAGGAAATGATAATGAAGAGAATGAAGTACAAGATGACAACAATGACCTAGATTCTGACACTTCAAATAAAAAGCGTAAAGTTGATACTCAGCAACTTCCAGACGACGTTGTCATCCGATGCTTAGTTATCACTCAGCATGTTTTGGAGCTAGCAGAAGAGCCTTTGGAGCATAATTTATCGTTGAGCTCTTTAAGATATAGTTTAGTAAATTATGCTATCCAACAGTCACACAAAGAGGTGGTTTATACTCTTGGCTTAAAATGCTTTGGTCTTTTCGCCTTATTAGATCGCGAGTCAGTTCCAGATGCTCTTGTTCTATTAAATTTCAAGTTTCGTCATGGTACTGAAGAATTGAGAATAATAGCCGCAAAGGCTATTGTAGATATTTTATCTACTTTTGGTGCTGGAGTAATCAAGGATAAATCAATGCTTTTTTCTCTTGCTAGAAATCTCCATAAAAGTTTAAATCAATATGAAATGCCTAAATTACAATGCATTGTTGCTGAAGGTGTGTGTAAGCTATTTTTAGCTGATATTATAAATGATTCACCAAAATCTGTGGAACAGCAAGAAGGTTTTGAATCAGCGAAGCAACTTCTCGAATCACTTGTTCTTTGTTATTTTCACCCATTAACTACACAGAATGAAGAATTAAAACAAATCTTAGCTTTTTGTATTCCAGTTTATGCTTTTAGTCATCCTAGCCATCAAATCAGATTAGCAACTATTAGTGGAGATTGTATATACAGAATGTTCTATGAAGGGGGTGAATTTTCTCAATACGATAATAAGCTTTCTCCTAATACAGTGATACAACAGCTCATACATTGGTGTGATCCGAATAATTTGGTTAATGTTACTCAGGTTGAAATAAAACGTCAACCTTCGCATGTTTTTCAGTCAATTTCGTTCTTGCAAGTATTGGAACAGTCAAGTTCCAAAGTTTTAAAGAAGGCCATTATCAACAATTTAAACAAATTAGCCATCTATGAAGATTTACGCCCTGAGGTACTTGAAGGCTTACTAAATGGGGTAAGAGAAACAGGCGAGCTCTTGATATCAAACAAAGATAAGCCAGAATTCTCATTTGATAAACTTACAACAAAGTATTTTGAAAACTTCCTTCAGCTAATAACTGAATTGCACCAAAAGTCAGTTTTACGAGAGGGAATAAATGGTGAAGTTGATGTAAATGAAATATCAGCTAACTCGACCTTAATGGGACCTACAGAAGGGAATGATGAAAATCCACTTAGATCTCCGATTGCTGTTGACCTTGAAAATGCTGCTGAGTCTACTTTACGATCTCCTCGACTGGAGGCTTCATCAGGGTCTAGCTCTTATCCGAATTCTCGAATGGGCTCTCCTGTGCCTAACACATCGCACCAAGAGAATGTGGAGGATACGCTTCAGAAAATTGATCAGTTACTAGCCGAGGAAGAGGATGTAGAGTATCAGATTCCACTAAACGACTAGGTTTAAACGACTACGTTAAAGTATTTAGCAATGCGATACACATTCAGAATAATTTATGCTGCCGGTCCCACAATTCGCATGTACTATTTAGTCGTTTACCCGTATCTTTAAGGTTAAAGAGCGAAACCCACATTAATAATTACATCTCCTATCAAGAGTCTGCATGAATTGTTCTAATACAGAACTGAGATCGGCCTGATCTCGTTCCCATCGTTCCAAGGCACATTTATTTACAGCCCGACTGTTCATACATGTTTTGTGTAACATTTGTATACGACGCTAAACGGTGTATACGAGGAAACGACCGAATATTTACATCTGCAGGTTTTTGCTCACCGCGTCGCTATAATATATAGTTCATAGAATTTCATGAAATTTTATTCAATGATATAAATTGTTAAAGAACTAGTACCGCTTTTATAGGACTTTCTCATACATAAGCAGACTGATAATTTAATATGACTAACGTTCAATTAGCTGAAAAGGATTATGATAGAGATTCAAAATTTACCAAGGCTTTACACGGTGATTCTTATAAGAAGACTGGTTTATTCGCTTTGATGAGCAAGAAGAAGGATGCTGCTGATGTTGCTAACGAAGGTTATTTTAAGCACTGGGATGGTGGTGTTTCTAAAGATGACGAAAACAAGAGATTAGGTGACTACTCTCAATTAACCCATCACTACTACAATTTAGTTACTGACTTCTACGAATATGGTTGGGGATCTTCTTTCCATTTTTCTCGTTACTATAAGGGAGAAGCTTTCAGACAAGCTACTGCTAGACATGAACACTTTTTAGCCCACAAGATGCAAATCAATGAAAATATGAAGGTTCTTGATGTTGGTTGTGGTGTTGGTGGTCCAGGTAGAGAAATTTGTAGATTTACTGATTGTGAAATTGTTGGTTTAAACAACAACGATTACCAAATTGAAAGAGCTATCCACTACGCTAAAAAATACAAGTTAGACCACAAATTATCTTATGTTAAGGGTGACTTCATGCAAATGGATTTTGAACCTGAAACTTTCGATGCAGTCTACGCTATTGAAGCTACTGTTCACGCTCCAGTCTTAGAAGGTGTATACTCAGAAATCTACAAGGTCTTAAAGCCAGGTGGTGTTTTTGGTGTTTACGAATGGGTTATGACTGATGCTTATGACGAAACCAACGAAGAACATCGTAAAATTGCATATGGTATTGAAGTCGGTGATGGTATCCCAAAGATGTACAAGAGAGAAGTTGCTGAACAAGCTTTAAAAAATGTAGGTTTTGAAATCGAATACGAAGCTGATATGGCTGACAAAGACGACGAAATTCCATGGTACTACCCATTGGCTGGTGAATTAAAATATGTGCAATCTATTGGTGATTTCTACACTGTATTCAGAACTTCTAAATTAGGTAGAATGATTACTACTGAAGCCGTTGGTTTATTAGAAAAAATTGGTTTTGCTCCAAAGGGATCTAAACAAGTCACTAATGCTTTAGAAGATGCTGCTATTAACTTAGTGGAAGGTGGTCGTCAAAAATTATTCACTCCAATGATGTTGTACGTTGTTAGAAAACCACTTAATAAGGAAGAAAATTAAAATATTCAATTCTTTTATGTCTTGTAATATAACCAGTCATACTATACTAAATATGAAAGTCCGGTAATAATTAAGAGATTGCAAAATTTATTCAAATGGTCATATTTAAGGAAAGACTAATTAATGTACGATATAGGATTATATAGTTGAATCAAGAGTAGAGAGATTTACGGAAATAGAAATATATTTATTGAACTAATACATGTTCTTAAGGAAAACATATACATCATGAAAAATTCTATATAAAATCCTTTTAATAGATTTAATTCCATATATATTTTATTCTTATGCTTTAGATACCCCAAAAATGAGCTTGATGTAATTATTTTCTTCTCATGTTTCTTAGATAGAATAAACACTTTTAGTATTTTGCATCCAAACTATAGACCTGTGAATTATTCTCAAGAAGACTGCGAGATATGACATCTATTTAAAAGGGAAATAGAAATTAGCAATGTATCATATCATTCATTGAACTGGAGCTATACCTTTTTATGCCATTTTAGTATGTACTTATATGAAACAGGTGAGGTTTGATTTATCTATGACTGCAATATGGAAGATATTCGACTTAACACACCTATGAAAATTGAGGAATTTTCTTTAACTGATCTTATTCTACCGAGATATTCGAAAATTAGAACTGCCTATTCTTTTACTTATCAAGTTTATATTACATCACTACTATGTACATGAGGTATTTTTTGTATTTAAAACATTCATAGGTTGCATTCATTTTTGAGTATTCCTAAAACGAGATTAACAATGAAAATGTCAACCACTCTTTTTGATATCTAGATATATTTATAGAATGATCGCAATTTCGAACGAGTCTGAAAGTCTATGATTTATAGAATAGGTTATTGGTGATCTGAAGAATGTTGCACGTTCTAAATAAATGGCTGCAATTAATCTTATTAACTGAGCAGCAACTCGTCCGGTTACGGGCCCAAATATTTAATTATTCACTCGTTTAAATATGTATTTTGTTTTTTGAATATAAATCTATTTTTACGTATACACTATACATATGCTAAAGGACTCAATGCAAGGCTTAAATTTTCAATTTTGGGAGATTGAAAGCAGGAGCAGTCGGCAAAGCAAATTGTGGTCTTTCTATGACAATAATTTCATTAGTACCGAAATCGCCAACTTTCATAATTGGCCTATATTTGTTTGTAATCCAAAATGGTTTTGTGTCTGGTCTTTCGTTGTTAGACTCATCAACTTGAATCTGTTGTCTTAATCTATTGATTTGACTTTGTTTTAAGGAAAGGTCCAAGATTTCAGAGTTTTCCTCAACAATATCCAATGAACCATCGATATCATTAGAAATATCTTCAGTGCCTTCTATTGTCAAACCATCTCTATTTCTCTTCTTGGTATTTGAAGTGTTTTGGTAGTACTTCAGGATTGGGATATTCAAAGACAAATCAAAGAAACAAACCCAGGTAGAACCATATATCCAGACTTTGTTATTTTTTATAAAAATGTCTTGAGCTTTATCATCGAGGACAAGAAATTGCTTTGGCAAAAATTCGCTATTTCTCTTTGACCATGGAGTCAATAAACCGTTCTCTTCGCTGTTGATAAAAAACTCAAAGATTTTATTTTCTTCAGTGACAACTAGTAACTTTTCAGCACTAGAAAAATTAATTAGATGAGGTAATGAATACAATTTCGTAAGTTTATTAATCATAGTGCCATCATTTAAGGGGAATATTTCAATTGATCCATTATATCTAGAAATTGCTATAGTTTCTTGATTTGGCGAAATTGCTATATTCTTGATACAGTTGAGATGTTTCAATTTTTCCACAGATTCTGATGATGTATCTATTTCATTAACAATAGATATTGTTCCATTTTCGTAGTCAACCTTAAAGATGTAGATTTCTTCATCGGGAGTTAAAATAAGAAACTTATTATGGGATAAGACTTTGACTTTCTTTGCACCATCAGTCATAGAGATAAAGTCATCATCTCTTATTTTGTTTACCAATAATTTTTTCTCCGTTTCTTCTAATTGGAATACCTTAATAGTTGCCAATGTTGAAACGACCAAGAGGTCACCATCTTCATTCAAGTCAACGCTAGTAATATTTTCATCATCAACTAGAGATATCTTAGAAATTAATTTATGTTTACTCTCAGTGATCTTCCAAATCTTTATAGTTTGGTCTTGCCATAAAAGTACGTATTTCTTTTTATCGTTAATTAAAGTGTTGGAAATTTGCTGATTTATAGTCAACTTCCTATATCTTCCATCATGGAATTGCTGAACAGATTGAATTACGATGGATTTTTCCACACCACCACTGATTAAAAAATTATGCAACTTGCTTTCAAATACTGACATAGACCTGATATCATTTGAGTGTAAAAGTCTGTTGAAACTATGAACCCATTTGACAGATTTTGTTGTCTTGATTAAATTGAATTGGTGAATTTTTCTGTCTACACCACCAGAAAATATTTTTTCTTCTGAAACATCTTTAGCTAAACATAAGACATCTGCATCATGAACTTTGAAGTTTTGCAATAAAGTGAAAGTTTCGAGATCCCAAAATTTGATTGAACCTGTAGAGTCACCACTAACAATTTGCTTATGGTTTGAAAGAACCATAACAGACCACACTAAAGTACTTTCAGTCTTAGATTTATCCACTCTCATTGTTCCAACCAATCTTCCTCTAGTCTCACCTCTTGCTGACCAGCACCTGATTCTAGCATCTGCACATCCACCTACCAAAAGATCGTTTTCATGCCATTTAATGCTTAAAACTCTTGAGTCTTGTCTTTGACAAATAAAACCATGCTCCAAAGAGCCAAATCCTCCAGAAATATCAACAATAACAACAGATCCATCATCACAGCCTACAGCAAGCAGTTCACTATTCTTGCTCACATCTATGGACCAAATGATACCCGCATTGCAATCATAATTTGTGACAGGCTTTCCTGTGCTTAAATCCCACTCAGTAATATAAGTTGATCCCCCAATAGAAAACAATCTTGGGGATTCTTTATCTTGTATAGCCCAACATAAACCTTCTATTGATCTACCTCTTGAACCTGGCAAAGTAAGTTCATGGGTCCAATTATATTTAGGATTCCAAATTTCTATATCACCATTACTTCTTCCAACAGCTAAACGTAACTCGCTAGAGACTACGTTTGTTAAAGAAGAGGGATGAGAAAAAGCTATTGAAGTGATAGTATGTGGTGTATAGTCCACAAAACGACAACGATGAATGTCCATTACTTCTGATTTTCACGTCTTCTTTATATCTATACTAACTATTATAAACTCATCTCGAAATTTTTCAGAACAAATAAATTTGTCACGTGAATGTTTTATTGCATTATATCTTTAGTACTATCATATATACATAATTAAATTATTCTTATGTAGCGATTTAAAATAGATGCTAATCTAATTATCCAGTTAGATTCATCAACATTTAACATGAAATTAATCATGTAAGTTTTATGTTGTGATTTTACGGTAGCTTCGTGTTTTACTAGCGTCCTCTTTATCAGTATATTCTTTTTAAATAACCATAGAATTAAAGCAAGAGCAAGAAGTTGAAACGATAACTGTTTCAATATCAATGCAAGGTTTTTAGCAGCAATCCTAGCAACATGACTCAATCTTTTTATCAAAATTGCATTTGAATTAGAGAATTGCTGTTCGTTATTTTCATTTTGGTTGCTTGTATCTTTATTCTTGTATAGCAACTCATTAGTAAGCTTTCCAATTATGAAATTCACTTCTGTCTGCCAATTTTTAAATTCTTGAACATTCGAGTTTGTATTACCTGTTGATTCTAATAGTTCTTGGGGTGGGATTTTAACCCTTCCAGCAGGAAGGGAGTAAGTTGATTTAGGCCCTGTTCCCACTGCACCTACACTTCTTTGTTGGGAAATATAATCATTAACTGATAACATAGTACTTCTCCTAGAATGTGAGTAAATCTTTTGTAAATTATTTCGATATTGAGTATTTGATGCAGTGACGAAGGAATTTTTGTCAGAATAAGCCTGAGAAAACAGAGGGGAATATGAAGGTAAATGTGGATTAGTTTCTTCATCTGGTGTAAATTGTAAATCTTTAATCTGGTCCCAAAGAAACTCTAATTCATCTAATAATTCTCTTGCTTCTGACGTGCCGCTGGCATATATTCTCATAGTTTCAATCAAGTATGATATGTAACGCCTTTTTGCCTCTGTTTTAGACAAACCCTCCTCTCTCTTCCATGCATCCCATTTCTTCTTTGCTCCTTCATCTTCAATACTGAAACCCACTGGCCGAGGCATTATCCCATCAACATTTCCTTCAGTAGCTTGTTTATATAACCCATACAATTTGATCCTACTTTCTGCTGGTGGACGTGGAAGTACTCCATAATTTGAACGAGAAGATAATGCTCTTATAGTGGTTATTGCCTTAACAAAGACTCTATCTAATGTCGAACTATTAGTACATGACCGAATAAAATATATCCATACATAAAAAAAACTTACCAATTGAATCAGACATGATCAGAACTATGATATACTAATGTGAGTGATACAGGAATTAATCAGGCTATTTCTTTGTCTTAAATATATGTATCATTTAAGCACCACACTTGTTTTAAATTTGGGGAAAGCGATAATAACACGTGAATTAAATATCACATTCAATTTTTTTTATCTGAGCATGGACAAGATTACTTGTACATACTTAAATAAATCTACATTACAACTACATTAGACAATTTGACAACAAAAAAGAAAATCACAAAGAAATAGGTGTAAGCTAATGAAATGGACCGATCATGTCCATATTTGTAGGACATGATGGTGAGTAGTAAGCTGAAATCGATCTAGTTTGCACCAAAATAGGAACCAAATATAGCATTATCTATTATTACTTGAATAAAATAATAATGATCTAGCACCAGAGTGTTGGCAAACATCTTTGTGTGATTTTTTTAAATGAAATCAAAATTGTCTTAATTTACATATCTCCGAATAAATCAGAAAATACTTTGAAACGAAATATCAATTAAACCCTATTAAAACACTTTTGTACATAAATTAGTTTTCTGGAACTAGAATTGGAGTTAGTAAAAAATTTCTTCAAACTTGAAAAATTTTCATGATAAAAATCAATGAGTACCAGACTCATTGATCTCGCAAATGAATATAAAAATTAAAACATACCATCAATTTCACCATCGTTGATGGCTTCGATAATGTCATGTGGGTTCTTGTAGTTGACACGGCAACCGACAGATTGAGCAGTACCTAAGATTTCCTTTGTGACGGAAGCTAAAGTCTTACCGAAAGACTTTTCTCTCATAGTTCTAGCAATTTCGAAAATTTCTTCTAATGGGATGTTACCACTGTGCTTAACGTTCTTTTCCTTCTTTCTGTCTCTTGGAGCTTCCTTTAAGGCAGTGATGACTAAAGAAGAAGCAGATGGGACAACAGAGGCAGTAGCTTGTCTGTTTTGAATTTTTAATTGAACGGTAACCTTGATACCCTTGAAGTCCTTAGTGGCCTTGGCGATATCTTCACCGACCTTCTTTGGGGATAAACCTAAAGGACCAATCTTAGGAGCTAAAGCTGAGGAAGCACCAACTTCACCACCAACGGCTCTTAAGTAAAGGAATTTAACTTCAGTTGGGTCGAATTTTGGAGGCATCTTATCTGTCTATATTATTGGTTTTATATGACCTTAAGGGATATATTAGAACAGAATAAATTATATACTTTGTTAGGTGAAATTTTTTTTCCCTGCCCGAGTACTCAATCCTCTGGCAGGGAGAGATTGGAAAAATTCACTCGAAAATCACATGACAAATCAATGACACAAAAACAGGGCATTATTTCAATAAGTTAATAAACAAGGTTTTGTGTAATAAGTAACAGTCACAACCAATGAGAAGTTGTTATAATTTAACACGTGAAATACTTAAATGAGGACTGGAGCCCTCATGCATGTGACCTAAATGGCGCATATATGTACTGTATTTAGATGTAGATTTTGGTGCAAAAATGCATGTTCAACTGGAGTATCTACAATTACTTATGAACTAAAAGTATATAAGTATGTACAATTATAAATGCTATGTAAATCAAAGAGTTCCTCCGGGGATATCATTACCAATTCTTGAATTTTCATATAGTTCTGGTTCATCATTATCGGTCTGTTCTGCCAATTGTCTAAGCATAATTGCTGGATGCCGACCCCGTTCTTGTAATTCCTTAAAGATGATAACCGGCTTTTCATCCAATTTTAAGATTCTCTCTTTATCATCATAGCATATTACTAGAACATATTTGGACCAATCATCTCGAGGTATGTGGTGACGTTTCATTGCTTGTTGTAAAATCTTGAGACAGGAGTCGTCCGTGGAAGCTCGTAATTGTCTCAAGGGCTCATTACCAGAAGATGAACTCGAAGCGTGAGAATTAGTTGATCCCAGAGAACTGGTAGCTCTTAATTGGGGTTTAACATGCATATTAGAAGCTGGAGCAGCTGTTGAATTGGTTTCTATGATACGAGGCTTATTTAAGCTTCTACTTGAATTACTATTGGGCATATCTCGTGGAACGTCATTTTGTGATTGAGACTTTATCATCACTGGCTTGGAAACACTTTGTTGTATTATTTTCCCTGTACCTAATGACAATAGTGAACCTGACGAAAATCTATTGGAATGGGTGGGACTTACCAATGCCGAGTCTCTGGCAGAGCTTAAACTATTTCTTCTTGATATTTTGGTATTTTGGATAGTAGAAGCATCTGTGTATTCCAGTGCATTATCGAGCGTGTTGCTACTACTTCCCAGGCTAAGTTGAGTTGGAGACGATAAACCATGTCCTGGATCCAACGTTGGAGTTGGCAAAGGTTTCAGGTCCTTCAACAACCTGATCACCGGGATCAAATCAGTTTTTAATTTATAAAAATTTTCATTAAGACGTTTAACTTCTGATGAACCGACCAGGATAGAAAGATCCAGTACCGCTGCCCTCACTTGCTCTTGGGTTATCATATTGAGCTTATTAACCATACCCTTCAATAACACGGAAGAAAGAGCAAGTGATTCGATACTTACATAGTTATTGTTAATATTGATATTATTCAATTTATAATTTGGATCATGAAGAGACTGAGGTGGGTGTTCTTGATAGTGTGATTCTATCTTATCGCTTATCATTTTCTTCACAAGTAATCTACTCCTCAAATCTGGTATACCCACCTCTTTAAGATGTTCTGATGTGAGAAATGGTAACAATGATCCTTCTATATTGTGTTCCAAAAACAAAGACCCCAAATGCTTCAATCCTTCTGGCAAACCTGTGCTTACAAAGTTAGATACTTGTGCTGCATCCCATTGCAAAAACGATTCATTAGATGTCATAATAACTATTTGGCCGTCTATATGTGATGCTCATCAACTAACCGTCTTCAGTTACCCTTTATTTTATTTATATTTGTAGCAAATATTCCTCTAAAACATTTCTTCATTAACACTTGTGCATTCTTTTACTCGAAACTCTATGCAGGTACGATCTTATTATATGCAGATTAAATAATATTGTTATCTCGTATCAGGAAAATCTGTCTAGCGTATGAAACATTAATAGAGGAATCAAATAAACTATAAAACAATGGGTTATCCGCTAGCAAAACCACAAGTTGGAATTGTTCATGAGTACGATGAAAATCTTACTGCTTTTGAATTTACTAAGTCTGAAGAATATAGCCCCAATGTTGTACTTTTCATTGCTGGATTAACCAACGGTTTAATGAATGTTCCATATTTGCCATCATTGGGAGAGAGGATTTCATCAATTGAAACAAAAGATGGTAAATGGGTGTTAATTCAAGCTCTTATTACCTCGTCGTATATTGGCTGGGGTGTATCTTCATTAAAGAATGATGTCAACGATATTAGCAAGCTAATCAAATACTTAAGAAGTCCAATTGGAGGAAACCGTAAGAAAATTATCCTTGTTGGTCACTCTACAGGTTGTCAGGATACTATGGAGTATATCTCTAAATTCACATACCAGAGTGATTTTGATATTTCATTAGCAGTAGATGGTGGTGTGTTACAAGCACCGGTATCGGATAGAGAAGCAATGTTAATGGGAGATAAAAACAAATTAGAATCCTACCTTCAGGAAATACACGATAATTATATTATCAAACGTAAAGGCGAGCATCTATTACCTGAAAAATTTCGCCAGATGATGTTCGGAAGTCCAATTACTGCCTACAGATTCTATTCGTTGGCACTGGAAAGAGGAGATGATGACTATTTTTCAAGTTACCTTAATGAGAATGATCATAAAAACAGCTTTGGTAAAATAAATAAGCCATTATTAGTATTGTACGGTTCCAAGGATGAATGTGTTCCAAATCATGTTGATAGAGAAAAACTAATTAATAACTGGCAAAAAGCCACCGATCCAAAATATTGGAGCCCATTTAGTAAAGTTTTACAAGGTGCTTCTCACAATGTTGGGCCCGGCTCTGATGAAGGTGCAATGGAAGACTTGATTGATACCATTATCAAATTCATTAAAAGTATTTAGTCTGTATTAACTAGTCATGAACTATCTTTAATGTTATACGTATAAACCTTTGAAATAATCTCCTTGTAGTACTGAGTTAAATTCAATTCGTCTGTCTTTAATGCACCATAAGAATTGCATTTATGTTTTGGAACTTTACGTCTAAATTTGCTCCAAAACCCACCCTTTGGTTCATCTGACATAGATAAGGTGGACATGTTTAGTTCAACTTCATTTTCTAACGAGTTTAATCTGGATAATAAAAACCTCAGCTGGGAATGGTCAGTTTGCGTTATATGAATTCTTGTGATGGGGCCCTTAGTATAAGGAGAATCTTGAAGAATGAGCTTTAATGGAGTAGCTATGGAAACATCATTATTCTTAATCAAATCATCATTATTTGTATGATGTAGTTTCAATTTATTATTATCATCCGCAAGGTAAAAGATAACTACATTTAATACCGAATCCATGATAAGAAATTGACCGACTGGATATCTCAAGGAATTAGAGTCTAACTTAATCCTTTTCAATCCAGATTCATTCACTACATATAATCTTGGTTCCACAGTATGTATAGATTTTTTGCAGTTCAACCTTAAAAACCAAAAATGATTAAATGAAGTTTCATCAGGACTGGAATTTATAATTCTTATAAATTGGGGATTCCTTCTCAAATTATATAGTAGTGAAGGCAATTGGACAAACTGTTTGGGAAGTAATGGTTTACTGTTATCAAATGGATTAGCATCTTGTTTGTTGTTATATTTCAAATACTCATAGCAAAAGTGATATAGTATTCTCACAAAGCTTTCGTCTATTAGCTTTATTAGATTTTCAAATTTATCAAATCCAATTAAAGTGTCATTTTTTTTAATTAACAACCTAGTTAATAATATAACAAACGCTTCTTGATCGAAGCTCTCAATGAATGCAGTCTTAACAATTCCAGATTTATTAGGATTTATTTTAGTAACTCTCTTGTTAGTAACGCTTTCCATAAAAAGAGCATTTTTCACATATACTGATAATGAAGTTGGTTTTTTAAGTGTCGTAACTCTTAACTTCCATATTTTATGCTTCAAATCCCAATACTTTAACAGAAATTGAATATAAACTTCTTGTTTACCACTTGGCCTCAATTCAGTAGAAGACCTAGCTGTAACCATCTCAAAGTATACTGCGATAGTAAAATCACCTCCAATAGAATTATATGCAATTTGATTGGTAAAATAGTTTTTTGAAAGTGCTGAATCAAATTCATTCAATGTATCACTGATTTTTGAGTCGTAAAAGCTTGCAAATTTTCCTAGATATGATGGTGATAGACTACATCCATTTGAAACAATTCTATGAATTTTTAGATTGGAAGAAGTATCTACTTTCAAAGATGCATTTGAAAAGATTGGGCTGAACGATTCTTTGAGCAGTTCTCCGAATTTTAAAGCAGATGGTGACTCTAAAAGATAGATATTCCCAGAAGTATTTTGTGATAATGATTTCATCTCATAGATACCCACTTGGTCTAAAGAATAACCAAAAACGTCAATTGACCACTTAGGACTATGTTTATTAGGAACAAAATCAGTTACTTTTACCGAAACACTATTAGCTATCCCTAATGATGTTTCCATTTTAAATCCATTGGCGATATAAGATATAGCAGTGTAAAACTTAGACGCATGCTGGTAGTTTTGGGCCTTCATTTCATAAATATCTGAATGTGAGCGCAAATTCTCCTTGTTCTTCAATATAGAACCTGGTTCAATAGCACATGGGCCTCCATTAAAGAACAAAACCTTACCCATAAAGTTCCTAAACGATGCTCTCGATAGTATAATTGATTCTATTAAAATAGCCAAGCCTGAAGCTCTAGGTGGCCTGTATGTGTTTGTAAGTTTAGGTTTAATGTTTCTGAAAAGATTGATTAATTTGGTCTTTGAGTCTAATGTTAACTCCACCAAGTAGCCTTTGTCAACAATAGAGCTTTCTTTCCATTTAGTTTTTAAAGAATTGTCTAATTGCAACTTCCTAAGAATCGTAGATGATAAGTCCTCTTTAAAGAAAGTCTGGTAGTCTATTTTGGATTCTTTTGTTAGATCACCTTCAAGATCTATCTTAAGTAATGATTCTCTATTAAAATGCACTTTTTCCTCATTTGCTAGTGAATATACATTGACATCTTCATCAAAGGTTATCAACCCAATTAAGGACCCAAGAGGGATATTTTCTATAGCATCAACCAAATTCCCAATTAATGTTTTAAAAGGTGAGCTATTAATATCTTCCGTATGCTGATAAACATCCAAGACAAGCAAGTAAGAATATGGAATGTCATCATCGATGAAATCAGAGATATCCTTTGGTAAAATGAAATCTATTGTAGTTGAAGATTGTCGAAGCTCCGGTTCCCAATCATCTACTAGAGCATCTGGTGAAGGAATTGTGTATTCTGATGGAAGGGGTGATCTTTTCTCACAGAATGGACACCACCACATCCTGTTCACCCTATCCAATTTTATAAATGGGTTTATATAATTTCCACATGATGTGCATACTAATGGATGTTTTCCAGATTCAGGTATTACTTGACGTTCGTCGAGTTCTCCAAATGGTGAATATAAACAACCTAATGGAGTTACCAAACACTTACTCTCTAAACGAGTCGATGGAAACAAATTCCAATTGAAACGGCATATTCCATCTTGAAACATGCCTTTTCTATCTAGCCTATTCTACCAGGAGTTATTTAGTATGATATTTTATGTACTTTGCATCACAATTTTTAATCTCTTATCTATTTCGGTCAATTCCGGATTATATAACACAAAAATCTTGCTATCAAATTGCAAGCTGAACTATTGGAATTAATTAGAAAAATGTAACTGATAGCCTTCGTATTATTTCATCCCAATAAGTTGTCTTAATTTACAATAATGTAGTCCTCTTAATGGAAAAGAAAAAAGAAAAAAAGGTACAATAAAAAATAAATTCGTGCAAATATTCAAGATAGTTTATCGTAATTCCTCTTATGATTAAAACCTTCTGCTTTTTTAGATATATATATATAAACTTGAAATAATGGTAAAAAAATGAATTTAATTAGTTATACTTAGGTTTAGTTTTATCACTATCAGTATTTATGTCACATGTAATTACACGTGCTAAGCGATGTGCATCGAATTTTTTTCCTATACTTTTTCAATAGATGCCTTCTTAATAATACCAAATATACATAGCACTAAGATGGCACCAAAGCAATCCAAAACAGCTAAGAGAAGTAAATCTCAGAATAAGACACGTTCTGTTGAATCTGAAGTCTTTTCAGATTCGGCAGCTAGGAATTTGTTAGCATCTCAACCAAAATTAGAACTTAAATCCAAGGTAAAGAAAGTTTCAAAAGCTCAACTTAAAAAAGAACAAGCTAAAATAAGACTATATGGGGCAAAGAATGGTAAAAATTACCGTGAGGATCAATTGGATATACCTTTATTGAATAAAGCTATAGTACCAGGTGTTAGAGCAAAAAAAGGTAAGAAAGGTAAAGTATTCGTTGACGATAGTGATTCTCTATTAATGAACAGATTAGTTAAATCGATTAATGACAAATTTGACGTCCAAAATGAAAGTAAATTAGAAAAATCTAGAAGATTAGAAGAACTCAGAGAATTAAAGAGAAAGGAAATGGAAAGAAAGGAGATGCAGAAGGAACTGAAATTAGAAAGTAAAAAGGAAGAATTGAAATCTAAGGCTTCTCTTGCTAGGGCAAACAGAAGAAAGAATAGCAAGGCAAGAAAGCAAGAAGAAAACGATGTAACAGAAAGTAATAGCACACCTAAGCCAAGGAAGAGTGTTTCTTTTGCTTAATGGCAAGAGCTTTTCTGACTTCTGTAACATTGCATATTAAAAAAAGGCATTTTCATTACAATATTGTAAAATTAGAGTGTAGATTCTAATCTGGTTTATGGGATCATAAAATAAGGAAATTTAAATATTAGATCATTTAATTTATATACAAGTCTAGTTTAATTTAATACTGTACAAACGATATAGTTTAGAATCTATATGCTCTTCTTCTTTTAAGCATTTCTTGCTTCTTCTTGTCGTACCACCAACCGTAAGCAATACCAGCAATACAGCCACCTAAATGTGCACCGTAATCATACTTACCCCATCTGAATGCAATTCCTGCAATATTATACGCCATAGAACCTAAAAATAAAAGCCATGCTCCACCTGGAACTGGAATAAAGAATAATGCAACGGGTGCTTTAGGGATCAAGTATGAAAAACTTCCTATAACAGCGAACACAGCACCTGATGCGCCTAGAGATGCTGTTGCCAACGATGATCTAGTCAAGACTGGGATCAATAATGAGATAAACGATGAAATGACCGAGGAGTTTAAATACATGGTAGCGAAATTAGCAACACCAACCATAGCACAGAGAGATGAACCAAATGATTGTAATACAAACATATTCACTAAAAGATGCAGAAAACTTTGATGAGAAAAAGTGGCACCCAATAATGACCAATTGGATGTTAATGCATCTTTAGTCATTAATCCATATCTCATAAGCATCCTTGTACATTGTGGTACTCTCCACATTAGGAAAACAGCACCATTGATTGCAAGTAACGAGTAGACAAATGCTGCAGGGTTTCTCTTAAAAATAGAAAGAGGAGTATAATCAAATACATAAGGCATCGAAAACGTCGTAGCAACACAAAAAATTGCCGTAAATAGTGCTGGTTTCTTTAACTTGTTCCAGTTATTATTCCCATAGTATTTATTATAGTTCTTCCACGTTTTACTTCTACTGGCACCTTGATAAATAAAAGATCGACGATAAGACTTGAATAAGTACAGGCCCTCGAATCTTGTAGGGAAGAGTGACGACTCAAGAACTCTACTCCTGGGAACTGAATAATTAGTTTTGAAGAAGTAAAGTGGCGAGATACCTTTCATTTTCAAGTGATTTGCATTCTTACCAGCATTCAATAAAGAGATATGACTATTGTTAAGAAATGAACTATCAAACCTTCTTGGTCCTTTACCTAAAAAATATTTTAACATGTTCAATATGGGGATTTTTATGAAAACTAATATATTAAAGCTGATATTTCAATATACTCAGATTGTGCGAACGCTCATAATAATTTTGCATTTGGCACATTTACCAGTTCAGTTAATTTTATCACTAAAATATTCAAACAGATTACTTGTCTAAATAGAATTCAATAAAAATTATACTGTACTGTAGTTCACCTGACTTGTCCTATCGTAAACTAATAGGAAGGATCCATTATTAAATTTTAAATAATGTATTATATTTAATTTAATATGAAAATAGAGATGAACGCTAGCTGTTTTTCGAGCTCCATATAAGTCTGTAGTTGTTAATACTGACTCATAGATTTGAACCAACTAAGCCTTGTATACTGTAATTGAACTACGTTAAGATTACGTTTAATCTCATTTTGGAAAAATAAATCATCAACTTTTACCTTCTCACAAATCAAATATGCACTAATTAAAAAAGCTAATCTTAGGATTATTGAACGTAATATCTAATATTAAAGAAAATGGCTTGTACAATGCCATATATCTCTGCAATTCTGTACAAATATTTTTATGCCAATCATTGAAACAACTATGATCGATCAGTTATCTCAAAATTATATAATGAAAATATATTTATTAAAAAATAGGAAGTCGACCTATAAACCTATATCTTATGTCGTGCATATGGAATTTGATGGTAGGCCCATCTACAGGTAGATATGCATTATGTATTATAGGAACATTATATTTTCAAGGGCTGCGAAACTGTACTAGAATTTGGCATTAGGATGTGCATTTCATTAAATTCTAAGAGTGCATAAACCCCCGAAAAACTCGTAACTATAAGAGTAGTTCTAAAGTGTTTCCATTTTAATCCCTTATCTCAAGTTTTGCCTTAGTTTTTAGTTGTAGTCTTAGTATGGCCCCAAAATATATTTCTTGAAATTAAAATGACACTTTCAGACGTATTTAAGTGATGAGATATGAATTGTCTTTATGTATACCACGGGACTTGAATAACTTTCAGTTTATAGTTGAGTGCTTTGAAATCATTGAAATCATTGATTTGCAAGGAATGAGGTCAGAAATTTCCAAATTATCATATAATGAGTATTTCTTCTTGAGTTGTAATTTGTGATCCATTAATAATGATTCATAGTAAAGCTTTTTTCTTTAAGGTGTTAAAAGTTTTAGGTATTATATTGATTCAGGTTTAAATGTAATCTATAAAATGCTCAAATTCTTGCAGAAAGACAGTAAAGTGTAAATAATTATACAATGATCGTTTTTCTAGAATGAAATTAAAGAATAAAGTCTGATTAGGAAAAAATGATTCTAAAAAGTACTATAAATATTGATATAATAATGCTAGATTAAAGCAATATATACCCTACAATGTGACGTCAAATCCCCTAGTTTGATAATAATTTCAAAGTCATTGAAATTCAAATTCGCTAATATATGAATACTTATGTCTAATTTGAGACGGAAAATGACATTGATAAATATTACCGAAATAAAGGGTGTCAATGTCGAGAAATATTCGATTTTCCATAATAATTACCTAGTTTTAAATTGATTCCCAAATATACATTTAGATACATTCGTTGTTCTTTAAGGTTAGTTTAAAACATCTGTGATTGAAAAACTAATACAGTGAGTAGAATAGAGTTTATTTTGGGTTTTTCTTTGAATTTGAGGTTGAGGTTGAGGTTGAGATATCGTTTGACACGAAGAAGTATAATAATCTTTAACTAAATATTATAAGCAAATACACTACATATCATTTCCTAGAGTTCTTCCTTTCTTGTTATTGATATTAGGGCAAATATGAGTGGAATAGCGTTAAAATTCACTTCTCTCTTAGTGAGAACCGTGGCAAAACCTATCGCAAATACCATTAAGGCACAAGCAAAGGAGCATGAGAAATTCAAGCAAGTTTGTATAAATATTGCACAAACTGTGCACTCTACTGACCTCAAATTGAGAATGAGTCTTTTGGGTGAAAAGAAGATTAAAATTAGGCCTTTAAATGACAAAAAGGCTATTGAAAATGGGGCTAATTTCATCTCCGAGTTTTTCATATTTTCAGTAGCGGGCTCCTTAATAATGTATGAAAGTTATAGAAGTAGGAAGAAGGCTGCAGATCAAAGAGACGCTCTTGCAGACGATATTTCTGCGTTACAGGATGAAATTGAGTACATCAAGAAAAAATTATCAGAATATAATCTTCGTTTTGACGACTACAAGTTACCTGAGGGAATCAATCCCAAGTATATTAAATTTGATAAAGATTCTGAAAGGTCCAATATAACAGCTGTCAATGCACCTGAGCCAGGTAGTAAAATGCCTTCTACCGCAACACCGACTTCAGCGGCACCTGCAACTAGAAAGCAGGTTGCTTCTACAACTTCAGAAGTAAAATAACAGGAAATAGAAACCAATTATTACACTAACGTGTAGCTACTTATTCATAATCCAGATTAAACTAATTTGATGATGCATAGAAATGTTTAGATAAAAATGCTTGTACATAGATCGGATATTCAAACAAATATATTGCAAATAAATACTTCAAGTATTTATGTATTACATATCATACAAAAACATACTAATTATAGATAATATCCTTAGACAAATATAGTACAAAATAGTGTGGAGACACCGTTTGGAATTGTGATTAACAAAATTGAAGCTACTTCTGCTTCTTCTTTTCTACCTTCAATAACAAAGCCTTGTTAATATGTGGCAAAACACCACCAAAAGCAATGGTAGCCTTAATTAAATTGTCTAATTCTTCATCTCCTCTAATAGCCAATTGTAAATGTCTTGGGGTGATTCTCTTGACCTTTAAATCCTTAGCAGCATTACCAGCCAATTCTAATACTTCAGCAGTCAAATATTCTAATACAGCTGTTAAATAAATAGCAGATTTAGATCCAACTCTAATTTTGTTTTGAGCAGTTCTCTTCAAGTATCTCTTAATTCTACCAACTGGGAATTGTAAACCTGCTCTTGCAGAATGTGAGGTTGTCGATTTAGATGTTTCTGATGATTTACCTTTTCCTCCGTGTACTTTACCCTTACCTGACATATTATATTAGTTACTATTGTTTCCTTTAATCCAGCTAAACAAACAAAAATAAACAAATAATTTCTAGGTGCGCGCTAGATGTCAGACATTATTCAGGATAGTGTAATTTTAGTTACCCGCACATGGTTGCATTTTCATCACTCTTTAGCAAACTATCCATTGATAACACTATATGAACCAAGTTTATCAAGAATTTCTTCTATTTCCAGTCTTGATTTCAGAAGTTCAGTACAGATTGAGTCAAAATGACGAAATTCCTTGAGAAGGGATACAAGTTTGATAAGCTCCTCGTCATTTTTCTCTTCCATTATGTCGAAATCATCATCGATGTCAGATTTGTCGGAGTTCAAATTGTCTGAGTCGTATTCATCATATTCTTCTTCTACATCACTATCTATAGCGAGCTCCTTAGCTAAGTTGACTCTTCTCGATGTTACGTTGTAGTTGAAGGAGACTTTTCTTTTTGTTTTCACAAGATTGGACTCATTGGTAGAGTTTCTGAGAAGTGACCTTCTGTTTTGTTGTTCCGTCTCTCCATGTTCTTTATTCTTTGCTTGTTTTATAATGTTATCTAAGGAGTGAGCTTGACCACTTTCAATTGATCGGGTGATCGAATTGAGGATGGGGTAAGAATAAACACGGTAAATTAGGCCACGACGCATCCCAAAGTCCACGAACCTTCTGATATCTATGTTAGCTAAGTGCCTTCTATGTTGTATATACCATTCTTTCACAGTTTGACTTTGGTTCATAAATCTGTATAAGTAGAATAATGTTGTTTTTGAAGGAACACGTATAGATGTACGTTCGTCTGATGACTTTAGTTTACTCGCAGTCAAATATGAAGATCTACTCAGGGGAGACACAGAATTATTCAACACACTAGATGTTGGTGAATTCTGAAAACCTGATTTAGCTGCTAGTGGCAAATCAGCTAAATTTCTTGTTTGGTTACCTGTCACTATGTATGCCTGGCATTCTTCTGCCATACCTGTAATCAATAAAAAGTTATCTATGTGATTGGTTGGTGCATAGATATTGCTAAATTGAAAAAGACCCAAAATCTCTATACACTTGTAGTGCATCAAATGTTGAATACATTGTTTAGTTAGTAAATAATCAGAATCTGCCAATTCACTAATTTTTTTAACAGAATTAATTCCATCTATGTATGGCAAAATTTTCACCATTGTAGGGTCCCAATTGACATCAACAAGTCTCTTCAAGTTGACTTTTGCGATTGGAACTTGATATTTCTTGATATCGAGTGGTGGTAGCAAAAGAGGAAAGAGTTTAATGTCCACTGAGTTTGCGCTATCCAACGGTATACAACATTCTGAATAGTTGTTTAGATCTTGAAAAATTTGATATATGAGTGAATCAATTGATGTTAATGTTATTTTCTTTGTCTTGGAATGGCCTGGTGTGTTTATCATTTGGTCATTATCACCGAAAACAAAGCTATTCTTCTGTGTTGGTGGTGTTATAATTACATCTCTATTCTTAAAAAAAGAATAGTCTTTATCTAATTTTGATAGCATGAAACTTTGCTCTTCCAAAACTCTGAACATTTTACCCATTCTTGTTATAGCTGGTTCATAAGGAGTAACTTCGCTGTCGTAGGGGAATACAAAACAGAAATTGAAATTAAATGAATTTCTAGAATAATCGGAATTTTGGATATTGACTGGGTAGCCCATCACCCTAAATTTGTCAATCTTGAATGATATCAACTTATTACATAACTGGGGTTTGGGAATAATATAATTTTTGACGGTATCAAAATTGAACAATGACATGGAGTCCAAGTCATCATCCTTGGTACTGGAAATAGATCCTTCAGGAACTTGATGTATTATCTTAGTTCCCTCTGTAGGATGGAAAACGGCATAGAAAATTGCTACTATAGGCGTAAATCCATCAATATTATCCATTTAATCCTGGTGGTTAATTATGTAACCTCAAGTTATTTTTAAATGTAAAAAAAAATGTTCCTGAGATACGAATTTGCAGATTACTTAATTTCATAAGGTTATATATTATACAAATTCAATTATATAAATATTAAATATTAAGATGCGTTTGGACCATATGACCATTGGTTATTGTTTAGTGCGTTATTATGACCGTTTTTCATATGAACTAAATCATTAACTGCAAGTCTTTCCTTTCGCATCATTTCAGCATTCTTGCCATATGGACTGCCCATAGTATGATTAGGGAAATTCTCATCACTTAGTAAGAAGTCAAATTTCGTTTCTGAAGGAATCTTATTCATCGGGTTATAGTTCAAAAGTCCAGGATTTCCAAAGTAATTCATTGAAGTGTGAGAAGGAATATGTGACATATGATGATGATGAGTAACTTGGGTAGGATTCGAGAGAGCGTAACCAGCACTTACTCTTTCCTGGATTAAGTTATTCTTATATTTAATAAACTTTAAAATCTTCAAGTACTTTAAATCCTCATCCATATTTTCATCATCCCAATCTATTTCATTTTCATCCGCATCTTCGTCATCACTATCACTTTGCTTTTTTAGTATTTCGTCTTTCAATTCATCATTTATTATCTTTTTAAATAATTCATTCTCTTTCAATTTCTTAGGATTTTTAAAATCCGGTTCATAATTTATGAAACATTTGATGAATAAGTCGATACTTTTATTTAAAATATCAGGACTATCTCCAATGCGGAAAGATTCGCCCTTTTTGAGAAACTTTAGTTGACAAACCATCATAAAAAGCATTTGCAAAATTATTGACTTCTTAAAATTAATGATAGTAATGGATAAACCATTTAACATATAGTTAAATGGGGATTGGGGAATTTGCTTTATTTTTCTTTTGTTGAAAAAGTCATTTGCATGACTATGACGTCTTCTCTTTACTGAAAAATCATTAATAACAAATCCATCTTCATCAACATCAATTCCTAAGCTTGCCATGATACTATTCTCTGGCTTGTTATTTTCAGATACTTCTGTAGATAATGCAATATGATCAAATACTAAGAGGAAGTAATTGAGAACTTCTTTGGCAATATCTAATAACTTTATATAATAATCATGATTAAGTTCTTTATCTATGACGAAATTTAAATAATTCATAGATCTGATTAATAAATAATGCATATTAAGTTGAATTTTAATCAACTTAAAAGCAGTATGAACATCACTGATTCCATTATTGTAGTAGCTTATCATAGCGTCCAGTCCCAACATGTCCAGTTGATTGATTAGGTCATGGTATAAATTTTCCATTCCTGGTTTAGATAAGACCGGTAAATTCATCTGCATTTGAAAAGTAGAAATATCTACCTCTTTGCTCTTAATCGATTCTCTCCACTCTTCTAAGTTTTTATCTATTGTGACGAATTGTGTAAAATTATAATTTAAATTACCATCATTTCCATCACCATCATCATCATTTAGGATTGAGTCTAACAGAATGGGGTGGTGCTTTTTGTTGTTTTGATTATTTTGTTCATGAGACCCATTCTTTAAGTACTGGTAATAATTTGGTGAAAATGAAGATGGAATAATTATATTTAGCAAGTTTAGAAACTCTACAGATGGCTTCAATAATACTGTGAATAAATCGTCAGGTTTCCCGTTTTCTACTTCGAGTAACGAGCTTAATTTTTCAGGAGTCAACTGAAAGTACCTATCAATTGTAACGGGGTTTATAACAGTTGTATTCAAACTGGGCTTGTAACCAAATTTCAAATTGAAGCATTTCAATAACACTTTAAATGCCCAAAAAATTTTCACTCTGTTTCTTTTGGTATTCAAGCTCAAGGAAAGATCGTTGAAGAATAGGTTTTTTGAATTTAAATTGATTCCTAAAATACCGATGAATGAATTTATCAAGGAAGAAATTATTAACGATTTTTCCTTATTGTTAGTCAATAATGAATAATACAAAAATAGTAAATATGTCTGTAAGTTCTCGACTGAGATATGATAAACATTAATGTAAGGCAAGAAATCGTATAATGAGTTTATAAGGTTGGACTTATTGTTGACTTTAGCTTTTTTGGTAAGTACGTAATTTGGCAGTGAATGATTCAATAATAAATTCAAATTTATTGCAGGATCATTCATCATAATCATTGCATAAATTTGAATTACAGTCATTAAGTATTGGTTGACTATATTGTAGTCATTGTTCAGGATATTAAACCCATTAATTGTAGCATCATCATAAGTAAACATGAATGGGTACATGGTATGGAATTCATCATATGATTTCATAAATTGCCTATAATCAAAAATAGGTATTATAATGTTGTAATTCAAGAAAAATTGAGCAACTTGATTGTCTAGTTCACGTTTGTTGTTGAAAATATTCTTAAAGTTATTGATTAGTTTAATAAATAAGTCATAAATATCAGAAGGTAGGTGCTTATTTTGCATGATTCCACCTTCTAATTTGTTCGTTTCTGTTAGAGGGTTATAGATAACCTCTAGATCAGAGTTGTGCATCTGATTGAATGTTGTGTATGAAGGATGGTATAAATATGAGTCATGGTCATTTAATAAATAGTTATGTGAGTTAGTAATCTTTAAAAAAGGTAAATTAAGATTAATCAAGAGATGATTAAATTGAGATTCAAAATTTAAGTTGTCATTCCCAATTATCATACCCTTTTTATTAAGGTTGAAGATCTGGTCAATTGGATTGTTGTGCTGGGTATTGGTCATGATTTTCCTGCTCTTTCTTGGAGTTTGATGTGATGAATTATCTAGATTATTGGTCTCGTTGTTGTAATCGCTAGTTTCTTGCTTGATCATCTCGGGGTTCTTCGATCTTAATAAGTCCAATTCTTCCTCCAATTCTTTTACTCTCTTCTCCAAATTCTCTGTGTAGCCTTTTGGAAATGCCCGCCTAGTCAACTTATCACTTGTTTTACATTCTAATCCTATTTTCTCACAATGATGGCAAGGTGTTAAACCATTACATTTTATTTTTTTGATTCTGCATCGATCACACGCTTGAGAGACCCTGACTCCTGTAGTCGTAGTAATTAATTTAAAATTAGCTGCCTTTTCCTTTTTCACGTCCTTCATTAGATAGGTATATAAATTAATTCATAAATGTAATGTTTACTTCCTTATTTCTATAATTACTGAAGCAATAAAAATCATTCCGAGTCGTGCTTTGTATATAAGGAATATTTGGAGTTTTCCCCAGAAAATTTGAAAGCTCGGTCATTCGGAATGGATTTTGCACGCTTCATAAGATTCATATTCGCATTTCAGATATTTCTGTCACGAGATATATATAGTTTATGTTTCTTACCGAGGAATCGGGCTCATGTGCAACTGAATCCACTATGATTTGCTTAATATTGTAATTTAAACTCCAGTTATCGTTATCTAATTGAGTACTTCCTGGTAATTACTAGAGATTATAATACATTATAATATATTATTATTGATATTTAGTATTTATTAAATTTTTGGGTTAAAATAATTAGATTTCCTTTATTTTATTAATTTTACAACTTTTTTTTAAAAAATTACATTGAATAATTGACAAATAATTGATCTCCTAAGTAATTATTCAACTTTAAGTTTTTTTTCAAAAAATACTATTAAAATTTCTGTCTAGTAAAGCAGCATTAAAAATAAAAATTACCTATATTGTTATACCAGCTCAAGACATCCGGTGAATGAAATATGAGTTATAAAGTCATCCGACCATATAAAACTCACGTGACATAAAAAACGACTATTGATGCAAAATAAATGAAGCTCTTATAAAAGTACAAGAGAATATTTTAAGAAGGCCACAAGGATAGAAGCTGCTTAAACCTTATGAAGAGAACAGATTAAGCTAATTACTATCCTATGGTTCCGATTATCGCTACCCCACCTTAATTGGAAAATTAATGAAAAATTTATTTAACTTCAAAGATTGAAAACGGCTAAAAAGTCAGAGATAACGGTATAGCAATTTGAATAAACACAATAAATCTTCTCAAACTAATATAAAACCTAATATAAAATAACCATGTATTACTTGTAAAGCCATGATTTATTAAAGCTTATGAATTCCTGACTAACAATTAGCCTGGTTAGCTCAATCGGTAGAGCGTTTGACTCTTATTAAAAAGACGCGATCAAAAGGCTGCGGGTTCGACCCCCGCATCGGGCTAATAGTTCTTTTTTTTAAATCGGCAAATTTCCCAAAATTAAAGAATTGATTAAAAAAGGATGCTGATAAACTTAATTATTAATCTATAAACAGCTTTTAAATCCAATTTCATATATATCATAATAACGAGAAATGAATAACAATAAAATGAGTATGGAGATGGAAAACACCAAATAGTAATTATGAACTCCATGAGTGTAAATAATATGACCATTTTATTCTTTGTAATGTACAATAAAGGAGCAATGCACCTAATGCTAATAATATGAGCAAGTATGTCTTGATTAAATTGTTTCGTATTCTCTTTCTTCTTTTTTCCTTTTCTATACGTTTTTGTTCTCTTTTCTCAAATAAATCTTCACCATCCTCTCCATTATGCTCTAAGAGCTTACTCCTCGAACTACTTAAATTAGGATAATGTTTTCTTTCATTTTCTACGACTTCTCCTAAGTAATAGGGTATAAGCATTTTCAATGCTATATTTGAATGACCAACGTCCTCAAAAGGTTCAGTGGCATCAACTCCACTACAGTCAAAAAGAACTTCAGCACCACCAGGGTGTTGCTTTGTAAATGCTGTGACATCAAAAACTTTGTTATAGATAATCATCCACAAATCATCAGGAGTGTCATGTTTTTTTATCTCTGCAAGCGTATAACGTCGTGATTTCATGTACTTTGGCCTTCTATATTTCTCCTCCATAAAGTCAGTATTTCAGTATTTTATGCAATGTGATATCTGAATAAGTCAAGATCATCAAGTCGTAAAATAATCTAGTTTTTAGGTATAGGCGGAAAATGGTGCAAGAAAATTGGAGGTTTTGAAAGACCCACACACACACACACACACATTCACGTGATGTATATTCTCAATCTTTTGATTTTAAGTACAGTCGAGATAATATTCGACTCATTCAAGATTAGACGCTATCGGTGAAATATTTTGATACCTTAACGTGTCCAATACAAACTAGTTATCTAAGTACCACGTCTCTAGGATTACATTTTAGCTATTCCATCATGAGTCACAGAATCAATTCAGCATTACCTTCTTCGAAAAAGACTCATTCTGAACAACATAAGCAGATCTTCAGACAATTGTTGAAAGAAAGTGCCAATAAGACATGCGCCGATTGCAAAACGGCCACTCATCCAAGGTGGGCATCTTGGAACATTGGATGCTTTGTTTGTATTAGATGTTCTGGAATTCACAGAAGTATGGGTACTCATATTTCAAAAGTCAAGTCAGTTGATTTGGACGCCTGGACCGATGAACAAGTCGAACTGATGGTTAAGTGGGGAAACGAAAGAGCAAATAAGTATTGGGAAGACAAACTTCCTGATGGATATATTCCAGATCAGCTGAAAATTGATAATTTTATTCGTACCAAATATGACCTTAAAAAGTGGGTATTATCATCTACTATCCCAAATCCATTATCATTAAACACAAGTAGTAATTCAAATGCCACCAAGATCATGGCCGAAGAGGAGCTTCCAAGTACTAATAATTCGAAAGGAAATACATTAGGAGCAACTTCTGGTAAGACTCATAAAGAATCCCCATTGTTGGATGATGAATTCGGCTTATTCACCCTGTCACCATCAACGACATCTCTATCATCCAATAATAATAAAAGCGTTAAAACTGTGTCACCTGTTCCCGTAGTAGCACCAAGGACTACTCATCAGCAAGCAAAGGCTCCAACCCAGATTCTGTCAAGAAATTCCACCGGCGATTCATTAACAGGTCACCAAAGTGGAAGACCAGATTTGAAGAAGTCAATTTTGTCTTTATATTCTTCGCCATCCTCATCTTCAAGTTTTGTTCCACAACAAAATAAATCTCATACATCTTCAAATATACCTGTCAATTCTTTGTCAAGTTCATTGTACAGTCTTAATTTTAATGATTCTAGTACAATTGCATCACAAAATAGAAACCAGAATCAAAGCCCAATTTCATTACCAGGAACATTAAGCAATTCTCAAAGAGTTCAAACTCAAGGGAATCCTCAGGCTTCTGTCCCTTCGTGGGGAAATGAATGGTCTGATTCAACGACATCCATTCCTGAGCAGTGGCCCACCAATGGTAACTATACTACACAAACGTCTACATTTAAGATCAATAATTTAGATGATGATTTATTCAAGAATGCCTGGAAATAAAAAATTTCGTGTTGGCTCTCATTGAAAGACTTTCAAGAAATATGATTACAAAATTTGTCATAAATAGCAATTCAACTGTGCATTTAGATCTATACAGAGTAATTTAATGACCCCCTGTTGTAGGTAAACCAACGTAGACCTTAAACGAATCATAAATAAGCCATTGGAAACCAGTTAAGGTACCAACCATGAGGATTCTCACAGGTAAACCGTTCCAAAGACCACCAAAACCAATCTTACCGTAGATTTTAGATAAGGCAGATCCAATTGATTCATTAGCTTGCTTTTCGGCAGTAATCTTAGAAACCATGACATCAGCTGGGTGAGAAACAACGGCACAGAATATACCTGCGATATAACCACCTAAGAAAGAAACACCAGTTTGTTGCACAGGGGTATACGATGAAGCAGGCTTTCCTAAGTAATGATAAATTAATTGAACGGTCTTTTCAAAACTTGCAAATTTAACCATAGTATAAGGAACTTGTCTGCACCACAATGGGACTAATCCTTTATATAATCCACCAATACCTTCAGCAGATACGATTTTGGACCAACCATCAAAAACAGAGTTGGCATATGGTGGGATAGTAGTCTGTGTCTTAACCTTAATAGTTTCAAGAGGACATAATGCAAGATCAGCTAAAAATTCAGCAGAAGCAGATGCAGCTAAATATACCCCAGTTGAGTAGTTCTTAGCAATATCTGGACCAACAACATCAGAATAAGTCTTTTTAAAGTATTCATAGAAACCGTATTTACCAGCACCTTGTAATGAGTAACCAATAAAAGTAGCTCCAAAACCAGTGAAAATAGAATCACCTGAAGTTTTCATGATAGTAGACCATCCCTGAATATTAGATTTATAAAGGGCAGGATTAACTTGACGACGACACTTAACTAAATCTAAAGGTGTTACTGCGGAATGTGTAGGTCCACAGGCTATAATACCACCAAGAGTACAAGCCATATAGTACTCCCTACTGAACAATTCTATTTTTTTGTCACCTTTAGGAGCAGAACCAGAACCAGAAGAGTCAGTCTTGTGAGCATATTTACTAATCTGATCATTCAAAGGTTGAACAATCTTTTCAGCCAAATTATCGGAACCCATGTTTAAGATAGAAGCGATACAATTGAAATAAAATTAAACTTTTATCTGGAATCTAATTTCATTTAAAGGTTGCTTATTCTTGCTCAGAAGCCGCAGCTACCGAGCTGGTGCGGTGGTTGCTGGTTATCGTAGTTTGGCCGTATGAGATAGCCGATAGGGTTTTATATTTCAAGATGGTATATAATAAGGCATTGCTATTGGTATTATATATCATATATATTTGTATATATATATAGAAATATAGACTTGTACCATTTGACAGCTTGTTTTGGTTCACATTAAAAATTGCGTTGATAAGATTGCCCATTATCTACTCAATTGACTTAACATCCAATATGATCAATAACTGAAAAGTGAAAAATAGATGCTTATTAAGACAGCTGAATATAAACTCTACTAGAGTTAATATATAAACAATGAAATTAAATAGAAATGAAAGGAAAAATTGAAGAATTACTATATCTTTACTATATGAAATATATGATGCAAATAAAACATTGGAGTATCCACAGACCTAAGGGGCATTAGCTACGAGAGACATCCCATCTAGTTTCAACAATGCTTACTTCCTCCCCTTCCTTGTCATCGTAGTCATACCATTCACCCTCAGTCAAATCTATTTCAGTGAATTTGGTATTTGAGTTAGTTCCGACACATTCAAAATAACCATCAGGAATGAATTCAAGGAAATCAACTCCTCTTGCATCTATTTCCAAAAATGCTACTTTTTTTTTGTCTTCGCTAGTGAATTTCTTATTAGTTCTAGTAATCACAGCATTATGCTCCGATTTACATTCACGACACCTAACAACAAAACTCACTTCACCCTTAGAATTGGCTAATTCATGAGATTCGAATCTGTTAATTGTAATCGGCTTATCGTGTTGAGTTCTGCATCTAGTACATTCAATGGTAAACTTGTATTCGAAAGGCTCCTCTGGTGTGTCTACCGGCTGAAGGTCTGTAACATTATTAAGTTCAGCAATGAAATTTAAGTAAAATTTAACCATACTTGAATGCTTTTACTATAATAAATAATTCTTTGTTGTTACTTTATAGTTTACAATGCCTAGTTTTATACCACATCATCAACTTTGGCATATCTCTCATTAAGTAAATGATTCATATGTCGGAATAATGTCGCACGGGTTTAAAGATAATTATGGGCAGCTTGGTCCTATTTCTACTAAAACCCGATTAACTATCGAGTCATATTCGACATTGAGTCATTCTTCGAAGAAAAATAAGATAAGTTCTAGATTCTCATCATATACCAATGGAAGTGATTAGGGAATTATGGCTAATCTTCTATTGATCATGAGAACATGAACTTTAAGAGGTCCTATCCCTATTCAAAAAATCTCACATGCGCATTTCCGTAAACCCTATATTAGAGGTGAATCCCCTAGCATAGAAAATAAACGAAGGAGAACGCACCACCTTTTAAATATATATCCTACAACCTAATATTAAAGGATCGAGAATCTAATCTATCTGAGGAATCGACATTTGACTTCAAGAAGATTGATAACAATCTAAATTTCAGGGACGTCTCAGCATCATTGTTCTCTCTCTTACCTTATTAGACGACATTCTCGTAAATGAAAACAGATATCATTGGCATATTGTTGAAATGTAACCCTAATTATAATACATTCCCATGGAGACTGCTAACACAAAATTCCTTTTCCTAATTGGTATATAATCTACGTCATTAATAAAACCTTTTTCACGTCTAAATTGGACGAATTAGGAACATTTCGGCCACTCTCAATTAGGAGCATTTGTCTCATTCTAAATAAGAAATGAGTAAAAATTTTAATACCTCAAGTATGTAATATACGCAGACTATACTTGTATTTACTTGAGACATTTCCCAATTTGTTGCGGGATTTTTCTAATTCTGTTTTAGTCATCTGACTTTTGACGTATCACAAACTCCCTCATTCGTACCTAAAATTAATGGCCCAATGTGATCTCGACATTATGCAAAATTTCTAAAAGCAAGGAACGCTTACATCCATTTCTTAATTGGGCAAGAATAGGCCCAAGTACACACCCTGCTGAGCGCAATAAAATTTCTCGCTTGAATAGAAAAAATTTACAGCCATATAAAACAAACATTTTCCTCTAGGAAAAAAGTAAAACTCAAAAGTAATACGGTTCTTTTATTTTAGATTATCTTAAGTATTACAGTTATATTGAGTTCATTTTTGAAACTTTATAACATTCCGTGTTACAATATCCAAGGGGATTGGGAGATTTTTACAGACTGAGTCTTTAGTGAGTTTGCGAAATTGCTGTTCAGCGGCAAACAAATAGCTAATTGTTGATTGTTATATTTTGTATTTTTTTTTTCATTAGGACGTCAGAAGAGGATAATATGTTTTACTAACCAATAGTGAACATATTGAACATCAGATAACTTGAAAGTCCTATAAGTTGTATTATATTTAAGAATTTGAATCAAATTTACGCTTTCCGTGAATTTAATTACGTCTCAAGCAATAAGAGAAAAAATGGCTCTACTTGGTCTTAGCAGAAAAATAACCCAGTCGTCAAATCTTAGTACCAAGTCGAACAGTAGTGACGGCAGTGTTCAAAGTTGCCAAAAAAGATCTTTTGTTCAGTTTGACGAAAAAAAAGATTATGTTCGTCGTTGTTCTTTGAAGCAGAAGTTCGGATGCAACAATGGAAATAGCAAAGACTCTAAGACGCGTACACCTGTGTCATTTTGCTTAGGTTCTAAGTGTTAATTTGAATTAGAAATAAAGGAATTGCACATTTGGGTGACTAAATTAAAGGGTTTGGTTTATAAAATGGGTTTTGTAAAGTAATTGGAGTAGTATTTTGATACTACTAGGTTTTCATTTTTATAGTTTTTTTTTTGTCTACAATTTTTTCATCCAGTTTGTCCTTTCGAAGTTAACTTCATTTTCTACCTTGTGTATTATGAATAAAATATCAAAGGGATAGTAGCTATCCTTAATCTTGTTCTATTGGAAGACTCAATTCTTGGAGTTAGTAAATGAGCTTGTTGGTTATGTTCTTAAATATTTACGCGGTACTTGTGCTCATAAATTTATTTGAGTGCATTGATGTATTCATGTGAGTACGCTTGATTAATTTTAATTTAATTTTACTTTTCCAGTAAGTACATCTAACATATTCATTTATTTATGTATACGAACATAAGTATATGAATATGTTAGATGTACTACAGTTTATTTTACTTCCTACGTTGTATAAGATGTACGAGTAATTGTAGAGTCATGAAAGCATTTCATTACGATAAATCACAACTGAACTATCACTCAAATATAATATTCCGAGCTAGAGTGTACGATCACACTAGGGATTAGAACTTTCTAAATCCAGCATGAGCATTCATAATGTCCCGGTTAGCATAAGAAAAGAAAAGTATTTATCTTAGTTTTTTTTTTACAAAATCTTTTATGAATATCACCTCAGTCATAGATTTACTTACATGCCCAAATATACGCATGATATTTATGTAAACAAGGTGGAGATGATGAATTTGGGATCATAGATATAGATTAAAGGAATTGTAAATTTAGCAAAAATTAATATGTCTAATAGAGAAAGTAATGTATACTTTGAAAAGCAGCGGGATATGCTTATACAAGAAATTGGAAATTCAATGGATTCCGTGATTTATAATTTAGATATTTTAAATAGATCTTTGAATAATTCAATTCAAGTGGGTAAAGAATTTGATGATGTTGGTAGACTTTGGTCACATTTTTATGATGGAGTCAATCAATTTAAAGCTAGAACAATGGAGCAACAAGATGAGCCTGAAAAATTAAATAGTGACCTGAGGAGTGACAGAAATAGAAGTGATGATGACCAAGAATCCACAGAAGAGAGAGATGAAAGGAAGAATGAAGATTTAAGTTCTGGAACTGAATAGATTTCTATGTGAATAGGTATGCTGAAATGTTGATTAAGTGTCTATAAATAATATTAGAAGAAATGAAAACTATGACTCGTAATTCCCGACTGAAATTGTTCCAGAGGTTGGGTATTCTAGGAATCTAAATAATTATGCAAGGGGTCTATCTTGACTCTTTTAGATAAACCAACTCTTAGAGGTGCTTTAACTCTGTTGGTCTTGTCACATATTTCTGCTAAAGTTGATTTTCTTTTACGTGTAATTGAAACCAGCTTCCTTTCCGTTTGTTTTCCTTTACGACAATGGTTTAAATTGTCAACTGAAGTCGAGTTTGCTTTTGATTCTTTGGTGTCTCTTTTGTCAATTTGAGCAGTTTCAGAGAGGATAGAATTTTCATCTTGGTCTGATACCAAAGTCTCTGGATTTATTTCCTTCAGATAGTAAGACAGTGCTTGGTGATTAGTACTATATTGTGACGTTAATAATGCAGCTTCTTTCTCTCCAATATCAGATATTATTTGAGAAGTGCCTGGCGTCGAGAGTTGGCTCTTTATCGTAGAGTCCAATTCCCTGGAATTATTATTCATCGAATCTATAGCATCTGAATATTCAATGCTTGCGCGTACTTTATTTGGCAGATTACCATCATTTATGTATATATCACTTAAACCACATGCAAAGTTTAAATCTTCTTCCTGGAAATTTCCGTAGTTAATAACTTGAGATAATTGTGAATGTTCATTCGTATGATTACTGTCTACGCATTCTGAACCTTTACCAGCAGAAATGGCTTCTGCAAGAGAAATTGTGGAACTTCTTCTAGGATTTCTTAATTCTGACAGCATTGAGAGGATTTCATGTTCTTCTTCGCTATCATCGATTGCTTCGTCATTCATATCAAAGTTTGTACAATTGTTTTCTAGAACATCAGCAATAGGGGCATTTTTCTTCACATTGTCTGATCTATCAGTTCGTAAACTTTCTTCTTCAACTACTTCGCAAAATTCTTTCGTTTCTGGTTCAGTTATTGATTGTAGACAATTATCCAGATGTTCAGCATTCAGATTAGCACGTATTATACTATTTTCATTTAGGAATTCTAGATTATTTTCTTTATTTGCTAACAATCGAGCGCCCGATTTTACCGTTCCCATATCTTCATTAATCAGCGTTCTAAATAATGAATGAGCACCAAGCAAATCAAGAGGGTCACGAGTAGATAAAGTATTTATTGTAGTATTGGCCGTATCATTTATATGATCATTTGGAACCTGTAGTTTATTCTTACTCTTTTGTTTAATATTTATGCTCTTTTCTCTTAACATTAACACATCTTTTTTACTTGAATCTTTCATGGAACTTTTTTTGGAATTTGTCAATAAATTCATCAAGTCACCATCAGATACACCGTTATTATCTCCATAAATATGAATGGCTTTAGCACGGCCCTTCTTTTTTGCAGTTTTGTCTGTTACTTTATTGAATAGATTATTCATCAGTGATGTCGCCAAATAAGAATTACTAGACCTTGGCCTCTGTAGTATTGAGTCAGACAGTCCTACTCCACTCTCATCATTCCAGAACATCGTCTTAGCGTTTACCGCGTTAGTGTGTTACTTATCGAATTAACTCACTAATATCAACGTTTGTAAACAAATACTAATTCGCGCTTACTACTTTTTTAGAATCGTTCTGAAAAAACGATCTGATTTATTTTAGCATGCTTTAGAAAATTTATTCAAGTATCATTGATACTGGCTATATATGGATAGAACATAGATACCCTGCACTTTCTGAATAGTGGTCGACGTTTTCATACTGATCATGTCTCTATTGAGATAGAATAACAATTAATTCGTAATATCTGTGTCTTCTAAGAGTTGATTTAAATAGTATCCTACACACCATCCTACACATGTGGTAGATATGTTAATCGTGGAAATTTAAAGGCTCAGGCATTCTAGGAAATTGGACTTGGTGTGTCAATTGCTTCGTGTTTAGAGAATAACATAGCCCAGAATGAAGGATTATGACTTCGTTCAATGCTTTCACAAGAGTTTGAAACTCACCTATTGCAGTCCTTATTACATTCCAGCTCAGCTATGTCATATTTGAAGTTACATTGGACATTCAGATTTAGTTCCTATACTTAAAAATGACTGACGCTTTTAAATTGCCCAACATATCAGCTATTAATTTCAATATTCACTTGGAATATTCCTAGTTTAGTTTCAATGATTTCGTTTCTCAAATTCGAATTTTCGATAGAAATCATGCATTTCAATCTTGGATTACATAAAGGTCCTAAGAATTAACCTTTTCTTAGTAAATCACTATAATCTATCCTTCAGGCTCTCCTTCAGGATTGTATCAATACTAGTACAGTATGTTGAAAGATATGATATAGGAATTTATAATGATAGAAATATTGTTAGTCATTTGAGTAGTTTAGAACGGTAAAATCACTATGTAATCAGAATTTGCATCGGGGAAAACTATGACTACCATATAAAGAGAATAAATTCTAGGGCTACATATTAGTATGTTTTTGTTCAAATTATATTACTGTACCACTACTAACTATTAACTTCTACCAATAATAACTAATCTACATAATTGTGCATTTTACTCCACACAGTTCATCAGCTTCTTTCTTTTCTTCAGACTTGGCATATTGCTGTGCTCTTTCAGTAGTTCCAGTTTCAGTCTTATCTTCAACTGGAGATGCTTGCTTAGTACTGTCATTAGCAGAAGTAGAAGCAGTATTGTCCTTTGATATTGGCTCAGTCTTCTCCTCTGTAGGAATGTCTTTAGCATTTATGATCTTTATAGCACTCTTGGAAAAGTTTTCACCTTGGGCTTTTGCGATTTCTAACTCTAATTTAGATGGTTGTCTAGAACCATCTACACCAGCATAAGAACCAGCACCCCATGAAGAACCGCCATGCACTTCGTCAAAACTTGTAAGCAATGGGAAGACTGGCCCGTAACCTAATGGAATATAAATCATACCATGGTGGACGAGCATAGATAATGAATTTCTGATAGTAGCTTCTTGACCACCTCCTGGAGTACTTGTAGAAACAAAAAGACCGACTGGCTTACCATATAAAGCACCAGAAGCCCATAAACCACCAGTACCATCCCAGAATGCCTTTATCTGAGCTGGTATAGTACCAAATCTAGTTGGGAATCCGAAAATAAAAGCATCGTATTCTGTTAAAGTATCAACTGTAGCAATTGGGTAAGCTGGCTTAGGTGGAGCATGCAACTTAGCTAAAGCATCTTCAGTTAAGGTTTCTGGAACTTGGAATATTTTAACTTCACTAGCCAAACTGCTGCTTTCAACACCAGCTTTGACTGATTCAGACATTTGAGATATATGTCCATACATGGAATATTGTATAATAGCTACCTTCATGTTGCTTTAGTATGTATATTTAATAGTAAAACCTTGAAAGATTTACGGGTTGATTTACTGTCTTAATATAGTGAATTATTGTTAAGAAGATAGGAATTGTTTATCCTCGTAAGTCAGTTTTTACCTTAATAAATATATGCAAAAATTCTAAGGTCTGATAAATATGCAACACGCCAGCTTATAAATATTTTCACTTTACTGTGTAATCACCGGAATTCATGTAAGCTGTTTTAGTAATATATTATTATTTTCTCAATTTGTCAATTTGTAAAATTTTACTAACGACCGCGAATTCCACTGGTTTCTATAAGCAATGGCTAAAGAATAATTGTAATCCAATTCATATAAATACATTTAATTTTGCTGTTTAATTGCATAATTCCCATCTTCATCACTATAACTTAAACAAAATGTCTCCAAGAGTTGCTATCATCACTTATTCTATGTACCACCATATTTCCACTATGGCTAAGGCTGTCCAAAAGGGTGTCCTTGCAGCCGGTGGTACTGCTGATATTTTCCAAGTTCCTGAAACCTTATCTGAAGAAGTTTTAGCTAAGATGCATGCTCCACCTAAGCCAGATTACCCAATTGCTACTAATGACACCTTAACAGAATACGATGCTTTTATTTTCGGATTCCCAACTAGATATGGTAACTTCCCAGCGCAGATGAAGGCTTTCTGGGATGCCACTGGTGGTTTATGGGCTTCTGGTGCTTTGTACGGTAAACCAGCCGGTGTTTTTACCTCCACTGGTACCCCAGGTGGTGGTCAAGAAGTTACCATCTTAAACTCATTATCTACTTTAGTTCACCATGGTATGATTTATGTCCCATTAGGTTATGGCCCAGTTTTCCCATTGATCACCAACCTTGAAGAAGTCCATGGTTCTTCTCCATGGGGTGCTGGTACCTATGCTGGTGCCGATGGTTCCAGACAACCAACCGAATTAGAATTACAAATTGCCGAACAACAAGGTAAGTTATTCTGGAATGCTGTTCAAAAGTTCTAAACAAATTAGAGTAATTTGCTTAAATATGAATACATGAAATTTATTGAAAATGTTTGCAGTAATTGTTTGGATTGTAGAATTGAAGTAAATTTATTGGAGATGGTTGTAAATTTTTAAGTGATTTCTCAGTGAACATAATTCTCTCATCTTTTTCTCATATTTAGTTAATACGATCCATCATATGTAACACATGTCTGAAGATCCAAGACGTGATAAAAAGTCAGATAATCGAAGTTAAAACCCCCACGTTACGTTATGACTAAGTTTACTAAACACCATTAGTATCGAATCGTAACAACGACCAAGCCTCAGATTTTGACATGATATTCTTAAAGCTTAAGATATTCTCTCAGTTACCCCATCTGCCGTATAATTCTAAGCGAGGTACGCAATACTCTATGCAACTGATTATACACCATTACACACCCTCGTGCTTAAAAATTCTTAGAATATTTGTAAAATTTTACTAAAGCTGCGAACTCCGCAATTATATTATTATATACGGAGCGGCTGATAATAATTGTAATCAAATTCATATAAATTGATTTAATTTTGCTGTCTGTTAAATTTAATAATTCCATTTTCATTATTATCCCAATAACATAATAATATAAACAAAATGTCTCCAAGAATTGCAATTATTACGTATTCCATGTACCATCATATTTCCACTATGGCTAAGGCTGTCCAAAAGGGTGTCCTTGCAGCCGGTGGTACTGCTGATATTTTCCAAGTTCCTGAAACCTTATCTGAAGAAATTTTAGCTAAGATGCATGCTCCACCTAAGCCAGATTACCCAATTGCTACTAATGACACCTTAACAGGATACGATGCTTTTATTTTCGGATTTCCAACTAGGTATGGTAACTTCCCAGCACAGATGAAGGCTTTCTGGGATGCGACTGGTGGTTTATGGGCTTCTGGTGCCTTATATGGTAAACCAGCCGGTGTTTTCACCTCCACTGGTACCCCAGGTGGTGGTCAAGAAGTTACTATCCTTAACTCATTATCAACTTTAGTTCACCATGGTATGGTTTTTGTCCCATTAGGTTATGGCCCAGTTTTCCCATTACTTAGTAACCTTGAAGAAGTCCATGGTTCTTCTCCATGGGGTGCTGGTACCTATGCTGGTGTTGATGGTTCCAGACAACCAACCGAATTAGAATTACAAATTGCCGAACAACAAGGTAAGTTATTCTGGAATACTGTTCAAAAGTTCTAAACAATTTAAAGTAATTTCACTTAAGTATGAATACATGAAATTTATTGAAAATGATTGTAGAATTGAAGTAAAGTTATTGCAAATGATTATAGTTTCTCAATGACTTAGTTTAGCTTTAAGTGTATAAGATGTATCATATGGTTTGAGTGTTATAAGATGTATCATATAAGCTATCGTCAGATATTAATTATTGATAATCAAGGAGACAAAGTTTATTGTCACATATTCCCACTTTATGATTCGAGAACCTAAATCCCGTTGTTATCATTAAAATGAAATAACTAAATGCCTTAGGTTCTACTGTAATTCTTAGCGGTTACGCCTTTTTTTAGTAACCACCCCTAAAGAGTTCTTCTAAAAAAAAGAGGGATATTCAATATCCCAATTCACTGATTATTCATTTTCCTTGTGCACCAAAATTCCCGAAATAATTTATTCATCCCTGAATGATAATCCCACATTTAAAATCTTTTATTAAATTTTAATACAATCTTTACGACTTTATAGTCATTACATCCTAACAAAATTGAAAATTCCATAAGAGCCCATTAAAAGATGAAATCGATATTTATCTATAGGATATCACTTGTCTCAGTATTAGCATAGAACAAAGGGCTAAAGTATTACTCCACAAATGATTTGGAATTCATAGGATTCTTGGTATAAATATAAGAGTATTATTAATGAGACTCTGAGATTATAATTCACTATGAAACGTGCTTGCAAGAGGATGGTTATGAGTATATCGTTATAGGCGACTGCTATCTATCGCCAGAAAGAGATGCGAAATAACATAAAATGGTTGCAGATGTTAAGAAAATTCCTTTTGGAATGCGATACGAAGCTGATAAGATACACGAATTGGGTTTTAAGTTCATAATACATTCTTCTTCCGTTTTATATCTTGTGAAGGATACCTATCATCATTACTTTTCAAATAAATTGTTACCGATATCTTTGACAAGGATTGCAACATCGTCATTTAAAATATGATAATTGTTAAAGGAAGGGACAGTGGAACTCTACAGATATGCTATAAAGGATATTAAGAAATGTCACAAGCTTTAAATCATCAGGGTGATTATGTTTTATATTCATTGTGTCAATAGGGGGAGAACGAGGATATATCCTTGCAAAGTTTTGGAGAATCAACGGTGATATCTACGAGCGGTTTGATCATATGATGACATATTTCCATGTAAAACATATGAATGCATTTGACTTAAAGGTTTTATGTGATAATTTTGGAAGAGAGTTTAGGTCAAAAGCAGCACCTACTAATGGCTGGCATGATATAGTTTAAGAATTTCAATGGTGATGTGATTACTGAAGGATACGAAGCTCAATTTAGGTCATGTTTTGTTTTAAAGTGCTTATTGGTTTAGACAGTTATCAAGAAGAAGTTATCAAGAAGAAGTTATCAAGAAGAAGTTATCAAGAAGAAGATATCAAGAAGAAGATATCAAAAAGAAGTTATCAAGAAGTTTTGATTAAGATATTACCTTTCCTGGAAACCTAACTTAGATAGAGGAAAATTTCTGGTGGTTATCTCATTTATTTACAAATATTTTATATCTTATCTGTATAACTAAACTTCGGTAGCAAAGTAGCCTTAAAATATTTGCTGTTAAGTTCGAAATGTAAAATTAGCTAAAGTACCTTAGAATTTTTTTGGTTTACTTAGTTATTTCATTTCTTTTAAAAAAATTTGAACCAATTCCCTCCCTATTCGAATTACTGTTAGTATATTTGTATGGAGATCATTTTTATATTCTATTTTAATAGTAAAAAGAAAAGCATTTTCTATAATGTGGGGATTATCATAGAAATTTCTTTTCGGGCCATGGCTGCTAGTAGATGTGGGGCCGTAAGATAAACCCGACCTACTTGCTTTTTCCTACCCTTTTCTTAATACCCATTATGTTAAATAATGTACATATTATATGAAAGAGGTGCAATTTAAGAATTTAATAGAGAATATGCTTTAAAGCACATGTTTGTGAACTTAGTGAAGTACATTCAGACTACCAGAGGAAATTTAATGGTAGAACCAAATCCTCACCTTCCCCTATGGTTCAAAGCTTAAAGGTAATTAAAATTAATAAGTACTTTATAACGAAATAAAGTAAGTGAAATAAGATACTTCAATAGCAAATTCAAACCTATACAAAGATAACTTGAAAAGTTCCTTCAAAAACCCAAATAAAATGTAACGTTGCATTTTAGAAAAGAATATAATATGCGATATTACGCCATAGACTATCGCAAAATTAGTCGATTTTTTACAATTATCCGATAAACAATGGGCCAATTGATTTAGTAATGTATATGGAAATGATGTAGGATAAACAAGACTTAATCAGACAATAAAAGCGGAGAAAACATTCCATTGGTAACTAATTTTACCCAATGGTTGGGGTTTCTCTTGCTGTATAACGGAATGATATCCATTTCAAACAATGTTTCTATTGTCCAGAAACATTTGTAGCTATTTGCAGTTCATTTGAACCCAAATCCAATAAGCATGGAATTTTTCTGCACAACTATAAATACTTGTATATTTCTACCTGATGATGGTCATTACGATACATTATACATCCCAATAAAAAATGAAGTCTATATTTGCGTCAACTTTATTACTTGCTTCAGTTTTGGCCTATGACAATGGAATAGGTCTTAAGCCTCAAATGGGTTGGAATTCATGGAATAAATATGGGTGCAATATTACTGAAAGTATTATGATTAGCACTGCCGAGAAGATTAAAGAGTTAGGTTTACAAGACTATGGTTATGAATATATCGTCATGGATGATTGTTATCAATTACATGAAAGGAATAGTACAACCCATCAGATTGTAGCAGATCCAAAAAAATTTCCTAATGGTATTAGGCACTTATCTGATAAGATCCATGAATTAGGCTTTAAATTTGGAATGTACTCTTCTGCTGGTAAATACACATGTGGTGGTTATCCAGGATCCTTACACTATGAAGAAATTGATGCTGATACTTTCGTCAATGATTGGAACATTGACTATTTAAAATATGATAATTGTTATAACGAAGGTAACAGTGGAACTCCTAAGCTAAGTTATGACAGATATAATGTAATGTCACAAGCATTAAACGATACTGGAAAGCCTGTCTTCTATTCATTGTGTCAATGGGGTGAGGATCAAGTCTGGAACTGGGGATCTACGCTTGCGAATTCTTGGAGAATCAGTGGTGATATCTACGATCTGTTTGATAGATATGATGACAGATGTCCATGTGAAACCTACGAATGTATTGGACTTCAAGGTTTTATGTGTTCCATGACAAATATTTTAGAAAAGGCTGTACCATTAGGTCAAAAAGCAGGACCTACTAATGGCTGGAATGATATGGACAGTTTAGAAATTGGTAATGGCGGTATGACTACTGACGAATACAGAGCTCATTTTACCTTATGGGCCATTTTAAAGAGTCCATTAGTCTTAGGTAATGATGTATCGAATATGACTTCAGATGATTTTGAGATTATTACGAATAAAGCCATCATTGATATTAATCAAGATAATTCTAGCCCAGGATACAGAATCTGGAAACAAGAAGTTGATGGAGGTGACCTTCACTTATTTACTAATGTTTTAAGTGACAATTCATATGTAGTTACACTTTTTAACAGTGGTAGTGAATCAGAAGAAGATGTTGAAATGGATTTTGCAGACATTTTTATTAACATAGACGATGCAGCTACAAAAACCTATAATTTTAAAGAATTATGGACCAACGAAACAACTACCGCATCTGGTTCGTTCAATGCTACAATTGATAGCCACTCAATTAAAATATGGAAATTAACAGAAATCTAAATCATAAAATAACTAAAATATTTTCTTCTACCAAATATTAAATAGCGTTATTTAACAATATAGGAAGTAATGATTATATTAAAATTATTCATTTTTACTATGGAGCAATCCTATCAATATTCCAAGTACCATCTACATCCTCCCTAGTATAAGTTATTCTATCATGAAGCCTACTCATCCCACCTTGCCAGAATTCAATTTCTAATGGAACTATTCTAACACCTCCCCAAAACTCAGGGCATGGTATTTCATCATCTTTAAGATCTTTGAATTTTTCTTCAAAATGCTTATTTAATTCATCTAAAGCACTTCTAGATTTGATAATTTGTGATTGAGGAGAAGACCAAGCTCCAATTTTGGAACCTCTTGGCCTTGTCTTGAAATATCTAACTGATGTTTCTCGGCTAACTTTTTCCATCACACCTTCTACTCTAACTTGCCTTTGTGCATGGGGCCAGAAAAATGTAAGAGACGCATATTTGTTAGACTCATAATCTTTTGCTTTTTTAGAATTTTCCCAATTGGAGTAAACAATAAATCCATGGGAATCCAATTCCTTGAATAAAACAATTCTAGAAGAGATTCTTCCAGATGGTAATCTTGCTGTTGAAAAGGTAGTTGCTTCTGGAATAATCAAATTACTGTTCGGGTTAGTCTTGTGTGCATCAGAGAACCATTTGTGAAATTGTTCAATCGGGTTTTTATCAATGTCTTCTTCCTTCAAGTGTGCTTTTTCATACTGGTATGTTTTTGGTGCAAATATTATTGGAGTTTCGGTTCCTTGAGCTGTCATTTTTGATTGTGAAAAATATCTTCTAGAGTAAGAACAAAACCTTCTGAAGGGCGTCTGGAGCATAAACTTTAAGAATAAAGAGTGAGTTAAATTCTTCTTACGGATTACTTTTATAGGTAAAGTTATTAGACAGTAGTCATAAATCTCGGGAATGAATGATGTGACACAAAAGAAATTATCAGATCACTAGTCATTAATATAGACTCCGTATATACGAAAAGAAAAGGGGATTTCAAATAAAGTATATTATAGGCCCAAATAGGTCAACAAGCTTATTAGCAAAATAACCATAGCTATTAATATAGTATTCAAGGATACTTACAAAAAATGAAGTAATACATATACTAGGTATCATTTTAACTTCTTCATTTAATTATATGCAATTATAAGATCTATATGTTTTATCGCACCTATCTACGATTATGCTGGAAGTTGGGTTATTCTTCGTCGCTCTCATTGAGATCAAACCCAAATGAGAAGGAATGACCACCAGATTCAGTGGTGGTTAACTTTTCCCATGTTTCACTTCTCCTTGCAAAATTATTTTCTGCAGCCTCCAATTTTTCAAGCTTAAGTAAGGCGTTGATAAGTTCTTGTTCCTTGCCGTTATCACGCAACAATTGCGTATATAATTCGAATACTGGCATAGGAGGTAATAATGAAGGTAATATTTCACCACAATCTTCATCTTGGAGATGTTGATTTAAATTCAATTCATCAAATTTTTTACTGTATTCCTCAAGCTTATTCCTTACGTCATATTCAAGATTTGTCTTCAATATTTCCTTTAAAGCAGAATTTACTTGATTAGGACGGAATCCACTAATCTGATCTCTTTTGTTCTTGAAAAAGTTTAATACATTAGTCAAATTAGGAAGAGGTACAAAATTTTGAGTTAAAGCCACTGAGTCGTCAATATTAATAACAGAGTGCCACCATCCAGAGGGAACATACATGCATTCATTTGGAAAAGTTACTCCGATTAAGCATTCCTCAATCTTAAGACAATCATTGAAAAAACCTGACATTACCCACTCTGCAATTCCAACTGGTGAAGTAACTTCACTTTCTTCTGAATCCGTACCTACACCAGGTGGAGTAATTGATGGAGGTAACATTATCCAGAGCTTTCTACCTGTCAATGCCGCATTCCATGCAGATGTGTGATTAGGGTCTTTATGGAAGGTAGAACCTGACCTTGCAGAGCCTACAATGAGCCAAGCATAATCTGGACGACACTGTATGTTTTCCTTTTGAAAAACAGAAAAAAGATCATGTTGGAATATCTCTGGTGAAGTGTACTCTTTTTTTAATTGTGCCATCGCTTCACTACTACAATCAAAGAGGTAGAGTGGGTTCTCGTCTTTATTTCGCTCCAAATATTGTGCGTACAAGGATAAATTCCATTTAACTGCTTCCTGTCTAAATTTAACATCAGGGAAACGATTTAATAATGTATTTAAATCCCATTTGGGCCACCTTTCGCTGTTTGGATTTGTAAGGATGAACGGTTTGCTACTCCAATACTTGTTGAATTGTTCTAATGAGAGTGCATCTTCCTGAAATCTTTGTATTCTTCCATTTGGAAGACATCCCAACTCTCCATTAATCGAATCCAAATGATACCTTTCCTCTTCTTTAAGTATTTTAGAAAAGAGTTTTTGATAATTGATTTGTGAACACTGAAATGGTCTGTATAATGCGTCCGAACATAAGACATTATCAGGAATTTGCAAATTTGCCTGCTCCTCATCATCTACATTAATAATAGAAGCCCTCCAAGACCCTCTCCATTGTATACTATTTACTTTTCCAATCCTTTCATTCTCCAAAGAGTTTCTCACATATAATTTCTTCCATACTTCTTCATCGTATAAGAAAGCATACATAATTCTTGAAGTATGCGATAATGCCTTGAGAGTATCTACATCGCTAATGTATGAAAGTAAATGCAAAACTAATTCATCAGGAAAAATCGACAAATATCCCATCTGTTCCTCCTTGGATAATGTAGTTAATTGTGAATCCCCATTATTATAAAGTAAATTCCCACTAGGCTTAACATTCAAAGGGTGTCTACTACTTACAGTAAAAAGTGAAATATTTCTATGATTGTCAGGATATCTCTTCATGTTGGAGGTTTTATTGCTGTACAGTTCCTCATGTGTCATTTTATACGAATAGCTACTGATTTGTTTATTATTACAAAACACCAGTAAAAAAATTCTGGTAGGAGAAGAGACTGTGTAGATGGTTAGGAAACTGCGAAATTTTTTTTATTATATTATCAGCTTATATTTTGCAATATAAGCTGATTATTAAGTCTAGCGATTACTATTAAATTTAGAAGTTTAGTGCTAGTATAGAGCGATTGATATATTGAAATACAAGGTAGTATAGGTATTTTATACGGAATAAAAAAAAGGATAACTCTACAGCATAAAGCATGTATATGCTTTATGGAGATATGCACTATTGACATGAATATCCTTTAAAAAAAATTTGTAATACATGTGACATACTTTTTTAATAAATAACATAGAAAAGTTCTTGCACATAGCTAATATTCTATAGGTAAAGCTTTATTAAACTATAATGACTTATATATACAAGTATATGCTCAGGCGTGAGACATGAATAAATTTTAGGAAATATTAATTCTTTGGATTTTTAATTTGTTTAGAATTGAACAATAATGGTTCTTCTCTTACGGGGATCCAGTCTTTCTTCTTTAATCTTCTTTCACGTTCACTGACATGCTTACCAGGATATAATATCTTTTCATCAATAGGGTCAAGGTTTGATTGTGGTGCTTCAAAAGCTTCTTGAAGTGCTTTTTTCTTCAGTTTCAAAAAAGTCCTTATTTCTGCAAAACAGTGCATACACATAAAGTGTGATCTCTTGACATGTCCACAAGCTGGGCATCTGACTAAGTTTTCTAATGGTTTGATTTGCTTACTACCCGGAGCATATAATTTCATACGAGTTTTGCTATGTGATGGCTTTTTCTTTGGAACAGCTCTTAAAATCATACCATTATCAATCATAAATGGAGGTTGTCCATTGTTGGCTTCAATTTGTTCCTTTAATTCCTTTAATCTTTCATTATCTGATGCTAAAGCAATATTTTGAATAACGTTTGGTAATCTTATAACGATACTAGATAACCCTGGGAGCATTGTGAGCAACCCATTTTGAAAGTTAGCTGGTGATGCTAATTTTAATGCCGACATAATATGTTAAATCTATATTGCACGTATCAAAATAGGTTCTCTTTATGGTAACCACTGATATATTGAAAAACTGAAAAAAAAGCTAATATTACACAAAAATCAGTGCCAACTTGAAAACGTTTCTTGTACTTAAATAGTCGTGCATTTATACATTCCTTTTGTGAACGCGTCAATCAAACGATTGAAAACTTACAGCAAGGTGTTTACATTTGAAATTAATAGTAGCATACACTAGTAGTACCTCAAGAGAAATATGTCATTTGAAGATAACGAAGTAAAAACAACACATCCTCAAAAATATGTTGGTTTTGATACTATAACCACACAAATCGAGAACAGATTATTGAAAAGAGGATTTCAATTCAATGTGATGATGGTTGGAAGATCTGGTTTAGGTAAAAGTACATTGGTTAATACCTTGTTTGCATCTAAATTAGTAAATTCTAATGGGCGTAAGACTACAAATGAGCCAATTGAAAAAACTACAGAAATTAAGATTTCAAATCATATCTTAACTGAGAATAATGTTAGATTAAATGTTAATGTTATCGATACACCCGGATTTAATGATCAAATAAACAATGATAAATGCTGGGAACCTTTAGTTAAGTATATCAAAGAACAACATTCTCAATATTTAAGAAAAGAATTGACCGCCCAAAGAGAAAGGTTTATTCAAGATTCTAGGGTTCATTGTGTATTATATTTCATTTCTCCTAATGATAAAAAATTGAAGCAATTAGACATACAGGCCTTGAAGAGATTGACTGAAATTGCTAATGTTGTTCCTGTAATTGCCAAGAGTGATTCTCTTACCCTCGAAGAAAGATCTGAGTTTAAGAAATCGCTCCAAAATGAATTTATCAAGCATAACTTTAACATCTATCCTTATGATAATGAAGACTTATATGATGAAGAGAGACAACTCAATGAAGATATTAAGTCTTTGATCCCTTTTGCTATTGCAGGGTCAGAAAGAGAAATCGAGATAAATGGTGAATTAGTAAGAGGTAGAAAAACTAAATGGGGTGCAATTAATATTGAGGATGTTTCCCAATGTGAATTTGTATTTTTGAGAGATTTCTTAACTCGTACTCACTTACAAGATTTAATTGAAACTACTTCATTGGTGCACTACGAGACCTTCAGATCTAAGCAATTAATTGCTTTAAAAGAAAATGCTAATACTAATAGACAGTCTATACCATTACAAAATAACCAAGTTCCTCAGCAACCTACCCAACAGGACTTAAGAACCCAGTCACAAGGTAATATTTACCAAGCAGCATGATTTAAGTCATATATCTTAGGTATTTATTGAATGCGAGATTAAGATTTAGTAGTTATATTTGATTTTATAAATATAAGTATAAGTATATAATTAGATTAAATAATATGTTTGAAAATCAAATTCAATTAAAAAAAAAAAAAAAAGGAAAAAAAATGCCGGTCCCAGGAATCGAACCTGGGTTTGTTCGGCCACAACGAACTGTACTAACCACTATACTAGACCGGCGAATAATTAGACAACGAATTGAAGTCCTTCCCAATAAGGTAATAGCACAAATCATTTAACGAAATTTATTAGATCTACATTCTTTGTATAATAGGCTACAAGTTGAGAGAAATTTAACATCTTATACAATGTTTGCATCTTTAGCTAGATGAATATCCTAACATTACTGTAGAATATTTTTACCTTAATTTCTTCTTAATTATCATTTATAACAAATACAAAAAGAGGAGTCTGAACTTATTAACAACAGGAATTGAAATAAAAGGAGAAGCAAACAAGCGAAAGAAGTACCGTAAATAAAATAAAGCCTGCTTGTTACGGAAAAAGTTACGGAAAAGTTAGTTTCGAAATTGCAATTCTTTAAACTTCCTCACCTTGAATTAATTTTCGGTTTCAGAAAATATTGCAGGTTATTTTTTAGAGGCAAACATCTATTTTACGAAAATCGAATCTTATCGTTACTCGAGAATCAATAAATCTTTTGATCTTTAGAACGAAAAAATGGTTTGCAAGTTACACTGTCTTGCTGACGTATGCTTAATTCCTGTAAGTATGAGATAAATCAGTTACTTCAATTTTATGATGATTCTAACGTAAATAGATAGGAACAGGAAAGGTATCAGTTTCAGATGAAATCGCCACTATAACAAATTTAGCTAGGAAATCACATCTTGAGTGTGTCTTACATAGTGCTGGTACAACAATCGAGGGCCCTTGGAATGAAGTCACTGATTTAATTGGCCAAATGCACGAGACGTTACATAATAACGGGGTTGTCAGAATCCAAAGTGATATTAGAATTGGAACAAGGACTGACAAAGTACAAGCACCCCAAGACAAAATCGATGTCGTAGAGGCTAAAGTGAAAAACATGAATTGAGTGAATTTTAGGTAAATTAATTTATAATGAATTGAAATCTATTGCTCCTATTGAATACGATTTATAGAATATACATGAAATACCTTATATTTCCCTTAAAAGAATTGAAAGTTAATTAGAAGTTGAATTGAAATGTTAATAATAATTCTTTTCATATGAATTATTCTCGTTTAATACTGGTGTTGATTTGTAGTCTGTATTGTCAGTACTGCTGGTATAATAACCAGAAGTTGCAGAGCTCCCAGTAGATGCTGAACTTATAGAAGAAGTGTGGTTATCTAAGAGCCGTTGTGAATACATCAGCTCATTAGAGTTTTTAATATCATGATCAAAACTCTTTCTTGTCATCCTCTTTTCCTTTATGCATTCATTTAAAACTTCTTCATGAACTTCAAAACTTAATGGGTTAGACCAAAATAAGCATCTGACCATGTCTCTGCATTCTTTGGGAGAGAAATACTTATTAGTAGCTTTATTAAGCTTGGCTGATATATATTTCCATTTAGCTAATTCTCCATCGTCAAGCATTGATCTCAATGTTTCCGTATCTTCACCATTCCAGGAAGACGAATTGTTATTACCTTGTTGACCAACAATGACCTGATATCTGTTTCTTGCAGCTAAGAAACTACCAACACCAGAAAATTCTGCTATTTCAGCCCAGGATTTACCCTCTTTCTTTAATGATAATATAAGCTCATCTTGCTTCTTTGTAAACTTAGTTTTCCTCTTAGTTCTTTTTTGATTGAGGTTGATGTTCATCTCGGCCCTTATTGGCATCTTCGAAAGAGGCGGAACAGGGAGCACTTCTTGTAACTTTTCTGCAAATTTTTCTAAGTTCAGATTATGAATTGGCTGGGCCATTTGGGCCACTCCATGTGGTTGGTGTTGAACTGTTACCTGTTGTCCTGGCGCCAGTGATACAAATTGGTTTGTTGGAGTGTAAAAACTAGTATTATAGTATGTGGTTGGGGCATTCATATTTACATTCCCTGTATTAGAATTCGGAATTAAAAGATAGTTATTGACTGGTATTATTTCATAATACAGCTGTTGAGTTGGATAGACGATTTGTTGGTTTGTGTATGGAGAGGTACTAGGAACTTGTGTGTACGGTGGTTGAACCATCATTGAAGAGCTATAGAATCTAGGTTGTTCAAACTCTTTTGTAACAACAGCTTGTGCCGTAGGCACAACCGAAGGATATCCTTGTGTTTGAATACTACCCAGCATCTGAATACTTGGTGTCTGTCCATCAAACCCTACATTATTGGGTATCCTCTTGGCCCCACTATCAGCCTTACCTTGAACTTGATAGTAATCGCTATAGCTCATTTTGTCGAACCAAATACAAATATAAGGATTCTAACCTTTTAAGCAGAGAAGTTTTAGTAAAATAATTCGTTCTTTCTGGCAATCGAACGCTTATATTCTTCGTTATGACTCCCGATTTCAGTAGGGAATAATATTTCATATTATACGATTTCCGTAAAAAAATACGAGTCTCATGAATTTAAATTGCAGGATCCGCCTGTATCGACAAGGAAAATATTAGCGCAAAAATGTTATTAAAGAAATTACGAACGTCTGTATACCGGTCATTTATTTTAAAAGACCAATGAATGAGAGAAGGTGCCAATCATTGCATATGCAGAAAATATCTGTAGAAACTATTTTTCCAAATAGGATTTTATGGACGGGGCTAGATACTTTTTAACGCTCCTTTTTTTTGATCCTAGGGGTAAGAAGTAAGAATTGAAAAATTAAATGGTAGATCATGCTAGGCACAAAATAGAGAATATGGGGTCAGTCATCTATTAACTTAACTTGATATTATGCAATATAATTTACTATTGAAGAATATTTGTTTTTGTAACTTATAAGCTTTATAGAGTACTTTAGTAATGGGGACAAAAATATAAGTATTTGTTGTCCAATACGAGATTAATACAATAAAAATAATAAATAATTAATGGAGTAAATCCTTTTGGGCTAGAATAAATGATGAAAAAATAATCATTTATTTTCTTATTTTACCTTTTTCACATAAGAGGGGTGTACATAATTTTCGTGGTGCATATTACTTCCTAAAATAGGATCGATTCCTTCCAGAAGAAATAAAATCTCTGAGACAGGTCATGAATTGCGCTTATAATGAAAATTTAAAGTTTTGTGTTTCATACGAAGTACAAGAATTTTTGAGCTTAAATGTGTCACATTAACGACATTTATTTCAGAAAATGAGATCTGATAATAGTTACACAAAAATGGAGAATGAGATTGTAGACTTATAAGGGAATATCGTATGCACTCAAATTACTGCAGCATGAGGGATTATTTGCATCTAAATTTTAAGAATAAAATGTTCAAAAAGTACATTTAACTTAAATATGAACTCATTTGACGACTCAAGGATTTATAAATACCAACACAAGTAACCTGTGTCTGTAATGGAAGATAGCTTTTCTAATATGAGTGAGTATGATGAAGCTTACGAATTTAAGGAGAAGGAATCACATGAGGTAAGTCAGTATTTAGATGAAGAAGAACGTCGAATTCAGTTGAAGAAAATTTATAAAAAAATCGATAAAAGAATTTTAACAATTCTATGTGGTGTGTACTTCATTCAATTCTTAGATAAGTCTTTATTGAACTATGGTGCTGTTATGGGTATTACTGATGATTTGAAAGGAAATGAATTCAGCAACTTAGCAACAATTTTATATTGTGCATACATTTGTTTTGAACCTATTAATGCATATCTTTTTCAAAAACTCTCACCAGCAAGATGGTTCAGTGTGTGTGTTATATGTTGGGGTATTATTGTCATTTTTCATGTGGTGTCAAAAACGTACGCTTCGTTAATGGTGGTAAGAGCTCTCTTGGGTATTTTCGAAGCAGCAGCAGCTCCAGGCTGTATTATCATTACTGGTATGTGGTATAACCATAGCCAACAATTAAGAAGAATGGGTATATGGTCAGTACAGGCTGGTACCTCTACAATTATTGGGGGATTACTTTCTTTTGCCTTTCAACATGTTGATTCTACTAAGACAAACCTTGCTTCCTGGCAAATATTCTTTTTAACAATGGGACTATTAACTTTCCTATACGGGGTTTTTATTCTATTTGCTTTACCAGAGAGTCCTGTTAAAGCAAAATTCCTCGACAAAGAAGAAAAGGAACTACTCTTAGAGGAAATTAGAAAAAACCAAACTGGAACAGAAAATAAGACTTTCAAAATCAAGCAAGTTAAAGAATTATTGTTCTACGATAAGCATACATGGCCAATGTTTTTCCTTACAATTATAAGTATGATTCCAACTGGTGCCATAGGAACCTTCAGTACTACGATTATTTCTTCTTTTGGCTTTACCTCAAAACAAGCCTCCTTAATGCAGATGCCAATTGGTGTTTCGACTATTGTTTCTATTCTTGTTGGTACATATTTGTGTGCCTATTTTGATGGTAAGTATCGTACTTTAATTTTCATATCAATGCTAATTCCTGCTATCATTGGATATATTGTATTATTATGTCACGTGAGTAAAGTTGGAAATTTATTAGCTCTTTATTTAATTAATACTGGTACTTGTGTGATTACCTTAATTTATGCGTGGAACAGCAAAAATACTGCAGGTTACACAAAGAGATTAGCTCGAAACGGTTTGACCATGATAGCATTTGCTGTTGGTGCTTTGATTGGTCCCCAGTTATTTAGAGCTAAGGACAAACCCCACTATATTCCAGCAAAAATCGCCTTATTGGTAATAACAGTTGTTTGTATACCTCTTGTAATACTAGTTGGCTATATATCTAAGAGTGAAAATAGCAAAAAGGAGAAAAATTTCGAGGAGATGGCTGCTGAGTGGCTAGATAGAGTTGGTGAGAACTATGAATTCAAGGATTTGACTGATATAGAAAACTTGAACTTCAGATATTCCTATTAATACACTTCTACATTGTATATAGACTTTAACTTTACCTAATAAATAAAAGCTTATAGACTAATTTGCTTCGATAGCAACTAGTGAATAATTTTGCAATATTAGGAAATACTGCATATTATGATAGTACCAAGTGGCAATAGTCAACCTCATTTATAATCTCAAAGAGGTTATTTCTCTTACAGCATAATTTTATAAGAGAATATAATAACAAATATGTCTGACAATATGCAAATTGATTCTCCTCCACAGGATGGAATCGATGAAGGATTGTATTCTAGACAATTGTATGTTATGGGTAAGGAAGCCATGCTTAAAATGCAAAACGCAAATGTATTGATAATTGGTTTGAAAGGATTGGGAGTCGAAATAGCTAAAAATGTTGCCTTAGCTGGTGTCAAGTCTTTAAGCTTATATGATCCTCACCCTGTTGAGTTAAATGATCTTTCAACCCAATTTTTCTTGAGTGAAGCCGATATTGGTAAACCTAGAGCCACTGCTACAGCTCCTAAATTGGCCGAACTCAATCACTATGTCCCAATTTCAGTTATAGATGACATTTCCAACGAATCTTTAGGAAATTTCAAGACAATTGTTAGTACCAATATTACTTTAGAAGAACAGCTCAGAATCAACGAGTTCACACACCCAAAAAATATCGGATATATTAATGCTGATATTAGAGGTTTATTTGGACAATTATTTGTTGATTTTGGAGAAAAATTTACTATTATAGACCAGACAGGAGAGGAGCCTCATACTGGTATCGTTTCTGATATTGAAAAAGATGGTACAGTCACAATGTTGGATGATACCAGACATGGGTTGGAAGATGGAGATTATGTAAAATTCAGTGAAATAGGAGGAATGCCTAAATTAAATGATGGAAATCCTCACAAAATAGAAGTATTAGGTCCTTATGCATTCAGAATTAATATTGATAGCTCATATGGTGAATATACTAAAGGTGGGTTATACCAACAAGTAAAGGTACCAAAAGAATTATCATTCGGTTCCTTGAAAGAACAGTTAGCTAACCCTGAATATTTAATTTCCGACTTTGCTAAGTTTGATAGACCACCTCAACTTCATTTAGGGTTCCAAGGTTTGCACGCTTTCCAAACCAGACACAATGGTAAATTACCTCGCCCATATAATGAAGAAGATGCGGCTGAGTTGTTGCAATTGGTAAAGGAGATATCTACACAACTCCCTTCCATCTTAGGTGACAATGAAGTTGATGAAAAGATCATTAAAGAATTGTCATATCAAGCTACTGGTGACATTCCGGGAATGGTTGCTTTTTATGGGGGTTTGATTGCGCAAGAAGTGTTGAAGAATTGTTCGTCTAAGTTTACTCCAGTTAAACAATGGCTCTATTTTGATTCTTTAGAATCCTTACCATCAGTTGATGAGTACCCAAGAAACAAAGAAACCACCAAACCAAAAGGAACAAGATATGATCCTCAAATTGCCGTTTTTGGATCTAAATATCAAGAAACTATCTTCAATTTGAAAGTATTCTTAGTTGGATCTGGTGCAATTGGATGTGAAATGCTTAAAAGTTGGGCTATGATGGGGTTAGGTTCCGGAAAAGATGGTAAGATTGTTGTTACTGATATGGATTCCATTGAAAAATCTAACTTGAACAGACAATTTTTGTTTAGACCTAAGGATGTTGGAAGAAATAAGTCTGAAGTAGCAGCAACTGCAGTGCAAGCAATGAACCCTGACTTAGTAGGTAAGATTGAAGCTAAATTAGAAAAAGTTGGTCCTGATACTGAACACATCTTCGACGAAACATTCTGGAATCAGTTAGATTTTGTTACCAATGCTTTAGATAATGTTGATGCTAGAACTTATGTTGATCGTCGTTGTATTTTTTACAAGAAGCCATTATTGGAGTCTGGAACATTAGGTACTAAAGGTAATACTCAAGTTGTTATTCCTAATTTAACAGAGTCTTATTCTTCTTCTCAAGATCCACCTGAAAAATCTATTCCATTATGTACTTTGAGATCCTTCCCTAATAAGATTGATCATACAATTGCTTGGGCCAAATCCTTATTCCAAGGTTATTTCACTGACTCACCTGAAACCATTAACTTATATTTGAGCCAACCAAATTATGTTGAACAAACTTTGAAGCAAAGCCCAGATATTAAAGGTACATTAGAAAACATCTCTGATTATTTGAATAAGCGTCCATACACCTTTGAAGATTGTATTAAATGGGCTAGAATTCAATTTGAATCAAAATACAATCACGACATAAAACAATTATTATACAATTTCCCTGCAGATGCCAAGACTTCTTCCGGTGGCGATTTCTGGTCGGGATCTAAGAGAGTTCCAAAGCCATTGGAATTTGACGTTAATAATAAAGATCATATCAACTTTATCATAGGAGGTGCTAATTTACTTGCATTCATTTACGGATTAAAGGAACCAAAATACTCTTTAGAGGATTATAAAAAGGTTTTGAAAGGTATTGATATTCCACCATTTACTCCAAAATCAGGTGTAGAAATTGCTTCAACAGATGCTGAAGCTGAAGAACAAGCTAATTCATTATCAGGAAGCTTGAATGATGAAGAAATTAAGAAGATAGCTGCTTCTTTACCAGAACCTTCGTCTTTGGCCGGTTACAGATTAACCCCAGTTGAATTTGAAAAGGATGATGATACTAATCATCATATCGAGTTTATTACTGCGGCTTCCAACTGTAGAGCTCTTAATTACTCAATCGAAACTGCAGACGAATCTAAGACTAAATTTATTGCTGGTAAGATTATTCCAGCAATTGCTACGACTACTGCATTAGTAACTGGATTAGTATGCTTAGAGTTATATAAAGTTGTTGCTAAGAATGATGATATTGAAGCCTACAAGAATGGTTTCATTAATTTAGCACTTCCATTCGTTGGTTTCTCGGAGCCAATTAAGTCACCACAAGGCAAGTACAATAATAAAACATTCGATCAAATTTGGGATAGATTTGAACTTCAAGGTGATATTACTTTACAAGAGCTTCTTGACCATTTTAAAGAAAACGAAGGTTTGGAAATCTCGATGTTATCATATGATGTTTCTTTATTATATGCCTCTTTCTTCCCACCTAAAAAGATTAAAGATCGTGCCAACATGAAATTAACTGAATTGATCAAAGAAGTGAATAAGAAAGACATCCCAGAACATCTTAAATATTTAATTTTAGAAGTTTGTTGTGATGATGAAGAAGGTGAAGATGTGGAAGTTCCTTATATTTGCGTTAGACTTTAAATAAAGATATACTGTGTTTAAATTATATATAGCTTCTTAAAATAATTGCTTTTTATTAATGATATTATACAATTCCCCTTTATTACCATAAAGTTTGTCAAATGCACCTTCTTCTGCTATTCTACCCAGTTTTAATACTATCACTCTGCTAGCTAATTTCATCATGGAATCATCATGTGTTATCAAAATAATAGTTAGTTGTTTCTTCGATTTCATCATATTCTTAATTAAACTCTGGACTCGAGAAATATTCTCATAGTCTAGATTTGAACAGCATTCATCAAGGATTAGAATACTTGGCTTTCTAACCAAGGCCCTTGCGATTGCCAATCTTTGCAATTGACCACTAGAGAAATTTGCATTACTTCCTTCACCCATTATAGTTTCAATTCCACTCGGTAACAGTTCTATTTCTTCACCCATTCCTGATAATTTTAAGCATTCTTTGATATCTGCTTGAACAATTTTGAATTGGGTTAATCCATAGACTAGATTTTCATATATAGTCCCTTCAAAGAAAGACGGGTTTTGAGGTACAATTGATACAGAATCCCGTAACCAGTCTATATCAATATCTTCTATATCAATATTTGCAATCTCTATTTTTCCATTTGTCACACCATACAACCTCATCAAAAGAGACGCAATGGTTGTTTTACCGGATCCAGATTCTCCTACTATTGCAATAATTTCATTGCTTTCTATTTCAAAAGAGATGTTCAGCAAAATATTTGTCGTAATCGTTGTAGGGTATCTGAAAGAAACTTTATCAAATTTAATGATTTTGCTAGTCGAAAAACTAGGCCTTAATTGTCCACAGTTTTCGATATGAGACGGTAATAATTCTATAATATTAAAGATAAAGGTAGCAGCACGTTGCCCCTTCGCTAAATCAGGATATTGGCGTATTAATGTCGAAGAACTTAGTATTGTGAAGTTAATTAATGTTATCACTTGAAGTAATTGATTAATGGTATATTCTGCTTTCCCAACCAACTGAAATCCATAAAACAATACGATTCCTATAGTAACTGAACTACACAACTCATACAAGGAAATACCAAAACCCGTATATATTGCTCTTGAGATTCCCACCTTACGGACCTCCAACAACTGATATTCGAATTTTTGCATGAAAAATTTAGCAGCACATAAGTTTAGTATAGACTTTATCTCTGATATTACTTCGTGATTGTGATTTTCCACATCAAATATTTTGAATTTATAATTATTCTCTGCTTTTTCCAATAACAGTGAATATATCCCCGTGATAATAGAAATTAGAGGAATAAAGGCAAAACCCACCAAAGAAACTTTCCAACCTATGATAATTGACCAAACAACTCCAAGTATAACCATACTTACCAAATTAATTGATATAGTCAGGAATTCTGCTATAAAGGCTCTAAAATCTCGAGTATCATTCATGATTAATGCTGTAACCTCAGCTGAGTTATTTGACTTAAAAAAAGACACTCCTTGTCCACTTATAGCGCAAAATGCCAATTTTCTAACATGGTTTATGTATTGCTCACTCACCCGATATATCAAGTACAGAGAAAGATAGTTTGTCAATGAATCAAATAGTGAAATCATCATAACAACGCAAGACCAGATTACTAAATCATGTTGAACTCTTTTACCTAGCGAAGCTTCTACCATAATCGATAGTAATTTTGAAAAAGTGAAAGAAAAAACTGGTCCTGATAAACCACATAAAAGTGCAATAAACATGCCAATGAACAAAGTGATTTTATTGTCAGACATTCGGAAAAAACGCTTCATTATGGTAAATATTGATAGAATTTTGACATTTTCGTTGTTGATTATATTCAGAACTTCAGAGCTGACGCCTTGTTGAGAAGATCTCGAATCAACGGGACCAAGCTCCAGTTTCTGTATTTGCTTGTTAACTCCAGAATTACGATATAGGGTTTGATCCGGTAAGTAACCTTCATAAAATACAGTACCTTGATTTAACATTAAGACATAATCTTGAGGTTGAATTTGAGAAAAATCGTGAGTTATGTAAATGGTAGTTTTCCCAAGTCTCCATTTCCTAATATTGTTTAATACAAATGACCTAGTTCTAATGTCTAGTGCAGATAGTGCCTCATCCAAAATCAATATTGGTGTGTTTCTGATTTTAGCTCTAGCAATCGCAACTCGTTGCTTTTGCCCACCCGATAAAGACGTAGGTAATAGCTCGGAGTATAACCCATAATCTAATTGGTCTATCAAACTTCCTAATTGAGCAAAAACGCATGCTTCTACTATCATATAATTGGGGATGTTCTTTAAAGATTCAAACTTGTTTGATACGGCAATGCCAATGTTATCTTTTAAACTTAGATGAAAAATGCTAGGGGTTTGTTGGATCAATGTTATATTATCTGACACCCACCGCTTACTATGGTCTGACAAGTTTTCACCATCAATCCTAATGACTCCACTGGTAGGTTTATAAAAATTCAATAATAAATTAACTAAAGTTGACTTTCCAGCTCCAGATTTTCCAATAATAAAATTGAATTTATTAGGCTGAATCTTAATATTTAAATCCTTTAACGTACAGCTGTCATTTTTGGAATAACGGAAATAAACATTTTCAAATTCAATTCCACCTCTGGCTTCAGCTGGGTCTATATCATTGCAAATGTTATCTTCTAGGATGGAACCAACAAAATCCTGGAGCTCAACCATTGCTGCTTTCGATTTCAAAATAACGTTGAACAAAGAACTCAATTCAAATATCGAGGAGCCTAGTAATAGACATGAAGTGAAACAAGTAAATAATTCATTAATTGTGATTTTCCCTTTTTGAATCTCATAATTACCATACCATAATCCTTGAACAAACATCATCAACGAAAAGAACCGTAGTAAACTCATATTTGCAGACGTTAAATTGGCAAACTTAAAGAATTCTCTAGAGCTTAAATCAACCAACTTATTAAACCGAATTATATCAGTATATTTTCCATTAAATAGACGTACAGTATTTTGTGATTCTAGAAACCAGTCAAGGACTTTTGATGCTTTTGAAGATGCAGAATTCTCCCTTGTAGCAGCATTATAAATCAATCTACTAAAAACAATGCCAATTAGAGCCATTAATGGAGCACTTGCAAGTATAATTAACGTAAGAGACCACGAATTTGAGATTGATGTAACAAATAAGGAAATTACTAAAGCTAAGTTCTGAACTATTAAAGCAGTAACCTCAGCTGTCCCACTTCGTATCTCTTCAATACACCTGTTTACTTGCGTAACTTCTCCCATCAAATTTTGTGTTGTATCATACCATTCAATATCCTTATAGAACGACAGATAGAATAGTTGCAGTCTCGCCCTTAATTGTTGTCTCTCTCCCAATATCATCCATAAGCTTACACCAAGCCATAGAGTAATCATTTTAATAAACCCTAGTAAAATTATAATTCCACAAGACAAAACAATTTCTTTCATAAATTCATTAAGACTAGAATACGCTCCAGCAATATAGTTACTAAGCTTTAAAAATATGTTCCCATAAATCATTGTTTGAAGAGGTGTAGATACAGCAGAGAAGCACATCATCAAACTACCTATTATCACGAAAAGAACGTCTGAATATTCAAGATATTGATATAAGTTTACACTTGGTTTCAACCTATCCTTCTTTGATTTTACTTGGGTTTCTAGTTCAAGTTCTTCATAGTTACTATCACTAAAAGGATTGGAAACATCAGAATATGGCGAATACACTTGATATCTAATCTTATCTCCCATGTTTCACAGTTGTTTCTTCCTTACGACTATGAAATCAGAATGAACACTAAACAACACGGAATAGTTCATTATATCTTATAAGTCCTTTTAATATATTAAAGAATTAACACTTATCTTAAAAATTTCCTTTTATGGCATGCTCTATTAAAAATGCAAATAATTTTAATTTCACCGCAAATGGGAGTACATCCATAAGTTTAAAGTATAACTTATAATATTAGTCTCTATTATTGTCACCCGAAATATATCCTATTTTTTCTTAAGTAAACCTTAATCATGATTGTTAATTTGGCAATTTGATACTTCTGTCATTTAATGTCCCTAAAAGAGCAATTTTAATCTTGCATACACTATTTTTTTAGAGAAAGTTTAAAACAGCCCCAATGACAAAAATGAATGATTGGTCTAATTGACTATGTCTGAAATCGTATATAATTCATACTATAATGTATACATCTAATATTTTCAAGTATGATCATGAAGTGTTCGTTAAATTTTGAGGGGATTGCAACCTATGTACTATCGGTGAGTTTGCCGAGTTTGTAATCATATACGTATTTGCTTGTTCTAACTGACCACTTTTCGATACATCAATTCGTTCGTTTAAATATTCATACTTCATTAGTAATTCTTCTTGGTCCTTTATTTTCTTTTCAAGAAATTCCAAATGTTCTTTTTCTTTCTGCGAACTCTTGATATTTGAAGAGTTTCTGTAGCTACCAAATGCAATGTTTGTAATAAATAAACTTCCAAATACTAATAAAATCAAAAAAATCAAAGCTTTCCAGCTTATAGGCCGTACAAATCCATTAACAATATCAGCAAACGTTTCAGCCGTGATTTTAGACTTTCCCAAGAGGCTCGGGTCACTATTCATACAAGTTTCCAAATAAGAACAGGTTTCTTGAATTGCAGGCGCTATTGTCTCTCCCTCAGAAACAGCACATTTATATTGGTAGTATTGTTTTCCACATTCACGAACTTTCTGGACTGCCTTTTGCGTATAAATCTCCAATTTGTGGTGTATATCTGATCTAATTGTCCTTATAAATATAAAGAGGAAATATAATACAATTGAAACCAAAACCAAATTTAAGAAGAGTTGTAAGTATAACGATAATATGTATGGAATTGTTGGATCTGTTAAAGCTCTTTTAATGAAAGATTCACTTTGTTCAACTTTATTAGATTCATTTTTCAAGCTAATTTGATTCTCATCATTATGCTTCTTTTCTTTAACATTATGCTTTTCTTCATTATTATACAGCGAATTAGATCGACTTTTTTTCTTGCTCAAATTACTTAAATGACTTACATTTTCCTCATCAGTGTCAGAAATATCAAAATAATCATTTCTATATGATAATATCTCTTTTGTGGGTGAGAATAACACTCTAGCACCTTTCACTGGATTAAATTCGCCATTAGAGGTAGCCATTTTTAGCTCAGGGTGTTTTTTCAATAATGCATCAGATATGTCAGTCCTAGAGAAGGAAGTATTTGATTTATTAGGACTATTCTTTAGTATAGATGGCAATTTCTCTCTTTTCTGTTCAGATCTACTTTTTGGAGTCAGTACTACCTTACTATTTAAAATGTCTGTGATATCAATTGGGGAAAGATTGTCATTAGTTTCATAATTCCTATCTGTCTTATTTTTCGGGGTAGATGATAAGATTTCATGATGGCTAAGTGAAGAATTCATTCCGCAAAGAATTACTTCTTCTTTGTACCTAGGTAGAATCTACTATTATAAATAAGAATTGCAGTTGTTGACAGTTACTGCGATTTTAGAGATTTAAACATTTCTCTTATGTACAGGACAGTAATATTTAAATTAAAACTTGATGTCTAAGAATCAGAAACTTAGGGGTATAATACAGTCTTTCAAGTATGAAAATGATGTTGTGAAGGTACAAAACAACAAGGTATCAAAACAAATTACAGCCAGCAAAAAGAAAATCGAGGCGAAACAGGAATTACAAGAACTTCAACCATCATTAGGAAATGGTTTAGCAATAGTATTTGTTGGGTACAATCCAGGTGTAGAATCATCAATAAAACAGCATCATTATGCTCATTTTACAAACTTATTTTGGAAATTATTTAATGAGTCTAGAGTACTCTTTAAGGTTTTAGATTCATTAAATATAGATGTCAAGAATACGTTAAAAGAAGATCAATTATTACAAAAGCTAGTTGAACAAAAAGACAAAGACCTTATATCTATTGCCAAACCAGAACATGACTTCGATTTAGTGAAGTATAAAATTGGATTTACTGATCTTGTTTTGAGATGCACTAAGACTGCTCAGGAATTGACAATGAAAGAAAAATTAGAGAATGTCCCTAGATTAATAGGTGAATTCAATTCAAGCAAAACTAAGATTATAGTATTCGTTGGGAAAGGTATTTGGGAAGTGGTTGTAAAATATTTGTGTAGTGAATTGGGCATTAAACAAGTCAAAATGAACAAGGAGAATTTTCAATGGGGCAAACAACGAATTAAAGGATCTGGAGCATATGACGAAGTGATCAGCAAATTCAATGAGCTGATTCCTAAAGACACTGAAGTATTTGTCTTCCCAAATACATCAGGCTTAGTTGCCAGTATGACTTATTCTGAGAAGCTACAATTATGGCTTGACTTATCTACGCACATATAATTATTAGTACTATATACAACTCATCATTCATGATTATTTCCAAATTTTATAAAATGCCTTATCCAATTCCTTCTCGAACTTCTCTTTGGACTCTTCGTTAACATTATCACCATACTGACCAAAATTCTCTGTAAATAATTTATCCACTACATATCTGATTTGATTACACTGGGGAATACTTACACAATCGCCATAAAACAATTTGTTAAGGGCATCTCTCTGTATGCTCACACAGGATGCGTGCGTATTTATTTCGTCTTGACAATGTGTAGATTGGGTAAAAGTCCAGCCTCTGAAGCACTCTACTACTTTCTGTTGCATCTCAGCACAGTTGATAGAAGTAACCTTTTTTGGATCTTCTGAATGCTTATATGAATCAAATTCAAATGAATAGTTTTTATTCTCATGTTTTAAAAGGATATCATTAACTCTCTTTTGTTGTGGAGTAGATTCGAACACAGATTTGTGTTTCTCAGTAGGATTGTTTTCTTCAAAGAAATCTTTTAAAGAGTCTGGTAATTCCTTTGTGAGTTCAGAAGACTCTTTATCGTTTGAAGAGAATGGCCACATACTTACTAAAAATTAAATATACTGAATTTTTCAATCTATATAGATCTCAAATTAAAATAAAAATATGCAAAATTGTTCCATACACGCCATTACTGATATCAACTTCTATCCAAAATTCCTTCAAAGAGTCTACCCACTTCGATATCTAACTTATTTAATATATCACAAGAATCATCATGAAGAACAGGATCACTTGCTTTGCCGTCAATACTAGTATTTTTTGCAATAACTCCTACTCTTAACCTTATCGGTTCGATCTTTGATACCACAAGGATTCTTAAACGGGACACAATTGGCAATAGTCTAATGATCTGAGTATTGCTGAGCTTTTCTCTTCTGTTAAACCCTTCAACATCATATCCATCAATTAAAAAGGAAAGAGTCAAATCTATTTTTTGAATAAACCCAAAATACCTAACGATATTAGAAGTATTTTCATTCGTTAATATAGGAGATGAAGTGAAATTGAAATAGTCTGATAATGTGTAGTATGCTAAGAAATCTTCTAAGTCGCCAACAATTTTGATCATATAGTCACCTTGACCAAACATCAATGTCTTGTTATTAATAGAATACCAAAGTAGTTCAATTAATTTTGACAAGTCTATAATTAATTCTTGCAAGCTATATATATTGCCAGAATCGGCTTGGTTCTTTATAAATTTTCTCTGTATTTTCAAGTATTCTTCATCTACATAATTTATAAGTTTGCTCTGCTGTGGTCTTGATACCCTTGAATCAAAATGATGTTCCAAAAATGAATTCTTAAGGGAATTAAATTGATCATCAAACGGCATTGTAAACAGTTTCAATTCCACAATGTTTACATTTTCAAAACTCATATCAGAATCTTTATCCTGGTTCTCATTGCCGTTTTGCAGGAAAACAGATTCATTCTCTTCTTCGTCATATAAATCCGGATTTAAGTCAAGATTCTGTACAGTTTCAGTTGGTAAGCTTCCATCTGGAAGACTAGTCACCTCTTCATTAGCTGCAGGATGTTGTGGTGTTGGTGGTCTCAGCATGATATTATGATATAAGATAATAACTATTGTTCTTTTAATGTCCGAATGATCTAAAAAGCACAAAGCCATATGTGACACAAAACATCAGATAAGGATCTATGTCATCACAATCATTATCTGAAATATCAACTGACGTTTTATTAGAAGATAAATAGTGGCATAGCTTTTTAATTATACAGTATTATATTAGCATTGATAACTGTTAGACTTTATAAACATATTTGATTGGTGTTTAAGCAACTAATTTAAAAATTACAAGAACTGCTTCATGCCGGTTACTAAATCAAACAATTCTCTTGATTACTTAAAGCAGGCTCCTAATAATCATGGTGAGGGGCGAACAACTTCACATATACCAGAACTTAGTATGGTGCTGGAAAAGTCCCCTGAAGATATAATATTGGATGATGACGATGAACATGATTTGTATTCTGAAACGAATGAGAACCACAATAAGTTGCAATTCAACAACGCCACTTTCCAACAACAACAACAACAGCAACAACAACAAGGAGATCATAAAAATATTATAGGTTTAACAAATAAGAAGGGGATAATACGCATACAGAGAAATAGGAGTAACGTTCATAAGGAATCTGGCTATTCTAACGACTTTTTAAGATACAAATTTGATTACTTCCACAATCATCATCATTCTACTTTGGGGAAGTTTCCAAAAATATTGAATACCTTCCTTCGACCTAACGCAAAGTTTGTAGGCGAACAGAAATCTGGGAAATCAAGGTTTCATATAAAAGTCGAGTTTAAAACTGTAGATTTCGTCAGTTCCAATATAACTGGGTTTTTACAGATTTCTGGCTTGACAGACGATCACCCCGAGATAACTACTTGCTTTAAGGGTGAAATTATCAACAATCCATATCTCAGGTTGGACTGGCTGTCAACTCACAAGAAGTCCGTAGATTATCCGTCTATTAAGAAATATTCATTCTTAACTGAAAATAGAGATTGGGGGTCTTTCGAACAAAATGATTTAGATCACTGGAGAAATCTTACTTCGTCTTACAATTTGTCTGATGCACAATTAAAGCAAAAATTTCTGAATATCCAAAATGGATACGAAGATTCTCAATTTATATACATGAGATGGAAGGAAGAGTTTTTGTTACCTGACTCAAGAATTAAGCAAATTAGTGGTGCTTCATTTGAAGGCTTTTACTATATTGTCCTTAATATTGGTAGTATTCAAAATATAAACGGTAACATATATTCGTCTAATATTATACCGGGATCCATAAATGGATTGTACTATCATAAATCATCAGAAAAGTTTCAGTCATTGAGCCTAAGATATATTGATGAAAGGGGTATATCTAATGCATTTGAATTTGTCTAGATTATAATATTCTACATTTTTAATGAATAACTTTATTCTTTTAATACATACAAATTTATAAGCTTTTTTTTTTTTTGCTTTTGCTATATATATATATTACAAGTATATTTTTAAGTTGACTTCTTAGTCCTTTCTTCTTCTCTTCTGGCATAAATTTTAGCAGTAAATGGCTCCTCAAACTTTAATGCTATTCTGTACATGATGAAGACGAAAAGGGATACAAAAAGACCAGTTGGCTTTCCATACCACAAAGCGGTACCAAGGAAACATAAAGTTGAACCATTGTACATTGGATTATCATTGATATTGAATGGGAAAGATGTAACTCTTTCATCCATTAAGATTCCAAAGTAATCACCCAAGTAAGTTCCTGTTACACCTAAAGTATACATTGAAGATATTACCAAGATATTACCAAATCCAAAAGTAAGAACAGCTAATGCTCTGATAATATTGGAAGACAAGAATGGCACGAATGTTGGTTGTGCTAATAAAGCCTTATGGTACACATGATCCCTATAAAGACCCAAACTGAAAATAGTCAATGCCAATAAATAGCAACCTCTTTTTGCACCACCACTCAATTTAGTCAAGAAATGGGTATTATATTCTGCTCTAGCAACTATATTCCAGAAAATTGGGTTAAAGGCAATGGTAGCAAGTGCATACTTGAGTTCTGGTGTAAACTCGACATACTGACACAAGTTCACTGTTTGTTGTAAATTAGCATTAATTCCTAATGTGTTGTATATAGTTTCATCTATCAATTGAACAATTGTCATGATTTCAGGGCTGTATTATTTTTACAAATGAATAATTCATTATAGATATTACAGTCCTTATTTATAGATCGCAAGTTGCAAACAGGATTAAAATTTGCATGTGATATTTGTCGCATTGTTGGCTAACCAAATCTAAGTAATAAATTATAAGACGAATAATACAATTGATTTAAAAAGGTTTTGTTTAATCGACCAACAAATTGAAACCGAAGAGCTATCTCTAAACTCACTTTCATCTTTTTCGGTGATTTGAATGACCAAATTCCTATGGAATCTTTCTGGACCTAATATTAATGAAATGGTTATATATGCAAAAACAGCTACACAGAAATTGCACATAACTCTATTATAATAATAAGTAACATCAGCTTTTGGGTACTTGAAACCAAGTTCAGCTTCTATAGTGGAACTAGAAGAAGATGCTAAATTATCCAATTGATAAACAAGTGCAGATAATGTTGCTCTGTGTCTAGCATTGACTAACTCAATTAAATGTAATGGCATAATAACTTAGCCTCCCATAACACAGAAATTTAAGAAGAAGTAACCAGCTGTAGCACCACTTAAATTCCTTAAGTAGATAGAATGGTATAAAAAGGCACCAGAACAGAAACATGGAATTATATCGTATCATTAAGACTAATCTACAGTTTCTTTATTATCTATCTTTGGAGCCTTGTTATAAATATTATTTTTGAGCAAACTTTCTTGAGTGATACTTATATGAACGTATATTTGGATACCTTCTTCCAAATTAGTATTGTTACTCATCTTATATGTGCTTAATCATAATTTATTTTTCTAAAAAAAAGGGCTTGGGAATTAGAAGCTAAAAAGTTTGGATAAATGCAGTTCTCTTCCTAAGAGCTTATATAAAATTAGCTAAAAAAAAAACAATTTCCAAGAAGTTATATATTGAAAATCTTTCCACATTATTCATTATAGTGCCTGGGAGGTAAAAAGTATTCATAGATATGTGGATAGAAAAAATTCAAATACCTATCGTTATACTAACCTCAAACTCCGGTAAATAAATAAAAATGCCGATGTATTAAACTGATGGAATATTTAGTCTATTCGAATCCAGAATAAATATATTTACCCTTTAGAATCCAGATATAAATAAATTTCAAGCTATTAAATAACAAATCATATAATGTATAGCATAAAGAAGAACTAGCTCTTCATTCATTACAGTAAACTATGCTAAGACTTCCTTATTTAGATAGATTTTCCGTGGAATTTCGAGCTGGGGAATAGAGCCGCGAAAATTTCTGCCGATTTTGCGCTAAAATGATCTCTTATCCAAGATAACAGGCCAGAAGTTCATTACATTATCTATCTCTAAGAAGTTAATAAAAGATCGATCGTTAAATGTCACTAATATTTACAACTATAGTTACAGCTATAGTTTAAAATTATATCAATAAGGGTGAAACTACAAACATAATGAAAATATTTTATGGAGTGGAAAGTAGTGAAATTTCCACTTATGTCATCTAGAATAATTTTTTAATTAATTTGACACTTGCTGTCCATGACACATCACTCTTCAAACCTTTTACTATAAATATTTAGGACTAAAGGAAATATGTGGTCTAGCTGCACTGGGGTTTACATGATTTGTAGTTTTTTTTTATTTTAAACGCAATTGAATTATGTTTAGACTAAAAGGGAAATTTAGGCGAAATCCAAGATAGTACCTTGATAATAAGCAAGAATCAAATGTTTATTTTTAATTATGCATGGTTTATCATCTATTTTCTCCAATGTCGCCTAAATTACTAGTAATATCTATGTAATATTAATTTTGTCAATGACAGCAGGGTTGTGATTTTGTAATCGCTTATCTACTATGAGTCATGTGCGGCAAAATATCCTAATCTGTCCCGGTCAAATTTCCAGCAAATCTGGCATGAAAAATTCAAAAGATATATTAACTGAAAATTCTTCACATAGTATCTATTCTAGAAAGAAATTATCTGAATAGTATTCAATTATCAATATGGTTAAGTATGTATAATGTGGCACCATTTCTCTCAATTGAGACTAAAGATCAAGAATACTAACAATACCCCTTAAGACAAGTTTTATTATTAGGTTCTGGTTTTGTTGCCAAACCAACCGTTGATATCTTAGCAAAGACCCCAGATGTCAAGGTCACAGTTGCCTGTAGAACTTTAGCTAAGGCTAAGGAATTGGCTGGTAGCGTTGCAGGTGCCATCTCTTTAGATGTTACTGACGAAGCTGCTTTAGATGCTGCAGTTGCCAAGGTTGATTTAGTTATTTCATTGATTCCATACATCTACCATGTCAATGTTGTCAAATCTGCAATTAAGAACAAGAAGCATGTTGTCACTACTTCTTACATCAACCCTCAATTAAAGGCTTTAGAAAAGGAAATTAACGATGCTGGTATCACTGTTATGAACGAAATTGGTTTAGATCCAGGTATTGATCACTTATACGCAGTTAAGACTATCGAAGAAGTCCATGCTGCCAACGGTAAGATTAAGTCCTTCTTATCTTACTGTGGTGGATTACCAGCTCCAGAAAACTCTGACAATCCTTTAGGTTACAAGTTCTCCTGGTCTTCTAGAGGTGTTTTATTAGCTTTAAGAAACTCAGCTCAATACTGGAAGGATGGTGAAGTTGTAGATGTTAAGTCTGAAGATTTAATGGCCACTGCTCAACCATACTTCATCTACCCAGGTTTTGCTTTTGTCGCATACCCAAACAGAGATTCTACTGCTTACAAGCAATTGTATAACATTCCAGAAGCTGAAACTGTCATTAGAGGTACTTTAAGATTCCAAGGTTTCCCAGAATTTATTAAGGTCTTAGTTGACATTGGTTTCTTAAAGGATGAAGAAAGTGAAATTTTCTCCAAGGCTTCTGCATGGAAGGATGCCACTGCTGGTTTGGTTGGTGCTAAATCCAACAGCGAAGAAGATATTGTTGCCAAAATTGTTGAATTAGCAACTTTCAAGTCTGAAGATGACAAGGAAAGAATCATTTCTGGTTTGAAATGGTTAGGATTATTCTCTGACTCTGAAATCACTCCAAGAGGTAACCCATTAGACACTTTATGTGCTACTTTAGAAGAGAAAATGCAATACGAAGAAGGTGAAAGAGATTTAGTTTGTTTACAACATAAGTTTGGTATTGAATGGGCTAATGGTGAAACTGAAGTCAGAACTTCTACTTTAGTTGACTACGGTAACCCAGAAGGATACTCTTCTATGGCAAAGTTAGTTGGTGTTCCATGTGCTGTTGCTACCCAACAAATCTTGGATGGTACCTTAAGTACCAGAGGTTTATTAGCTCCAATGAGCTCTAAGATCAATGACCCAATCATGAAGACCTTAAAGGAAGAATACGGTATTTTCTTAGTTGAAAAGACTGTTTCTTAATTAAGTATATTTATATTGAATATAAATAGTTATATATAAAATGTATATTTTATTATTGTACAAGCTAGTCAAATTCCTCATCACTATCATCATAGTCAATTGAATATTCTTCTATAATCTCACTTACGTCTTCAATTAATTCGGATTTATCCTCTAATACTTCTGACTTCATATGGTAATTACTCAAGAACTTTCTATATGTCTTAAGTTCTTTTACAATACTTGAAGTGATAGCAAATTGGGTATAAATATTGTCGGTAGTATAAATCTTTGGTAATGTTTCACTTCTGAACATTTCATTGATGTACTTATTTTCATAAATATTGGTGATGCTTTCATGATCAGTTCCCAAGCTGTCTTTAAGTAATAGTTTTTCTGAAGTTATAAAATTTTTGGAAAAATACCTGGTAGATTTGCTTTTAGAAAGCCCAAGAGAAATTTCTTCATCCGTGGTAGAATTAGACTCATCCGCTAAATATGGATTGGAATACAAGTCTGCGGTAACATCTTGAATTGAGCTATCAGAATTTGGAAATTTATTTATTTTGATCTCATTTACTATGTTAATTTTACCGTATCCTTTCAATGCATTATCCTCAATCCAGTTCATAGATTGAGGATTAGTAAATTGATTATTCATACCCCAAATTGAGTTGATAAAAAGAGCTGGAATACTTGAAGAGTGCCATAAAGAATTAGACTCATAATCTTTTATAATGGATGATTCAGCATTTATATCAATAGGAAAGAATAATGATGAATTTTTTGAGAATTCAATCATTGTTCTAATTCTAGAAGCCATCAGCTCCATTCTAGGCTTAGCGGAAGATTGTACCCCATAACTCCAAATGTTGTATTTACTGCTGTTATTAAAGAATTCATCCCTAACGTTTATTATATATTCATTTGCAAATCCACCCCAACCACTATCAATCTCACTGAAAACATTTATGCCCTGCAACAAATCACATTCTTCTAAATAGCGTCTTACCAAATCTAAGTGATGATCTTCTTCATCCTTAAACTCCGATTCTCCCAAGTTATAGGTACTGAACTTCATATTATTAAAATTCTTATGAATTCCATATTGACCAGGATTAGTATATTTCCAATTGTCTAATTGATTTAAGGATTTTGGACTGTAAATTAGTTTATTGTAATCAGACCAATAAGTCGTATTACTACTGTTCAATATATCAGGAGTATTGATCCCCTTATCTAGGTTTTTCTGATATAGATTTTTTGGCACTTCTTCGTGAGTATGAATTATATTTCTTTGATCAATATTTATCTGAGGACTTTTTTCTGAATATTCAAACCTATTCAATGAACCATAACCTCCAATAAGGTCATAAATCAATGCGCGTGGTGAATAATTTACTCTACCATTCTGCTTTACTGCTGTTAAAAAAGTAGTATTATCATGGAATAACTGTGTATTCTTCTTATACGGAATATGCAGTTCTTGTTGATTGTACAAATGTGTAACAACATGATTAGCATTTTGCGAAAATGATAAGTTTATAATCTCACCCATAATCAACTTGAATCACCTAGTATAAACATCATAGAATTATAGAAGATCAGTTAAAGATTATATTTTAGATCTCTCAAAATCGTCTATATACAGGACGGAATCATATTTATTGTTTAATCCTTTTTGTATGGTCCAATTGATTCTTTTTAAGTCTCAATATAACAAGATAGTCATACATATTTCGAGTTATATTAACATCTTCTAATATTAGTCGTTAATTCTTAGATTGAGCTGTTCTTCTTGTTCCTCCGCTTTTGTTCAGGTTGAAAATTCGAGATACACTACAAATCTGTTATATGCACACCCAAAATAATTTTGATTTTTCTGTTGACGTGTTTAAAGAGTTCCATTGTGAAGTATCACTAATCATTCACAAACCATTTATATTACTTTCAGGATGAGACTCTTTATATTGTTTTTCCTCTTGATTGCTTCTATAGAAGCTGTTAGCGATTATTATAAAATATTGGAGCTATCTAAAGATGCAAGTGATAGAGACATCAAATCAGCATATAGAAGATTAAGTAAGATGTACCATCCTGATAAGAACTCTTCTCCAGAAGCGCATGAAAAATTTATTGAAATAGGTGAAGCATATGAAGTATTATCAGATCCTGAAAAGAAATCTAATTATGACACCCATGGAGATCCTAATGGTCAACCAAATATGCAATTTGGAGACATTTTTAATCAATTCTTTGGTGGTGGAGGTTTTGGTGGACAGGCCAATCGTGGAGTAAGAAAAGGAGACAATACACAAGCTAGTTTATTGGTGGCATTGGGTGATTTTTATACGGGTAAGGAAATAGAGTTTGACCTTGAAATGTTGAATATTTGTGATACATGCGAAGGGTCTGGATCAAAAGACAAACAAAAGCATACATGTAACAAATGTAATGGAAGGGGTATCATACAGATGAAGAGACAACTTGCACCAGGAATGTACCAAACTTTCAATGCTCATTGTGACGAATGTGGAGGAAAAGGGCAAAAAATTACCAATAAATGTAGTGCTTGTGGTGGACAAGGTGTTAAACCAACTTCAAGACATTATAGTATTTATGTAAGTCCAGGATTCCCTAGAGATGGAAATCAATTATTGGAGGGAGAAGGTGATCAAAATCCAGATTGGGTTCCAGGTGATTTGATAATAAACATAAAAGAAGATTTTAAGCGTAGTGGTGGTTATAGAAGAATTGGTAACAACTTGTACAGAACAGAAGTGCTTAGCTTCAAGGAATCTATATATGGAAATTGGAAGAGGGATGTACCTTATTTTGACAGTTATGAAAATAACATAACATTGGAAAGAGCTAAAGGTGTAGTTACTATGGATGGGGAGGTAGAAGTAGTTAAAGGAAAGGGTATGCCAGTTTTCCATGAGGATGACCATCATGGTGACTTATTTATTGAATACAGGGTTATTTTTCCAGGAGGAGCCAACCTTGCTGACTTGAGAGATGAATTATAATCAAAAGGCATAATAGAATCACAAAATATAACATAAATCATAATGCATTTATAGATTTATAATTTAGATAAGAGAAGTCATAACGATCAATTCATATTTAGAAAGAAAGCAAATCTAACTAAACAATCAGAATAATGTAGAACTAAGACGTAAAAGGAATTATAAGAGAGTACCTATAATTACTTATATATCTATACCTTAGATATCACAATTTTGATGATGAAGAAATTAAAAATTCAGTAGCACGATCAGCCATCCCAAATCCAGCTTGATATCCATATCCACCTGCACCATAATTATGAATAATTAATTTTCCACTCTTCGATTTCTCTTTTTCAATTCTAACACCTCCTTCTCTATACGGACGTAATCCTGAAGCTATTCCAACAATTTCCAATGGTTTATCTAAGATTTTAGGAAGTAATTCAATTGTTCTTCGAAGAATGTCTTCTGTCTCAAAACTAAAAGTATCCCCACTCCAATTGTTCTTTTGGACAAACCCACCTAATACAACATGTCCCTGCGAAAAAGGCCGTGGAATAATATAAGTAGCCGAATTATCCCCCCACCTAAAACGGTTCTCTTTAACATGGGGTGCCTTAATAATAACCACCTGACCTCTAACGGGATAAATACTCATATCCTCAACCCCACCAATTTTATGCGCACCTATACCGGTGCAATTAAAGATTACTTTTGTTTTAGGAGATGAGCTTTCATCTATATTTTTCAATTCTCTTCTTAAGAATATAATACCATAAGATTCTAAATAGCTTTTCATTGCTTCTAAAAATTTGGGACAGTTAAAATTCCATGTTTCAAAACTGATACCATATACTACTCCGCTTGGGAGTGCACTTTGAGGTATAATCTTTAAATTCCTCAAGTATGAAGACAATGACAACATTTTTTCTTTAGAAGGCTCAAACTCCCAGTACTCTGTTGTAGGTAAAGTATCTAACCCACAAGTTGGACCACCAAGTTTTTCTTGAATTCTGTGGAGATTAGTATAAGTATATTTATCATAAAGAAGAGTATCATTATCTTCCGGAGAAATACAAGAGAAATTTCCTCCAGCCCAAGGTGACGAGTAATATGTTGACCTATCTCCTGGTAAGTGTTGCGCTATAACCGTTATTTGATTACCGGGAATCCCTTTTTCAACTAAAGAGAACGCAGTATAAAGGCCAACTATTCCGGCACTGCATTAGTTAGTACTATTTTTACGGTAATTTTTTTGTAATATTCTAATAATTTTGCTTACCCTACTATTATGTGTTTATCTTGGCTCATCTAAGGTTTATCTACAGTTAAAACATATATTTAAATGGATTATCCAAAGCATTTATACGGCCAATTGCTGTTAAAAAAATACGTCGCAATTTTGGTCCAAATTAGGAAAGTATTTAGGCGCACTCCGCTTGTTTCTCTTATCAGAGATAAAATGCCCAATTAATATGATGTGTAAGTTCTATAGTAAAGTGCTGACTCAAATAGTACCTATATGAGCCATAAAACAAGGTCTAGACTAGGCTGTCTAAACTGTCGATCAAGGAAGTAAGTATGGATGTAAATTATTTTTTGTTGATGTTATTCATTATTCTAACTGATCCAGAAAGAGGTGTAGTCAAAATAAGCCCTTATGTGAATCATGTAATAAAAGAGGAGAGACTTGTAATTGGCCACTGCCAGGTAGTGAATACAAAAATAAGAAAAGGAAATTGAATTTCAGGTTTGTATCTCCTATTGGTGATCATGTTGTACGTCCTGTTGTACATAGTGATCATTATACGTCAGCTGTCACTAAATCTCCACCAACAACTGAAGACAACGATAAGCAATTATCTATCAAGAGCAATAATTATAATTCTTGGAAGGAATTAATGTCATTACCTTTTTTATCTCCTGAATCATTTCATGTTGATTTAACTCTTGATAATTATGATAGTATACTTACACCAAATTATTTCCAAGATAATCACACGGTTGAGTCCCAATATTATCCCTTATATGAGACACCTCAATACCCACTACCTATAAATCTTGGTGAAGTAGAGAGTTCATATTTTGACTACTATTGTAATTATATAGCGAAGGAGATTTCAGTGGTTCCACAAAATTCAAATTACTTCTTAAATGTGTTCCTTCCCATAGCTATGAGAGAAAAAGCTGTGCTATTGTGTCTAATTTCGTGGGGTAGTATATTTAAAAACTTAAAACTAAATAATGTGTCTGCCAAAGAGACTGGAGACAAATTTATTAAACTTCTGATGCAAGAGCTATCCAAAATGAAATATGATAAGGTTGGTAAATTTATTCCATCACTAGCTTGTTACACTATCCTAATGTGTATTGAAATAACTACAGGAGATACGGATGCTTGGTCCAGATACTTAACGAAATCGTATGACCTCATAAATGATATGGGAGGTTTTGGTATCCTTCAGGCATTTTCCTCTGAAGGGAGATTCTTAGCTAAGAGTTTTGCATACTTCGATATCTTAGCTTCTCAATCGAATGACTTTGGTACGTATTACTCTATATCTGAGTACACTAAGATGTTTAATTTAGAGGAACAAGGTGATATGATAGATTCGTTACAAGGTTGCATACGATCCTTGATCTTGATATTGGGAGAGGTAATTAATATTGTAGTAGAACTTAAGAAAGTTAATTCCCTAAGAATGGAAGAAGAATTATATTATGAAAGACAGGCACATATATTGAGGCGATGTAACGAGCTTGAAGCTAAAGCTCGAAATACGAAAATTAAGCAACCTGATTTAGAGATATTAATGCAAACTGGAGAGATGGAAGTTCATTTACAAATGTTTGAAGTTTACCAGATGACAATTCAGTTATACATCAAGCAAGCTGTTCGTAAAATCCCACCAATAGTTCCTGAGATGCGGAGTCTAGTCTTCAAAATCAAGAGATGTTTGAGTATACTAATAAGAAGCCGAGTGAAGCCTTTATTAGGATTTCCATTATTAATAGCTGGATTGAACTGTGTCACTTTGGATGAAAAGAACGCAATAATTCAAGCAATAGATTCGGTTATCTCAACATATGAATTCACCAATATAAGGAAGATTAAAAATGTTCTACGGGAAGTTTGGAGTCTAAATCAGAATGGACAAATTTGTGTGGATTGGTTTGAGGTAACCAAGAACTTTGGATGGAGATTAAATTTGGGACGTTAATTGGACTTGATTTAGGTTGCAATATATTATGTAATTATTGTATTAATATTAATTGATATTTTAACATGATTCAAATATATAACTTAAATAGAATTCCAAATATTCGATAGTATTGATTGTTTTTTGTTAACATGTTCTTCTTCTATTACCTTCTCTCCTGAAGATGCTTCACATTGTTCTACGTCATCCACTTCAAAATCAGCATTTCTATCTGAAATAAAGTCCATGTCTTCATACTTAACCCATTTGCTCTTCAAAGCAAACTTGTAGATAGCCCAAAGGATGAAAAATATTGGTAATAAGATATAGTAATCTACAAATTCACCAGCATTAAATGGTACAAATACTGCCCATCCTTGTACAAGACATAATATCACACCCAAAGTCATAGCACAATAATTTGTATATGGGTAAAAAGGGGATTTATAATATAAATCTTCTGTTGAGTTACCTTGTTTTATCCATCCTTTTCTAAAACGATATTGAGCATAAACTATAGCTGTCCAAACCATGAAGGCAGAAATACCAGCCAAATTAACAATATAATTGTAAGCAATTGAAGAAGAACTATCCATGGCCAAAAGAGATAAAAATCCAAATAAATGAGTACAATGAACTGCAACCCAAGGAACACCTCTTTTTGAAACTTTGGTGAAGATTTTTGGAGCATAGCCATCAACAGATAATTTCAACAATGCTCTGGAAGCAAAATAGACGGCACTATTAATAGAAGAAAAGCAGGTAATAAACACAATTGTAGTAACGTAATATCCAGCATTCTTCCAGCCAGCTTCAACTAATGCAATTGTCATAGGTGACTTCATCAGTTGATTAGAAGTTGATAAACCAGGATCATTATATGGAACAGTAATTCCATAGCATATAGATATGCCAAAATAAATGTAGAAAATACGGAAAACAGACTGGTTGACAGCTTTCTTTACTGATTTTTTTACATTTTTAGCTTCCAGAAATGCCACGGAAAGACTTTCAATTCCAGTGTAAAATACACCAGCATACACAAATGAATTGGCAATACCTTTGAAACCACCTGCTAATGGATAATCCTTGAAAGGATTCCCAGGGGAATGTCCAGGGATACCTCCAGCAGCATAGATTATAGCAAACAAGTAAAAGCCAGAAACAAACAAAATCTTCACGAAAGCCAAAATGTACTCTACTTCGCCAAATACATCTACTCCAAACATTTGATATACTGAGAAAAATGCCCACATAATCAAATAATACCCGTACATCGGAACCTTCGTGCTGTAGAATGATAAGACTGAAGTAGCAGAAACGTATTCTGCAATAATGTTACATATCCATAAAAATACATAATTCCAACCCACAGCAGCTCCCAAAGCTGGATCTATCCATCTTGAAATATGGGTATTAAAGTTGAAATCAAACATAGCATTCATTTCTCCAATACAAGTCATCATAATCATCACTAGTATACCAACGATAGCGAACCCCGTTATCAACCCAACTGGCCCACCAGCATTCAAAGCACTACCCATCCCAATAAAAACACCAGGCCCAATTATACCTGCTAATGCCATCATTGAAATATGACGGGTCTTAAGCCCTCTTTTGACCCCAGACTTAGGATCAAATTTACCTCTAACATTCACCAATTCTGAACCAACCTCCACTATTTCTAATTCTGTTTTCATTTTTGACATATTGAGTAATGTGTGTGTAATGATATTATTATGGATTCCAGTAAATTACAAGTTAAAGACGAATTACTCCATCTTTATAAGATCCATCTCTTTGTTAAAGATGAGATCTTATCTGTCGCTAAAAGCGCTTAACGCGCTTAAACAGCTTCCTATTTCAGTTCTCGAGATGTCGTAAATTCAGGCATATTGAACGGCATTATTACTGGTTATGGATGTTATATATTCCCCTTACTATGATTTATAATAGATGAAATCCATGATTTTGGTCCATTTGAAATCAGTTTCTCCTCCCGGATTATCAGTATGACAGTAAATTATAGTGATGAGAAAAGCAGGTTGGGAGAATTGTGTAAAAGTATGCCTATCGTTGATACACATAACGACTTTCCTTATTTGTTGAGAGTTCAGTTGCATAATGAGATTGAGAATGATAATAAGTTCACTTTCGATGGGCATCTTCAATGTCATACTGATTTGATAAAAATGAGGAGAGGAAAGCTTGGTGTGCAATTTTTCAGTTGTTATATTGAGTGTAAAGATGACGATCCACTTTACCAGGACTTTAATAAACCAAATAGTGCTGTTAGAGATACTATGGAACAAATAGATATTGTTAGAAGATTAGTTGATAAATATCCTAACCATCTAGAATATGTTACAAACTCCGAGGATTCTTTGAGAGCCTATCACTCAGGTAAAATAGCCATCACTATGGGTGTTGAAGGTTTACATCAAGTAGACACATCGCTCGGGGTATTGAGAAGATACCATGAACTAGGAGTTCGTTATATTACATTGACGCATAATTGTGATAACCCTTTTGCGACTGCAGCCTCTTCTGTTGTAGGTGGTCTTCCAGATAATGGATTAACAGATTACGGAAAGAAATGTGTGGAAGAAATGAATCGATTGGGATTAATAGTAGATTTATCTCATGTTAGTTACAAGACGATGGTAGATACATTAGCGGTAACTAAGTCGCCAGTAATATTTTCCCACTCATCTGCATTTACAATCACGCCAAATGAAAGAAACGTAAGAGATGACATATTAATGAAAGTGAAAGAGAATAATGGTGTTGTATGTGTCAACTTCTTTCCCGCATTTATAACTAGAAATAGAGATAATAGTGCAACCATAGATGATGCAGTTGCTCATATTTTGCATATTGTAAATGTGTGTGGTTGGGATCATGTTGGTTTTGGGTCAGATTTTGATGGGATACCTGAAGGTCCCAAAGGATTAGAAGATATCTCTAAATATCCTGATTTACTTTGTAAAATTATGAATGAAACAGATGCAACTGATACCCAGATCCAATCGTTGATGGGAGGTAATGTCATGAGAGTATGGAGAGAAAATGAGGTGATTGCCAAATCTTTACAAGAAAATGGTGCAAAAGTTATTGATCTGAATTGGGATAATAGAGTCTGGGATTTTTTCTCTTATTGCAAAGACTTTCCGGAGATATATGAAGGCTCTTTCGAGACAAAGGAAAATGTTTTCAAGGACACTCAAGGATTATTTTTAACTCCTAATATTAAGAAACCATAAAATGGCTTTGATTAAAAAGTTATTTTTTCAATATATCAGGCGTAGTTCCCAAATTAATTACTTTTGGCATATACATATGTATTCCTATCGAATTTCTCCTTAAATTTGACTCGAGTGAATCTTGTATAGTACTATAAACAAAACATATAATAAAAATTAAACAACTAATTAATGGAGAAAATGGTTCTTTATTTTAAACCGGTTTTAGAAATTACTACACCCTGATAAATTACTACATCCTAATACATTTTCTACAACTTAATAAATATTGATTATAACTAGTTTTACCAGTTTACAGATGCTAGTGTAGATAAGCTAGTTTGATGAACGATATGGCTTATGTAGAAGATAAGGAATTTCATGCAACCGTCGGATCTTGAATTCGGTCCCGGAACTTAAAGTTAATTTGTGCAGAGTTAGCTAACAATGTTGGGAGTGCATGCATAAAACATGGGGTAATAATTCAGTTACCGACTTAAACAATACACTTTAACTATACCCGTAATTACTCAATCTCCTATACTTACCGAGCTGTAAAAGTAACTTCTATCACTTGTAAGCTTGGCTATTGTTAACTTTTCTTTACTGGTTCCTTCCCCCCAATTTGAATAACCTGGGGTACATTCACAATACAGTACATTGCACTACCGTCATTCATTAATTATATACGAAGGAGCTCTTACTATTTGAAACCTCCGAGTATAATACATGGTTATGACATACTTTATTGTCAGATGTGTACCAAAGCAGTTAGAAAAAATTACGGCTCTAAGACGAACACTACTTCGATCGTTGAACTTAACAGATATACCACGAAGGTATATTTAGGCAAAATGAAGTAAATTTTCCATCACTCATTGGAGACAATTAGTATATTAAAGTCTCTAAGAATTTATGACTTGAAGAATCACTGTCTTAACCCTGCTACATAGCCATAGATTCTCAAATATTGCTTGATCCTGTATATTAATTAGACGTAGCTCGACTTACGTACCTTAGGTTATCGCCTCTTTCTGAAATATATAGACGTACCTATCACATTTGTAATAGTAAAAAAGCAAGGAATATTATGTATATTCTGACTCTCTATTCAAACTTCAAAATTCAGAAAATGTCTAAGAGAGCTCTTATAACTTTGCAATTATGCCAATTACAAAACCTCTAAAATTATGGTCCTGCATGTAGGAACTCCGAGATTACCACCACTTTTTCTCGGACCATTAGCGCACTAAAAGGGTCGCATCTGCCTAGCCTCAAGGCGGACTGCGTTACATACAGACAGCTCCACAATTGTTTAAGTTACTGCCTACGCAAACGAAAAATTCTGGTGGGGCGATCTTTCTAGATTTTTCTTGCTTCACACTTCTCTGGAATTAAGTACATTTCTCTTTCTTCATCTTTTTATTAACTTAAATAATAAAACATTTTGTTTCTTTCTTAAAATAAACGACTACAATAGAAATTTTTACATACTATTGTTGAACACTTTAATTATTCTGTCATTTCAACCATAGGTATTTCCAATATATCGTACGAAAGCTGGTTAGAAGGAATACAAATATTCAATAAGTACACCATTCATTTAAGAGTATTACTTTCAAAGAAGGAATCCAATATCGAGGACGTGATAAATGTTTAAAATCATGAGTGCAACTAATATCGAGCCATTAGATAGGCTAAATTTTACCATAAAGCCGTATAAATCTCTGAATGAAGAGCCCTTTTTTTACTTTAATGATAATGAGGATAATGAATCTGATGTGTCTATTATTTCGGAAGATGAGTTTGATTTTGAATGTGATGCTGCCTCTGATGCGCCCCTGTTACTAGAAATGCAAAACAAAATTCCACATTTATTTAAAGATCATCAATCACTAGACCAATTCTTTTTAGTTGAGGATTTTGTAGCTAACAATTTAAAGGGTTTAAGTGAAAATTTTTTGAACAAGGAATTTCAGTTCAGTAATGATATGGTTCTTCTCCACGTAACCCAAGAAGCTTTCAAGAAGGCCAATGTAGAAGTTCAGGAACTGATGATAATTATTTTGACTGAAATAAACTCTTCTTTTGAACATATGAAACTGTTAGTTATGATTTTGAACAGAAATTTACTTAAGGAGTTTGAAAAAGTACTAAATAATATGAGAACAAAGATAATGAGTAATTTCGTGTACTCTAGAAACTTTGAAAACTCAAGAGCAATGTTCGAAGGTTTACAAGATGTGAAATCTTTCTTAAGCCATCTTGTCACTGACGAATTTGGAAGCGTTTTGGGAAGCTTATCGGACAAAATAATCGACTTGTTATATGACTACAACCAACTAGCTGAAGATGTCTGTAAGTTCAAAAGGACTTCAGTCAGCAGTTTACAGGATGACGCGTCATCGTCAGAAAACTTTTACAAGCTTAACGAATTAGTTCATTATGTTGAATCAAATCTAAGCGATTCGTCGACATTCGTTGAAGAAGAATGTAGCGTTCTTTCTGATATACTACACAATATAAAGCTTTGTTTTAAGGATTATGTTAGCGCATTCCATAACTATGAATTTGATACGTTGAACACTAAATTCATGTTTAATATAGTTTCGCTTGACACACACTTAAACAATCAGATAACTAGAACATTTACTTCCAATCTTTAATTGCATTCAAAATCATGGTTTCATTTCATAATAACTGGTATTACAAGGGTTGATTATATACGATAGTGTATTTAGTTTAAAAATATAACTATTCATTTTTTTTAGAAGTACTTGCTGTAGCTTTCTTAAATGGTTTGAGCAATTTGAAACCAATAAGTAATAATCCAAGCAAGAGCAGAATTAAAGTGATAGTGTTAACTTTTGAAGCATCTGAAGACCCATTAGGTATATCAATGTAGAGCGGTTTGCTTTCGCTTTGGAAGTGATAAAATACAGAATCATTAGTAAAAAATCTTTCATAATCTCCACCAATAACTTGTCTGCTTTCGAAGGGTGAGTTTTCAAGTAGTTCGGCTTCAGAAACATCACACCCAATAAAGATTTGGGCATCATTTATAGGAATTTTCTTATAACCTTTATCATTTAGAAGTTGATATCTAGAGTGTAAATTAAGATCAATTGTATCAGTCACGCCATCTAGTTCAATTAAAATCTCACTTCCCCAACCTGGAATGCCATATTCAGGTAGTTCTAAATCTGAAGGTCCTACCCTAAATAATAAATTTTGATTTTCATCTAATTGATATTTATCCAAGAATAAGGATTTATCTAACTTAAGGTAATAATATAATCTACATTCCTTCAAGTCACTATCTTCAGGTAAAGCTATTGAATCATTGAATTTGCTTTGTAAAATTGGATGTAAACCATTTTTTAAAACCTCTGAAGTATACTTCAAATTCAACTGTCTATGCCTTGGCTTAACATGGAAAAGAGTCTTAAAGAGGAATTCATCTCCAGTATCATTCTTGAAAAGTGCCCTTAATCCACTCAATACCAAATCATCATTGGTGCTAATGCTCTTATCACGAATAAATAACCCAACTTCTTTATTAATATTCTTATCTTTGCTGATCACTATATCATCTTCCAAAGTACTAATTGTTTTGACAACTATCTTTTCACCATCAAAAAACCAATCAATACTCTTCGAATCTGGTATTTCAGCAAATTTTAACTCATTATTAACATATTTCGTGAATCCATCTGTATAGTTAGTTGTATGATAGTTCAAAGATATATGGCTTCCAATCCAAGAATTGTGTCCAAGTTCTAAATTGAAGAGTTTGTTAATAAAACCATTTACTTCTTCAAAATAAGAGGCTATATCCTCTGCTTTAGTAATATTTCTAGGTGTTGTATAAATGCTTACCCCCTTAGAATAATAATTATTAAATACTTGAGAATTAGTATCCTCCTTGATCATCTGAATTCGTAATTTACCTACGTGATTAAATTTCAAGTCAACATCTTCTAAAGTGAACTTGTCTTCTCTTTCAAATGGGACAGGAGGTTTAATTGATATCCCAGAACTAGTTGCGTCTGATATGATATTATCATTACTATCTAACGGGTTAAATAACGTAATTCTTTGTCTTAACATGACTTCGTAGTTAACTACAACTCCAACGTTATCGTCTATTTGCTACCTCATATATGGAGTAATGATTTTGTGTAATATTTGAGGTGGTTTTTTGATTGGTAGCCATTTTTTTTAAAATTCATGAACATTATATTCTTTATATATAGTTATTTATATATTCACTAAAAGTATCTTTAATCATATAACTTCTTTCTAAACTTCTTATTTCTTTTACTTCTAATATTTTCCATTTTTCAGACAACTTAAAATAAGTAAAAATTATTAATATATTAAAATATCTTGTTTTAAAGAATTTTTTGTTAATTTAAAATAAGATTCAATTAAAAAATACAAATAATAATGATAGGTGCATTTAAGATTAAACGCAATTCTATATAAGATACACAACTAAAAGATCTAGAAAAGATTCTTCTAAAAAGGACAACTAAAAGTTACAATTCGTTGTCAAAGCTAACTCGATTTCCAGATCTTTGCAGAATAATGTTTAGCAAATGCAAGCGGATCAGTGATCTTACCGTCCTTAGAAACTTCGAGCTCAGATGCAAATGAGGATTGTGGTAAAACTAAAATGTCACTTACAAGTTTAGGGGTCTTCAAGTCATGGAAATCTTTCCAAGTAACAGATTGGTATACAGAACTTTGTAAGTAGTCATTGAAATAATTGAAGATAACATCAGTCCACATACCACTTCCAGTCCATTGCATGATCTCTAAGTTCTTTTGGTTAGACGAACCGGTTAACTCTAATTTATTAATTCCATTATTAGACTCTGCCTTTCTCTTTAATGTTTCTTCGGTAATACGGGCGATAATTTCTCTTAAAATAGGATGCCCAGGTTTTGCTTGAATAATGAATTGCCCAAATTGTAATCTTCTAATTGTTTTCGAACGCCAATTAGGAGAATTAGAGTCGGTTTCAATACTAAGTATCAAACCTAATTCACTGACACGGATTCTTTCAGGAATCCAGGTTGGTATTGGCTGTAATGGGAAGGTGTCTACATCAGCATATACACCACCTTTAGCATATAATACTAGATAGCGGAAAAAATCCATTCTAAGAATAAGCTCAGGCATTGCTTCATAAGCTTCTATAACTTCAGGTATCTTACTGTACAAATGCTTTATCATCATATGAGAAGTATCGTCATTAAATAACTCATGCACGAAATCTGGATTCTTATAAGCCCATTGTGATTGTCCCTCCTTAAATTTAGCATCAAAACGCTCATCATTCAAGCCATGTTTCCATGATTGCCATATAGAGGCTGGAAATTTTCCTGATGGATCGTATGCAAATAAGAATGCTAATTTCTCTCTTAGCAGTGATGATGGTGGTGGTGTACGTAAGAGTCTGACTTCTTCAAGTAACATCTCGTTTTGTTCTTCCAACTTCTGTAATCTCTTATCTTGGGTTTCATATAAAGCTTCATTTACTTTAATAATCTTCTTTAAAAACTCCTCTTGCTTCTTTTCATTTTGATCGAAAATAAAGTTAGAAATACCTAAAATGTTTTCATTAGGAATACTCAGTAGCACTTCTTGGAAGTTCTTAGCTGAACTATTAGAGGTAGTGATCTTTGTGATCAAAAGCACTATCACAATCACCACAAAAGTGATAGCAAGCGGCTTTTTGCTCCTATTGAACGTACTAGCCATTATATGATGCCTACTAGCCTAATTAATACAATAACTCGTTGATCCTGTAAAAAGATTTATTTGTTGATGTTTCGAAAAAAATACCTCGCGCATCAGAAAATTTTCAGCCATAATTTAATCGTGCTTCAATAGCAAATATGGAAGATAACAGAATGAAGATGGTACCATTATATGGCGGAGCAATGGAGACCTCCTTGCCTAGTACTGCTATAGATGTTTCTCAATTTAGACAGATTCCTGATACTCAAGAAGTATTTATCTTGGAAATGGACACCAAGGAAAAGGATCAAAATATTATAATTGACTTATTAGAAATGGTAGATAAGCCATACAATGATGCCATACTCGAACATATTGAAGATGCAAGAGACAAGGTAATGCCTAATTTTATTGTTGAAGAGGTTCAAAATCCACATTTGTCTTGCAAAGTCTACATTAGCTTTGTCCTAGCAGATAATCTTCTAACATTACTAAGTTTACTGAGACTCGAAAAAACTGAAACAGATATCTTAATATCAATGAACATTCCTGTGGGACCTGAATTTGAAAATATTGATATAGATAACTTGAAAAAGTGCCTTTGTCATGGAGAAAATACTGATATTGAAGGTTCATTTGAAAGTAATGATTTGAACTCATATATTAATAATCTACAAAAAAGCTATGGAATATTTAGACGTGCCAGTCTCACACTTAAAATTAATGACTGGGGATTATTTGGATTATGAATGTAAGAAAATATAAGTCAGGTTCCACAAAACCTGATCTTATTGTATGCTGGTCTTGACTGGTTGTGAATCTTTTGTTTGTGGACTACCTAACAAACGAGATGCTGTCAGAACTACATATCCATTGACCAAATCAATTGTGGTGGGGTTCCCTGTTATGTAGTAATATAAACACTCTACTCCGTTTGTGACTACCAGAGGGACCATGAACATTAAATAGTAAAATGCGAAACAAAGTAGCATCAAATTGAATGCATTTACCACAAGTTGCTCACCTTCTGATAACACTGGCAATGGCAGATAATAATAGTAGAGCTGGTAGAGGCGTTTTGACCTATTGATGATATATGGGAGCATTATGACTGTATTAAAATCTGGGTCTAATTTAATAAATCAAGGTACTTCACACACAAAAAATAAATAATATAGATAACTGTTCACTCAAATGGTTAAAATTTCCACTAATAAACACTTGGGAACACTTTAAAGTTTTTGGACTGCTAATATGAAACCAAATAAAATCACAGATATCAGTAAATTCTTCGGGATTGACCAAATAAACAATGACTCCGTCTTTACAATAATTAGAATAAATAGAATAAATAAGTACTAAACTATTAGTTGAATATATATAACTCTAAAACTAAAAGCAGCACCATGCATTATATATTCTGCTGAGCCGACTTTTCCGAAATCATTGCAATGAGATTACTAACAAAAGATTTAAAATTTGCTTCATCCCCATACATTAGTGAAATGTTTGCCGGGGTCACTTTAAGGCAAAATTTAGAATCGAATGACATACTATCCTTACGCAAGAATTTCCGTCGGAAAGAACGAGTCCAGACAGGCGCATTAGTTTGCACCAACAATACCGGATCACTTTTGTCAGGCAAAGAGATGCCTTCAAGGAATGAAGAATCAGTTACATCAGTTATCTTTTTAGTATTGGTGTTACTATTGATATTGGTATTGATTTTGTCTTTGTTTTCAACACCTGGAACCATATTTATAGTCTTTTGTGTAATTTTACATTTCCGGCTAATTTGTAATGTATATGCAAACATTGGATATTGCTGCAGTATCTTTGAGAATGAATTTTCTAGAACCTGCGCAATTTTAAATGGCGAGTAGTTATTCTTAGAACTCAAACCTGCGATGTCTCGACGATTCAAGTGAGGTAAGACATTGTAAAGACACGTAGGCTTCCAATTACAAAAATTCCAAGCTAATACCCACCGTTTTGTTTTAAACGATATTTCAGCAAAAGCAAAATTTGCAATTTTCTCCTTTTTTAATAGGGCATTAACGTATGTGCGTAGCCGCTTCACATTGGCATATATGCCTACCATAGATGTAAACCACGTGAATTCAAATTGAGGTAGTTTCGCAAGCGCCATACTATCTAAAATAAGCTTAACAATAAATTGATATTCCCCACCAGTTGTAAACAATTCAGAATCTGAAATAGAGAGCTCCATCAATGATGGATTTAATTTTTTTTCTTGGTGTTTTATATAGTCTTCTTTGTCCTTATAGAATGGTGGATTGCATACTGTATATTTGACATGGCCATCCTTTATGACATTTACTAGCTTATCGCAAGGAAGAAGTGTGTCAGCAGGGGGCTCGACCAAATGAATCAGAGATGAAAGTCCGTTTCGATCAATTGTAGATTGCGCATGTTTGAGCGACTCGTGGTCAATTTCAGTGCCAATATATTTCAGACTACTAATAGTGGTACCGATGAGAGGAAATATTAACGAGGATCCAGTTCCAACATCTATAACCCATTCGAAAGGGGTTTTTGGATCAATGTCTTCTACAAGATTCTCGCATATCTTAAGATATTCCATCCGATTAGGTACTCGAGGACAGAGTTTAGTTCTATCTAATGATACATGAACCCCAAAATATTCTTGTAAAATTGCTTCAGTAAGGTTGTACTGATTCAGTGATTTAGTGTGATCAAACTGGCCATCTGAAGTTAGTGTACGTAGATGTGGATACTTCTCTAACAAGCTTCCTACGTCTATTTTAGGAAACAGTGTTAACTGGCGTTGGGGCATGAAATATCATTAATGTATTTAATTTAAGTGTACTGCATTTTTGAGAATTTTAAATTTTACTTGTTTTGTGTCTATTGTCTATTAAATATTAAATTAGATAGAACTATATTTACATACCTATCTTGAAAAGAAGTTTATCTTGCTTCTTCTTAATTTTAAGTTGTTTCTTATTATTTATAACAGTTTCTTCTGCCTCCTGTTGTCTAGGTTCAGGGGTCTTTCCCCATTGAGAGGGATCAGCAATATCGTACTGTTTTACCCTAGGTATTACCTTTTTAGTTTGCTTTTTCTCTAACGTAGGGAACTTGTTTCCATCAACTAAGCTAGAAGTACTCGAAGAATTTGCTTTTGATATTGATGCTGTAGGTTGTAGAAGCGATTCACTAGACGATGACGTAGACGACTGTCCCAAGATAGGCAAAGATGAAGTAGAAGGAGCTTTGTTCATTCCTTGAAGATAATTTGGTCTATATAAAGATGACGCTTGCTGTGAATTGATATTAACTTTTTTTACAGCATTATTCTTCTTCAACACTGTTGTGTATCGTATAGGCTGGTTATTAATTACTGGAGTGTTTTGCGATTTCTTAGGTCTGGAAAGTGCCGGAAATTGTTGATTACTCGATCTTCCCTTTGTAGAATTACCCCATGCATGGATATTAGCAACTGTTCCAGATGAACCACCTAGAACTGGGAACAGTTCTTTCTGTTTAACGGTTTCGAGTTCTGCGCTTATTTCACTGATTCCTTTCTGCAAATCGGGTTGATTTCTGAGTAATTCTCCAAACTCGAAGATCAATAAGTACAAATCATTAGAAGATTGTCCCTTAAATAACTCTTGGTATTCTTTAAGTAATATAGAAGCAGTGATTTTCCCACTTTTGTAATTAGAATTAATGTCCGAAAATTCTTGGTATCTTCTGCTATCATAATTTAAGTAATGTTTTGCTCTCTCTTCAAATCTTAATTTCTTTGTTTCGAAAGAGTCCACATCGGTATCTCTTGAATCATTCTTTTTAGATCTGGCATTAAAAGTAGAAAGTTGAGATTGGAATTGTCTAGAACCAGAGCCTATCACTATTCTATTGTTACCTCCAGTAAGACCACCATGCTCCTTCAACATATGAGCGGTTAAATCCAAGTCTTCTCTAAAAACAATAAATCTCTTCTCTACACACGATGGCATAGAACAAACAAAGTGGTCATTTTTAAAATGATTGTATAAACTATCATAATCACGATAATAATCCGCAGTTTTCGGAGATACTTGATCACAAATATGACATCTCTCATGTCTATCTCTAATATGGATATTCAATTCATCTTCGGAATAGAACCTTTTTCCCCGACAATGTTTACATTCAGGATGGCCCGAGAACCCACTCTGATCACCTTCAGATTGATGCCTTTGAAGTTGCTTATAGGTGTATAATGCGAATTCACTGATAAAAGCCTTTTTGTTTTTTGAGCAAATTAAACAGAAATACTTACTATGCTCCACTTTAGTGTGTTCTCCAAGTGTTTTAAAATTATCAAACGTGCTTTTACACTGCTTGCATTTATACTTCAAAAGATCCAAAGTTTCATCGTGTACATATTGAGCTGTAAAATTGATTTTGTACTTGTCATCACTGAGAACAAAATCACTTGCCTTGAACTCACCATATTCTTTATCAAGGAATTGAGTAAATATGACTGTGTCATTATCACTACGACATACTAAACATTGATTTTTCTCATACAAGGCACGCTGACGAAATGTACAAGTATGGCATGTGGTATGATTACATGGTGAAAGAGATGCATACTTAATTTTATTTGCACAAATGATACATATTTCGTTTTCATCTGCATCCTCGTCTTCATCTCTTTTTACTTCTGAACCACTCGAATCTGCCTTATTCTTATTACGCCTGTATCCCTTTGGCTTCTGGGGATTCTTCTGACCACCTCTACTGACTCTGGATTTTTCGGGTATCTTTTTCTCTTCAACAAGATTATGTGAACTTTCTTCGTTATTAAGTTTTTCTGACATTGGTACTGGTGAATAATGGGTTTTGATGAAATATTAACTTATTGAAAAAACTGTATAGAAGCCTTAATAAGAAATAGACGGTATTAGTTAGCAGGTTCAATAACTAACTTTAAGCTATCAACTATATTATAAATCTTAATTATCTATTTTGTAAGTCTAAGACGTTCTAATTCTTGACTACAAGAACAAAAGATTGGAATAAAATTCTCGATTAACTCGTGTACCGGCACCAAAAATTTCAAATCTGCTTTTACGATACTAGGTAAAGATATCTAGTATGTTTAACGTGAGTGCTACGTTAAACGTGGCTAGATTGGCCTACAACCCTAGTTTATGTTTACCACACTTGACTGTGAAATCTTTTGATCAGCTTTCATTTCCTCTTAGAATCCCAAATGAGGATGCATTGGTGATAAAAGGTTTAGTATTAGACAAAGATAACTGTTTTGCAAAGGACCATGACGATAAGGTTTGGCCAAGTTACAAGGTACGTTCTATTTCCATTAGAGAGTAATCTGCTTGCATGTATCAATTCTAACGCTCTTAGGATAATTGGGATAAATTATTGGACTCATATCCGAAGCAAAATATTCTTATAGTAAGTAATTCTGCTGGTACTGAAGATGATCAAGGGCATCTGCAGGCAAAGATTTTAGAAACTAATACAGGTGTAAGTGTATTAAGACATTCCACTAAAAAACCAGGATGTCATGGAGAGATTGCCGAATATTTTAGCCAGATAGGTATTCAACCAAATGAGATTGCAATAATTGGTGACAGACTATTTACGGATATTCTTATGTCCAATATGATGGGCTCCTGGGGTGTTTGGCTATGTGATGGAGTAGAACAATCGCAGAAGATCTTTCCTAAACTCGAAAGGGAATTCTACAATAGATTAGTAACCAATAGAATGGATAATCCATTCAAGCCTCCAAGACCTAATTAATTAATTTGATGTATATTTGTATTTGTGACTTTCACAGCATGCATTGCGGTGCTTATCCTTTTGTACACAAATAATCATTTTATCTTTAATAATAAAGTTCTCTATATTATTACTATGACAAGGTTACCAAGTGTTTTATTTGACGTCCAGTCTGATGATCCAAAGATATTAGATGTTCCTTCAGTGTCTTATTCAGTTCCTAAATTATATAAAATTCTACTACAATTTTATATGGGATCCCTCTTTTTCCAGTATCTCACAATATTCGCTTGTGTTCCTTTTGACTATATTTCAAATCGACCTTCAATTCTTATTATAGGGTCTCTTTATTGTATTCTAATGGTACGTATATAATATTTTGCAAAAGGCAAAATAACATTCCTAACCATATAGTTTTCGGCTTGTGCAGTTGTATCTCCAATTTACTTCAGTAAGGATGTCACTAGGACGACATTTAATTGTTTATTTATGTCTTGTATACTTGAATTAATTGGTCTTTTGCTCAACATTACCTCTGTGGTTATAAGTCTAAATGTTGACAATATGTACATGTTTGAATATGATGGAAATATAAGAGAAGATAGAAAAGTCAATGTGACAATTTACTTACAAATTTCTTATCTTCTTGCATTGATATTCAGCACAATCTCCTTCTTTCTTTGTGTTGTAAATATGTTTATTGTTCGAGGTATTTTAAATTTTGCAACAGGAAGGCTGCGTATCATTCCTCTCGAACATCGATGTAATCCGCCGAAATATGAAAGCTTATATGACAATATTAATTAATATTACAAGTGTTATAAATATTCATTTCCTTTATTATACAATCTTGGTTTATAATTACAAATAAAATATAATTAACAAATATGATGATTTAAATAGTAACTAAAAGTATGCCATCCATAAAGTATCAGCAGCAGCTAAGTTACGTGGATTGACAGCTTGAGAAATCAACTCTAGGACATTCTGAGTACTAGTAGCAGAACTAGATGATGAAGTATGGCCAATTGCCATTACTCTCTTTATGATTAATTCAACATTGATACGAACAATTTCGCGCAATTGTTTATCTTGTGGTATTGGACGAGGTGGATCTTGTTGTGTACACCAGGATATCACTTCATCGCGGACAAATAATGTTAAGTATTGTTCCAAATCAGATTCAGGTTCTGTCAAAGCTCTAGCAATTACTAAAATATAGACAGATAATATACCTTCTAATCCAGTTTCACCAATTAATTTTTGGATATTTGGAGTAAGTCTGAAAGGAACTAGCTCAGCGTTATAAAATAACGGTGAAGTTCTACCACCTTGTCCGTCTAATGAAGCATTCTTACTAGCAATCTTACATGGCAACATATCAGAAGTCCAAACATTACCAGTTCCCTTGTTTATATGTATCTTTTGAGGCTGTCTGGTATTGACACACATCATATAGGTGGAGAATATAAAAGATGCATATTGAGAAGTAAACTGTTTTCTAAACAACCAGAAATCTTCGAATTGTGGATATAAGTCAATGAAATAATTCTTCATAACAGTTGAAGGAACTAAAAGAGTTTGAATAGCACTGAGTATCTCAACTTTAATACTCATAATATCTGGCTTAGGTAAACGAGGATCAAAAGCAGCTCTTAACTTCTCTATAGTATAAATGAATGGCTCATCGCGGCTCTTACCGTTCTTCCGACAGAAATCTTCATATATCTTTTGCATAGTTACATCCCTAGTATCATCATTTACAATACGAATATGAGGAGATAATGGTACTGCAACTGGTAAAGTAAATTGAATATTTCTACGACGAGTTTCGACCTTTTTAGATAAAGTATCTCCAAATATACGGAATAATTGAAAGAGACTCTCTTCACGACGGCAATGACGTGCCGCAGGGAATTGCACAGCAAAAGCATGAAGCGAACCGTCATGACCTCTTATCTTGAGTCTCTTATAACAGGCATTAGTACCACGAGCCAAGTCGATAGTAGGTAAGAATCTCTCTATTTTGACAAAATGAGTATTATTATCTTTGTTAAATAAATATTGCCCAGGAACTTCGATCTCTTCAAACTTTTGATGATGAAATTCACTTAAATGAGGACATAAGTTTTCTAAATTCACTTCAGAAAAACGCCTATCAAGTTTATCTTCTAAGCGATCTCTCCATTTCCGCAATTTGATAATATAAGTTTCCAAGTTTGGTTTTCCAATGACAAGGTCTTTCTCAAATTCTGATCTTATTTGTTTTGGAAGCACAGTTTCTGCGAATCTCGTTATATTTGCTTCCGTTATAGGAGGCAATTTAGCATCGTCTCGTGGGTTTCCTAACCTATTTAGATACTGAACACCATCGTTGAGCAATGCAACACCTAACCTATAAGCATCTTCGTCAGCAGTACACTTAAAGCGTTGGTTTATTTGATCAACTAATGATTCTAAAGATAATGCCAATAACGGATATGCTGTCTTTAATATTCCCATGATCTCATCTACATGTTCCCATGCTTGATGGCTAGTCTTACCAGTATTAGGCATCGACGAGCTTTGGGAGCCAGATTTGTTAGAAGATTTAGGATCACTTTCATCATTTCCAACATTTGGTTCTGATTTCTGTGATTCTTGTTGTGACAGATTTTGTGTAGTTTCAGTGCTGTTATTACTTTCTGAAGCATTTTCTTTGAGATCTTTATCATTTTCATTCAAATTTTCATTCTTAGGATCCTCACTAGGCTTCTGAGTCGATTTCTCGTTCGATGTAGAATCATTTCCATTAGAAGTAGCCTCTGATGATTTTTTAGCAGTTTGGCGTGATAATTCGACAAATTGACGTTGCTTTGCAGCGAAATCTTCTTTTGTAGTTCGAAGCTGGAAGTGCAAGGCTTGAGGATAACTCTTGGCAATTCGTATCAAAATTTGCTTGACTAATCTAGCCTCCTTATGAGAAAGAGAAGCCAATAACTGGGGAATGAAAGTAATCCAATACCATACAGGTACCTCACCACGGAAGTTATCAAAAGCTTGAGCAAGAGTGCCCGAGGCATCATCAAGACTAATAAGCCAAAGTATTCTAGCTAATAATTTTCTTGTTTTACCGTTCTTGTAGAGACCTGCAGCTTGTAAGTAACAACTTATAGCGTTGTTCGCGTATACCATATCGTTAGGATTCTCCTTAAACCTTTTATCATTGAACATACCCCATTCTGCCCAGGCTTTTGGTAAATTAAGATCAATCTGAACAGATGTTGCAAACGCCTTATTGGCTTCGTCCTTCTGGTTCAATTTATTCAAGAACATACCCTTCAAAGTAAAAAATTCTGCCTTTTGCTGGGTAGCAAAATAAACTAAGTTAGTGTTACTAATAACATCTAAGCCAGTATTTAATTCATTTGGATTTGAGTAATGACATTTAACTTGCTCCTTTAATTTTAAAAAGGCTTCTTGAATTTCAATATTTGGCAATTGGTAGATTTTAGTAAGCTGATTGATACAAACATCCGACATACCATGCTTTCTAGCAACATGAGCGAACCTATTTATTACCCAAGCTATTTCATGAAAACCACGATAAGCATAAGAATTTGCATTACCACCAGCATTTGATTGTTGTAAGATTGGAATAAATGGCATATAAACTTTATTAATAACTTGGAAAGCATGTTGACGCCATGTTACCAAGTCATTCCAAATGTTAATATCATCCCAAGTATTTGGTAATCTTTCACGCCATACTTGTAGAACACGTTTTAATTCTTGTGATTTAACGTCTAAGTTTTGAGCATTTGTTGAAACCAAGCTTGAATAAACTTGGCTTGCCTCCATGAATTCAACATATTGTTGAAATGTATGCAAAAGAGGTATGTGCGCATCATTAAATCTCTTAGGTAATCCATGCCATTTCCTTAAAGCAAGTTGAATACCTTCATCACAAAGCTTAGATAAGTCTTGCAATGTAGCCTTCTCTTGACCAAAGCTTTGCAAACAAAGGAATGTTTCAAAAACTTGACGACGAGGAGTTGGGACATCCATAACATTTTTAACTGTTTGATCAAGAGTTTCTCTGTCAGTATTCCAGTCTGCAACTCTCCATCCACATTCCAAGAGAAGGTCTGAAAAACCTTCATGTTTAGCCAATTCAGTAAGGATATCCCAGTGCTGAAGCTTCTCAGCACAAAGTATCCAATGGTCTTCCCAGAGAGCATACTCAGATTCGCTATAAGGTAAAGCTCCACTACGCGCTTTAATCTGAGCAGTCTCATATAACTGTTGTGCTTTATCCCAAAGTCCAATCTGCTCGAAGGAAAGCGCCGTGATTGTTTCGGCATATTTGGCTCTCCTTCTCCAAAGTCCATAAAACATATCATCTTCTTTAAGTGTTGCGTACAATTTTGCAAGAGCATCTTGTGTAACCTCTTTTACATCTGCATTACCATTAATAGACAAAGTCTCGATATTTTCTAATATATTGATACCTTGGGACCACGCATTGAAATTAGAAGCAAGGCATTCAATTGCAAATGGAGGCAATTGTATTTCCTTACATTTAGAAATACCCTCTAGTAAGGATTGCACCACATTTGGTCTACTGTCAATTTGACGAGTATGATAATCCTTCGATAAAAGGATAACCAAAAACCTGGAAAAGTCCAAATGTTCCGAACGAGGAATAGATTGAAAAGCCACAGGAAAGATGGTACACCATGCGTTATGTATAGTTTCGCTGCTCTGGTAAAACATATCAATAAGAGGTTCAAGGATTGTACCTGCAGTAATATCTGATGTTTGTGTTAAGAATTTATTGTGTTTCTCAATTAAATCCTGTAACGATTTGTTAGTCGAATCAATTGCCATTCCATCTTTATGACGGTATGGGAAACTAGTTAAAGGTGGTAACTTATTCTCATCGTCGGTGAATTCTAGTTTTGCTCGGAAATTAAACGAGCCGTAAAGTAATTGCAATGCTTGGTTTAACCAAGGATAGTCAGCTAAAAACTCCCAGTTTTGTTCTCTGATAACATAATATAATCTTTTATTAATATCCATTTCCAAACTATTGTTCAAAATTGACATTAATTTGCGACGGATCGAAACATCGGCAGAACGTGTACCAACTAAGAAAGGTTGTTCCATTCTAACAGTTAATTCGGTACAACTAAAGGTATCATCTTCGAAAATATCCACAATAATTTGATAAAACTCTTTTGACAACGTTGGTTCGCCTCTTATTTCAAAAACCATCATTTTAGCTAATATTGCGGCTTTCTCCTTTGTTGTTGGAAACAAATCTGTTCTTGAAAATACCCAATTTTTGACAGTTTTGATGATCTTTTCTAACGTTTCTTTATCTAATGAACGCTCTATGAGTTGAGCTAAAAGTGATAAGAATATACGCCTTTGATCGCCAAGATTAGATATCCTCTTTGATGATAAATTAAGAATTTTCTCTAATAGCTTGGTAGTCATTTTGGCTTCAAATTCGGAGTTACTACTATCTTTAGATGAAGCTTGCGATCCCTGGTGTGTTATGGTGATATGATCTTTACATAATTTACTAAATGTTCTCATTATCAGTGGTAATAAAGGATCCAATGTAGAAGGTCTATAATTTGCCAATGTCCATGATAGAGTAACACCAGCTGCAACTGACGGAGTATCACCCAAATCTTCAGCTACTGTCGAAGTTAATAGAGAGATGAAATCTTTAACCTCATCCTCTTCATCATCAGATGATACTTTTTGCATAATTGCCTGAAGGATTATTCTTAATACACGTTGCAAGACTTCCTGTATATCATGATTGTCAGATTTGATACACTTCTCTAACAACTTATGGAGATAAGATAAATTAGACATTATCCACTCATTCTTTTTCCAGTCTAACACAACACCTAAAACTTCTAGAGCATTTAAGCAATATCCCAATAAGTTAGAGGAGTTAAGATCATTTGACAATAAAAATTTTTCAAAAAACGTCAACTTCACTGAAACTTCTGGCCAATGTTGAGGACTTAACAAATCATACAATATACCTAAAGCTTTTTGACCAAGCTCACTTTCAGAAGCCCTTTGGGGACTAATGCATACATATCTAATCAAAAATGTGACGCAAGCCTCCCTTTGACCAAACGGAATAGTATAATTTGAAGATGTAGTAAAATCTGAATCTACATTTTTTATATCATCAGCGGTATCTCCATTAGCTTTTAATTCGTCTGCTTTCCTTTCCCACTTAAGTATTAGTTCTGCTAACTCAATAGCCAAAACTTGGTTTTCTACAGCAGGGTTAGCAAGAATTGTTAATTTACCCATCGCAGTAATTATATTTGAAATAAAGTGTTCACGAGCAATAAAAAAGATATCAGGATGTTGAACAATGAATTGATAAACATTAAGAACTTGGGTGACATTAAACCCATCTTCAGATATAACACGACGTGGCCATTTGAGCCAACTAATTGGGGAATCTGCATCTACCATTCTGTCTTCCATGACTGGAGCTAATATATCTAAAGCTTGACGAACCAAATGTCTAGAATCTGTTTGATGTGTACGCAATAAAGCTACAAATACTTGAGTGGCTAATTTCGTAGGTGTCTCATATGCTGAGATAAAGTATGCTGTGGTTACATATGCAACTTGCTTGCTGATATTATCATCCAGCTTGATGTAATTCCAGCTAAACTTGATTATATCCTTTCTAAAGGTGCTTATATGAACAGACGCCCATTTCAATAATATTGCGGTCATTTCAAGAAGTTTAAAACGATAAGCATCCATCATTCCCGAACTATGATCTGGTAAAGAATTATTTGCAGCTTTCCAAATATTGTTATGAATCGTTTCAAGCCATTCGTTACTAGAATTTTCAAAGTAAACGTCTAAATTGCCATCTTTTTGAGCACTGTAAATAAGAATTGAATTCAAAATGTGCTTTAAAACAAATATCTTAGCCTTGAAACTTGAAGTCGCATCGACAATGAAATCGATAGATTTAGTTAAGTATAACTCTTTGTACTTTGTGTCAGTAGAAGATGCAACCGTTTTAAAGAGGAAGTCTTCCAACTCTATTGGAATTTTTATGTTTAAGACGCACAAAGTATCTATGAATTTGAATACCAATTCAATTTCATTTGGATTTCTTTGCAAATATTTCACCATTATGCTTTGGAATTTTGATATAGATTGGTCTGCTTGAAAATACGTAGAGGTAGTTGAAGTTGCACCATCTTTTTCATTAATAATACTTGAAATCAACTCAAGATGAGAAATTAATAAATCCTTGTTCTTATCAAACCACTCTTTATCATGAGCGCAAATCGCATCTAAAAGATCAATTACGTTAGAAAACTTGATTACTTTAATTTCATATGAAGTTTCCTGTTTCACAGATTCGTAAATTTCTTGTATTTTACTTTTCGCTGTTTCTCTTATATTAGAACAGTTCTCCATTCCAGCAATAGAGGCAAGCATGTTGCCTAATTTACGATTCTTTAAGTTTGTGATAAAGTATTCAAGGCAGTTATCGGAAAATCTGTTCAAAAATTTAGATACAGGGACCCTGAATGGAGAACTTTGATGGCGGTCTAAGTTTCCCTCTAAATATTGCAATGTGTTAATTAATTCCTCCATAAAAGTATAGGCTTTGGGTGGCAATAAATGAAAAATATTTAATATCGCCATAACTATTTGAACTGTATGATTATTTTCCAAGTCCTGACCGGCAATCTGCCTTAAGGTATTAATCTGAGCCCAAGCCATTAAGTGATCCAATAGCTTTCTACCAATCTCAACTCTAAAATAGGATATCAACAATTCTAACAATCTTGCTAGAGCCTCCAACCCTGAGACAGTAAGCTTTTTATGATCTGATAAATTCATAAGCATAGGACGAAGTCCATTTTGTAACAACTCCTTAGGGAGTTTGGCGTTTTCTTGGAGACTTGACTTTAAACCTAAATGAGCTGCATTAATAATTTCTGTAGACTTATTACAAAGAGCCTTGAAAAATACACCCAATATTCTGATTCTTGCTTCAGCTAAAGATCCAAGTGAAAAATCAGGTTTCGTCAAAGCTAAAGAAAGCAATTTAATACAAACTACTCTCAATTCAATTAATTGCTTTGAAGTCCTATGTTCATAAAGACGATGAACATTGGCTAATGACTCGTCCTCGGCATCGACAAGAGCAAGAGCCTCTAATAAGAGCCTGTTGAGTTCTTCATTAAATGTCAAAAAGGTATCATCTAAATTTAAACAGAAAGTAATAGCACTAATATTACCAATCTGCATTGGAAAGGGGAGAGCTCTCAAAGGTTTTCCAAAGATTGGTGTTAATAACAAATGCTTACACGGACCCATTATCGTAGAAATAGGCACTGAAGTCGTTTCAGATAAAGCCTTTAAAGATAGCTGAGAAACTTCTCTAACAAGTGGGTTGGCACTTGCTAGGTCGTACACTAAAGCACCAACTAATGTTTGAAATGGCTTTTCTAAAATAGTTTCTTTTGGCAAATTTGCATTACAAGTAGTCAAGAGTTTCAAGACCAAATTTTGAGCCAAATCTCGTATTTCAAAAGGAGCCATCTCTGGTGTATCCCTAAGAACAAAGAATATTGAACGGACTAATTCAAATTGTCGTTTAAAAAACCAACTTGACGGAATTGCAATATCATCAAACATTGTCTTAAGACCAATAATTCCACCTAGTTTGGTATGGTAGTACTCGTTAAAACAGCAATGTGTAAACTTATAAAACATAGAACGAAATATAGGTGAATATAATGCATCTTCTTCAGACCCAAATATTGCTGTAGTAGTAGTGAATACATTCTTAATAGTTTCGATACCCTTGTTTCTAACTTTTTTGTCCCAAAAACTCAAAGCATAAGAAATTGCACTAAGGAATGCTACTTCACTTATATAAGACTTTCCTTCATTATCATTTACTGAGAAAGGTCTTTCTTTCTTAATCTTATCAATTATTGAAGTACCAAGATATAAGAAAGTAATATGTGTAGAAAGGCCATCTATCAATTCTGATGCTTCTTGTTCAATTTCGGGGATGGAAACAGAGAAGAACAACATCTCTAACAAGCGAGCAAATAATTTCTGTTGGCGGTTTAATTTATCCATATCTTCAATGCCAGATTTTTCAAGAACAGTGATCTCTGATTTTTCAGACTTTAATTGTTGCACACATTCGGAAATATAAGATTCATAATTATTTGGTATAGGCGTCGTATCAACAAACAATTTTAAAACACCAGATAGATACTTAAAAGCACTGATTCGATAATGGACTTTTATCCTTGGGTCTTCCAATAGTTTTATAGCAGAAGAAATACCTGGGGTAATAGAAACTGGTACATCATCATTCAAGCCATGAACTTCAAATAACGCCTTTATTTCTTGATCTAATTCAGATTGTGTCACTAATGTACTGCAAGGTTTGAAATTTTTATGATTTCTTCCTCCTAGTTTACCCAATATTCTAATTGCTGTATGCGAATGCTGATGATGATATGGAACTGGTTCAAGATGCTTCCATAATGCTTGCATTATCTCATCAATAACAGGCTCGATCATTGGATCAAAGTATTCGGCAGTTAAATTATCAACACATAATTCAAATGTACGTAAACCTTGACTTACCAATTCCTGTGACCCATTTAATGCAAATACTAGAGGGCGCGTTAAATAATTCAAATGGGGGACTAAGACAGAAAGACGTACAGGTACGGTCAAACACAATTCCACATAGATATCTCGCTCATATGGCCTTGATGAGTTTGCAATTAACTTGTTAAGACTTTCAAGTAAAACTGGAAGGATAGGCATGATTTCTTTGTATAAACTTTCAAATCTTCCTCCACTTATACTTCTAAATAAAATTCTTACAAGATAAGAATAAACAATTGGCTCTTCCGCTTTAGTAGCCAACAGAAGTGATTCTAATATCAAATGATTCAAGTGTGGTAATATTACACTCTCATTTGCATTAGGGAATAAATTAACTGACATGAAGCATAACTTGAATAATCTGATTAGAATATTAGATTTAACTAATTCTACTTTCCCTAATTCACCTAATTTAGATCTTAAGAACGATATTAAAATGCCTGAAAAATTTGCTGATGTAACCTCGCTGGCAAGAAAAAATTGAGGTAAATGTAACAATGCAGCATTCTCCAACATTGATTCAAATAAATAAGGCAATTCAAAATTAACAATTTCATTAAACGAAGCTGGATCCACATGAATAAAGACGGTTGCAAAAATTTCCATTAAATCCTTTTCCTCTTTACTAGAAGTTATAGGTAAATTGGGTCCTCCTGTAGAAAAGTCAAAACCTTTTGATTGTGGAGTAGTTGTTTTTGGCTTGGTAACCGAGAAAAACTTTAAACAACTTATACCACCACGAAATAATTCCCTAAATATATTAATCTCTTCATATGAAGTAATTTTAGCTGAATTATTCCACTTATCATAATTCACAACTTGGCCTGCATTTTTTGTGTCTGATGGAGTAGGTTGTGGAGGAACAGGCGGATTACAATTTTTCAAACCAAAAATAACAGATTTTAAAAACGTCATTAATGTACGGAACAAATAACGAGCATCTTTTAATAAATCAGAACTATTCGTAGCCGGTGTGATTAAAATTGGAGAAAATTCGTCAATATTAAAAATGTTTATTTCTTGTTCATTTTTCTTTAATTCCTCTGGATTGGTCTGCTCAATGGTTCCATCAGCTTTACTAGCATCGCTCATCTCTACGTCTTCATTATTGTCATTCAAGTTTACATCAATCTCCATACTGTCATCATCTAAATCTTCCTTAGAAGAATACCTCATTATAGCTTTTTTGGACTCCAATTCTTTAACAGCTCTTTTCTTTTCATACTCCTCATGTCTAGTTATAATATAATCATATTTTCTGTTTAAGCTACAGAAACGCTTAGCATATGAGTCAATAATGATCATAAACAACTGTCTTCCTTCCAGTTTACTTGGTAATTTCATAATTCTCTCGACCAAATTAAGCAATAGCTTTGCACTCATAATTTGTACAGTGAGAGCAAGCGAATCATCTTTTAGTAATTCACAATATATTTTTACAGTTGACCATATTTGGCTTGGAGTAAGTTCGTTTCTAACATTATGAATAAAGTCTGCAACGGTTGAATAAGCTAATGGTCTTAATGTTTCATAAGAAGTTAAGCCTTCCCCAATTAGCACTTTTTCATTGAATAATAGTTCTATCTTAGGAATGAATTCTGAACGGAATGGTGTAGATAAAATGTGCCTAGTAGCATGTAACAATTCCTTTCTAGCAACAGAAAGCTCAGCAGGACAATCTTGCAATAACCTTAAAATCACTTGAGGTACAACCTTCGATTGCTCAGCTGGGAGATGTTGGTTTACATATCCTCTTATTATTACATACGCTAAAAATGAAGCAGCTTTAACTTGACCAAGAATAAAATCACTGTATGCCTGTCTATTTTTGATTTTAGGAGAAATTGAAGTAACTATCTTGTTTTCTTTTTCTGCTTCTTCGCGATATAAACGTTGTTCTTCAACTTGTAATGAAAGTATATTTATTATCCTGGGCAAAAAATCTGGTAATGAGGTTTGAACAAGATTCTTGTATGATGAAAACAATGATACAATAGTAATTGGGCATTCTGCGAGAGATTTGAAAGAATACATTGCCTTATTAAGTGTCTTTTGCATCCCATCTTCATTAAAGGGAGGAGGAGACATTTCTTTAGTATCTGAATCTTGAGATGGTGGCATGGATGATGTGTTGCTTATCAATTCCTGAACTGTCTGAGGCATATTGTCATATATTTGATTAATGATTTCAATGAATGGCTTTACCTTTTCTGCCAACTGGGTTTTATAAGCTTTATGCAAACTAGTTATAATCTTCATACATAAGACACCATTGTCCTCGTTCTCCTCCAGTAATATTTTCGTCAATACATCTAGTATTTTTTCGGAAAAAGGTTGAAAAGTATCATTCATAATTGACCTATGAATGATTTCCAATGTTGAATTTCTTAATTTATGTTCGGGAGATTGGCTATTGAAGGAAATTGGTACCTCTTCTAAGTTCCTAATAAATATAGGCACCAAATTAGAAAGGAAATATTCGTATTCAGTTGCCCCATTGAATGTTTCCATCATATCTAAAAGTTCAGATAATACGGAATAGGCAGTTTTGTAGTCTGCATTATCATTTAGTCTAGAGACAAAAGCATCAAGTTGCTCCGAATAAGACATATCTGGCACAAATTTGATGTTCCCCTATAAAATATAATGATAGCCGACGCTAATCAAAGATACAATTAACTATTTATTATTTGAACTATTGACTTTTTCGCGTTGAAAAAAAAGTGGAAATCTCTAGGAGTCCATTCTTTCTGTATCACGTGTATTTCATGTGACCTAGTTATGACACAAAATGGAAAAGATAAATTGTTGCAAAAATTCATCGAAGAAATATGATACAGAGTAACGACGGTTAGTGCAATAACTCGTTGAAAGAGTGAATATATATTATACTTTAAATTAATTAATTATAGTATATTAATAAATAGGTAGTATTTTTGAAGATATATTATGGCATTTTAAAACTTTGGCTGGAACTCAGATGCAGTTTTCTTCAACTGACAGATATATAGTGTCACATTCCCTAAGCATACGATAACCAAAAAGGCAAAGGTTGTCCATATCATTGCTTCTGCTCTAACACCTTTGATTGCTTCTATAATAGTCATTGAAGAAGATGGTATCAATTTTACTGCTCCTTGAACTGCCACATGTTGTAACATAGATCCAAATCCCCATACTGCTACATTAGCTAGAGACAATAGGCAGTTAACTTTTGTAAATAATGATTTTCCTGGTAATAAAGGAACTGAGCTATAGCAAATCGTAACAAATAAAACTAAGTTAATAATAATGGACGCTAGAAGTGTTCGAAAAGGGCAAATATCACTGAAGTCTTTCGCAATCTCCGTCAAATCCAACTCAGTACTATTATTCAGTTTCTCGGTCAGAAAGAGAGATACCCCAGAATATACATCAATATTTTCTAATGAATCATAAGAAGTACACGTTAAGTCTCCGTTGATTCCGATACATGTTGAAAGATAACCAGCTGTGATAGTCATATTAATCAGGTTAGAAGAGTTCGTTTGTTTATAAGCTGTTTTGAGTATATCGTATAAATCTGATGATTTGTTATATTGAAACTTTGTTAAGTATACATCAGAAAAGGTAGAAGATGAATTAGTGCAACCTAGGAGTAGGAAACACTGCAAAAATACCACAATAAACAAGCAGATGGTAATAAAGAATTTAGGCACTTTATGAACTAAGAAGGACATTGTTGATTTCTTTGAATTATAATATAGATCTAAATATTGGGTATTTATATATAATTATTCTATCGACCGTTATAATCTAGACTTATAATTTGAAACAACTTTTAAACAGTTTCCTAAAACGTAATATCGTATCATGGGGTACACTCGCAACAAAAAAATAATTGTTTCGAAACTCAAATATTGCCATAAGTGATCATCAATGAAGATGATTCCACATCAAGTTTCAATATCACGTATGTAATGTATCTAATAAATACTATTAAAATAATATGAATTTATGAATGTATGAAGGTGTGAGACGCTAGGAACTCAAAGAAAAACTCTAGCAATAATTATCCAAACGACACGTAACAATAATATAGTGGAAATAACAGTCATAAATGGGAGAATGATTTCATAAGAATTTTTAAGTTTAATATCTGCAACGACATTTTTGTGGTCTTTAGACTTAGGGTCGTCGTCTTCAATAAACTTACCAGTCCTATAAAATGTGTCCATTAACGTATCCTTCTCTTCCCAAACCTTAAATAGCCACTCCTCAAATTTCTTTAAATCCTCTTCTTTGACATCATCTATGTCTTCTACATCCTCTCCTAATGGAATCTCGTTAATATGATATCCTCTGATATACATATTTACAGCTCTAGGACCGAAACCTCTGATGAAATGCCTTTTCAATGAGAAAATGTCCTCTCCGCAATCTCCGGCCCTGAGATCAGAGTAATTGGTTGTAATATCATAAACAATCTCTGTTGTATTACGTAATTTCTTCAAGGTTAAAAGCAATCCTCTCACTCTTGGCCACAATACATGTTTCAATTGGGGAAGATTTCTATCCTGGGAAAATTTCAATGACCTTCCTCTAGTCTTATTCGAAACAACAGTTCCTTCAGGATACAATATAATGTGATATGGCCAAATCTTATTTGATTGACTTCCCTCTGGCCAATGCTTAATGTTACTATATTGAGGAGATAAATTGACGGATAAGACGTGTTCGACGCCATTAGCTGGACCCAATCCACGAGCATCAGCATCAATTGTCAATAATTGATTTGTTAATACAATCTTATCCTTTTCCCACTTACGCGAGAGAAAAAGGAAGTTGAAATTTTTCATACCATACCCTAAAACAGGAATTTTGGATAAATCTTTTAAAATGATAAAGACATTACCGGCCATTGATGAAGTGTAGGAAAGAAACCATAAAAAGAACCAATCTGTATAAAGTTGATGATTCCCAATAAAAACTGCATTCGGTGTTAACAGACTTATCAAGTTTCTACTACTGTCAGCTCTAAAAGAATCAGTAGCACTTAAAGAACTCTTGTCATAAGTGACAGAGATTTCAGAAGATTTAATCCAAGACGTAATAAATGTGAGTAGCGTTAAAAAATGAAGTTTGGTAAGAGTGATAATACTCTGTCTCTGTTCCAGCTTTCTTTGCAATATTTCAATACCTAACACTTGGGTATATACGATGGAAAGGCATCCAACGACAAATAGCCATCCTAAAATTACTGTTCTCGCAATACTTACTGGCCAAGTATTTCGAAAACTCACCTCATCACCCATTGTAGTTTGTGTATAATTCTATTTAAATTTGGTAGTTTGAAAGTGGCACCTCTATTATCGCCACCAAATTCCACCTAATGTATCTATTACGTCTTGAAAGGAAGAATAATGCAGTACAATGTGTCCCTTTTATGAGTTATTAGTCTAGAAATAACACGAATGCTAAAATTCAAAGGCTAAGGATATAAATTAACTTCAACAACAAGAACAAGTATTTTACAACCAAAAATAAACCATCATGTGTATGCCATTATTTTGTCCCAATTTCCCGAGGCAAAGACTACCGTTGGATCACGTGCATTTTATCACGCGGCGATAGATCATCAGAAAAGAACTGTCAAGATCTAATGTACTAAGACCTCTTGACTTATTGGGGAAGCCGCTAAAATAGTGCGAATGTGAATTTTTTATCGGCTTCCACTGATCACTTATTTGCAATAAAGGAAGAAGAAACTTCTTTTTTTTACGGCAATCTTAGACCCATAATAATTCCTCTTCTACTCTATATATATTTTTGTTCAGAGTAACCTTATTAACCTTTGATTTGATGAATTTAAATGATATTTTTTTAAGATTCGTCAATCAAACCGGTAGTTTTTTAACCGACATCCTAAAAAGTAAATTTTAGTCCGGCCTTAGCCTTTCCTATTCTAATGACTCTTTATTTATGATTTTCTTTGGAGAATAATCGATATATGGAGTTTACTAGTCATATAACACGCTCAATACATATCGGCAATAGATACATTGTTAGACAAACTCATCATAAAGTATGAATTCAGATAATATAACAATATCGTCTTTGGAGTCGATAGGCTCTAATGCCGATTTACTGGACTCCAACATCGACTTACTGAACCCCACAAATAACAGACATATTCCGGTTGAATTACGTGGTGTTGATGAGGAATGTAGTGATAATGAAGACCCTGAAAAAGTGAGTATAACTCCTTCTAAAGACCTCAGAAAACTCGACTCAGCAAAATCAGCTAGAGTTCCTCGGGGTGAGAGAAGAGGTCTCTTAGCAAATTTGGTTATAGTGCCAGAGTATCAAGATGCAAGAGACTATCCAAAAAGTATCAAATATTTGATAGTATTTTTTATCGGGCTTGCTGCAATTACTGGGCCCATGGGAACATCAATTTTGATGCCTGCAATAGATGATGTCTGTGACGATTTATCTACTACACCTACATTGGTTAACGTATCCATCGGTATCTATATTTTATCGCTAGGAATATTTCCTATGTGGTGGTCTGGTCTATCTGAAACTTACGGAAGAAGGTCTGTCTATTTATTATCATTTTCACTCTTTTTTGCATTTTCCATAGGTACAGCATTTTCACCAAATATTATTGGTCTAATCATCCTCAGGATTTTTCAGGGTGGATGTTCTGCATCTGTACAAGCTGTTGGGGCAGGAACTATCAGCGATTTATTTATTCAGCAAGAAATGGGACGTAGTATGGGTCTTTATTATTTAGGACCTTTATTGGGTCCCTTTTGCGCTCCAATCATAGGGGGTGTAGTAGGTGAAGTATGGGGATGGAGAGCAACTCAGTGGGTTTTAGTTATATTCTCCGGTATTAATTTAATTTCGATAATGTTTTTCTTGCCGGAAACTCTAAGAACAAGAGATAATGTAACTGTGCTCAACAATCTATTAAAGGGAAATGCTGCTGAGCAAGAAAGCTTGAAAGAAAGAGGGAAAGACCCAGAAGCTATGTTGCAACAAGAAGAATTAGAAAGAGTTGCTTCAAATCTTTCAAGACGCCTTTCTAGATTGGAACGGGAAGAAGATATTGCAGTTGATTCAATTGCTCCTAATCTCACACGTCTAACTACAAATAGATCTCTTTCCCAGTATTCTTTTCATGAGGAAGAACATCAAACAAAAGTGGAGTCTTTTAAATCAACATGTCATCAGTTATTCGTTAGACCTATATATTCTGTTCATTTATTAAGACATCCACCAGTTGCATTAGTCATTTGTTATTCTGCAATTTCATTCGGTGTATTGTATTTTGTAAATATGACAGTAACAGCAGGATATTCTAATGCTCCTTACAATTTCAAAACTATTATTGTGGGTTTGATGTATATCCCCAATTCAGTTACTTATATCATGGCATCTATAATTGGTGGAAGATGGAATGATAAGTTATTAACAAACTATGCCCGTAAACATAATGGACAATTGGTTGCTGAATCTCGTATTTCTTGGAATGTTGTCACTGCAGTAGTGATGTACCCAATTGCATTATTAATATTTGGTTGGACAATCCATTATGGAATTATGTGGGTTGTTCCTTTGGTTGGGACTGCAATTTTTGGTTTTGCTTCAATGTTGATTATTGGGGCTACAAGTACTTGTTTAGTTGACACTTTACCTGGAAGAGGAGCGACTGGCATAGCTTTAAATAACTTAATTAGACAAACTTTAGCAGCAATTGCTACGTTTGTGGTTGATCCGCTCCTTCTGGCAATAGGAGCAGGTGTGTTATTTTCGATCTTATCGGGAATCATTGTAATATCGTCATTTTCCTTATATTATTTGAAAAAACACGCCGAATATTATAGAGAGCATTCTAATCTTAATGAACTTTATGCAAAGCTTTAATCGTCATCAATTAATAATTATTTAGTGTCTAACAATAATAATGTGTTTATGCTATTTTGATTTTAGTCGGAGCTATCTCTAATTACGTAAATACTTTCAAATAAATAATCAACATTAACACCGACTGCCTTTAAATCATCTAATTGAGGCGTAATAGTATCTAAAAATGAATTCAAGGATTCAGGATCTTTGACTTTATAAACGGGTACTTCTGTTTCTGAATCGGATTTAGAAACCATGATTAAAGTTCCATGTAGGTGTTTTTTGATTGACTCAACCAAACCTTTGCATTCTTCTACACACCAATTTATTAACCCACTAGAGTCAACTCCTCCTTCTTGATCTTTTCTTAGTATCGGAACAATGCATTCTTGATATACAGCAATAGTTCTCTTAAGAATGGAAACATTGATAATAACAAGGTTTGATAAATAATTAACGATATCAATTTTCGTGGATCCCTGGATACTCACAACTAATTTTGAGACTGTTGAACTAAGGTAATGGGACATTGCTTGTAAATACAACGATATGCCCTTATTCAACTGATTGAAACTATAGAATAATTCAATAATCTGATATATATCGTTATGGGTTAGTCTCTCGGCATTTTCCTTCATTTCAAATGCTAGACTATTTTGAATTGACACTTTTCTATTCTTGATTTTCAATTTTATTACATCCATCAATAGTTTCAATTCCTCTGAAGCAGATAACCCACCAGACGAAGAATTGCTGGAAACTGCAGACTCAATGCTAGATAACTTGTTTTCAATATACCTAATCAATCCAATAGATTCTGTGTACTTATTATGCGCTATTTCAACATCAACTTCGTCGATTTTATCTTCCAATCTTCTGAGATCATAAAAGAATTGGCCCTTACTCATCTGACTCAGCTTCATACTGCTATTCAAATCATGAGATCTATTTCTTGAGTGCACCCTCGCAGAAATATCCTGCAACATACCTTCAGAACTTTGTCTTTGACTTCCACTTCTCCTAAAGTCTTCAGCAACGCCCTCATAATTTCCAGAATTTCGTAAAGAATCACGCAAAGTTCGTTTTTCCTCGCCTATAAAAGCAGATTCTTGACTTTGCTTTGGGGTATCATTTTGTCTGACTTTAGCTAAAAGTTCAGATTTACCTTTGTTAAAAGCATCTGTTACTTTCAAAAAATGATCATATCTGTCTGTCTGGAAAACATAACTTAACTGCTTTGACTTTAAATTAATAAAATAAGTTTTTGCTTCACTATTGTTTGTAGTTGGTGCATGTACTTCAGTCAAATAAACATCTAATAGTGGCCAGCAATGCACAGCATGTAACCTAGATTGACCCCCTTCTTGGGATCTCTTTTTACTCGCTATCAACACAGAGTCGTTCAATATAAATAAATGTGCAGCTTTTGAAGGCTTCCAAATACCTACATTTATCTCAAACCAACGACCACTCTCAGCGAGAACATGTTTATCAGGACCAGCTTGGATAAACTTGGAAGCCCCCTCCACATGCTTGAAGAGGGATTGTATTTCACTTGCCCACATTTTCTGTAAGAGAATAATAGATGATCTATCTCTTTTATTTCTATTTGAGATCTTTTTCATTTCTTGTGGTTGATCCTGTTTTGATTCAAATTCAAGTTCCATTCTTCTTTCTGCTGCGATCTTAAATTCATCTAAAATTCCATATAATTCCTTAGTAGATATTCTTAATTGCATCAACTCGCTCTTAGTTTCATTTAAGTCATTCGTCAATTCTAAAATATTCTTTTGGTTTAGATTTATATTTGCGTTGATATCTCGAGTTATTATACTTTTCTGTTTTGTAAGAACTTTATAGTAATCGTCAATTTCAGTAGCGGAGCCGTGGGACAATTCTTGAAGAATCTTGGTTTCAATGTCAAGATCCTCTTGGTAATGTTCAGGTTCCGCTACATCAAAATTATTGGCAACTGGTTTGTCTAACTGAGGCACAGGTGGCATTGAACTTAGATCAAATGGAGCTTGTTGTGTAAATGACCTCCCATGTGCATGTGCAGCAGCTGAAGCATGTATACTCAACCTCCTTGTGTGTTTTCTATTACTAGCACCTATGTTGGCGTATGGATTTGATTGAGGTGCTGTGTCACTTGACATTGATGTATTAGCATTTGCATTGGCATACGGATTAACCGCCTTGTTTTCTTGGTTTCCACTCTGCCATGGAGCTCTACTTTTTCTGTAGGCTGTCTTAGCTTCAAAATCCATGAGGTTGTCTAGGAATTGATAAATTAGTGCAGTAGCTTACAATATTGATTATTTGGTTCGATTTTATGATGTCTCGTAGCTAAGATTTTGTGTAATAATTTTAAAATAAAACCATTTTTGGACTCAAAATATCTACATATATAATACTGGAAGATAAATATATTTATTTGATGTCACTTACAAGTACAGAGCTAAATTATTTAGTTTGGCGATATCTACAAGAATCGGGTTTTGAATTGGCTGCATTTTCATTAGATAAAGAATCTCATTGTCTGGATTATGAAGCCGATAATAGTGCAGTAATAGAAAAAATAGAGCCAGGATGCTTAGTAAATTTAGTCCAAAGAGGTATATTATATACTGTAGTTGATGAAAATACTTCTGTTCTGGAACCTAAAGAAGCAGATTATTCATTTGTGGCTACATTAGTTAAAGATGAACTTGCTAAAGTTCTGGAAAATGACAAGACAGACGATAATCGCTTTAAATTAAAATCTGAAGTTAAAAATTCCAAAACATGTGATGGTGAGGATGAAAATAATGATGTTGAAATGGAAGAGGAGTTTAATGAAGAAAAACCTTTGGAAAATGAAAAAGAAGTTATTGAATTTTCCACTAAATTTCTTGAGCCTAAAATACACTATTCTGAAAGTGTCACTTCTTCCTGGCATCCTATTTTTGATGTATTCTCCTATGGTAAAGGAAATTCAACTGCAACAATAAATGCTATTACCAACGATGATATAGCTGAATCGGTCACATTAAATCACCCAAATGTAGCAGGAAGCGAAAACGATATTAATATAACTTCTTGGGCACCACATGGAACATTAATGGTGACTGTGGGCAGTAATGGTGAGCTTCGTGCGTGGTCGCCGGATGGAAAATTGAAAAATATAGCTAATACATATAATTTCGATAAACCTGAAGGAGTGAGAGAGTTGGAGTCCCCAGTATTAATTACGAATTTAATTTGGAATGAGAATGGTCAATATATCCTAACGATTAGTTCTGAGAATGAAGTATGTTTATGGGATGGTAATAATTTAAATGTTATACATAAGTTGGCTTTTGGTAGAGAAGATGAGGACGATGTGACAGTCTGTGCATGTTGGTTAGACGATTCTAAGTTTGCTATTTCTACACAAAATTATAAGATCAAGATTTTCTCAATTGTTAAGTCATTGTATGGAGGTGCTTATGAAATACGCCCGATAGGTTCCTTAGTTGGGCATGAAAACAATATATCTCTCCTTGCTTTTAATAACGAGTCCAAATTATTAGCATCTTGCTCTGATTTTGATTATTCTATTAAAATATGGACAAGTAGCAGTACTAGAGACCCATTAGACCTAAATACGAAATCTACTCAAGGTGATATAAAAAATCACAAAGCACCAATCATTGGTTTATTTTGGTTAAATAAGATTAATGATGATAGTATATTGTTAAGTATTTCAATGGATGGAGTGCTCAACATGTGGAATGCAACTACTGGAGAATCGATAGTGAGTACCAATCTATTCTACAATGAAAAAAACTTTCGTTTTGAAGTTCCGAATACATTTATTAAGCATGAAGAAGTATTAGGATTCAATGCTTCTGTATCTCCTGATAATAATTATCTCGTTGTTGGAGATGACTTTGGTAGAATATCCGTATGGGATATTTCTCCAACTGGGTATTCTTCAAAGGATAAAGACTTCTTAAAATGTCTTGGAGTATATAATTTAGACATTAAAGAGGCGTCTAAGAGTTTAGAGGGTAAGGATGCCAAAATTGGTATTTGTGATTTGACCTGGAATAGTAAATCTCAAAAATTTAATGTATCATACAAGGGGGCTGATAGTTTGATTTTTTACTGGGAATAAAAGATCTTCTAATTAGTTACAATTTTTTGAATAGAACTAAAATTATAGTGTATTGTTAATGTAAAACGATATTTTATTTAATAGTTAATTAATGTAATATTTAGTTGGTAGCAGAAGAAATAATTGAGGAAACAGTAGAGGATGCAACTGAAGCAGCTGAAGCAGCCAGTTCAGCAGCCTTTTGTGCAGCTTTCTTGGCTGGGCTAGCTGCTGGGAAGATTAAGTCCATGTAACAAATAGCAACAGAAATGAAAGCAAACAATATTCTGAGTAAAGGTGGTTGGGAACCTTCTTTTGCGGTTTCTGAGTTGTAAGGTTCACTGAGGAAAGATTGAACTGCTAAGAATAATGCTGACCAGGATAACATCTTGTTCTTTAAAAACATAGCAGCCATTGGCAAACTTTGTGCAATCATACCGGAAGATTCATTACGTGGTTTAGCTGGAACATGCTTGTAACTAATTTGGTTAGTTTTCGTTTATAATTTAAACAATCTATACGCCTGAGTTAATACTTACGGTACTACCAAGTCTTGTCTTATCTTTGGGGCCATGTTTAAAATATATTCTGGCTCTTTGAAGGTTTGAACTTTATCTCTAGTCTAATAATTCAACTTTAGATTCTCGACAATTAAATCATTTAAGTCTACTGCATATAGGCTTTCTCCATCTTCTACAATACGAACTACATGATTATTGTATTGAGGTTCTCCTTCATATTTATCAGCCATATAAATACAACTTTATCCTATTAGTTTCGTAATTCCACAATCTGACTCTACTCAATATGACTATGATATATACAAAAGTTCAAAACTGAACCATTCCTAAGAGAAATTGTATTATATCTTCTCTAATTACTCACAATTGTAACATGTAATCGAGTCACTCTTTAGAACCAAATATATCTTCAAGATATTACCTTGCTAAAAACTTACTTATATATAAACATTTCTTCAAGTCTATTGTGATTCCTGAGAGATATCTTTGAACTCTAAAACCATGTTGGATAGCCAGCATTACAGAGTAATTCACTTGTTATTTCTAATATTACAAAGAAGGTCCTTCTGTCCATAATATTCACTAGTTATAATGAGTACCATGGAAATTGTGAATCTTGAAACGTCAGAAACACTGTTATCTAACTTTTGATAAAGCTTAAAGGCTTTCTTACCTAGCTCTCGTATTATTGCGGACTCATTTACATCTAAAGGAGCATCAAGCCTCAATAAAACAATCCAGATCCATTGAGAGATATACTCATTAGATGAAGAACATAGCCATTTTGTGAAATAAACCACTAGTTTGATTATAGTAGGATGATCAAGAACATTATAGAAGTATTCAATTGGAAATGGAACTTGACTGTGTACTAAGGTTCTCCACTGATTAGCGGTTTCAGGCAATTCCATTTGCATGTCTGCATCTCTTATTTCCGCCATTGAGTCATTAATCTGCAGCTTTAAATTTAAAAACCTCAGAACCACACTATTAACTATTTCTGGTGCTATAATAGGAATCTGATCATTATGGTCGTCACTTTTTTCTATGACTGGAGTTGTTTCAGATTGAACCATTTGACTTCTCTCTTCAGCAAAATATATACTTCGATCATTTTCTGCCTCGTTTCTAACCTGACGTAAATATGCAAATACATTATGTGATTCTTCGTCACTAGAAACATGATTATCAGGAAACGCTGAATGCTGGCCAAATGTGGGATCTAGAGGGCCTGCTGTATATTTTCCAAAATCCTCATTTAAGTGGTGGCCATCATTGTTTTCGTCTTTGCCAGCCCTTAATCTTTTGATTCTATTATTATCCATCGTTTCATCTTCCCTTCTGTTCATTATTAGTACATTATTATTGGTAAATAGAAAATGAAGCAACAATATTCTTTTTTCTCTAATAGAAAAATAATTGAGAAATGATAATCTAGTTATTTGCCAATGAGCAAAAGATCAAGAGAAGAAGACTTCGAAGATAGTAAAAGCATAGAAGAAGTTAAGTATGATACTGTTAACTCATCCACTAATATAGTGTGCACATTTCCTCCTTGTCATTTAACTTCAGTTATTTTAGGAAATTACTTAGAATACGAAGATCATATTAGAAGGTTTCACGATAATCGTTGTAATAGTTGCTTCAAGAACTTTCCATCAGAAGAATTTCTTAACGTCCACATTGAGGAAAACCACAACCCATTTTTAATTATACAAAAAGAAAAAGGTATGAAAGTCTACAAATGTCTTAAATTCAATCAGGGTTGTGCTAAGACTTGTTCTTCACAAAGAAAAAGAAATCTACATATGATTTACAAGCATGGTTATCCGAAAAATTTTGATTTTGAAATTATAAATAGAGGCTTCTCGTCTAATAGGATGTCTCTTTTGACGAAATAGATCAATATGCATGGATGGAACTTAACGAAACTACTAAGTAGATTCCAATTTTCGTTTTTTCTGTGAAACAACGATGGGTTCTCTCTTCAACAGTGCCAATATATCCTCAGCAAACTGAGAACCACAAGTAGGACATTTTCCGTTATCAGGAATAATGCTCATGATACAGAGACAAACTGAACAAACGTAGCCTAAATCGACCGATTTACCTGTTATAAAACAACTAGCCCTATAATTAACTTCTGAATTCGTTTGTAATATCATGAGTGGCCTAATTGATGGCTCCATAAAAAATGCAGTACATAAAACTTGTATCAAACCTTGGGGATTAGTAATATTTAAATAAACACCATTCGTTGCATCTGCAGCCTGTTGTAAGTAAGACGAATTTTTAGCACCAAGCTTGGCCACATCAATAGACACCCTTAATCTTTGTGCCGTAAAAATAGAATTCATAATGGGTATATATTTAATATTATCTTCATCATTAGCTGATACAATTAAAATTCTTGATTTCATAGATGTTAAACTATTAGAACTAGTTCCATTTGCCATGTCTGATGAGACTGACTCATTTCCTATATTATTTGTTGTCGAATTTATAGCTGATGCAGTGGTAGTAGATATAGATTGATCTAATGTTAACATTCTTTTCGTATAAGTAAGTGCCATACTTAATGCACCAGTTAAAGTTGATTGATTCTTATTTTTGTTGATATTATTAGCTGAATCTTTAATAAAATTATTCAATTCTTGAATCACTGCTTCGTCCACAATTCTGAACTGTCTATACATTCCTTTATTCATGAATTCCGATGAAGTTCCATCACGAGTTCCATTTGTATTAACTTCATCGTAAGACTTATCAGGATTAGGATACAAGAATTTTGATCCTTGAGGTGAACTTGCTATAAACGCTATCCTGTTTGAATTATTCAATGATAAATGAGCATTAACGAATACTAAAAGTGATTTCGTCAATTCTTGAATAGTGATCTGCTCTTTTATTTTATACCAACCCAAAGGAGAAGTATCCAATATAATTGTTAACAATGAAGGATCATCATTAGGAACATCTACGGATCCAACATCTGTGAAGATTCTATCACTAATAGCATCCATTATCACAGAAGTATTACTGGATTAATCAGTGTGACATTTAATTTTCAAAATGTGCGATTTAATTTTTATTTCAATATATACATCCTCTACACATGAAAATTAAGTAAAATATTCGTAGTACGTTCAATAATTTACTCTCCAATATCCTCAAACCAGTCTTGTGGTCTTTCCTTAATAAACTTGGCCATTAAGTCCTTACATTCTTGGTTTTGCATGTTGATAACTTCAACTCCTTCAGAACGAAGTAACTTTTCAGCTCCCATGAAATTTTCGTTTTCACCAAGAACAACTCTTTTAATACCATACATAAGACAAGCACCCGAGCACATGTTACATGGAGACAAAGTAGTATACATGGTACAGTTCTTGTATATTTTTCCATTTAATCTTCCAGCATTCTCTAAAGTAGAGATTTCACCATGAAGAGTAGCAGAGTCCTTTTGAAATCTCATGTTGTGGCCACGGCCCATAATAGTCCCATCTTCATGAATTAAGGCACCACCAATTGGAACACCACCTTCCTCATATCCTTATTTAGTTAGTCGTAGTCCTCTAATCATTTTTGCCAAATATAAATGCTTGGTTAAACTTAAATCATGACATACCCTTTCTTGCCTCTTCGAGGGCTATTTGCATTCCCTTGAGGTCGTCAAATGGCATTCTTATTAATATTGCTAAATAGTTTAAGCCAGTAAGAAATAAAATTCGATGCTTTAAATATGCGATGAGTGCAGGATTTCCGATCTAATTCCCCGTTGAATAATAGAATAATTAAGATGTGCATTACAAAACAGGTAATAATAAAACTATGTATATAAATCAATGTTCCCATTCTTATCGACAGCAAATATTAAGTCAAAAGGTGTTGTAAGTGTATCCATGGCATTAATTGTATATGTATTACCTTCGATAACCGAAGAGATCGTGGCTTTACCTGCAAAATTGGCATTCGCATCATTTAAAGGTACGTCATCATATTGTGTCACAGAATTGGTAGATTTATTTCGAATAAACTCGCTTGTATACGTTGAGTTAAAGGAAAATGAGTTTTGAAACAGGCTTAAATTCCACAGAATAAAATGGCCATCGAAAGCAGATGCAACTATAGTATTTGGAATGGATTGTGCTGATTCCTGTAGACAACACATTGCTGTGAATCCCTTCTCAGTAGATTTAGACTCGGTATAATTATCAATTGAAAGCTCTGGGAGTAAGTCGTTGATATCAAAATCAACAAGGTTGTCCGAAACTTCATGAACTGTATATTTCCTAATAGTAGGCACATTCTTCTGAGAAGTAAGAACTACTTTGCATTCTAGTGATGGAACTTCCCAAAACGAAATATCCATATCCTTCGTACCACCTATTATTGCAAAATATGCATAGTCCCTCGAAATTTCCTTGTCATCAAGACGAAAGTTTTCGGGCATAAGAAATAATCTTCTTATTTTTGCAGGCTCTTGGTGGATTTTCCAACTCTTCAATAATAACTTAAATCTGATATCCCAAAGACTCAAAATACCTTTGGAAGTACCGACAATTATCCAGGCTTCATTTCTATCAATTATGAAGGTGGTGGGTATTTCATGTGTTAATGGGTTTTGTAATTCAATCTCCTTCTCCATACGAATAACATCGAAAATTATTATCTTGGATGCTGAAGTTAACAAAAATAGCCTCGTTTTCATATTTGAAGATTTGAACTCGGTACATATACAATATCCATCTACTTTTGGTAACCTGTGTTTTCGTATCAATGAAAATTTGGAGTATTTCAGAATCTTTTTCTGTTTTCCTCGAGTAAAGTCAACTCTGTATATTCTAATCCAGCCATCAATAGTTGTAACTACAAAAGCATTTCTATTGGGAATAAACGATAAAGATGTAATGAAAGACCCTAAATCAAGGTATAAGCTAGGTGTTTTAGCTCCAAGACTTTTTTCCAACTTGTGTATATCCCAAAGTTTTAGCAAACCAAGCTCTGATCCAGTAATGAAATACTCTCTAGTAGGGGAAGAAGATGTGCAATTTATTCCATCAATTTCCCCGTGTGATGTATTGGTATTGATACGAGAAATAAAGGACCCATTAAATCTTGAACGGTGTTCTGATTGAGATATCGAAGACTTTGCTTTCGTACCAAATTCTGGGAAATCATCTAATGAGGGATTGAACTCTAATTTTGATAAGAAATTTTGGATAAATGGATTATATCCAGAATACTCAAATTTTGTATTTGCAGTTACAATTTTTGAGTTATTGACACTAAATACCTTCTGGTTCGAGTTTGCCTCCCTTGTAGAATGTATATGGCGATGTGTGCGTTTATTTAAGTGTGTTGCTTCCAATTCCTGGCTTAATTCAAGCTCTGCAAAAACATTAGCTTTGACTGTTTGTAATGATGCTCTAGCTCTACTCAAATTTGGTAATATTAATGAATTAGATCCTTTGGGGCCATGGTCGTATAAGGATTCGGTCTCGTTTGAAACTGAATCATCTACTATATTTGATTCTGTCGTTCCAATGCTTGCAGACATTGGCTCGGATTTATAACAAATATCAAAAAAAATATTGTATGGGGTTATTGATAAGCTTAAAGTGTCCATAAATACATTTTCATCAATCTCTGAAAAATTAGACCTGCTAACATGGTAAATATAATCACGAATGGCAAATATCTTCCATAATTCTTTATCTTCTAATCCTATTGAATTGAATTTCAAAGCCCACTTCCTATCTTCAGAGGAAAGTGGAATCCCACCAAAACTGCGGGACTTTAGAAAGTCATTATTCACTTTTGGTAAGTATACCGATTTACCCATACTCTTAGAAAGAGACACTACTTTATTTATTCCTTTACTTGGATATTGTGGTGAAATTGATTCTGATTTCCAAAATGTTGAACGGTTTGACGAGTTTAGTAACCAAGTGACAGCTAGAGTAAATGCCTGTTTAGATAATGGTTTTACTAAGCTCGGATATAATGTTTCCCAGGAAATGGTTGAGATATCATAGGCTAAGAAATCTTTAATCAATGGATACAAGAAACAGTATCTATCAGCATCACTTAAATTCCTACTTATAACTAGGATCAAGCAAACAGTAGATTGCCTAATCCATTCATTAGGATGAACTAAAAGATTCATACAATTATACAAAAGTTCCTTATAGATACTTAAAGCATTGAACTCTGTTTTTGGATTGATTAGTTTATCATTAACGATAAAGTGAAAAATTTCTAGAACCTTCAAAGTAACTAAATTTTCTGGATCATGCAATGTCTGGATAAGCAAGGGAAGTACATACTGTTCAAATGTCAATACACCAACATATGGGCCAATTTGAAGGATGGACGATAAAAACCCAAGACGTAATTCATAATTAGGATCATTGAGATATGTTATTAAGTGTGGTAATATTATGTCATTAGTTTTGTCGACTCCAAAAAAGTGACATAAAGGTAATATATTATTTACCAAGCTTAAACGAACCAGGGTTTCAGGATCTGTTAATAACAAAAATGCAATGTTCTCAAACTCGGAATCTAATTGATCCTTTGAAATACTAAAGGTGCTATAGGAGTTCATTTGATCTTCCTTCCCATTAGTATAAGAAACAGCCATGATATTACTATTATAAGATTTCAAGGCATCACTTTTGAATGTCTTAGACATCATCCAAAATTTTTTAGAAACCTCCGCTAAATGTGGTAAGCATGCTGCTAGTGTAATCCTTATAGTTAAATTCTCATGGTCTCTTTTATCGGAATTAATTAAAGAAAATAACTTAGGAAGTAAATATTCTGAGAACAACAAGACATTAATTGGTGTGATGTAGGAACATGATAAAAGTAATGTTGTGATTGAAGTTAGTGCAACACTTACTACCGATGCTGGAAATTTATGATTATCTGATATGTTCTTAAATGCAACTTCTTCCTGGTATGTGTTAGCTGTTTGTTCTATATATTCATCTAGCATTACACATAGGTAAGGAAGTGCCCGATCTAGTTTGCATTCATCATTGATTCTTTCAGAGAATGCAACAATTAATTGACATGCCCTCATTTTCGACTCTCTCGATTTCAATGATTTAACAAGGGAGCAAATATAACAAAGAATAATAAGCGATGATTGTTTCAGATTATCTCCTTCTAAAATCATAGAAGTTGGTTTAATGCTATAATCATAAGGCATCCCGCATAAGTTGAGCTTTAATGGTACAAATCCATTCAGATTTATTTGATTACCACTGGTATATTCAAAATGTAGAGAGTTTGCTATGTTTTGGAACTCGTCAAACACTTTATTGATTTTTAAATCACTTGGAGATATATTGTTTTGTTTTTGAGGTACAACGAATGATTCTGGGTTATTTAGGTTGTACATGAAATCATATAGATAATCATAAAAGAAGGAAGGAAAACACTTATTTCTGTATTTCTCCAAAATTTCCTGGGCAGATGGCCTTTTTTTAGGATCAAAATTGATCAATTCTTGTACCATGCTTTTTATATGTGGGTCTGATATATTAGATAAATCGGGGTAATATTCTTTCTTCATAAATTTAAATAATTGTGAAAGGGTAAATGTTGGTTCTCCATCGCTATAAAGCTCTGCAATTATGCATCCCAAGCTAAATAAATCCATTTCATCTGTAAGCTCGTCTTTCCCTCCATATTTTCCATCGTCGTGTATATTCTGGCTATGGTTTGAAAACTTTTTGGAATTGTAAAATCGCTCTGGTGCTAGATAACATAGTCTTCTTTCAGAACTATCATAATAAAATGAGAACTGGCTAGGGTTATCTTCTGGAATAAATGTTGGCTTTGTATAACTTGCAAAATCTGTTAAAACAAGCCAATTCCAAGAAGTCACAAGGAAATTCTCTAATTTCAAATCTCCATGATGTATGCGTAAATTTCTATGCAAATTGTCTACTATTTTTAACATCTGATAGACAAGAAATGATTTCTCTATTGGTTCTAAGAATGGACGAAGTGATATTTTATCATATAAATTTGTCTTAATCAACTCACGAATCAAATATCCAGCTCTATCAGTTTCGATTATTTTATGCCACAGCATGATATTATTATATTGCAGTAATAAAGATGCTTCTTTCGATATCAACTCAATGGCATTCTGCAAATTGAGACTATAATTAGCTGTATTATTGGAAGGTTTTATAAGTATTTTGATTATTATTAAATTGCCAGTTGATTTATCTATCGCCTTAATCGTTTTAAGAAATCTTGAATTATTAATTAACTCCACATATTGCATATTATTTAACACATCCACGTATGATGAAATTGCAATCGTTGGCGCAGAAGGCGCCATTAACGACAATTTTGCACCCATAATATGAAAGAGTATATTATCCTTTTAACTATGAGCCAAAATCATATATCAATTAGATAAAACATATTAATTTGAGGTACTGTATATAATTGATTACACTTAAAAAAGGTTCACCCGATAATAAGAACTGAGGTAATAGTTGAGTTTATTATATTTACATTTTCAATTTTATACTAAACTATTATTCACAAATTAAATTATACAAAATATTAAAGAGTAAAAATAACTTAGTTAACTAAAGCAGAAGCAGTAGCAGATTCGTACTTCCAGTTTGGTGGTAAGACAGCAACAGTTCTGTAGTATCTAGCTAATCTGTGGATTCTAGATTCGATTAAAATTAATCTGAACTTAGAGTCCTTGTCTTTTCTGTTTCTTTCTAAGTGCTTTCTGACGGAAACAGCCTTCTTGATTAAGTAGTATAAATCTTCTGGGATTTCTGGAGCTAAACCGTTAGACTTTAAGATTCTTAAAATCTTGTTACCGGTGACAACCTTAGATTGAGTAACACCGTGGGCATCTCTTAAGATAACACCGATTTGGGATGGAGTTAAACCCTTTCTGGCGTACTTGATGATTTGTTCAACAACATCGTCAGCAGATAACTTGAACCAAGCTGGAGCGTTTCTAGAGTATGGGAGAGCGGAGGAAGAAATACCTTTACCCTAAAGAAAGTTAGTACGTCGTCCATTGACGTTCACTTGAATGCAGTCTATATTTTGCAAAAAAAGAAAAATCCTTCAGCATAACGCCTAGACAATATGCAATTTTTCTCATTTTGCCTGATATAAACCTAGGCTTAATGAAACGTGGCATCACACAGTTATCTGATAGGTACAACAAAGTATCAAACACCAAAAGCATACGGTAGTCATTCTAAAATTTTAGACGAATGACAAACTCTTGGAGAGACCTTCATTGCATTTTATCCTATAGTACCGAGTGATTCTTAATCCACACCTCCTAAGCTTCAGAAGTGATAGTTAATTCAAAATGATTTCCACATACAGATGAATGCATACGACCCATTTTGACGAATTATTAATTATTGATTTAATGAAGAAGAAAAAAATTATATTAGAGTACTTAAACTTTTCAACTTTATTTATGTGAGAAAATTTTTCAAATCTCTGTGGAGCATCGCACGACCTCCAAAAAAATTATTTCAGTATAATAATTACGCATGAAACATATATTAGAGACTATAATATTGGCTGCGCCAAACTTACATTATAACTGCAAATTTATTTGATTGAATTCTTTGGACATAATTGCCTCATTAATATGAAGATAGATATATAGTCTCTATACCGAGTCCTTTATCTCAAAGATTAATTATTATTATCTGTAGAAACATTGTAATTGCCTTCTTCTTATTTAAGTCAAACTTCAAACCAATTGGTCTAAAATATCTTCAAAGTCATCTTCATCTTCTACTTTAATTAACCTATCTATTGTTAGTATATATCCAATTTTGAAATTTTCTTCTAATAGAACTTACTTTGAAACACCAGCTTTTTCTCTCATTTGCTCTACGGCGCCTGCATATAACATTAGGAGATTTTGACCACTTGTAGGTGGAATCCAGTATAGAAGCACCAATGGGGATTTCAAACGACCATCATCCAATTTTAACGGATAGGAAAGGATAACAAAACGAGGACTATTGTCTGGCAACTCTTCCACCAACTCTTCAAATGTACTAATGATTTCCAGATCCTCGGGACCAATTTCATATGATTGCTTATCAATACTATCTATTACGGTTAGTATTTATCTTCTCTAGGAGCCTGTTCATCTATATTTACTTACATATTATAGCTTGCATTTCATTAGCTCTGGCACTCTCAAACCTGAATTTACGGAGACCAGTCAATGTATCTGACGTAAATGTGTATAGCGACTGAGACTTTTTTTGTTAGTAATTAATGATTATATCAACAGATACACATTCTTTCATATGGCTAGTACTATATCTCTTTATAAGCATTTAAAACGTACCATGTTAGCAATTCTTATTATCTCCTAGAAACAATCATTATAAGTGCTATCTGTATTGTAATTTCACTTAAAGTCGTGTGTGGTTAATTTAATAACACAGAAACAGTCGATTTCAAAACAATAACAAATCAATAAAATCCATCTTACAGAATAAGATATATTCATTGATTAAAGCTCTAAAGTGAAATACTTACTTACTTATATTTAATTGTATTAAGTTTTATCAAATAGGAAGTATCTTTGATAACAGGCGACTAGTTTTTTTGGCTATTTTTGAAAGAGTATTTATCTCAACGTCATTGTATAATATCAGCATAGGTTTGGAATCTTTGTTTATTATTTCTAAAGATTATACATTTAACTCAAATGATGAAGAGTAGACTGGGCGTTTCTCTTATTGAGTTTTTAAAGAGTGAGTAACTTGATATATCATGTTTTATTTTGGTTGGCAAATATACTAACTTTCTACAGATCGTATTTACCTTGGAGCATATGACTATACTCCATCAGATACAAATGATTTAGTATATTTTACTGTGGAAGATGCTTTACCATATAATGCGTTTCATTTAGATTTTGGCCCATTACATTTAGGTAATTTGTATAGGTTTGCAGTGGTACTTCATAACATATTAAACGACGATGAGAATCAGGGTAAGGCTGTGGTCTTTTACAGTTCAACATCTCCAAAAGAGAGGGCCAATGCGGCATGTTTATTATGTTGCTATATGATATTGGTTCAATCTTGGTCACCTCATCAAGTTTTACAACCAATTTCTCAGATCGACCCTCCATTGCAAAGCTTCAGAGATGCTGGATACCTGAATGCTGATTTTGAAATCACTATACAAGACATTGTTTATGGTATGTGGAGGGCAAAGGAAAGAGGTATGGTTGATTTAACCTCATTCAACTTGGAAGAATATGAACAGTATGAAAGAGTTGATCAAGGTGATTTTAATGTAATATCCCGTGATTTTATAGCATTTGCTTCTCCTCAGCAGAGTTCAAGAGGTGGCTTAAATGAACCATTTAAGAAAGTTTTAAGTTATTTTATTCAAAATGATGTCAAGCTAGTAGTAAGGTTAAATTCACATTTATATGACTCTAATGAGTTCACTAAAAGAGGAATTCAACACATTGATATGATATTCGACGATGGTACATGTCCTACACTAGAATATGTTCAAAAGTTTATTGGTGCAGCTGAGTGTGTTATTAGTAAAGGAGGGAAAATTGCTGTACACTGTAAGGCAGGTTTAGGAAGAACAGGTTGTTTAATTGGCGCTCACCTAATTTACACACATGGTTTTACAGCAAACGAGTGTATAGGGTACATGAGAATGATTCGTCCTGGAATGGTTGTAGGTCCTCAACAGCATTGGCTATATTTGCATCAGAACGATTTTAGAGATTGGAGACACACGATGGTATTAGATAACAGACCAGATGCATTCATAGGTGGTCTCTTTCCATTATGTCCTTACGATGAATTTAAAGCTAGAATGAAACAAGAGGCTAAGCAAAGGAAATTACAACAACAATTGAATTCTTCATTAAGTCATATTGATTCGTCATTTGCCACTCCGATTAGAAGGAGAAAGATCAGTGGTGCTTTGGCAGCTAAAATACAAACTGCTGTTCCGAATGAATCACCAGGGCAACCTAGAAAAAATGAAGAAAAGCCTGATATTTTAGACATTCACAATAACTCTGATGAAGAAACTGGGGTATCAATGCAAGAGGTTCTGAATAATACTAGCCGAAAGTCTATGTATAGTGTCGATAATACATCTGAAAATATCTTGCCAAGGCAGATGAAGAGGGATCAGTCCGGTAGTGATTGGAAGGTCTTGCGTACCAGCTCAATTCACAATCAAAACCAATCCAATCAGTCTCCAAAAAATAATATATCCCCTTCAAGAAATACCAGTATTTCATCACCACAGTCTTCTCCAACAGGTTCTATGAAAATCCCTAAATCGAGATCTAGTTCTAAAGTTAACTCAGCTATTGTTTCTAAAGCCCAAAGTTCACGAATCCAATCAGGTGGGATAAGGAAAATTAGCGGAATAAGTTCAACTGGTGGTAAACCTATTAGACAGTAGTATTTTAGATGTCATATAATCATTGTAAAATAGAATAAACGGCATGTATAAATCATAAGTTTTTAGATTTTCTGAATGCAGGAGCTATTCATCGGTATTGATTTAATTCCCTCCGCCGTAAGGAATGTGCTAATGCTAAGAGCCGATAAAAACTAATTTGCCTCAATTTTAGATTATAATAACTCATAACATGCCTAACATACCGACGGCGTATATGTTTTCATATATTGAAACCATTTTATACAAAGAAACTCATTCTATATATTAACATTTATTTTGACTATGTTACATCTAGCTCGATTAATTTAAACAATAATGAGAATTGTACGAATGAAAATAAAGCCTCCCCCCGCATGTACCTAAAGATTTGTAAGTGCGGGATTTGATCGGTCGGTTTGCGAGTATTCACAGTGGGGCCGACCAACAGAAGCGGTAACCGGGGTAATTTTGCAACATGGCATCTAATGCTTATTCAAGCTTGGAGCATTTTCAATAATATTAATTAACATATTAAAAATGTTTAGATCTGAGGCTACTACTAGAATAAGATTAGTAGAATTCCTTCCAGATCTTAGAACATTTTGAGAAGCTTGTGTATTCACGATTTAAGTGTACCATAAGTTATGATATGGATCCTTATTAGTGGCTTTTATTTCATTAGCATGTGCGCAATTCTCTCATACATATTCTTCAGTTATGGTGCAATAATTGGAACAATTTCAAAATATGCATACCCCAGAGTTATCATAGATTACACAAAGATGAGCATAACTCAGAAATAATTCTAACTATATAGCAAATATCATTTATAAAATTATACTACATATTTATAGAAGTTTAGCATTGTTTCTTCATATTACAACCCATGCTATAACTAATAGGTCCCTAATTTGATGATGTTTGAGAACGCAAAATATTGAGGAGGGGGGCCTCGCATCGTAAATTTTTAATTTGGGATGGTCTTAAATTATATTATCAGATGTTATGTACTTTCTGTAAATAATTATACTTTTACCGTTGGTTGGTTAATGAGTTGTATTGTAAACGGTAGTTTATTTATTTTTTCAACTTACAATATTCACTTTATTGTTTAATGTTTAGCAATCACTTAATAATACAGCCGTGCGTTATTTTTTTGGTTCAGCCGATCACCGATCTTATCCAAGTACCAGTAAATTAGATTTAGCCAATCTACTTAATACCAGTAAGCTTATTCCACACAATTTTAAGAATAAGTACCTGTATTATTTCCTTCTGGTGTTTTTTTAATTCTTTTACTTTTAATATTAATGTCATAATGGCTTAAAATACTTTTAGCGATAGTTTTAGTTGAGGGATTTCATCGGCTCGGCCAAAAAGAGAAGACATAGTCCCTCAACTACTTATAGAATCCATAGCATATATATAAGAAGCAGTAGATCTTGATAATTTTATCATGCTTTTGTATATAGTATCAATAAAATCATAATAGAATCGTTTCTTTAATATGTCCAGTGAAGGCAGCCTTTCAAGAAGTGAAAAAACAAATATTGAGACATCTGGGGATACCCCAGACCATAGCTACGATAACCTGTTAGAAAGATATACTTCAACTAAAGAGAAAGCTGGCAATATTCCAGTCCATAGCTACGATGATGACCTGTTAGAAAGATATATTTCAAATAATGATGGTGTTAAAAGTATCGTTGAAAGTTTATCTAAAAGGGCAGGTGCTCTTGGTCCATTAGAAGAGCCTTATGACTTGCAAAAAGTTGAAACTGTCCCTGATGAACATACTACTTTCAATGCTCAAGACCCTTGGCAATACCCAATAGATAAGAAAACTAAGTTGAGACTAGTAGAGTTTCTTCCAGGTGATAAATCTAATCCAAAGAATATGCCTAAATGGAGAAAATGGTGCATTACTTTTGCATTGGGTTCCATCTGTTTCGTTGTTGCATTTTCTTCGGCTGTTGTTACTGGTGATATTGGTGGTGTCGTAGAGTATTTTGGAGTGAGTGTAGAAGTAGTTATTTTGGCATCCGTTACTGTATTTGTTATTGGTTTTGGAGTTGGACCTTGTGTTTTTGCTCCTCTTTCTGAGCAGATAGGAAGACAAATCGTTTATGTTGGGACATTGGGCTTGGCTCTTGTATTCATTGTCCCTTGTGGTGCTGCTAAAAATATCGGTACCCTTATTGTTTGCAGATTGATAGATGGAATTTTATTTTCGGCTCCTATGACACTTATTGGTGGATCTCTTGCAGATATTTGGGAAGGTTCCGAAAGAGGTCAAGCTATGGCTATTTTCTCTGCAGCTCCTTTCTTGGGTCCAGTTTGCGGACCTATCTTTGGTGGTCTCTTGGGTGATTATGCTGGCACTTGGAGATGGATCTACTGGGCAGACTTAATAATCGCTGGTGTTTTCTATATCATTTTTATTCTCGTTGTACCAGAAACTCATCATAATACTATCTTAAAGAGAAGATCTAAGATGTTGAGAAAGTCCACTGGTGATGAAACTTACAGAGCTATCTGTGAACTTCAGGTAAAATCAATTGGTAAAGTTGCTGAAGAATCACTTTTGCGTCCCTTTATTTTATTAAAGGAGTTGATTGTCTTTTTAATGACATTATACATGTCTATCGTCTACGGTTTATTGTACATGTTTTTCTTTGCATATCCTGTTGTTTTCCTGGAAGGAAAAGGTTTTTCCGACAGTAAAACTGGAGTTATGTTCATTCCAATAGGTGTTGGTGTGTTAATTTCCACTGCTGTTGCACCCTTTATAAATAAAGATTACAATAGAAGAGCTCAAAAATATAGAGATAAGGGTGAAATTCCACCTGCTGAGTTAAGGTTAATTCCAATGATGGTAGGATGCTGGTTTGTACCTGCAAGTTTATTTGCATTCGCATGGTCCTCGTACCCACGCTTATCATGGGCTGGTCCATCTATCAGTGGATTAGGTGCTGGTTTTGGTTTCTGTACTTTGTATAACCCAGCTAATAATTACATTGTGGATTCTTACCAGCACTACGCTGCCAGTGCGTTAGCTGCTAAAACTCTAGTTAGATCAATATGGGGAGCATGTGTACCATTATTCACAATTCAAATGTACCATAGGTTAGGATATGAATGGGCTTCTTCATTAATGGCTTTTATTTCGTTAGCATGTTGTGCAATTCCTTACTTATTCTACATTTATGGTGCAAGAATTAGAACATATTCTAAGTATGCTTATGCTCCTGAGTCAACTAACTGAATTACAAATTTTACATGGAGTGCATTTACATTATTTTAGAATCCTCTTAAGTATTCATACAACCTAAATAAACAATTCTTAATTTTTATTAAACTTGTCAATAATATTATATTCTAGTCATAAGTTAGATTCGTTAAATACTCAATCATTGTAAACAGCTTCTATAATGTTGAAGTCAGAGTCAGTGACGTACTTGAAACCTAATACATCGTAGTCATGGAATTCAATTTCAGCTATAGAAGAATCAGATAATTCAATCCACTTGTTACTATATGGGGATGTTTTATCTTGCGGTATGGCTAATGTAATTTCCTCCTCGGTTACCTGGACTAATGGTTTTGTTTCTTCTATGTCTATTTTTTCATCTCCATCGTTAAACTCTGATTCTGGTATTGGTATATCATCTTCGTTTTCCTCAATATATTCAGATTTTGGAATAGGAATATCATTATCGTCTTCACCTTCACCTTCTATCGCAGATTCTTCAATCAATAATCCACCAGAATTATTTATAGCCTTAACAAGATGAGTAACAAAGTTCTTTACTTTTAACTGTGACTTTAGATGTAAATCTATAGGTAATACGTAAGTAGCCTTATTTCTCTTAAATTTAAGCAACGTCAATTGGTGTGCTTTAACTGGTTTTGTTGATTTAGACAGCTTTAATAAATTAGTATGTGTGCTTCTACTAGTTATTGGGCCTTATTTATTACTATACATACCATATGATTTCTGAAGCTTTACTAGTGGGAACTATTTAGAATAGTTTCAAATCGCGAAGAGATCAATTTAACTAGAAACGAAATATTTAGAAGACTTCATATGGCATCCAAAGCATTCCTAGGAAGTAATGCACATATAAATGCTGTTAAGTCTTTATATCATCATCTAATAAGAGGGAGCAGAAAATTAAAAGACACCAGAATTCCATTAACTGCATTTGATGGAAATAATAAATCATTATCTAAAGAACGTGATAAGTACAATTATGACCCAAGTAGTTATGCCAAATGTATAAGTTATGAAATTTATTACCACATTAAAGAGGCGTTTCTGGAGGTTAATAATAGGAAACTTAGCCCCAACATACTATTGGATAAGATGACGAAAGGTATAGAGCTTACTTCATTTTTAAAAGGTGCATTATCAGGCAAACATACAGATTGGAATAGGATTTTATTGTTACTTATAGATTATAGAAGAGATAAGTTTTATCGTCAAGAATGGAAAGCAGAGTATAAGCAAGATGAGGAAGCATTTGACAAGTATATTTTCAAAGATAATCAAATGGCACTATCGAAGAAGAAGGATAAAATAGCAAGAATGAATCAAAAAAACAATAAGTACAAGGGAGGTTTAACTAAAAGAATAAGGAATGAGTTAAAGGAGAGTACATCCAATTCAGCGTATATTGTAAGAAGGTTTCTCAAAAATTCCCAACTAAACCAAAAACTTCCCGTACCGAATTTATTACCTTACACAGTCACAGGAGCGAAAATTCCAGAGCATGCTTCAACGAAGCTATCATTGACTGTTCCTGGTTCAACAAAATCACTAGCAATTGAAGAAGCTTATGATCTTGATATCATCGAAGGTATCATAAAACCATCTATCGAATATGATATTAATAAATATCATTATGTTGACAATCTTAAGACTATAGTACAAGAGAAAGGTCCTTTCAAAGTCCAGATTAATATAACAGAAGCGGGACCAACTTCTATCCCTTTTATAAGGTTACCGTATCCGAGACTTAACAAAATGAGAGAAGTTGCATTAGATATAAAATACCTGATGCGTCGTATTAGGTTGAAGACTGTATGGAACAGTCAACCTGGGGATAACTCATTAAGTGAACCTAAATTTGCAGATGGAAGTTACAGTGTTCGGGGAAGTAAAGGCTTTACAAAAGATGAAAGAATTCACCCTAGATATTATTATGAAGATTTGGCAATCAACGAAGGAATTTGGGAAAGTATGGTAGCCCAACTAGAAGGGAAAAATAACGTCAATGTTGATGAAATCGTCAATAGCTACTTAGATTGCTTAGATGTTTCTAGCAAAGTTCTTGATGACAACGTCAACCACTATTTTCAGAAGTATAAAGCACTAAGGTCACCTAGATCTCCTCTAATAAAAGAACAGAGAGAATTGCAACAAAGTATGAATCATCATTATGATGAACAATTAAATAAATATAAGAAATTTATTGAAGCCTTAAGAGATAAAAACATTGTGAAACATTCTGAAATAATAAATACAGACTTTCAAATGAAGACCTATGGGAGTTACTTAGAGAAAGAAGATTCTAAATTTATAACGAAATTGAAGAAGGGAATTCCTGAATTGGAAAGGAGAGGAATGGGTAAAAAATTAGGTGACTATTTAGATGACTTTAATTATCATAACTTCAAACTTGGTGAAAAGTTTGGAAAAAGATTTAAATTCTAGTTTTCTTATATATTTCATTAACTTCGTTAAAGTGTATATAATTTTAAATATTACATTATATATATTGTCCAAAACTCTGCGTAGTGGTTGAATAGGATTCAATTCTTTGAGGATTACCATTAGCATTTTCATCATCATCACTATTGTCATAAATATCATCACCAAAAACACCACCTTCTTTCTCCACTATCTCTAAATCTTTTATCAACTTAACTAAGTCATCAGTCTCTTTCTCCTTCTCTTCAGAAACTTCTAATCCACTCATCATTGAAACAACTTCACTCAATGTTTTACCCTCCTCTTTTAGTTCATCATGTTTTGCTAGTACCTCCTCTAGGCAAATAATATTTTTTTCGTACCATCTATCCGGGTATTGACTTGGAAATGGAGGTGCAATCATAATGTCTTTTCTGGCAAAAATGGCTTCATCGGATAATTGATTCCTGTAAAACAATGATGCTCTGTAGTGATCACGATTACAAAAGGAAGAAATATATATTCTAGGCCATAGGAGCTTTTTTTTGTATACATCCCTTTCATATTGATTGAATCTTCTGGGATCGTCAACCACGATATTTTTTCCATCAAATTTGAACAGCCCAAGCTTTCCCCGTGGCTTCTGGTCACAAAGTAAATAGCCACAGAGATGCTCAATGTTCCTTTCTTCAATTATATCTTCATAAATTTCTTGAGTAAAGAATCGACTAAGGAATTTCATTAGAGGAACATCCACCGTGTGCTCAACAAGGAGCTCAGTTAAAATGAGGCAAAGGCGAGTTGCTTCACCTGGAGTAAGAATTTCTTTATTTGCAAATGGTAATAGGTATTGAGTTACCCTATCAATTGTAAGTGATTCCATATTATTTGGGCCTATTTCTCATAAATAATTGTGTTAGTTGGTTTGGAGTATCAAGAGAACTTGTTCATTAAGCTGATTGAGTTCGGAACACAAAATTGATATTAAGATGCAAATTTATAAAAATATAAATTTTTGAACATACTGCTTAGGTTTCAAGTATGGCAATAAGTATATAGTTTCTGTGTATTTGGGACCATTATTTGTTCTATAGAATGACCTAACCCCATTGTTGGAAATTATTAGTACAATTAGAAACAACCATCCTTTCTTATTGTATATATTTCCTCACTTTGATATTCAAGAGAAGTGTTTATTTATAACTGAATTATAATCTCATATAGCCTACATAGTTATTATATTTACCAAAAATTAAAGAAGTGTATTATCAAATAAGTAGGAATTTAATATTGCACTTCTTTAATTTTTGTCCCATTTGTCTCATTAATGTTAGTATTTTTCTAGACTTCTAGCTAAGTTATATATTCTCTCCCGTTCTGTGATTTTTGAATAACACCTGATTATCCCTCAAATTATCATTAAATATATAAAAAAGACTCATCTGACTCGATATCGAATGACTTTGACTTATATTCACGGAGTTTTTACAGAATTATTTTAATGTTAAATTTGCCGAAGTTAGAGGTAATTGAAAACGATTAAATCGATTAAATAATATTGAGCATACACTACTTTCTATGATGTAATGTCAAAACCATAATTTCATCGGATTATTTGCAGCTTTAACGCTGTAATAACAAGAATAGAAGAAAGATTTTCTAGATATAGATATGAGTTTACAAAAATTAATTGGCAATAAAAGAATATGACTCATAATCTTAGTAACTAACAGAGATTTCCTTTTATTTCTTCTAAGACAACTCTCTCTAAATTCCTCACGTCAAGTAGCTTCTACAGTAAATGTGTACAATTTATGTGTAAATATTATCCATTTATAGCGTTACTTGAGCCTCTGAAAAGCACGGCAGATCAAAGCCAACGAATATCATCCAAGGAGCTTCGTAAAAGCTAGATATGAAAGGATAAGGTTCTCTCCATAATTGCTTCAGGTCACAGAAATAACTTGAGAAGATCTACCTGCAGTTGGGTTCGTAAATCGACTTTGTTCTTTTAACGTATCTTCAAGGGGTGGCTTCTATAACAAAGATTTGATTAAATAATCGGCTAGTCCAATTTAAGATCGTAGATGATTATGCGCTTATGTAAGCGGAATTATTTTTATATATATGCAGGATTGTTATTGCAACAATCCTCGCAGAGAAATCTTAATCTAGTAATAAGGTGTTCAATACGGCAAGGCTGAAAAATGTTTGTGGTGTTAAAAGGTAATTAATTTTATATTGGGGGGGAGTTTAATATAGGAATATTCTTTATAATTAAATGTCCTTAGTTATTATACAAGGAATGGTGTTAACCAAAAGATGGGGTTTTATTTTTATTTTTACTTAGGACAACTCCTGTGTAAATTTAATGACATACTAAATTTGAACTACGTCAAAAAATGCTGCGGCTGTTCTCTGAATCTTAATTTTTTAACCGATTATATAAGCGGAATTTTGTTTAATTATGGCTATCAATGATGACTGGTAAAAGTATAAATTCAATGGAATATACACTTTAAATATGTGGTGGTCCAATAATCTCAATTACAGGTTTATTATATTATAAAAATGGCTTATTTATCTACTCAATGGAAAGATATTTTCTACACACAAATTGCATATTATGCTATTATCTTGGGTTGTAGCTTCAGTTTACTCCTTAGACTATTAAAGTTTTCAAGAAACCATGGTGGGAAATTTAGATTTATAAAACTTCAGATTTATGCTTTCTTACTTCCAGTTTTAAAAATTGTTGGAGCAGCTTGTGCAGTTGTCACCATTAATCAGGTTAACGATCTGAAAGATCCTCAAGTAGGATTGGTTGTCGTTGCTATTATGTTCAATACTATCTCAGTTGGATTCCTAATGAATATGTTAATTGCAATAATACGTCATCTCGATTCTACAGATACATTATATATTGAAGATAATTTCAAAGTGAACGATCACGATGATATAGAGGTCTGCGATAAAGAGGAAAGCGATAAAGAAGATAATGTCATTCAATCTTCAGACTCTAAGTATTACTTAGGTATTATTGAAAAGAGACTTGATTTATTAGTTACAGTTGCTAACGTTTTGGTAATTGCTGGTTCTTCTACTGCTACATCAGACATGAGTACGGCAAGACTGCTTATTATAGCTTCGGCTTCCATCTTCTTAGTTTCCGCAATTTTGGTTACTTTTATGATTATCAAAAAATATACTATAATGAAAGCCACCTTTAATGAAGTGGATGAAGCATTCGGAGTCGCAAAGATCTTACTGTTGCTCCCTTTTGTCCTTCCATTTCTTTTTGTTAGAATTATATATTCCATCTGCAGTGGAGCTGGTTTTAAAGGATATGATCTATTAGATGTCTCTCATGTCTCAAAATTTGCCATCATATTTGGAGATTGGAAATATTATCTTGGTCTCGGATTTATTGAAGAATGCATGGTTATTCTTGGAATAATTATCATTGGTCATCTTATTGATCACAAGAAATAAGGTTATTTAGACATTGAAAAATAACCTATTATTAGTTAGCATTTTGGTATTGTTTGTAGATTATACTTTGATCTTGATTTCTGTTATATATTTAAATGAAATATCATGAAAGCAACACTGTAGATGAAATAGATTTTCACAAGGTAGATATCAAACATGAAATCATATACAAAGTAGGATCAATTATTGGCAAAAATCGCTGAATAGCAGAATTATTTGAGATTTGAAATTTTTGCTTTAATGGCGATATATGATTCAATGTTCAAACATTCAAACATTCAAACAATATATATAAATTAAAATTCCTTTAAGCTGTTAAAAGAACAATTCAAAGACACAAAGGAGATTCTATTAGACACACACTACATATTTCCATGTTTAAAAATTCAAGATTCTTATATTTATTTACCATGTAGTAGATCTAGTAAACAATATGCAAATATGAACTAATTAACTTTAGTCCAATAAAATCTTGTGTTAATGCTTATAAAGTTATAATATATAGATTGTGTCATTAAAATTACCTTTAGTTCTAAAAACAGAGAAAGTACCTAAGCAGCAGATATATATTATTTTGTATATGGATCCTTTATTCTATGTTAGGAAGCTCAACAAAAAAACATAATATGTAGAAATTCGAAATTCAATTCGGCTCATGGTTGCTTTGTCTGCTGCCGCTTTTAAACTTGTTTATTCTCCTTCGTTTTGATTATGAAGTTGTTCACCTTAAAATATCTCTGTATAAAATTTTGGTGTTTAATATATATGTAAAGCATTAAAGCAAGCCTTTGCAACAAGATTCTCAATTGAGAAAAACTCCAAAAATATCATACTGGTTATTAAATTTTGATAATATACAGGATATATTAATTGTGATAAACACTGCTTCTATTTTGGGAAATTGCCCCAAAATAAGAAAAAATATATAAAATAGTGAGGACACAATCTAAGGAACGATTAAAATTACATTTATTTCAAGTAAGAGAATATGTCACAAAATGATTACTATAGAGATGGAAATATAAATGAGTTTTCTCAAACTCACTCATGGAGGACAGCAAAAAATAGTTTAGGCTTTTTATTGAGTCATATTAAACAAACGGATAAAATTCTTGATGTTGGTTGTGGCCCAGGAACTATATCTGTAGACATATCTCAGTATGTCCCTGAAGGGATTGTTTATGGTATTGATACGGAGAAAGAACTTATTGACGATGCGAGAAGAGAGGCGGCGTCGAAGAAAGTCACTAATGTTGATTTTAGAATTGGCTCAGCAACTCTGCTACCATTTGAAGATAATGTATTTGATATAGTCTATGCTCATCAAGTACTCCTCCATTTGTCAGATCCAGTACAAGCTCTTTCTGAAATGATGAGAGTTGTTAAAAAAGATGGTATTGTATGTTGTCGTGATGCAGATCTTGATTCGGTAATAGTTTATCCATTACAATATGCAAATCCAATTGGTAACACCTTTGTAGGTAAATCAAGACGCAGCACTAGTTCTATCTATGGTGGGCGCGAATTGGTCCATAAGGCCCTAAAAGCTGGCTTTCAACAGGATAAAATCACATTTAGTACTTCTTCTTGGTGTATCGCAAGTCCTCCCGATAGAAAGTGGTTTCATGAATTGTATAAAAAGAGGATTTCTAGTTCTGAAGATAAGGTTGGAGACAAGTTTACTAAAAAAGAGATTGCTGATGCATGGACTGAGTGGGAAGCATCAGAGGATGGAGTATTAATACTCGTTCATGGTGAAATAATTTGTAAGAAGACAACTTGACTAAGTTAAGCATAAAGCTTAAAATTATACTATGCATTCGTATATTATCATAGTATGTTAACAAAAACTTAGAATGCTTCTTGTTCTTTCTGGAAATATTTTGCCTAATATATTCAATTCATAACGACTAGATGGTAAGTGCAAATTGGTAATTATGAGCTAGCAACACTAGGATCCTCAAAAAGTACGAAACTCAAGATTTCAAGACTATTGACCTTACTATTCTTTAAATACGTTTAGATCTTACAAAGGTATATAAGTATTTTTCGCTTATTACGTAAAATTAAGAATTTATATCCTATATGTTGAATTAATCCATCTTTTTCTGGTAGGTAAAATCTTTTTGTCTTCTCAAGTGCAAATGCACATATATATGTTATTTGTTATGGTATGTAATTTAGTCAAATTTTCTATAAACAGGTATTTTTGTAGTTAAATATAATTTCCATATTGAAATACTAGTCAAAATATGATCTGATTTGTTTCTGCGCGATAATCATTTGCTGAGAGAACAGTTTTTTTTTTTTAATCTCAATTAAAAGCATATGCTGTAAAATAACGATAACATGTTTTGTAAGACAAGATTTTACTTTACAAGGAACACATCTATGCTCCATGTGCTCTGTCGCGCAAAGGTAAATAGATCATGTGTATCTCCTAAGTTTTCACCATTTTCGTTATCTAATATTTGGACTAATTTGAGATCAAAAAGACCATACAGTAGTCTGGTTAGTTCTGCCATCAAGACAGAAATCCCTACTGGGATTTCTAAATCTTCTTCATTAAAGGAGCTGCCAATTTCTAGTAAATCTACAAGCTACTGGTTATTAGGAACTTCTGGTTTAGTGTTTGGTATTGTTGTTCTTGGGGGTTTAACAAGATTAACTGAGTCTGGATTATCTATCACCGAATGGAAACCTGTAACCGGTGCTATTCCTCCTTTGAATGAGGAGGAATGGGAAATTGAATTTGCGAAGTATAAGGATTCTCCTGAGTTTAAGCAATTGAATTCACATATTACTCTTGAAGAATTCAAATTTATCTTCAGTATGGAATGGGGACATAGACTAGTTGGTAGATGTATAGGGATGTTTTTCATTTTACCTGCATTATATTTTTGGAAAACAGGTAAATTCAGTAAACATGTTACTAAAAGAGTTGTTGGTTTAACAGCATTATTGGGCTTGCAAGGTGTAATTGGGTGGTGGATGGTAAAGTCTGGTTTGGATGTAGACCAGTTGGCTGAAAGAAATTCAAAACCAACTGTATCACAATATAGGCTCACCACCCATTTAGGTGCTGCATTCTTGATGTATTTAGGTGTATTGTGGACAGCATTTGAAATCTCTTCTGAAAATCTGTGGTTGAATACTGCTAAAAAGTCTCCTAAGGCTGCTCTTGAAATTATGGAAAAATTAAGAAACCCTGCCTTGAATAGATTTAGAAAGTTAAGTACTGGTTTGCTTGTTTTAACTTTTTTGACAGCAATGTCTGGTGGTATGGTTGCTGGTTTAGATGCTGGTTTAATTTATAACACGTTCCCTCATATGGGTGACGATTATATTCCAAGCAAAACTGAATTAATGTCCCCTATATTTGCAAGAAAGGAAGACTTGTCTGATATGTGGTGGAGAAATCTTCTTGAAAATCCAACTACTGTACAATTAGTCCACCGTATTCTTGCCATTTCCACTTTCGTTTCTGTTACTGCAGCTCATATTATTGTGAGGAAAAATAAAGCTATTGTCCCCAGACCAGCTAGAATTATGGTAAATACTGCAATGGGTTTTGCTACTCTTCAAGTAGCTTTAGGTATCTCAACTTTGATATATTTGGTTCCAATACCTTTAGCTGCTGCCCATCAAGCAGGAGCTTTGGCATTGTTAACTACCTGTTTGGCATTTTCAGCTAGACTCAGAAAGCCTAGACCACAAACCTTTGATTATATTAATAAAATCATTAAGGCTCAATTAATAAAACCTACTATATAGATTATTCTATAAAATAAACCTGTAAATAGTATATTAAGTAAATGTATATATTGGTCGTTACCAAATCCGCTTACTAGACATTTCGTATCTCATAACATTATCTAAGCTATCATCATCGTCCACGGTTTGGGATGAATCCAAAAGTTTATCGTTACGTTTTTCTTCAATTGTCCTGGGAACTTCTTCATCTAAATCATATAAATATGGCCTCGTAGAGGGATTGATAGTAGATGGTTCAGTGTTCGGTATTCCTGGAATGTAGAGAAGATCTATAGGAGATGAAATTGACTTATCATCATCATTAATTGGAGAACTAGGAACAGGAGTTAAATTTTCTATTATTTGATTCATTTTTTCTTCTTGTTGAATGTCTGGTTCGATCTTAAGTTTCTCTATTTTGTTGGATTTTGAAGGGTTCGTAGCTTTATGGCTATTTTGTATATGGTTTGACCACTTAAGTAAAATTAACACCAATAATAATCTAATAAACAAAAGAATCGAAAATGAAATTAGAAGGAAAAATGTAGTGGTAATTATAACAGAGTGGGTAATTGATAAAGTTACCGGAAAAACAAACAGCTTTATTAAATCTGGTAATGTCATTCTAAGAAAACATATGACAGACGATATAAGTGGTAAACCAATTCTCTTAGTTAAGATGACATAATCGACTATTTCATGCAGTTGTGGACTATTACTCTGAGACGACTTAAAGACTTGTAAGTAATCCAAACTTAAGACATGTACAAAATTTTTGTAAATCCTAGGTCTAAATTTGTTGAATTTACTAATATAGCAATGTTTGAGCCAGTCAACTAAAATTTCACTACCTATTACCACAATACTAGGACCAAATAAGGCACCAAACCAAGTATTCCAGCTCTTCCAACTATTCGGAACTATTCCTGATGAAGTATTGTAAAGTTGTAATAAATTTCGTAATGCAATGATTACTAACATTAGAGTTAGATGAAATCTTTCCGTTAGATCAGCCATAGCAACTTGAAATAACCCTTCCCTCTCAAATTTCTTAAATACTGAGCTTTTCAATTCTGAAAATTGGTTAGAAAGAAGCAATGCAAGCAAGGCATTTGAATATGAATTGGCAGCAACATTCAATGAAACTGTTTGGAAAATTAATATATAAGCATGAAAGGACAGGTAAATTAGTGATAATGAAAAAAAAATAACGAATTTAATATTCAAATTCGTACTCACGGAAGGCCCAAAAGGAGTAGAATATAAAATAGAAATAATATCTTGGCCCAAAGAAGAGCATAATTTATCCCCTACTTCTAACACCCCAAACATCACGTAAAGTTTTATATGAGCCTCTCCTCTGATTTCGTGGTACATCTTAGAAATATCTAACAAACCACATAGTATACAAAATGAAATACTAATAATCCCCAACGATAATATATCACGCTTCACCCAACTTAGCTTCTGTTGTACGAGTTTTATGCTTAAAGTTCCACTTGTTTTGAATAGATTATATTGCGTTTTTAAAATTTGAAAAAATATGATCGATAGCTTCAAAGGTACTAGCGTAAATAAGGTTAGAAATGAATTCAAGAATACTAAAAGTCCAAATACCACAAACTTTTCTAAATGAAACGGAATCCTAATCATTGTGAGTAACTGGTCGTATGCATTCTCAGCATCATTATTCCTCCTAGAGTTTCGAATTGGTGTACTTTGCTTAGGGGGTAAGTTGAGCTCTGAAAGAAGTAACCTGTAAAGGGTAATTAACTTACCTTTAGGTACTGCTTCTTGGCTATCTATATGCTCAATATTCGTCAATGACATTAGAAATGAAGATATAGATCTAGATCTAGATCTGTCTATCCTTGAACTACTCAGAGTTTTAGACATCAGTCTTGACCTCAACTCTCCACCACTTCCAGATTTGCTGATTGTTCGTGCCATTATATAATTACGTATTTAATAAAATGTCCCTCTTCTTATATATCATGTCCATTTATATTGGAGTTTTGTTATATATCAGGTCCTTCGTTATATCTAAATCGATTCATTAAGTAACACAAAATCATTGTGATGCAAAACTTTCACTAATGAATGAAACTAAATGAAATGAAACTAGTTTGTTTACAGATATCAGTATAGTGGCAAATATTAGTATACTAAATAATTATACAGTTCTATGTTTACAAAAGTTAGAAACTACTTACTCTAAAAGTAGCCATATTATGTCAAGAATTATATCTTGAATAGAAATTCAAGGCTAAGTCTGACTTATTTGTTCTTTCTTGGTATTTGCACCCTATGTGACTTGTGATATGATTCAAGTAATCCTATAACTTTTTGAAAAACAACCAAACCCACAAAAATTTACAAAATGCGTTGTCTATTTCATATTCATTTTCCTTATCATGCTTTTTTCGTGAATCATCGGTACTTTTGATAAGATCATGACCAACTCTTTATTATTTAACCAACTACGTTGCACCGATTCTATCATATTAAGGATTCTATTTCTTGATATAAAATATGACTTATTCTCAATTCTAGAAATTTAAGCTAGAAGTTGTATAATATACTTAAAATGCCATTTCTTTAGATTATACTCCATAGGAACAATACTTAATTTAACGATACATTAAACGGATGTGTCAGTTTTTTGGAATTACAAATTTACAAATATAGTCTCTTTCCTGAATCTTCAAGAAAGAGATAAGTGACACATTTTTATATATAATATTTAGAGCTTTAATCAATCAACACGTCTTAACAAAACTCCTAAATTCTACTTTTGAAATAGATATTCCATTTCACAATCTTTTTATTACAAATTTACAATAATAAAGTTTATAATCTCTTTTCATTTAATAATTATATGCTATTATAAGATAACTTATTTATTAAATTCTTCTAATAACTTATCTTCATAGAAGTAATGCATAAATTTAACTGGTTTTTTTTGATTAGGTCTATCAATATGTAACACTGGAACATCATAACAATAAACATCAAACCAATTCTTATTTTCCTCTTTCATAATATCAATTATGTTCAACTTGATATCTTTATCTTTAAGAGAATCATTTTTCAATGTTTCAAATAGTATATTTCTAGCATTTGTGCATAACATGCAAGTTTCCTTTGTAAAAAATGTTAATGAAATGTTCCCCCTTACACTTGAGGTAGATAATAACCTCCTTGAAATAATTCCTTGCGGTTTTATTCCCTTTAAGTAAGCACGCATATTCTTATTAAGTGAAAGGTAATATAATATCTATACTTTTCGCACAATTTGAAACACAAATTTTAATACCAAATACAAATATTTTAATATACGGCAAAATGACATGCTCTATTAGATTGAGATAAATACCTTAAAGGTTTAGTTTACATATTCTACATTACTATCTTGTCTAGTTAAAATAAAAAATTTTAATAACTAATGGAAAAAAATAATGATTTCGCCCAGGATCGAACTGGGGACGTTCTGCGTGTTAAGCAGATGCCATAACCAACTAGACCACGAAACCATTACTTGAATTAAGTTTTACCCAGTACTAACAAACAAAGTCACACAATGGACAAATGACTGAATTGGAGGACATGGAAATATGTGTAGTACCTAATGAAACAAGACCATAAATTAGTAAGATTACTTTGGGGTATAATGAAGAGAATTGATGAGAATTATGGTAATAGACTAGTTAGAAACAGTACCACGATGCTGGATAGGAAAGCATACTTTTTAGAGGGAAGCTGGTCAATAAGAAATTCAATATACTTCATAGTATTCATTAATTTTAACTGCCTTCTAGAGTGAGTTTCAAGCTAACAGGAATATAAGATCATTTTGAAGTGAAGTTAGTATACAAAAAAATATCCGAGATGACTAATGTTTTCATGTTTAATGGGTTATATTTTGCAGTTTTTCTAAAGCTTAATCACCTGCATTATTTTAATACTTTCTATTTAGCTTGGTGTAGTTTAAGCAGGTATAGCTGTGATAATTTTGTAAGGATATCTATTGTGGAAACGTATTTTAAAGAAAAAAGGATTGAATATTTAACTTTTGGTTAAAACTTATAAAAATAAGTAAATTTATGAAATAGACAAAAAATTATTTGACAGAATCTTATATATTATAAATTGTTGAGGCTCTGGTATTTCATATAGTATTTTATATTAAATCACGGCACAATTTTATGTGGTTCACTCGACTAACTATACTAACTGTTTTATCATGAAATGTAGCTAGATTTATGCTTCGAAGTAATATAAAATTTTTATCCAATTTTTCAACTTGAAGCAAACTAGACGATGAATCGAGTCAGATATTAGCTATTCTAGTGGTCACTTCATCCTCATAGTACCCAATGAGTCATTTATGCTTGATGGCTTCACAAATATCCTTTTACTTTTAAGGATTTCATTTTGCATCAATGTAATTAAGTATTTTGTCACGTGAGGTTAGCCTGATAAATAAAATTATATTTCATTAAATTATGTCATTTGTATGTAATGGACTATACCATGATATCTATCCTAAGCTTGAAAAACCAACCTCAATATAAGTAGTTGATTATTTGAAGCTTAAATTTGCATCATATTTTTTCTAATTCAAGTAATGGTTTCGTGGTCTAGTTGGTTATGGCATCTGCTTAACACGCAGAACGTCCCCAGTTCGATCCTGGGCGAAATCATTATTTTTTTTTCCTTTTTGTTCAACTATATCATAATTAACTAGGTTTATGGATGTTGCTTTCAACAGTATTATTTATCCCTGCTATTTTTGATAATGAATGTTATTAATTAGAGAATATCTATAGGTTTTACCTAAGTATAAAAGAATATCTATTAGTTACTTAAATATTATAAAGTGAAAGGACCAGAAATGATTACCCAAAAGACATTTCTTGATGCACTATGAAATATACTTTTGGATATGTTTGTTCTACCAAAAATATAATTACTACTTCATAATTTATTCTTTCATATTTGAAGCAATAAGTAAACACTCAATAGACTTAGGCAGATATTATTGATTATCTAACTTAGTACGTTTTCTTTCAGATTCTTCTTCGTCTTCACTAAGATCCAAAGCCTCTCCTTCAGAAGAATCTACATAGTCATCTTCTTCCCCAACACCTGGCATAGCTTCTGTATAATACTTCACTGCATAGGGAAATAAATCATCAATGATCAAGCGGGCTAAGTCTTCTCCATGTCTAAATTCTTTCCCAGGCTTTTCACCCGTCCAGCTAAACCAAGAAAAAATAGATTTCATCCCTCTTCTGTACAATTTTTTATCCTCTTTACTCATCTCTTTTCCTGAGTTCTTCTTCTTGATAGCCTGTGGTTCAATGTTATATAATTCCTTTGGCCAAACTACATCAACCGGTTGCGAGATCAATGTTTCTTCACCATCAACCACCTTAGTTTGGAACTCTTTAGTTACCAGTTGAGTTTCAATTAAAGGTTTGTTGGAATCATCTTTGAAAGATATTGTTATAGAAAAATCCCGATAATGAGTTAGTTTATCAACATCAGTATCGGCTACCTTATAATGCACATAGATATCGTCAATCATTTCCAAAAACTTTAATTCTTCAGCGTCAACATACTCTGAGAAGTCATCATTTTCAGCAACAACAATGTACCAGAACTTTGGTATCTTCTTCAATATCTCTCTCCTTTGTTGATAAATATTTTGTGTTTTCTTTATACGATAAATTTCAGCATCTCTTTCAGCTGCCTCCATATCTTTTTCACAATTTGCAAGTCCCACCAAGCATTTTTCTAATTCATCAGCATCCACTTCTAAATCGTGTCTACCCATTTTATTCCAATCCTATTTACAAATCTACAAATCCCCAGAATCTAAATAATATCTGAGTCCTGAAAAATTTATGTGTTATGAGCGCGGGCCTTTGATGAGTACAGTTTCAAGATTGCACGATAATAGATCAGTGATATAGTTCAACACTATAAACAGTAGTAGAAATAACTTCAAATACAAGTGATTTGAGACATAGAATTAAGATTACTTGATTTCTCTACTATTTCTAATTAAAATGCTTAAAGAAAATGACATCATATCCAATGTGTTATTAACTATTAAACAATACAAAGGTAATCTTAATCATCTCAAGAAAGCAGTTATCGAAAAAGATTATAATCCAAAAGACTGTAAATATTTTTCAAGAGCATTGATATGGAAGTCATGTTTGATTACTGGTACTTTAAAAATTCTGGAGTGGGAGTCCAATCTAAACCGGACAAGGGTAATTTTCCATCAATTACGAAGAAGAGAAGATTTGATTCCTCCATGGTGGGAACTTGAATCTGATAATGTATTTTACCAACCAAAGGAAACATTAAGGAAACCTAGAGTCAATAATAGCGGCATAAGACGTACAAGAACTTTAAAGAACTCATTGACTAGAGAGAGTGGTGAGATAAATCCGCTAAGAGATTCTGGAAAAGCCGACGTAGATTCAAAAAATGACACATCAAATATAGAGCTCTTACGAACTATTATTATGGATATTGATAGGCTATTTCCTGGCGAAGAATTTTTTGCTACTTCTAATCCTGATTCCCTCGAGCATAAAAAATCATTAATTGAAGTATTGTTCATCTGGTCCAAATGTAATAGCAAAATTGGATATAAGCAAGGTATTCATGAAATAATGGGTTTGATATATCTTAACTTGTATAGGGAATCCATAATTATTCCTAGTACGAATACTATTACTGCAGATGACTTGAAAATATTAAGTCTTTATGATAAGCATTATCTTTCTCATGACTTATTTACAATTTTTAACAAATTTATGTTTGACAGTTGTATATCTACTAAGTTTTTTGAAAGTGAAGAGGAGTTAGCGAAGTTTATTGACTCCTTTAATGCCAATCTAATGAAGGTTGATCAATTAATACATTATAATCTCATCAATAAACTTAAATTAGAATCTCAACTTTGGATTATAAGGTATTGTAGATTAATCCTTCTAAGAGAATTTGATAATGACTTTGAAAACCTCAATTTGCTTTGGGACAAGTTAATTTGTCTTCATAATGTCTCCCCACTGCATAACAGCATGAATGATATTCCTCAAATAATTATTTTTGTTATAATTGTTCTATTAATCCAAGTCAAGTCCGATTTAATTACCTGTGACTTCAGTGAGAGTTTGATCCTCTTACTTCATTATCCCATGAAGGCTAAGATGATACAAGAAGTTGATTTCGTACACAATCTTTTTAAACATGCTATTAAGCTCTTTGAATCCAAAGACAAAGATTTAAAGCTATATGAATATGGTATAAAACTAAACAAGATCTATAATCCAAATCTAAAAATTTCTATGTCTTACAACGGTACAAGAGAAAGCTTTGATTCTGGCAGGTCATCTCTTTCTCGGTCAACTTCATTGAAACAAGCTCCACCAAAAGTTGATGAAAAAGTTGAAAATTTGAAATTTGAAAAGCTTAGGTTAGAAATGAGATTAAAAAAGAAAGCCCAGCAACTTTTGAATTCATAATTAGTATAATAATAGCATATAAGTCTTAAATATAAACTCTGAGCATATTGTGTTTTGTATACAATACCACGATTATGAGATAATTTTCTGTAAAAATGATAGAAGTCGAGTTCAAAATTAAATAATCATCACATAAGTATCAGAAGAGATGGGTAAACGGAAATCATCAGCAAAACCACAGAAGAAGATCAAGCAAAAGTTAGATATCACATTTTCTTGTTTATTCTGTAATCATGAAAAATCAGTCATATGCACTTTAGATAAGAAGAACTCTCTTGGGGAATTACACTGTAAAATATGTGGCCAATCTTTTCAAACTGCTATTCATTCTTTGTCTCAACCTATCGATATATATTCTGATTGGATTGATGCATGTGAAGATTTAGCTGAAGAAGCAGAAGGCGATGTTAAGGATGAAAATGAATATTCAGACAATGACAATGAGTATGGAGCTACAAGAGAAACTGATCCAGTATTAGGATCAGATGATGATGGTGATTACTAAATCATGTTGCTTACATGTCAATATACTTTTTACTTCACCCTCTAATTTGCTTCAATGATTTTGAGTAAATTATTGATATAAATAGTTCTTAAAATGCATAGAAATATACACCCAACTTGGATTCCTAAAAATATAAATACTTGTCTAATATACAAAATAGTGTTCTATTTTTGTAAGTATGGTAGGGTGTTAAGTACTTCGTCATAAAGTTGATTGATCTCACCATTGTCAGATTGATTAACATTATCTTCCATTTTAGGGCCAGCCTTATTTTCAAATAAATCGAAGTTAACTTTACTACCATTTTGAAGTTTTCCATTTTTGCTTCCATTAGACACTTTGCTTTTGTCTTCATTTCTAATATCGTCATTTTTGGTATTTTTCTTTACAGAAATGTCTTTGTTATTATCAGAACTCTGGTCACTATCTTTAGATTTACCATTTCTTTCTATTTCACAGAGATCGCGTAACCTTTCTTGGATTTCAGTAGCTAACCTCACTTTTAATTTCGATATATAATCATTCTCCGAATCCATATTGAAAAGCTTTCCCATAGAAACACCCTTTTTCTTCAATTCTACTAAATAGTCAATAGTATTATCTAAATCCCTGAAATTGGTATTAGAAAGCTTATCACGGATTTCATCTCCAGACATATCATTGTAAAATTCTTCATCGGGGTTGTGAAAGTTGTGTAGTTTCATTAATTTCAAAACTGAACCTTCTTGTCTTTCCTGAAGACTAGTTTTCGATGCAGATCTCGAAAGAACAGGTGGTGTATGAACCGTAGATATATTTGCCGGTTCATGATCGTGGTTGTCCTCCAAATTCTGTTGATTGGATTCATTCTCATGAGCCAAGTTCAACAAAACAGAATTATTGTTTTCATCTTGACTAACTAAGGAACTATCAATCAATTGGAGCCCTTTAGCAATAGAAGCGTTTATATATACGAACCTTATAAGAGTTTCTTTGCCTTCAATATTGAGTTCATTTTTTAGTTGCAAACTTAATAACTCATTAACAGTTTGTGTTAGCTCCAGTCTGATCTTATTTGCCTTTTTCACTATGTTAATTACCTCTGGTGAATCCAAATCCAATTTCTTTTCGGCTTTCTTAATTAAAATTTGATTAAGTTGCTCTGTTAATGATAACTTAGACGTGTCAGATTGGTCTAAATCAGCTTGGTCTTTAGTCTTATTTAAGTATAATCTTTCTAAATTTCTCATCCCATACAAGCCGACTCTTTCCTTAAAGATAGTAGGGAATTTATCGAAATTAGCATCCAATGTTATTAATGATTTTGAATTTTTTAATCCTTGAATCAATGCTGCTCCTGCGTTCATTTGTATTTCATTCCCTATCAAAGATATGTAGACCAAGTTCTTACAGTATGGAAGTGTATTAGCAATACTAATCAACGATGATGTGCTGAAATTATTATTCTCGGCATGTAATCTAATTAACTTTGGGAATAATGGAAATTTCATAGTAAAATAAGAGATTATTGATTCTTCACTCATTTCATTTTCCTTGGAAGTAGAACTTGAAGACTCAGATTTATCGCTGGAAGAATCAACCTCAATCTTAGCATGATTCAAATTATGTCTTGTTCCAAACAATCTGCAGTTGTTAGATAGATCTAGGTATTTCAAAGAAGGAAGTCTCAATAATACAGATTCAAAGAATTCAGTAAATTCCTTAGAAAATCTTAAATTTGTAGCATTTAAACTTAAGAAATTTATGGTGGAATTTGAAATAAGCTCATCAAAATTCGGTCTTTTCTTCATTTCAAGCCAAATATTCAAAAACTTTACCGACAGAAAGTCATTGTATCCTAAATCAAGCCCTCTCACAAACTTTTTAAAGACCCAATTTTCAACGACAATTTTAAGTTGCTTGACTGAAAGGTTGTTATATGCTAAACTTAACCTGTTCGTTTTAATCAGTAGTGCTCTCTTAACCAATTTTTCAAATATATCTAAATCATTTATGCAACATCCCGTTAATATCAACTCTTCTATACCACCCCTAGCAATGAGTGTGGCCGTGAAAAGAGTCCAATTCATATCAGATCTGTTTTCTTTGTTACATGTCATCCTATTAACCTCCTCTTCCTTTTTCTTAGTAGCACCCGTTTTCTTTTTCTTCTTCATTAAATCTACAGCTAAAGAAGGGCATTGGGTGATATCTAATTTTTCAATAAATTTATTCTGGGATAGGAGCAAGCACAATAATGACCACCCTTCAGAATTGAGAGGACAATTACGTAAACTCAATTTTTGTAATTGAGTTTTTGAACTGATAGCTGCTAAGATACTTTTAAATTGGTTAATTGATAATGACACACCATCTAGTGAAACACATAAAATTGGAGCTACACGAATGAAGTCAGCAAATGTCTCCACCTCAATAATGGTCGGACTAGGGTTCTTCATTTGTAGAATTGGTAAAGGTGCTATTGAGCCCTTTGGTATCTGCTTTAAAATTGCAGGTATAGGCAATATTTCTCTTAAATGGCAACATCTTGTATACATGACATCCAATGCCATTCTTTCAACTGGCAATTTGTAACTATGGCGTTCATGAGTATACATTGGCTTATCAATAGCTACTGAACGAGCATGTTTATTTATTTCAATATCATTTGCACCTGCGCTAGTCTCAGAATTTTCAGAAGGCTTTATCAATCCTAAAGTTCCAGATCCTCCTACTACTAGTCCACCTCCTTGTCCCAATTGAGACTTTTCTATAGCTTTTTTATCTTTCTCACTTAATGCTTTGATAATTAATTCGCCGTTTGGCCCAATTTCTACATTGCCCTTTCTAGGGTTCCTTGATGGAATCTGTTGAGGAGGATCTATTAAGAAAGTTTGCAGGTGAAAACCTACTCTTTTTAATGGTTTTAATGTATTACACACGTCCGGTATTTCTCCTATCAGTTCATTATCAAATGTCTCAGAAGAAGATCTTTCTGGCCGGTTAAGATTTCCAACTTGGATTGAACTTCTTCTCTTTAAAAAAGAAAATTTCTGCGTAATTGAAGATTCTGCCTTCGTATTCACCTTCTCAGGTAAATTGCTAATGCATGAGTTTCTACGAGGGTGTCTCTCAGAGTTTCTTCTATACAACTTAACATATTCATCCAATCTGGGATCGGAAGACAGCTCAGAATACGCAGGTGTAGAAATTGTCTTTTTTAATTCATATCCATTATGGGTTGGGTCAACCGCTTTGGGACCTGCAATTGAATTGGACCTACTTCTTGTGGTAGGGCTCATGTTATAATTATCTTTGAACACATTATTGGACGTCTGCGTCGGTGTAGGAGGTGGGCTCGTCGCTTTGAGAGATAATTTTCCCTTAAGCTTATTCAAGAATCCTCCTGAAGAGCCTGTACCATTACTTCCATTACTTGAGACGCTACTTCTTCTTCTATTATTTGCTAAGCTAGTGCTTGCTAAATCAGATACTGATTTTGAAGGTGAAACAACTTCTTCATGAATAGGAGATATTGTAGCTTTAGTTTTATTAGAAACAGCATCATTGGTGTTTGATATGGCAGCTGATAAATGAGACGAGACTGGTGAAATCCTAGTGGTAGATTCTGTAGTCTGGTCGTCATTATGTTTTCCCTCTATAGGGAGACTTCCAGATATACTTGAATCTCTTAGAATCCATCCTAGATTCTTATCATCCGCTCCTCTTAAATAATCAGTACTATCCTTTTCTAATAAATCTTTTATTTGTTCCAAATTGAAGTTTGATGGTACATGATCCTGTTCCCCAAAAGATGTCATCATAAAAAGTATCTGTGGGTTTTATTTTAATCAGAGTATTAATTTTTAGTAATATTTGAAGAATACTCTCGCTAGACTTCCTTATATCTTACTTGTTTCAATGGCACTGGATTAAATTTTATATTCAAAATACTGATATCTTTTTGAAACTCCAAACTTCTAACTTCATGAGCAGGTTATAATCACCTTAACAATCAGTCGAGACTGCATATAATTGTGTTGTATTTTTCACCGGTACTACCAATCAGTCAATGTTACTAATCCTAATATTTAGGTCAAGAATGTACCAATTCCTACTACCACTACTATTACTACTACTACTACTACTTCTAGATTAAATAAAAATCAAATATAAGAATGAATAATGCCAAGCTAATATGAGTTATTTTGCAATTTATCTTGTCGTTTAAATTTTATGTTATCTCAAAACAGCCAGAAGTTATAGAATAATGTATGAAAGTCTTGATTCAAATCTATTAGCTATATCTTGCAATTTCATCTCTCGAGATTTAGCTATCTATCGATATCTTCGTGAATTAAGCTAAGCCTACCAGCATTTAGCTAAAGCTCGTGACTCAAAACCCCTCGGTGAACAACCGTAGGTACTTTTTCAAAAGTAAAGAGCAACCAGCATTCCCTCTGAACTTGGTACAATACCATACAGGACAGCTCAGAATAAAAGGCTAAAAAATAACGACAACTGCAGGATTCGAACCTGCGCGGGCAAAGCCCAAAAGATTTCTAATCTTTCTCCTTAACCACTCGGACAAGTTGCCATATATTTGTGATTAAAGTGGGGGTCATCACTTCGTCATCTATAAATATAAAATATTAACTGACTTGGCTTGATTGTATAAAATCTAATATATGTGAGTTTAAGGTAGAGTCATTAATATTGAAAATTTGATGACCAAAACGTTTATATTTCATTAATTAGTCTAAATTTGTGTAGGTATTTCTTTAATAGCAAGTAATAAAAGCTAACAAAATTAAAGAAATGCTGATTTAATTAAAAAATACTCTAAATTGAGGAATTTTATTTAAACTTGAAGTTAAATTAGAAACAACTAATTTTAACGATACTTATTGTAATATCTCTCCATATTGGAATGCCAAATTGAATTGTAAACCTGCAGTCATAATGTGTTCATAATTTTAAAAATTGTTTCAAAAATCTCTTAAATTGACGAAAAGGGAAATTGCATTGCAAATGTGGTAGCAGCAAAAAAATATATCCTGTCTTCCTTTAAATACAGTAGAAATCATTGAATTATAATTATAGATGATGAAGGAGATAACAAATACGTTTAGTTATAGAGAAAGTAATATATATTATTAATTAAAGATAAATATGCCAGAAATGAAGAGAAGAGTGGTATTTAATATATCCAGAAATTTTGAGGTAGTTGAGATATTAGGCGAGGGTGCCTACGGTATTGTATGCCTTGCTATTCATAAGCCCACAGGGGTGAAAGTAGCGATTAAGAAAATAGAACCTTTCGAGAAGCCTCTTGTGTGCTTGAGGACTCTTAGAGAAATTAAACTTCTCGAGAAATTTAGGAAGCATGAAAATATTATTTCATTATATGATATTCAGAAACCTTTAAGTTTTGATACATTTAATGAAGTATATTTGATTCAAGAGTATATGCCGAGTGACTTACATAAAGTAATTCGAACTCAGGTTTTAACTGATGATCATATACAATATTTCATCTATCAAATACTAAGAGGATTAAAGTTGATTCATAGTGCTGGTGTTATTCACCGTGATCTCAAACCGTCAAATATTCTAATCAATTCTAATTGTGATTTAAAAATATGTGATTTTGGATTAGCAAGGCTAGATGCTAATATCCACAAAGATTTTTCTTTTGATAACAAAATAACTCCTCAAATATCGATGTTGACAGAATATGTTGCAACAAGATGGTATCGCGCGCCAGAAATCATGTTAACATCATCCGAATACTCAGCAGCCATTGATATGTGGTCTGTAGGTTGTATATTAGGAGAACTTTTAACAGGTGTTCCGTTATTCCCCGGTAGTGACTACAAAAACCAACTAATACTAATTTTCCAACTTCTAGGAACCCCTGTAGAAGAATTTCAGTGGTTTAAATCAAAAAGAGCAAAGCAATATCTTAATACCTTACCCTATTTTCCACCATTAAATATTAAACATGTGTTTCATAACCATCCAAGCATTTTGAAGGGAAATAGAGCACCTATTAATCCCTGGTCAATTGATTTACTAAGTAAATTACTTGTTTTCGAGCCTGATAAAAGAATAACCGTCGAAGACGCATTGAATCATACATATCTTAATGCATATCACGATGCGAGTGATGAACCGATAATTAGTCCGATATCATTCACTGAGTTTGACTTTGAGAAGAATAAAGATAGTCTCAACATTGCTGAGCTAAAACTTAAACTTTTCAACAAGATTATGAATGTTAACACATAGTTTAACCGTACATATAAAATTAAGACTTTTATTTCATTATCATAAGTTATAAACTAATATAAGTATCTAAAATCTGGAGCAATCTTTGAACCATCATTATCTTTTCCAAATTCTCTCTCCCAGTTCATTGTACCCTTTTCTATTCTCTTATTCAAATACATTAATCTAATTCTAAGACCAAAAGCACATACTATTGCCAATGCAATAAAAGCACAATTGCAAATAAATGCAGTTAAGTATTGTGGAGCATCACTTGATGGATATAAATATGAATTCCAAATAGAAGTCGAATTCGAAAGACAGTTCATTAACGAAAGAGCAATTGCTCTCTTAAGAGGAGGTCTTGGAACACAATTTGACATCCATGAAAGAATAGTAGTGAAGGAACAATATAACGATGGAATCATAAGACACATTGCAAAATATCTAGCACCGGTGTTCATAGTTGATGCAGAAATAATAAAGGCCACCAAAGCGAATACTAATGGTATAACAACATGCAAGAATCTCTCACCTGTTTTGTCCGCATGCATGGCCCAAAGGTATGTGGCAATGACAGCTATACAATATGGAGGAGCAGTCAAACACAAAGTCTTAGTCTTACCGAAGTTAAGGGTTTCAACGACAGAAGGGAAAAAGTTAGTAACACCACAGGCTGCGACTAAGAAGAATAAAATACCAGTACATAACCAAACCTTGAAATCAGAACAAGCTAAAACAAAAGCTCCCCAATAACTTTCATGGTTTTCTTGATCTGAATCATCTTGACCGACTTCTCTTCTTAATTTCCACATCGTTATGTCCTTTTCCTCTTGACTTAACCATTTTGTATTATGTGGCATATCTGGAAGAATAAAATAAGCAAATGGAACAGAGAAGACAGTAATAGCACCTTCAATGATAAATAACCATCTCCAGCCTCTAATACCACGCGCGTAGTCCATATTATCCAAGATACCAGCAGCAATAAGACCAGACCATGCAGAAGAAATCAAACTTCCACTATATAAAATGGAGTTTCTTTTACTTAATTCCTTTCTATCATACCAACAAGAGAGATAGTATAAACAACTACCAAAAAAACCAGCTTCAACCCAACCAAGAATAAATCTAACTGCAAGAAGTCCACCAAAACTTTGTACCGCACCAGTACATGTAGAAATAATACCCCACGAAGTCATAATAACAGTGATAAATAACGATGGTTTTCCTAATTTATTAAGAAACATATTTGCTGGGATTTGCATTAAAATGTAACCGACGAATAAAATAGAAATACATGTTTGATACTGACTACCAACTAAGCCTAAGTCGTCCTCTAAGCCTCCCAATCTTGCACTTGCAATATTATTTCTATCCAAATAATTTAAAATGTAAATATATACTACCATAGGAAGAATTCTAAGATCAATTTTCCTTCTTACTTTAAGTTCTAAGGCCTTAAGCTCTTCTGCAGAGAGATGTTTCAAGGAATCAGGAATCTCTAAACTTTTTCTTAACTCTTCATTAATTTCGATGCCAGCATCCTTGTCTAAAGCTAATTCCCTTTCTATGTCACGATCTTCGATAAAGCTAATATCGCCTTTTTTATCAGTTTGACTCATTCTTTCTTCAAATACTTCTAATAAATGAGAATTTAGGTTTAAATCGAAGGAAACCTTTTGTCTTTTATACCTTAAAAATTACCCATCAGAATTAGGATTAAAACTGATCTTTGCACCATGCATCGTATTAAGAAAAAATATTATTTTACATACGGATAAATTGGCAGCATTTTTGTCGTGTAAGCAGAAAAACCCCCACGCAGAAATGCGCTACTCGCATCACCCTCTACAAAACCCCGCTCATTGCAGCCGCATTTATAGAAAATATGAAAAATATTACCGTAGAGTCCTACATACAAATACAATAGTTCAACTTTGTGGAGATTTTATATCTTCCCCCATTCCGAAGGAAAAATTATGCATGAGATTAATTTGGTTGACAATGTAAAATTTCTGATTATTATTTTGGGGTTTTGAAAACTTCCGGTATATAAACTGCATTGTAACAAGAATGAACGTAACAATTTTTATACAGTAATGCCATGGCTCTTTCGAAGTGAAATTAGGTTTTCCTAACCAATGGAGTAGATAGATAGAAAATTTAATTGACGTGTTAAAAAAAAACCAACAAGCAACTTAAGAACATACGACAATTTAGTCGGGCCTAATGGGGTCATTTTTTTAAATACCGACCCAATTAAGTCGGGGTAATATTACACAAGTATTATTATCCTGAGTATAACCAAATTCATATTTAACTAACCTTGCGGATTTGTCTCTGATTGTAGAAGCGGATTTGTAGAAGCTTTGTTATAAATCATGTAATATACGACATATATAAAATGTCGTTATCGCCACAACGACATTTCGCTAATTCATTAATCAAATGTAGGCTAAATATGTAGAACAAGAACTGTCTAGGGTTACGAATTAGTCATCATAAAAATTTAAAGATGGTTAGTGATGGAGAAGATGAACTACAATACCAGATAGATTCTGACATGTTAGGTTCACAGCATTCTGAAGATCAAAATGAAGTTTATATGAATGATTCGTCAGATCATGAAGGCAATGAGGTTGCGGATAACTCTGAATTTTATGCCAATGATAACAGTGACAGTCAAGAAGACGACTCTTTGAGAAGGCTATCGAACCAAGCAAGAGGAAGACGAGTATTTGACCATTCTTTTGGTGAATTTGAATTTGAAGATGAAGATGAAGATGAAGTGCAAGACGAAGCTGAAAATGAGGATATCGAAATGGATACTGCAGATTTTCTTAGGCGATTTATACAAAGTAGAGCAAGACAGAATACAAGACTGGGAAATGTAGAAGAAGAAGGGGAAGAAGAAGAAGAGGAAGATGAAGAAGAAGAGGGGGAGGAGAATGGAGAAGAAGAAGAAGAAGAGGGAGAAGACAACGGTGAAGGAGATTCTCATAGCGATTTCTTTAGGGCCATCGGGTCTTTAGCAAGTGGTATGCAAGATACCACTGGAAGAGGTCAAGGCTTTGCAGATGTTATGCAGAGATTAATGGGAGGTGGGATCGTATTTAATGAAAGAGAAAATAGAGAGATGCAATCATTAATAGATAATTTAAATCAAAGAGAAGATACGTATCTTATACTAGAGACATTAAACGAGTTATCGGAGAAATTGTTGATGATGAATGGAATTACAGCAGAAAGAACAATTCCTTCAAATAAGTTGGCGAAGAGTTTAGTCCATATAATGGAAGATCCTATTTTAGCTGAGGACTTAGAACTACATCTAGTTGCATGTAGATGCTTGTACAATTTCATTGAAGTCAATCAAGACTTTATTCATGATGCTCTTAATAATAACGCGGTTGAGGTATTATGCAACGCTTTAATGGAAATAAGTTATATAGACCTCACGGAGCAGGCGTTGCAGACACTTGAAATGATATCCAGGGATCCGGTTTCCCACAATATTATCGTAAAAAGCAATGGATTACAAGCATGCTTACAATACCTTGACTTTTTAACAAGTCATGCTCAAAGAAAATGTTTAACAATAGTTGCAAATTCATGTACGAATGTTCAAGTCTCGAATTTCCATTTAGTGAATGAAGTATTTGATAATATTTCAAATGTTGTAAGAAACTATACGGATCCCTTGGTTGTTGAGAATGGATGGTTGGCCATCTCCAGAGTTATCAGTAGCTTTAAATCGAAACCAAATTTTTTGGAAGATTTGTTTGGCAATAAGGAGGAATTACTAAAAGAAATGACTGAAGCAATATTTATTAGTTGTAATAAATCTTCAATGAATGAGGAAACATCTAAGACACCACTTAATTATAGTTCATGCTTAAGTTTAATTAAATCTTTATCTATCATCGCAAGTGTCAGCGTAAGTATTTCAGAAATATTATTGAAATATTGTCGAATTGGAAAAGTACTTTTGAATTCTCTCAACAAATATTCAAAGCCAAAAGATAGTGAAGAAATAACCGAGAAACTCTCAATATCTATTGAGGCATTGATGGCTACCCCAAAAGAGTTATTGTTGCAATTTTTAATTTTGATAAACCATCTTTTACCATTCCCTTCCCCAGAAGGTAATATTGATTCTGATAAAATTTTCAGTCAATCTCTACAACTGAAGATAGAGGTAAACGTAAAGCGGATAGCTTCCTATAAGAATAATGAAGATTCATACAGGCTTTTTATCGGCGATATTTGGCTTTTGTTAATTAATAGTTTTCAAGCTACTATGGACCTGGAGATACGTCAAAAAGTATTGTTGAATTTAAGAAAAATTGTTGCATTTAGTAACGAAGAAGATTTTCGACAGATTGAAGGTTATTACTTAATAACCGGTTTGTTAGCTTCTATAAGTAATCTGAGTAAACTAGCTCGTAGAAATTTAAATGGGGCCCATAAGTTGGAAAAAAATATGTTCGAAGAAATTGATAGTAATATGAGCCAAATATTAAGAGACGACGGAAAACAAGAACAGAATTCCTACATTATGGAAACAGAGCCCAAATCACCCACATATCACAATGGACTTGAATCTGACGCAAATATCATAGATAAAAATGAAATAGGGCTGGAAAAGCTTTCTGACGAAAGTAACGATGAGATAGTGTATAATGACTTTGACTTCTCTGATTCTTCAAACAACAAAGCAAATATATTGCTTTTATTCTCTATTGCTATCACCAGGGATCTTATTATAAAAATGCCAGATTTAATAAGGGTATATTTTGAAAGAGAAGGGTTATTAAATGATTGCATCACAATAGTTGATAATTTAGTGGAATTAGCAAGTAAGAATGAAAACGAGAAGATATCATATTACTTGAATACAGCAAATTTCACATTGGACTTTGATTTGGTTGAAAATTATATTTTCAGTATAAGTTCAGAAAAAATCTATGCACACATAATTGTTATCGGAAAACAAATAAAGGAAACTTATATGTCTGTTACATCTAGAGATCCCGTGGATTTACCTGATCACATGAAATTATTATTAGAAATTAAAAAAGAAATAACAAAATATGATATGATCGAAACGTATTCCTTTAAGGAATGGCGTGAAATATGGAAGAAATTGAGGTTTGCTTTACTCGGAGGACCTGAAAAAGTTAATATTTCTAGCTTTGAGCTAATATCATCCGGAATCATTCAATCAATAGCTTACATATTTTCATCAGATAACTTTGATTTTGGATTTGAATTTAATGACTGTTATAAGGCTTTTATTTCAGAATTTTTTGTTGATGGATCGAAGGATGATTCAGTTTTATTATTTGTTAACAAGCTTCAAGATGCATTAACTAGGTCTGAGTCATTTGATATCATATCAACAAATAATTCGCAATTCTTATATAATAATGAAAGCTCAGCTACAGCATCAATGGCAAGACAGGTTAAAATGAAGCTTACTTTTGATAACTCTTGTGGTAATACTATACCACAAAACATGCAAAATATGATTTTATCAGTGCATGCAATTGCGACTTTTAAATCAATTGATACATTTTTGAGGCAAAGGTTCAAAGTTTTGGAAGAATTATCTGGCTATTCTAATGAAGAGGAGAGTGAAACAGAAGAAGAAATTACGTTAAGCCAGAGTGGTATAGAGGCAAAGCCAAGAACCAGAATAGAATTTTTAATAAATGGAGAGGTCATTCCAAATGAGACAACAATATACGGAGCAATTTATAGATCTTTGCAAACAAAGCCTGATGAAATAATTAATCCATCTAGAATATGGTCAAGCACTCATAGCGTTAGTTTTAGGAAAGTGGAATATGTTGCATCTAAAGATTCTATCCCAATTTCTTATAATTCAAGTACCAAAGACAATGAGTTGGAGGTATATGATGAGATAACAATTAGTATTTTGAATCTTCTAAAGACTCTTTTTGAGATGAATACATTTGTTAAAAATAATATCACGAGTGGGGTGTGTATTTCCACAGATAGTTTTACTAATTGGAAATTAGCTGTAAAGTTGAACAGACAATTGGAAGAGTTATTAGTTGTTGCAAGCGGAACTCTACCTGGGTGGAGTATACATGTCACAAAAAAGTTTCCGTTTATCTTTCCTTTTAACTCTAGAGTATTTTTCTTACAGTCAACATCCTTTGGTTATTCAAGACTCATACATCATTGGCAAATCAGAACTAATCAAGAAACAGATAATAACAGTACAATAAATCAGAGACCTCAGTTGGGAAGGCCAACTAGGCATAAAGTGAGACTCTCAAGAAAACTGATTTTACAAAGTGCGATCAAGGTGATATCAATGTATGGTTCAACACCGGGTATTTTGGAAATAGAATATTTTGAGGAAGTTGGGTCGGGTCTTGGCCCAACGTTAGAATTTTATTCTATGGTTTCGAAGGAATTTAGCAAGAAGAAATTAAAATTGTGGAGATCAGAACATTCAATTGATGAAAATGAAGACGACTATGTCGATTCTTCAACAGGATTATTTCCTATTCCCATGGATAAGCATAATTTATCAAGTGAAAATGGTAAGAAGATATTACAACTTTTTGCTTCATTGGGTAAATTCATAGCCAGAGCAATGATAGATTCAAGAATTATCGATTTTAATTTTAATTTGATATTTATAATGATGATACAACTTCTCAATTCGAATAAGAGATCATTGAAAGATGTAAAAAAGATAGCTAATATATCCTGTTTGAGAATAGTTGATCCCCATTTAGCATCCTCTGTTGAGCATCTCTTAAAATATTTAAAGGAATTTCCAAATTTCAATGAGAATGAAAGAAATAAAATAACTGTTGATGGGGCAACATTGGAGCAATTATCTCTTACTTTTACTTTACCAGGTTACCCTGAATATGAATTGATACCCCATGGTGACGAAGTTATGGTTGATGCATCTAATGTTGAACTATATATCAATAAAGTTTTGGATGCTACCCTTTATTCTGGTATTATTAACCAGACAAATGCCTTTATGGAGGGGTTTTCTAAGGTATTCCCTGTTGAATCACTCACAATTTTCTCTCCCGAGGAAGTGTTGAATCTTTGGGGTAGCGCTGAAGAGGACTGGTCTATTGATACTCTTACATCTTGTATTCATGCAAACCACGGCTACACTAAAGAGTCGGATATTGTAAAGGGTCTTGTAAATGTATTGGCAAGTTTTGGTAACTCCGAACGAAGATTATTCTTACAATTTTTGACAGGAGCACCAAGACTTCCTATTGGAGGATTTAAGGCATTAAAGCCAGAGTTTACAGTAGTAAGAAAGCAGCCAGAATCAGGAATGAAAGATGATGACTATTTACCCAGCGTAATGACATGTGCTAATTACCTTAAACTTCCAAATTACTCTAGCGAAGATGTTATGAGAAGGAGATTATTACAAGCTATGAATGATGGAGCTGGCGCCTTTTTATTGTCATAAGTAATTCATTAATTAGATAAAGTAATTCCGTATATCCATATAGTAATCAATGATATCCTGCACACAACTTGATCCTAATAACTCTGTTACGAACGATCGTAATAGAAATCACTTTTAACTTAATTAATAAAGATATAGACATGCCAGAAGCAGTAAAATTAGAAACCTTAGTTAACTCTCTCGTGGAAATTGCACCACCTTGTGAATTGAATGAAGTTCGTTCGGATTTATTGAGTATTTTAACGTCTCAACAAGGATCAAAAGCCTCCCTTGACGATGCAATTGAACAATATATTAACGAAAACTTCACTGTATTATCTTCAACCTATATTGCAAGTAAGTACAATAAGCATAAAACTTCTACAAAATACATTGACTATGTAAACAAAAAGATGTTCAATATTGATTTATCTTCTCAGCAAGCAATAGACTTTGAAAGTTACAATGAAGGAGAGTATCCAGAATACTTTGACCTGTTAGTAGAAGGCCTAGAAAAATATGGTAATGACTATTTTCCATCTGAATATGTCTTCACGGTTATTCCAGAAGGGCCTGATGTACACATCATCATAATTGGTCAAAGAGTAAACAACAGCAATTTTTACACGGGCCAATTTAAATCCTACTACAAAGTATCTGGAAGTTCAATAAAAGGAAGTATAAAATTAGATATACATTATTATGAAGAAGGAAACGTCAGATTAAATTTCAAAGAAGATGTAGATGACCAACTCCCTCAATTAACTGCTAGTTCAATCGTCAATTCTATTAACAAGTTTGAAACCGACATCACCCTTAAGATCATTCAGCACTTCAACAAGTTAAATCAAGAGTCATTTAAGAATTTGAGAAGATTGCTCCCAGTGACAAGATCAAAAATTAACTGGGGTAGGGCAATTGGCAACTATAGATTAGGTTCTGATGTTGTTAATAAGAAGTAAATATGTTTAATAGGGATATACTTTCATCATTCATTAAATTTCTTATCCAGTTCATATAATCGTAAATGATACAATGCCAAAAAATTAGAAAATAAAACTTTTAACTCAATTTCATTAACATCCAAATAACGATGAAACCTACCAAAATTATTCCGACCACTTTAGAAAGACTAGCATTTCTAGTCATTACTGTCCGAAGACTACCACTGGTTCTTCTAACGGACTGTGAAAGCTGACTGAAATTATCGTTTAAAGCATCTAAAATCAGGTTCTCCTGTTGAATAGCACCATGAATGTCATTATTCACAGTTGTACGAAATTGATGTAAAGTCAGAGCTAAACGATCAAAGCTTTGGTTGTTCTGTTCTTCTCTCAGTGAATATAACGAATCAGACATATTTATCGTATGCTACGTGTTCTAGTCTACAAAAAAACTCGAATTCTTCAATTTTATACATTATATTCGCGCCTAAGAAATGCTATAAAATGAAAACAATTTACCTAGAGATTATTCACATCTGGGAATCTTTGTATGTTCAGAAATTGTTCTTTACTAGGATATTGGGGGTATTGAACTTGTTGACGATGATCTTGAGTAGCCATTTGACCAAGTGACAGGTCTCCCAGGAATTGGGGTGCAACATAGGGCGTATTATAAGCATTTCCAAATCCAGCACTAGTATGCTGCGGGTTCAAGTGTGATTTGTCTGAGGGGTACATCGTAGTACCGTTACTGTAGTTTTGGGAAACTGACGCACTATTTGTCGGATATGGTGCCATCTGCGATGACATTGGCTGTTGATAAGCTTTCATCGAAATCAGTTTATCCATTAACTCATTGTAAAACTTGACTTCTTCATTGAGATGTTGATTTAGAGCCAAAAATTCTTCCTTGCGAACACTGTACTTGTCTATAAATTTGCCCAAAGCTGGTCTTATGCTAATTATATCATTATACAACTGTGATACTTCGTCTTCGTTAGCAATTTCTGGATTGGTAGATAACATAGCCATTAACTTATTTACTTTTTTCAGCTCATTCAAAATTCTATTCTCTTCTTCCAACTCCTTTTCTAACTCTTTGGGACTCTTGGTCACCACTGGAGTAACGTAGTTGAGAGGAAAAATTCCGACCTTCCCATTTGCAAGTGAACCTCTCCACCAGTCTCTATAAACTGATTCAATCACTGTTATTATATCACCCTTACGGAATGAAAGTTCATCTGGTTCGTACGAAATAAGGTCATAAAGGGCCCTAACTTTTGATACATTTGCTATAGTTTTTTCTTTAGCATCATTACTTACTGCATTAGAATTTTGGGTCATTATTGATTGATTCTTAGCTTGATTGCTAAAATTATTCAGATCTTCCGCAGGTGAACCAGTCAGTGGCAATTCTTTGTTATTGAGATAATCTCTTTTAATGGACTGTTCTCTTTCATATTCATGCAATGATAACTTTAAAACTCTTTGGAGTTCTTCATCTTCCTTTATTTTATCTTGCTTGCTCATTGACTTCTTTTCTGGCTTATCTGGAGCGGATGCCTTCAAATACTGTGGATATTCACTTGCTAACCTATTGTATGCATCTGTCATCGGCCTTAATGAAGGATCAGCTTTGAATGATTCATGCAATTGTTTTATAACTTCTGCTACCCTGTACTTCACGGTAACATGTAAGCGCTTGTCAGCTAGTCTTTTAAAGAGGCAGCCCTGAAGAAAATTGACGGAGGCGATCTCTTGTTGCATCCTAGACCCACAATTTTCAGCCATAGCTACCAATAGTGAAAGCGCTCTAAGAGTTACGTTAGCATCCTTTACATTTAATCGCACGGTCAATACCTTAATTGCCTCTTTGGTTCCGTTTTCAGGTTCACTTGAAATCTTATCACATACATCTAAAATGAATTGCCAGTTATCCGCCGTTAGTGTTTCATCAGTAGCTTTGATTATCAATCCTTCAAGTGTTCCTTTGTCTTTTGAAGGTCCAGCCATATTGCTTTCTGTATATATACTTATTATATGATAGTCTCAAATCAGTGATACCATCATAAATCATGAATATAGGAGCTAGGGGTACTGCCTGTATATATTCCAGATTACGTAATTTTGTACAAAGACTAAAAAATCCACTAGCTATGGACCGTGGAAATAAATAAACGGTATATTTACACCATTTAATTTTATTCATACATTAATACTGGTTATAAAGATTGATAGTCTATAGCATGGCCGGTAATAGTAAGCAAGATTTAAAGGTACCAAATAATGGTGTATTGCACCGCCGCCGTGGTTCCTCTGTTGGGAATATTAACGTAGGTGATACTTCACCATCATTGGCAACGATGAACAAGTCTAAGTTGGAAAGAAAGCAATCGGACTTGCGCTTAGAGCAATTATCTGCAAGTGCCAATAGTGATAGCGCTATCTTAAAGAAAATGTATCTTGGATTCAACGAGTTGACATACAGACACACTTGGATCAAACCATTAATTGTTTTAACTGCTGCATTTGCTACGTATTTCGTATCAGGAGAAGACACAAAGATTCACAAAGTATTGGAGTCAATGATCGTTCCTTCATATCCAATTGAAGGAACTGATCAATATGGTAAAGGTGTTAATGATTTCTATTTCGTGTTTTTCTATGCTTTGTTTTTCACTTTCCTTAGGGAATTTCTGATGTGTTGCATTTTAAGCCCAATTGCCAGCTTTTTTGGCATTAAAAAGGAGGCCAAGGTTAAACGTTTTATGGAACAAACCTATGCTATGCTTTACTACGGATTATCTGGTCCATTTGGTTTGTGGATCATGAGAAGAATGCCATTGTGGTACTTTAACACTACTGCCTTCTATGAAAATTATCCTCATAAGACCCATGATATTTTCTTTAAAGTATATTATTTGGGCCAAGCTGCTTTCTGGGTCCAGCAATCTGTTGTTTTGATTTTGCAATTAGAAAAGCCTCGTAAGGATTTCAGAGAACTTGTTTTACACCACATTATTACTATTGCTTTAATCTGGTGCTCATACCGTTTCCACTTCACTTGGATGGGAATTGCAGTTTACATTACTATGGACGTCTCTGATTTCTTCTTAGCAACCTCTAAGACTTTAAACTACTTGGATTCACCACTTACGGGTCCTTTTTTTGCATTTTTTGTATGTGTTTGGATTTACTTGAGACATTACCTTAATTTACGGATTTTATGGTCTGTTCTTACGGAATTTAAAGTCGTTGGTGATTACACTTTAAATTGGGACACTCAACAGTACAAGTGTTGGATTTCGCAACCTATTGTATTCTTTTTGATTGGAGCACTTCAATTAGTTAATGCATATTGGTTATTCTTGATCTTCCGTATCTTATGGAGATATGTTGTTGGTGGTGTTGCAAAAGATGAAAGAAGTGATGACGAAGAAGAAGAAGAAAGCGAAGACGAGCCATCTAAGAAGAGAGATTAATTATAATTTCAATCTTAATAAAAATATTCTAGAGTATATTCTATAATGAATAATTAATAATAATAATAAAGTATAAATAGTAGTAAATAATCATTTAAATAATCATTTAAATAATTAGACTAATTATTCAATGTAGTGTATATAAAATTACCAATAAGAAAAAATTGATAAAATCGTTATACTTGACTTCTTTAATGCCTATTGAGATTACAGCATCTGATCTTCTAAGCTTTCATAAAGATAAGTATCTTAAAGGTGATAGGATAATAAGAGAGTACATAATAACAAATGGGATAAATATATTTTCTAAGGAAGGTCAGTCTTCAAGAATAGCTGTGAACAACGAACTTGAGTGTGGAAGAAATGATAACTTTAAAGAAAATCGTGAAGATATATTCTACATTAATGATATTGTAATAGATGAGGACACCTTAAATCAATGGGAACCGGATAATTCTGATATTGAATTAAAAAAATATTACGATACTCAGCAATATCATAAACGTAACTTCTTGAAGGAAATCAATACTAAAGGACTCCTGCTAAAGGGCCAAGATAATAATGATAATAATGATAATAATGATAACAATAAGATTCGGAAACTACAAAATTTAAATTATTAGCTTAATAAATCTAATTATATATGGTAATGATAAGGCTATTTACAGTTTGTATAGTGGGAACTATGCAGAAGCAGACTGTCTAAAAGATCTCTTAGTAGTTTCACCATTATTTCTAGATCCTTTTAATCTGTATTCTCTAACGGTGTTCAATCTTTCATTTAAGCCTTCTTCGGCTGATCTAGATAAGATACCTACCATTAAAGAAGATGCTCTTGTAGAATCGTCATTACATGGAATTGGGTATGTCAATAATGAAGGCTCCATATTAGTGTCACATAAACCAATGGTTGGGATTCTAGATTTAATACATTCATTAATACAGTTTCTGTTTTCAACAGGGTTTAAGAGTACAACCAAGTCCGGTTTTATCAATTTCCCTTCTACTTCTTCCCTTAATTGACGATTAGTTGGTTGATCAGCTAAATCAACTTCTATTCTGTTATCACCACCAATTTGCTTGGTAACTTCAGAAAAGTTAGTGATAGTACCAGGAATCCATCTCTTGGATACATAATAACCACGAGATCTGTTTGCAGATTCTTCTAATGCACGATGTTGTTCCCAATTCTTACTAGTACCTACATACAAAATAATACCACCTTTGTTAGAGACACCCTTAATTACTTGAACAGCTCTCTTAAGTGCAGATAAGGTTTCATTTAAATCTATTAAATGGATACCGTTATATTCACCATAAATGAATGGTTGTGTAGATGGTCTCCACATTGCCTTTGCATGACCCAAATGGCACCCAGCAGCCATTAAGGTAGCGATAGAGGTATCGCTAATGGAACGTGGCTTTTTTACTTCATCTCTTGGCTTGTAAATATTAGTCAATTTGGAACCTAAGTTACCAGAATGACGACTATGGGCCAAATGTCTTAAATATAATTCTTGCTCCGAATATGACTTATAATCAGGGGTTGGTTTTAAATTAGGATATTGGTTACTGTAGGAACTAGAAGTAGTAGTCTTTATTTCCTTTAATACAACTTCATCATTAGATGATTTTTCGGATGATTGTAACAGTTCAGTGGCCCCGGAAATCCATGGTCTTGTGGAAATTTCAAAATATGGTAGTTTTGAGTGGTGGTACATAAATTCTTCAAGCTCTTCATCCAACTGCTTGACCTTTTCTTGGTTTGGTAAAGCATTAATTTCTTGTTGCAATTTCTGCAACCTAGCATTTATCAAAGTTGAAGGAGTCTTATTTAACGTACCTATCAAGCCCTTAGTCTTTTCCTTCAATTCACGTAATGCCTTTGCTTTAGCTAATGCTTCTTCTTCTCTAGCAAGAGCTTCAGCAATTGCCTTTTCACGAAGTTCTCTTTGAGATAAGTGCTGCTCTTCTAACTTCTCTTCTGTGACAACATTTGAGTACTTGCAACTTTGTATAACATTAAAAGGTTTTAATACGCCACGGACTGCAATCCTAGACTTGGAAAGGTTGAGCATCCTCGTGTGTTTAATACGTTGCGTAGTCTTACTTCAGTCTGATTATTTTTCACTGCTTTGAAGATTTTCAATTTTTTTGATTCGCACGACAAAAACCATTTATCCCGGGTAACTATAGCATTTATGTATATGATTAGTCTTCTCCATATTAATATTCATTGATTATCAAAATAATATACATTTGAATAAGCTAGAAATACTTTATTATGGTTTGAGCTGGTTAGCACTTTATCAATTGGGTGTAAAATTATAGAAAATTATCTGCCTAAAGTCTCCACATAAGTTTAGAGCACTCTACACGATATAATGTTTGAATATTACAATGGAGCAGAGTCCTTCACGGATTTTGTAAATTACTTCTTAAATAAATTAGACAATTGTGGTAATACTTATTCGAGTGCAACTATAATAGTTGCAAATAAGGGGTTTCTTACTCCCGTAGATTCACATGTTTTTACTAATAACTTAACTATTGGATTCATAAATAGGATGGAAAGAATTCTGATAATATTAGTGGAGTCTTTGGAGGAATTGTATACATTACTCAGAGGTTTTTTCAAAATCCCAAGAGAATCTTCATTGGAGAGCATGTCTAACATCAATTATGATTCTAAGCTAATAGGTCTATTTGGGATATTTGACCATTTTATAACGACAGGAAATTCATTAATTAATTTCAGGCTTCAAAAAAGTCATAGTTCCAATATTAATAGCGGAGAGCGTGGCCCACTTGATTATATGTTATTGCAGGACTTCACAGGGCAGACTGTTAATCGTCTCTGTAACTTATTGGAAAGCTTACATTTTTACAGGAAGATTGAAGTAGTTGTATGCGAGCAAAATCATTCGATCATTAATTCCGTACCCACAATTTGGAAGGAATTCCTTCCAAATACAGCGATTGAGTTCAAATATTCTGATTCTATTGAACATAAGCATATCAAGGAAAACTATGTACAATTAGGCTTAATATTGTCAAAATGGATGCAGATTAAATACTAATTATAAAATTTTTATTTGTATAGTAGAATGTATATAATTATATAAGTTAATATATTTAATTGACTTCTTCTACTTTTTCTTCTGGCTCTTCTTCATCATCTTCGCCATTGATACCATCAAGGTTGGCACCAGCTTGACCCAATTGACTTGCTAAAGCATTAATATCGAAGTTACCAGCGCCTTCTCCACCACCCATTCCTTGCATTAATTTGGAAAAGTCCATACCACCCATACCGCCGGCACCACCCATGCCTGGCATGCCTGGCATACCACCAGCACCACCCATACCTGGCATACCTGGCATACCACCTTCCATACCACCCATATTCATCATATTGGATAAATCTTCGTCTTCGGCTTGTTCATCTTGTTCATCTTCATCAACCCACTTGTCAAAATCAGTTTTAATGTAGTGGTATTTCAATTTTTCCTTTGTTAATCTTGGCCAGAATTCTTCCTTTGCAGTCTTTTTTCTCAAGACAAGATAGACATGAGAACCACTCTCAGTATTCTTGTGTGACTTTTCTGGGTCAATTTCATCAAAGAAATCAATGTTTAAATCGTAATTTGTTTTACCATCTGGAGAAGTTGCCTTGTATTTTAAATTGTTGGCAGTCAATTCCAAAGTTGGATTGATTGGATCGACTACTTGAATGGTTAAATAAATGACATTCTTAGTTTCGTCTGTGGCATTGGAACGTTGAGCCCATAATATAGTTGGAGTAACACTTGACATGTTGTTTTAATAATAATTAATGTATATTTCACTAGTTTTATTGAATAAATAAGTTAAATTAACCACCTTTTATCAATCCACCAACTATTTGTTCTCGAACATTCTAGGTAAGGGACTGCACATAAAATCATATTTTGCCTCCAAGATAAATCACTTCTTTGTTCGTGGTTGCAACTACCCTTACAATAATATCTGGTATTTACCCTTCATATGAATCTAAACTACGCTTCACAACTAAATTGAATTTCAATATACTTTTAGGTAAATAAGGAATATATATATATACGCCGAGCATTTAAGAGTCTAATTAATCTTCTGCCTTATCGACTAACTGAAGATATTGATAGTAAAATGCTATAATCTGAAGATGTGATTCAAATGGTATATTCTCATCAACGCCATGTGCATGGGCTTCTACTGAAGTAGAAAATCCAGGTCTATAACGATAAATATATTTAGTAAGATCCCAATATCGTTTGGTATCTGTATTACCCGTAGCAATTCCAGGAGCTACTACAACTGGCTTATCTTTCCAACTTTCAGGAAGATAATCCTTTGACAATTCCTCGTATAAGTGTCTAAGAGAACCACCAAAAAGTTTCCAATGATCGTCATTTATAGGTGTAGAAGGAGCAGGATCAAGAGTATTATCAAGGGAAATTGTAAAGTAACCTTTCGGAGTCTTTTCACGTAATACTTTATCACCATATATGACTCCTAGGTCATATTTTTCAGCAGCTTTGAGAATATCTTTGATATCTTTCTCAATTGTTGAGGAAATGGAACTTTCAATGGCAATCCTATGGTTAATAATTGCTTCTACATATTCAGGCAAAGCGTTTGACTTTACTCCTCCATGTATAATATCAATTGCTTGTGAAGTACTAATTAGGTATCTGCTTGTTAAAGACTGGTTAGTAATATAATCAATAGCCATTTTGTTTGCTTTTGAATCGTCCTCAGCTCTTAAAATTGCATCCTTTATCTTTGGATTCAAACTATTAGAATGTTCAGCAATACATTGAAACTCGTAGAATGTGGGATTTTGGGGTGAGAATATTGCTTCAAAAGTATTGTCTTCTAAAGTTGAGAGTAAATGAGACATAATACCAATTGATGTATGATCAGGAGGGACCGATGAATGACCCCCTGGCGTATTTAAACCAACCTTCACGTTAACAGCACCTTTCTCCCCTGTGCCTGGCATTGCTAATAATACACCCTCTACCTCAGCAATACTTTGACCGCCTTCATCAACAAGTGCATAAAATGAATCATTTCCATATCTTTCAAGAAGGAACTCACTTATCTTTTTAGCACCTCTGCTACCTCCAATTTCCTCATCAAATCCAAAGGCATAAATTATTGTTCTTGAAGGTTCAAACCCATTTTTAAATAACTCCTCTGCAGATTCAAGTAACCCTATCAACAAATTCTTACAATCAGCAGAACCTCTTCCCCACAAACGCTTACCATCATAAATACCATCATACGGAGGAAATGTCCAATCTTTTATTGTTGCATCCTGGATTGGCACTACATCTTGATGAGCAGTTAGAAGAATTGGCTTAAGGAGATCGTTGGCCCCTTTCCAGGTAATAACTAAACCCCAACTATTGACTTTTTCAATTTTGAAATTCTCCCATATCAAAGGGAAAGTCTTTTCTAGATAACTATGAAATGGTTCAAACTTATTTTTCCAAAAATCTGGATCTCCTTCTACCGTTGGACTATTGTCATTGATATCAGTCTGTAGTTGAACTGCCCCAGAAAGCTTCAATGCAGATTGGTTTCTGAAAGTGTCATCATACATTATTTTGACTAATGTCGAATTATCTTTGTAGAATGATTCTGGGCGAACAATTTCTAAAAGTGAACATTTCTTTGCTTCGTTATACCCCGGTCCTTCTTTACTCCTCCAAAAGTAACTCCCCCAAATCCCAACAATTAGGATTCCGATAACTGCAATTGATACGAGTTTACGGTGTTTTCTTTTTGGCTTATCTTGAAATATCGGATAGTTTTCCATTTCCTAAATATTTATGCAATATCAATTAAATCCTTTTTTAAATGTTTTTTTAGAAATTAGTTATCTTTCCGCATATTTTAATCATTCTTTTATCGATCCGGTTTTATCAGAGCTCTTTTTTAATGAAACATATATATAATTGAACTACACGAAAAAAATTCAATGATATCAAAACTACCACTAGAGATTCAAGTTCAATTACTTAAAAGTGAGCCCAGCAGTTCTTTGAAGTATTGCAATTCTCATTTTTATCTTCTATACAATAGTTTATTCTATAGCAAGATAATATCCACATTCGGAGAAGATATCTTAAAAGTTTTATTTAGAGTTCTACCTTGGTTAAAAAAATACATCAGATCTCTAGATGTGTTTCGATATTATAGTAGAAATGCTATATCTTCAAGGCTTAAATTAGAAAACAAAGATACTTCAAATGAAGAATGGGACGATTCTTTGGTTTTATCTGATAATCGCAATCCCTTCAAATGCATGTATGTGGAGGATTCATGGAAGTACATTTGTTCTTTACTAAAAAACAAACGTTTATTTGCAGAATACTCCGATTATCAAATAGATGAGCCTTCTAATTATGTTTACAATCATTACGTGGAAATTAATCGTACCTACTTATTATCATATAAAAAGACACTTTGGCTTGCTCCAGGTACATATAACTTAAACATAGGTTTAATAATAAAGCATGGGAGTGGCTTAGGGACGACAAAATTTGAAATCAGATCTAAAGACCATAAGGGCAAGGATATCTTGCAAACTTTCTATCCACCATCTAATATTAATGAAATACTTCCAAAAAAGCAGTTTTGCTTGCTTAAACTTGGCGAATTTCAGATTTCGCCGATTGAATGTAATGATGATAGACAAACCAATAAAATGCAAAAGGTGGAATTAGTAATGGAAGAAATTGGATTGTATTTGAAATCAGGCTTTAGGATATTTTTTATTGATGTTGCACAACCATCAGCTTTGTTTAATGATTATGACTTACTTTATTATACATTTCAAGAAACAGATTACAGACATTTCATAAACATTCCTTTGAAGGATTTTTACAAGGCGCTAAACGCAATTCAAAATACGGATGTTGAAGAGAGTAATAAAATTGATATTGTCACACCACCTTCCAATCTAGAATACGAAGAGTGTTTATTAAACTCTAACTTTAACATTGATAACCCCTTAAAGCAAGAGGGATATGAGGTCGACATAGTTATGAAATATGCCGAATTCTACTATATTAATAATATCAGAAGTAGATATTACAAGTTCAATACTATTTATCAAAGAAGACAATTCATAAATCGATTTGGTAATTTTGAACTTGACTGGGAGCAAGATCAGTTACAATTTGAAAATAATAGTCATGAAGATAGTTTTAATCGCCGACCAAGAAGATGTAATTATGATAAATACGGAATGAGATGGAAAATTCCAATACTTGGGGAACTTTGATAAATAATTATTCTAATGTTATATATAGTACATCGTTTATGGCAATAGATAAAAAGTCGATTTTGTGTCATATATATATATATATAATTAAATCCTTATATAACCACTACATCTATACACTAACTTTTTTTTAATAGTCATATGGAGATAAATGATCCTAAAGGAGGAGATTTGAGATTCAACTCCAGACCTAGAAGTAGCGAAAGCTTAAATAAAATAGAGGAAAATAACTATAGTAATGAAAGGAAAAATGCTCATAAAAAAAGCACTGACGAGGAATCTCTATTAGATAAAAGAAACAATGATGTTAATGACGAAAATGGAAACAGTAATATGGATAGGGATATTCTACAGGCTGACTCTTCGGATGACCAGAATAGTAGCCAAGAAGAAGAATCGAACACTGAATTCAATAACAAACGTATTATCTTGCAAAGATTCACGATATATAATTCTTTGACAACTATGTATATAGTTGGTAGCAATGCAAAGGAGAGTCTATTCAGAATTTTAGAAATTACGAAGGATCCTAATAATGAGGGTGAATTAACCATTATTGAAGATAAAAATTACTTCTATACTAGAAAAGATATGGTTGAATTGATAAATGGTTTAAACGAGTCAATCGAGGGTGGTATTCACAAACTAACTAGAGGTTACGGTCTATTAGGGTTTATTAAGTTTACAAAGGGTTATTATTTATCTTTAGTCACGAAGTGTAGTCAGGTTGCAATCTTGGGAGGTCATTATATATATCATGTTGATGACACGAAATTAATCCCATTGGATATAAAGTATAAAAAACCAGATAAATATAGTGATGAAGAAAAATTGCTTTCGATTTTCAAATATTTGGAATTAGGAAAGACATTTTACTTTAGTTATACTTATGATATTACAAATACGCTTCAAATAAACTTTATAAGGAACAAAATACTAGCAACTAAAGTCCAATTTCCTGATTATCCACCTGACGAATATTCAAGAATAAATAATTATTTTAATACTTTTGAGCACAATGAAAGATTTGTCTGGAATAAACTTTTATTAAAGCCTGTATTAGATAATCCTGACACAGCAACGTATGAATGGTTTCAGCCAATTATACATGGCTTTGTGGATCAGGCAAACATATCAATCTATGGTAGAAAAATATACATAACAATTATAGCTCGCCGTTCCCATCATTTTGCAGGAGCAAGGTTTCTAAAAAGAGGAGTAAATGATAAAGGGAATGTGGCCAATGAAGTAGAAACGGAGCAAATCGTATCAGATATGTTGGTGTCATCTTTTCATGATACTAAATACGGATTTTATAATAATCCTAGATTTACAAGCTTTGTGCAGCATAGAGGTTCGATCCCCTTATACTGGACACAAGACTTGAACAGGTTGCCGAAGCCACCCATAGAGATAAATTTGTCTGATCCCTTTTATCAAAGTTCGGCTATGCATTTTAATAACCTATTTGAAAGGTATGGTTCCCCAATTATTATTTTAAATTTAATTAAGACTAAGGAAAGACAACCAAGAGAACTGAAATTAAACCAACATTTTATTAATTGTATAACCTACTTAAATCAATTTTTACCACAAGAACATAAATTACAATTTATATCTTTTGATATGTCAAAGCAATCAAAAAAGAATGCTGACGTGATACAACCATTGCAAACTATTGCTGAAAAATCTATCAAAAAGCTTGGATATTTTCATAACGGAACAGATCTAGCTACTACAAAGGTGCAAACAGGTATTATTAGAACAAACTGTATTGATTGTTTAGATAGAACAAATGCTGCACAATTTATAATTTGTAAAGAAGCATTATCTTATCAATTGGCTGGGCTAGGATTAATACCCGATGGGACGCCTTTAGAATATGATTCAGATATTATAAATATCTTAACGGAAATATTTCATGATCATGGTGATACAATAGCTATTCAGTACGGTGGTTCTAATTTGGTTAATACTATGGATTCCTATAGGCGTATAAACCAATGGTCTTCTCATACTCGAGATATGTTAAACAGCATAAAAAGAATTTATTCTAATTCTTTTATGGATCTGATTAGGCAGGAGGCGATAAATCTATTCTTGGGTAACTATATATATGATGCTCATCGCCCAAAATTATGGGAGCTTCAAAATGATTATTATTTGCACAATGAAAATTTAATTAAAAACCTTCGAGTTAAACGTAGTTATATTCAATGGTTCAATAAGAATAATCTTTCCCCAGGAAGGTTTAAAATGCCATCAATTGCCAATAATGAAAGATTTTGGGGACAATATATTAAATTAGAGCCATATCCAGAATTTAATGATAATTGGTTTAATGAATGCTACATACCAAGAAAATACCAGTCTTTTTCCGACGTGTTCCAATATTGCATGAACTCCAATTCTAGATATCTTCCCTCACACTTAAGTGAAGAGTCAAGTAAATCGTACGATTATAATCCCTTCAAATCAAGAAAACATTTACCTAACCTTGAGAATTCTAATGCAGTTCATGAAAACTATATCGTTCCGTTTTATGATAAGATTGGCCAGAAGAATGAAAATACCAAAACTGTAACTTCTGAACTGACACAATACACCAACAAGGAAGGCTTCAGTGACAGTAAAGAAGTCTCAAAGCTAAATATAGGAAAAAAATATATCACAAACCATAATAGAATCAAAACCTTTCTAGCAAATAAAATTGAAATGTTAGGGTATTCAACAAAACCTTATAAAAAGGGCCAATACCAAAATATTAACCAACAAAACGGATTTCAACCAAATCTTAATATTACTAATTCATTCCATTCAAATATTTATGAGAGTAACTACTTATATCCACAAAATGCGTCACAGGATGATGTTGAATTATATAAGAAGCAATTGTCTCTTGCTGATTTGATCTATAGTGCTACAAAAAATAAAAATCACACCGACTTAAAAGTGAAGGATGAAGATGAAGAAATATATAAAAAGTTTACGAATATTGATCTTAATCAGTTGGAAAATAGTATTATAAATCTGGATTCAAGTTCATTATCTCCAGAAGCAAAGACGAATACGAGTTTGCTTAATTATGATTTTTATTTTCCAACAAAAGATAACTATTTTAATGAAAGTATATATACCTAAAAAAGTAATAAATTGCAATTAAAATTTTAATCATTGACCTTTCTCGAAAACACTTCAATTACTCCAATAATATCAACTCTAGATAACATATGCAAAATACCATTAGTATATATGCACATCTGACAAATTACTAAAACAAGTATCAGGCATTGGACTTAATTTATAGCAAAAACGAGTTTCTACATAGTGTCAATTTACAAGCAACACTTAACGATAAAAAAAATGCAAAACAAAAACAAAAACAAAATTGCCTAGAAATTTCTATAAACGGATTTCGACAAAGTAGTACTTATTCTCTTAAATAAAAATTAATAATGGAAATGATTAATAAATATAATATAACTATTAATTTCCTAAACTAATATATCTAAACTAAATGATTCCACTATCTCTGAAATTCAAAAAAATAGCAGTCAATACATTATTCCAACCAGTATAATCCATACCTCATTAATTATGAATAAAATAATACACACCAAAACTACAACATAGCAAGAAATACTGCACTATAATACAAAACCTCAAATATATGACATCATTAAATAGTAAACTAATAATTGTAAGAATACTAACCTTCTTGGATATAGAAATGCTTCAGGAAAAAATATAATCAAATTAATATATAAATGCACCCAAAAAATAAATAATAATAAATTAATTGAATATTTTAGACATACCAAATCTTTAAAACTTTCTCGGGTTTCATAGACGACTTAAACAATTGTTTGAAAACATAACTCAATTAAACAATAGAAATGTGAATTAACATCATTCAGCAATTATGTAATTTAATATATCACAAATAAGAAGGAAAAAGATATTACATATTCAATTATACTATATTCATAACTATTGATACTTTTAGTTCATTGTATCATATACCCCTACCAACTCAGAAATACTCTTTACCCCATATGCTTAATATAACAATCACTTTATATATTAATATAAATAAAAAAATACATTCAGATACTAATTGAAATAAATAATACAAAAATGATAAATACTTTAATCGAATATTTAAGTCACTTTGTGAAGACTAATATTAATAATACATCAGTTAAATTTTTATTTTTAAAGTTATTTATGATTCATAGATTTCATCTATTTACAGTCAGAAAAATAAACATGTTTCACTTTTTGTAAAATGCAAATAGATGTAGTAGTTACCTCATTAACATTCTTATAGTCTTTTTGGCAGGTATGACAATAATGAATTTATAAATGACATGCAAAAGAGAACTAATGTGTTAAATTTAATCAAGAAATCAAGAAAATATACTCGTCTAAATAGAATACAGAATACCAAATAAATTGCATTACACCTATATTTTAATTTTACTATTTATATGCAATAAATAATATCAATTTATTCTCTCGATTTTGTTTCCTTTCGTACTTTAGTTTTAGCTATAATCTTATACTTAATAACTATCATGTCACCTAATAGAATTAATTGATTGATATTAATTATTAAATCTAGCTTCCTAAAAATACTAATCAATTCATAAAATTCCAAAGAAAAAATTTAGAATAAAATAGATCTTCAAACTACTAAGAAAAAAACTTGAGCTGAGCAAGTATTCTTACAGTAGCATCAACATATTAAATAAGAATTAGGCTAAAAGAATGAAACATTACTATCAAAATTAATTTCCTTGGGAATATGAGAACAGTATACTACATTAATATTTAACCACAAATTGCAAATGAAAGCATATTACGACTAAATAGTGATATAGTGCCTTGTTAATTTTTTAATAATATAATTTCTCTTATACAATTTGAAAGTTGAAACAAGAATGAGATTTTAAATACAAACAAGTTGTTAAGGACTATCTTCTAGTACAAATATAGAACATATTAGAAAATAGGCCAATTGCCCATTAATCCATGAACTCCTTCTTTCAAGGAGAGTTATTCAAGTGAATTTTATTCAGAATAATTTTATATTATCTTTCCAACTAAAGTCAATGTATATTACAATTATGTTAGAAATAGTATATTAAATATTAGATTTCTATGATTTTAACTTGGTATTTATTTGAGAATACTTTTATTTGAAATCCACGATTTTATTAATTAGCAATACATTTTAAATTAATTTAATTTATGGAAATAATAATATTACTTGTAGAGGATGTGGTCTATGATAGATATTTTTATTTAGAAAGTGATAATTACAACGATGGTCTTGGCTGGTTATATTTGCAATTTGATATATGATTTAGTTTTCTTACTTCCAATGTTTATAGGTTCCGATTTAATATTATTGTTTACTTTGATTCGCTTTAGTTACTTCATTACATATCGTAAAGTTTAATATATGCTTGAATATTTTGAGGTATACCAATTATAATTTTTTTGAATTGATGTTGGTATTAGTTGTTAAATCTTGTAATAAATGTTTCTATTTTTCGAGAAGAATTGAATTTTGTTTTCTCTTTTTAAATATCATATATTTTCGCTGAGCATAGTTATTAATCATGGATGAGTTTTCATGAGAAGATTATTTTTATTCTTACATCTAAATGTAATTGAGTATTTATTACCTCTTGGTATTTGTCACTTTATATTTGTAATGAATTGATTTTTTGGATCTTAAATCTAAAATATTTTATGACTGAAATGTTATAATTCTTTCTCTACATTTCAATATCTTTTATTTTTCATTTTTAATTCTAGTGAGTATGGACATTTGTTTACTATTATTTTATTATGTCTTCTTTTGTTTATTAGTTTGATTATTTTTAATTTTATGCGTAGTTCTCAGTGTTGCAAAATATTTTCTTTTAGATGTTTATTTTTTTTTTTTATTTCCTTTTATACTGATATATATTTGATGATTTGTAGTACTTGATATAGAATGTATTATTATTATTATGGATGTATTATTTACTAAATGAATGTTAACAGATGAATGTTTGGTACTTTAAATTTTAGTTGAGCGTATATTTTCGATTGTTTGTCTAAGGTTGTGTAGTTGTCAGGGTTGATGTTAAGCAAAATGATAGTAATTTTTTGAACTGTAGAAAGTTATAAATCCTTAAAGGGTTTCCTGTGCCCTATTTACTATCTCACCTAGTACGGGTGTGTTCAGTTTTTGATGATGATAGATGATCTTTTTGTCGGTGATTCAAAATGGACCCTCTACTAAACATTTAGCCCACAATAATCCACCTCTCTTGCTTTGATTTTCGAGGAATACGTTAGTTGTATAGGAATTCCAAGTATATTTGCAGCCATATAAGTGGAAATACCCCCCTCTTCGATCATTTAAAGCTTTTGCTTAAATCCAAAAGTATAACTAATGCATTTTTTCTTTGGCTGATTTGAATTGGAACAACTTCCTTAATAGACATTTGATAGAAATTCTTTTTCTCTTAATAATTTTTTTTTTGGACCTTAGGTCTGGTATGTGAAATCTTTAGATTACAAGATTCCAAAAGGCGAGCCTACATTATCTACATTTAGTGTAATTAGTTTCCTACTTTGCCGTCGAGTATCACTTAAACCTTCTTAGATGGTAAAGTTACTACAATATTTAATACTCATATTTATGGATATATGTAGAAAAGTTATCACTTAAGATATTTTGCTGTTTAGTACGAACTTTTTTGCAGATAGTTTGATAAATTTTTGGTCGGTACGTTGTACCGGAACTCAACGTATGAAGAAATTTGCTTGTTGGATTTTTATTCTGGTTATTCGCAACTACTTCTCAAATTTTGAGGGAAATTATTTTTCCGAATGAGGGGTTATATATACTGTATATAATGCGCCTTTCGTAGAATCTTTCTTTCAGTAGCTGGTATGACAGGTTTAGTATAACATTGGGATGATGCTAGATCATACTGTAAAGGTGGTTTTGGAGCAATTAGGAAACAAAATGCTCCATTTTAGTAGGAGAACGAGGTGTGAATTATTAGGGAGGAGGTCGGAAAATGAATTATTTCCTTCCGATATCAACCGGAGTAATAATATTTAACGACATTATTTAGTTATGTTGGGAAGGTAGCGAACTAAATACGTATAGTATTGACACCCCGCATACTGTAAGGTATTAGATATCTGTAATTTTGGCGAAATAAATAAATCTTTATATGACTAACGTTCTCTGTACTCAATTTTTTTTTTTGTTAGTGTTGAAAATTTTTGTACACAAAAATTGAGAAGAGGTAAATCAAGTCATAATACCTGATACATTTCTACATTAAGATCAAAATATGTCTTCTAAACCTCAAGCAAAACTTAACTACCCGTAAGTACTAATCTATTATATATCTGATAATTATTAATTTATACTAATATTTTAAACAGTTTCTGGTATGGTGGTGCAGCCAGTATGGTTGCCTGTTTAGTTACCCATCCTTTGGATTTGGCAAAGGTACGTTTGCAAACTGCTAAGACTCCTGGTCAATCACTAGTGGGTATGGTTTACCAAATTGTTACTAAAGAAGGATTTTTTAAGATTTATTCTGGTTTAACAGCTTCTTTATTAAGACAAGCCACTTATTCGACAGCTAGATTTGGTATTTATGAATTATTAAAGGAGCAATATATAGAAAAAACCAAAAAAGTACCGTCAACATTGGTCTTATTACCAATGTCAATGGTTGCTGGTGCCTTTGGTGGATTAGTAGGTAATCCATCTGATGTTGTTAACATTAGAATGCAAAATGATTCTACTTTACCTGTTGAACAGCGTAGAAATTATAGAAATGCTTTCGATGGTATCTTCCGTATTTGCAAGGAGGAGAAAGTTGGATCTTTATTCAGAGGATTGTTTCCTAATTTAGTTCGTGGGGTTTTGATGACTGCATCTCAAGTGGTCACTTATGATATAGCTAAGTCTTTACTAGTTGATCATCTTAGTTTTGATCCATCTAAAAAATCAACTCATTTCAGTGCGTCGTTATTAGCTGGTTTAGTAGCAACGACAGTATGCTCGCCTGCTGATGTTGTTAAGACAAGAATCATGAATGCCAAGGGCGGCAGTGGAAGTGCAATGTCTATCTTAACTACCGCCGTTAAAAATGAAGGTGTAGGGTTTATGTTTAGAGGATGGTTACCCTCTTTTATCAGATTGGGCCCTCATACAATCGTCACTTTCTTAGCATTAGAACAATTAAGAAAATTTAAAATTGGTATGTCTGCTTGAATTTGTTTAAATATGCTATCCTATTTGCATTATAGACATTTAATTTTATAGAATAATTTGGAAAATATATGGATACTACATTAATAAATAAATCAACTGTCTCTTTATACAATATGATGTTATTTAAATTAAATACTTTAATATGATGAGTGTAACTCAGAGTCAAGTGATAGTGTAGCCACTTGAAATTGTAAACTTAAGAAATTATAATAATTTTATGCTTAAACTTTCATGTTGTCCAATTCAACTTTTTCAAAAGCTTCCTTTTCAGCTTCTAAAATATATGGGATTAAGTAGTGAGTATCTTCTTGTGGCTTAACAGCTTTGTTAGCAGGTAATAATTGGTGAGATAAAGCACATTGGTGGGCAGTTAAAATTCTGTAGTTTCTAGCATAACTTTCTTCTTCTGGCAATCTAGAAATAGCTTTTTGCATGACTGGGTTTTCTTCAATAATTAAATCATTGAATCTAAACTTGTTAGTATTGATTAAAATATAAAAAAGAAGAAGCTTCATAATTCAACAAGGTTAAGTATTATGATATACTTTATTTAACAGCATTTAAACAGACTCTTCTTCTCTATTCAGCTGAATATCAAACATACCTTAATCCCATTTCTCTGTAACCAGCATAAGCACAGAATGTCTTAGCAATTGGGGTGACAATCTTAGATAATGTTGGTCTAGATAAAATAAAGTCAGCAGCCTTAACAATAGATGTAACGGAACTCATGTTATTGATTGTACTTCTAAGTAATGATTGTCAAGTTTAATGATATACTTAAATTCTCATTTATTAAAAATTCAAAAGCGAAAACTTTAATTGGCTATTCTAGCTTTCCTAAATAGGAAGTAAATTCTATATATTTTAAAATTAGCAATTTGAGACAATACGCGCTCAAATTAATAATGATATTCATCTGTAGATTGGCCCGCAGTGTTTGGAAAACCTACGTCTTTTAATATTTCAAGAGGACCTACTTCTTTACAGAGATTAAATGTTTCCTCAGAAGGGCATAAGAATAAACCCAAAATTCCACAAGAGTTAATACCTATTTTCTCAGCATACTTTGCCTTCTTTCTTGGAACTAACATCATATAGTTAGTGGTTAGGATACAGTTGTATGAAATGTGATTAGCTTCATTCTCCCTTAAAACTGTAAGAACACGCTGAAGTAATCCCGAAAATATCATGGTTAAATCATCTTTATCTACCTCTGAAATATTTGGTAACTTGGCCACAAAGTGTGCAAAAGGAATATCAGGATTCTGTAATGGCTCACGAGTAGTACTAGGAATAAATGGCTCAGAAGTTGAAATTAGGTCTTCAGGATATGGTCTAAAATTTTCAGGTGGTAATGAAATGAATTGTACATGTTTATGTGGTTGTGATGCACCACTTTCTTCGCCACAGTTGTAGAAAGCAATCCATTCTTGCTTCTCCGGAGCATTTTTTAATGTCTGTAGAACTGAATATATTGCAAGAAGTTCATTTGAGTTTAAAGGAGTATTTTGTGAAATAAACTCTTTGGTGATCATCATAAAATGCTTAGGAACTACTGGATACTTATTGTATACTAATTTAAATTCATCCTCAGGTCCAAAATCGTCTAAGATTGTTAACTCGGGCTCTGGTTCAGCAAATGGGTTTATCTTTTGTTCTCCTTTCTCTGGCCTATACATTAACGTCTTTAAAAACGTTAATTGGCAATCAAAAGTGGTATTATTTACCTTTTCATGATAAATATTGTTTATAGCAGACTCACCGTTGAACTTCATATGACCATTGCTAATTGCAATATCATATTTCTTTGACAAATTTGTATAGAAATCTTGGGGAAGTGAAATTAGCATACTGTAATATTGAGCTCTAATTATGGATACTTCAAAATTGTTGTAATAGCAAAACGTAAAATCTACATCAGGATATTTAAATGTGACACAAAATCGGATAATGTTACGATATTACATATTACTTGTTTAGAGAATAATAATCATAAGACAAATAATTTTACGTTTGTGTAGTTAGTAAGGTCATATATTAATATACGAAGTAATAATTAATTATATTAGTTAAGGCTCTTTACTTCTTTTGAACCAGTTTAAGAATTTGTCTTTTTTAAGTCTTATTTTAAGACTAGATGCATCGTCACTTGAATCACTCCGAGATTTTAGTGATTCCAGGGAAAAACTATACAATGACTTAGACTTTGAATGATAGTAAGAAGTAGCCATTTTTGCGGGAGTTGTTACAGACGTATTAGTAGAGTTAGTTTTACAACTCTTATTTGATGCTTTATGAGATGGAATCTTAGTTAGTTTCAAGATTCTTTCTTGAGATGGGTGAACTTTTTTCTTCGATGCATAAATTTTTTGTTGTGTACCATATGTAGTTACTTTTTGGTCTTGTTCAGACTTCTTCTTAGCAGTAATACCAAATGAATCTCTTTCGCTTATATTTGTTAATGTTTTTGATATGAACTCTTTCTCGTCTTCCTTTCTTTCATTTGAGCATAGAGTTGTCAGCGAGCAAGAATTGGTCTTGCTTATGACTATAGATGGCGTAGTTTTAGATGCATGAACCGATTCTTTTGGTTTCCTTGAAGTTTGTTTTGAATCAAAATTCGAAGCCAATGACGAATCGGCCGATTGAATTGTTCCATTTATGGATAAGATTGTAGATGACATGTCTGAATTAATACTTATAGGACTGTTAGTATCTACTTTACCAGAAGTGGCACTTAGTTGAGATTTTGATAATTCTTGTTCAGTCTCGCAAATGGGACTTCGGTACATGTATCGTGAAGATGTCTGAGTTTCATTAGCATCTTTAATCGGAAGATAAGGACATTCAATATCTGAAATGAACGTTTCAGATTTACTTGTATTTGTGATTGGGATAAAGTTCTGCTCAACAGTTACATTATCACAAGTTGTTTCATCTGCTCCTATAGAGCTCTGAAGGTTCGATCCTGACTTCTTATAATCTACTTGTTTGTTCTTATAATCACTAAACCGAGAGGGATTCATTGTTGCGTTCCTTTTTTGGTTAGATTTTAAACTTGGAAGACTGGAAGAATGACCCAATAACCTTGCTTCTTTTACTGGGCTGAAAGTACTTCCACTTGAATTTGACCGTATTATATTTATACTTTCTGAAGATGAAATTCTTAATGCATTAGAAATCCTATAGGATTGATCATAAATAGACTGATATCTGTTAGCCATAGCCCCAGATCTCTTTTGACCATTCTGGCCCATATTGTACGACTCCTTGGAGGAGTTAGAAACAGTTTTCTCAATTAGAAGCGCCGTAGGTGTTCTAGTTGAGCGCAAACTCGACGAAGATGAATTTGCTGATGAGTTAGAATATAACGCCGACAAAGCATCTTGTGGATTAACAAATAAATCGTCATTATCAGATGCTAAATCTATGTTTTCATTTTCCACTTCTTGCTCTTCTTCTTCTTCTTCTTCTTCTTCCTCTACTGTAGCTTGCTCCTGAATTGGCCTGTAACATAGTGGGTTAGCACTACTTGGCGAGGGCATATAAGGACTTGAATGAGCCCTCATAAAAGGAGAACATAATAACTCATCAGAGCCAAATATATCTGCTGGAGCCAGTTCAGTTCTTTTATGAGAAGGTGATTTGTTTGTAACATAGAGACTTGCATTTAATACTCTATCAAGGTCAATGACTGCCTCAGGCACGTTTTCGCTATTATAGTGTGTCTCTTCTGTAGCAAAAAATTTTGAGCCTCCGTAACTATTAGATTTGGACCTAGAATGACTCATTTTAATAGGAGAATTAAGACTAAACGAGCTACTTCTCTTAGATAAAGAATTATGTTGAAATGGTGATGTTGGAACAGACAAATCTGGAGTATTATGAGGAAAGGAGAATTTGTCTTTTTTTGGTTTATTCGTAAAGTCATCATCATTATTAAATTTAAAATGGTTATCTAAACTGGTATCAGTGTCATTAATTACACGAGAGCTGAAGGATCCTGTAGTACCATGAGGAGACAATAATCCTAATCCTAGGGAGTCAAAATCTCCAGATATCGCTGCTGACCTCCGATGTCTATGTCTCTGCCTCAGAACAGGTGTGGATGAAAGATGAGATGGGTTAGGCAACGAACTCATTTGCAAAAATACTCCTTCTCCTAATTACCTCAACTTTAAGTATTGCTTTACAAAGACTCCGTAGTTAGCCTATCTTGATTCGTAGTATATAATGTTTGTTAAGGAAAGGATGTGCTCAGCACTTTTTTGTATTTCAGTTTTATTATTTTTTGAACGAATGGACGCTGCACAGACTGTTGTAGCTAGCTTAAATACTTAAGTAATGATAATGAAGAATTTCCGATCTCCCTTAGGTCTTTCAAATCTAATTAAATATTAATAGATAAAATATATAAAGGAGCGTTGCTGTCCTATTTTGGTTAAAAGATTTTTGCTCGCTACAATTATTTCCTGTTTTGTAATAACAATATATATTGGAGATTTCACACTAAATAAATACTGTATGGAAACACCACGAGGAAGTGACAACAATAGAATCTGCAACATGAGCGAGGCAAGGTGAGATCTCTGCCTTATGTAAAGAAAATTCTGACACAACCTAATAAAACAGGCTGTTGTGTAGTGAAATGAAGTTTAAGAAGAAAATGATTACACAAATAGCACTTTTATAGAGTACGTGTATTTAATAATTTGGTCAAAGATGATACCATACTAACTATCTAAGAATAAAAAGTATCAACATATTTGAAATGAACAGTAATGATTACTTTTTATGTTTTTTAGCAATTCTTCTCAAGGCTCTTTGCTCGTTTTTCATTACACCATCAACCATCTTATATTTACCTTTAACACCTTTTGGTCTTCCACTTAAACCTCTATTGGCACCTGTTGCAACAACCAAAGTAGTTTTTGGCCTAGTTTGCTGTTTCTTGGTAAGTTTACGCATCAACTTTTGTATTTCTTCAGATTTATCTCTTTCACTCTTACCAGAATCATCGTTAATCAAATCAGATTTCTTCTTCAATTTCTCAAGTCTTCTTAAAGCTCTCATCTTCTTACGTCCTTGGGCCTCCAAAACCTTCTTGATAGGTCTTGCATTAAGTTGTTTTTGCTTTTCTTTAATAGCTAAAGCTGCTTCCTTTGTTATAGGTTTAATGATTTTGGAATGTCTCTTTTCATCATCTATAAACCATTCAGGTAATTCATCTTTATCTCTGAAAGAATATCTATTTATACCTTCTTCGATTAAGTCATACTTATTCTTTTGGCCCAATGCAACTTGATGTGCTAAGGTCATGGCCTCGACAGTTGCAAGGTCAACTTTTTCCTTTTGGGATTTGGCTTTCGCAATTTGTTTAGATAAGGAGACTTCTTGATCAGAATCTGAGTCATCCTCAGCTTCAAACTTTTCTTTTTCAGCAGGAACAATCTCAAATTCTGAGTCATCAGATGATTCAACATCACTACTATCCACATCTGGATTTGAAATATTTCCATTTGCCTCTGGAGCATTATTCTTCTTACTATTCTTCTCTAATTCCAAGAGCAAATCATCGTCACCAACTTCACCAAAAATGGAATCAGAAGCGAAAAAGACTTTAGCATTTTTTGATAATTCATCCTTCTTCTTTTTTTCAGCTACCATTCTTTTAATTTCATCATCTGAGTCGGATTCTGAGTCTGAATCATCCATTTCGTAATCCTTCTCCTCCTCTTCATTGTCACTCTCATTTTCTGAATTAATACCATCCCATGCTTCATCATCAGCATCTCCTCTTAACTTCTTAGCTCTGTAATTAGCATCTCTTTCAGCTTTTCTTTCCTGGTATGAGTTATACATGTCATCTAATTGTGCTTCCAATTCATCTATTTCATCTTCGGAATCTTTCTCCACGTCATCACCAATATGAATATCATTGTCCTTAATGATATCTTCATTGGTAAATACCATTCTTTTCTTACCTTTGGCTAAATTATCTAATTCACCTGTCTTCTCTGCGGTCTTTAAGTTGAAGAGTGATTCTGCTCCTGATTGCGCAGCTTCTATACCGATGTTCATATCAGTTAACATATTCATTTGATTTCTATAGATTTCCTTTTGTTTTACTTCATTAGCATGCTTTTTAGCTCTCTTGAGTTTCTGCTTTTGTTTCTCAGTGAGCTCCAGTAACTCCTTTTCAATTTGTTGGTCTTCAGTTAGTGGTTCGACTTCTATTTCAGGTTTCTCTTCTTCAGCATCCAAGCCTAATATTTCTCTTGCTTGTTTTCTAAACCTTAAAATTAATTTGAATTCTTTCTTTCCTAATACCTTCAAATCCTTAATACATTCCAATAATTCATCAGTACATGATTTTATCTTTCTTAAGATCTTCCATTCATGATCATCTTTTTCTGGAACAGCTAATTTATTTAATGATCCTAATGTATTTATAGGGTCTTCATTTCTGATAAATTCCAAAATTGGCATTTCGTGGTATAATAGATAATCTCCTTCTTCATAACCTTGTCTATGTCTAGTCTTCTTCTCAGGATTGAAAATCTTTGCTTCATTATTAACCTTCTCAGTGGCCAACTCTTCAAAAACTTCCTTCGGATCTAATAATCTTGGATCTAATTTCTTTGGAGCTTTAAAGCCCTTACAAACAACGAAGATTTCAGCAGAAACATTACGTGAAGCTGGTGGTTTGGTAGCCTCAACTTTGTCAAACAACTGCTTAAATACCCACATTAAATTATTGTAATCTCTCGATCTGAAAATTTTTGTCACAAATGTACCACCACTTACTAAATTTTCGACTGCTAACTTTAAAGCTTGTAATGTTAATTGGGATTGGGTAAAGGCATCTTGGACCCAACCTAAACCAACATTAGGAGCACCATCATGTAATACAGTATCTGCTTTCCATGTCTTCATATGACCCCTTAATTTGGATCTACAATCTTCAGTGGTGATATCAGATTGAAATGTAATACAATTTGGTAAAGGCTTAATTGGAACAATATCAACACCGATAATTAAAGAGTTTACTGGACAAAGCTGAGAAGCCACTTGACACCACGAACCTGGAGCAGCACATAAATCAATAACAACTTTAGATTTTTCTAAGAAGTGACCAAATTTTTCATTAATTTGAACTATCTTAAAAGAGGAACGAGCTCTGTACCCTTTCTCTTTAGCCAAGTAGTAGTACCTATCTAAACGACCCTTACTATTCTTCTTTTGTGTTTTTCCCATTATTTATAGCAATTTTATGAAAAGGATACTTCTTGGTTTATCAATTTTGATACTGCTAGATGAGATGAGATATTAACAAAAAAAATTAGGTTATATTTTTCCGGGCTCGCAATCATTTAACTCTACTATACATAACCAATATAAATAACCAAGTCAATTACGAAAGAATACAAGGAGGCTAATATTTTCGAAATCAAGCATATGAAAGGGTTGTTGTTTCCCCTAATGAGGCTCGTGCTTATCAGTACATTAATAATCTCTTTAATACTATAATATTGTAATTATATTTCTCTTCAGTCAAGTATCTTGTTTTATTTTTTAATTTTGCATATTTTAAATGAGATAATGACCATTATTGAATAACCAAGTATAAATCTATACTGCTTAATTGTGATTTAGAACTTAATATTAGTGTTTTTATTTTATTTATATTTTAATTTTTTTTAGAAATTATGTAATAATTGTAGAATCTTGTATCTTTTTCTATATATACTCTTTTATCAAATATTAAATATTATGATCATTTTTTTAAAATACTACTAAGCATATATATCCTAGTAACTATAATTCCCATTCTTCAATATAATTAGATTCTAAATTAATATCTATCAAATTATTATCAAGAGAATTAATATTAGAACTATTACAGAGAATACACTCCTTTAATAATATATCATCCATTTCTTCTTTATTTAAGTTGGTTGAACTTGTCTTAAAATTTTGAAAGAACCTTTTAAATTTATAATTGGTTCTCAAATAATGCTTTATAAGGCATTCTTTGTGAAAATTATGATGGCAGTTCGGAAAACATATGAATGACTTGTTTATCAAAAGCTGACCACAAAGTCTACAAGGCTCACCTGGCTCTATTATAGTTAACATTTTACCCTTCAGACTTAATTGGTTATTTTCTTTAATTTGTTTCTTCAAGTTCTGCGATATGCTCAAAGATTGATTCATAGTTGCAGATAGTTCACTTATCTTACTATTGTATAAATTTAGCGAATTAACAATTTCTTCCTTGAAGTTACTCACATTTACATTCTGAGGAAATATAGGCAAAAGATCTTTTAAGGTCAAAAAATTAATGTGAGAATTTTTTATCAAATACTTCAAGGCCATATTCAATTGTTTCAGCACGACATCAGGGATAATCTGGTTCTTATTAGGTACAATGCTTTCAACAATCCCATTTGTGATGTCTTGAATAGAATCACTCTTAAGGTTTAAGTTGTCATTTCCATTTTCAATTTTGGAATCTTTTGTGGAAACTTCAGATTTATCTTCAAATTCTTCTAATAGATCAAATTTTTTACCTTGACAAACTCCATCAATCAAATATTTAGCAAATATTAACCATAATTTCTTTTTCGGACTGAAATTTTCCTCCCCTAGATTTATTTTTCCTGAAGTATCATCAGAATTATTAACACTGTTAGATACTCCATGGGTACCATTTATTGCGCTTGTCTTATCAAACTTCATAAGTATCGACTCGCCTAAGTTCGTTAATTCATTATCCAAGGCGAGTTTTAAAGCTTGTTCAAACAATCCCATATCATTGATTAGAATTAGAATAGCAGGCTGGTAATGCTTATTTTCAAGACAAAGACGGAGAATGAAATTAGAATCATATAGCTGATGCTTTTTAGAAGACTCCAATTTAATATGGTTCAAGAACTTGGTAATTTGTGCTGTTATTCTTTTCTGTGAAGACAAGTCTGAAGTCGGGTACGTAATCAATATCGACAAATAGTAGTTGCTGAAAGCCTTGCTTTTGAAGTTTTTCTCATATAAAACCTTTTGCATATATTTCAAACTATAATTTTCAGTTACCGGAATTGAATGATTAATCTTGTTGTATGTTAGAATTGATGGCAAAAACCTTTCAGGATCAATATCGGGTAAAGATAACCACATATCCACTGTTGCTTTTGGGTAATTTATCAATAATATCGTAGAACGTTTGTATACAATATCCATTGATTTAGTAGAATTATAAATTGTAAACAAAGTCCTTAAGGATGAAGACCAATTTTCATTCTCTATGTAATAATCGAGGATGAATTCATAATCTTCCATAAGTTCAGCAAAATAAATCAACTTTGAGTTGTAGTTAAGATCTTTCATTATTTGATATATTGTATTAGGGTCAAAAGTCTTGAAGTTGATTTTCAAAAAACTTTTAAATTGTTCGTCTAGTCTGCTCAAATCTCTTTTAGTTGGGGAATCATTAGAATCATGATTTAGAGCACTATTCAAACTACTTTCTAAACGATACATAGTGGATAATATTAATTCTACTATCCAGCTTGACAATATGATCATTCTAATCTTATTTTTCTCCAATTCTTTTGCCATTTGAAACTTGACTAAAAGATATTCTATTAGGAGTTTTTCTGCGTTAATATTTAATATACCATTAGATTGGGTAATCGATTTTAGGTTTAAGAGCATTAAACACACCTTTTCAAAGGGCTCTGACAGATGTGCGAGGGTCTTAATGCCTTTAACTTGTAAATCCAAAAGATCTTGAGAAATAATCTGATCTTGAAATTCAAAACCAAAGCCTCCTCTCTGCAAATAATCATAACCTTCCTTTAATAAAACAAGATCTTTTTTGAATGGGCTTCCTTTATCTCCAATGCACTTTAGAGCCTCTTCGTATTTTCCCATTTTATAATAATTATACCACACAGAGATAGATTCATTTTCAATTAAAAGTTCATAAATATTACTCTTGGAATAGAGCCAGTAAGTTCCAGCAGAGTAATCCGCAGTAATTCCAATTATTTTTTCTCCAAGTTCAATATACTTATTCAATTCCAATTCCTCTGTTGAGTTAGATAATTTATTCACAATTATTAATTTAGAATATGTTTTATCAATCAATAAAAGATGATGTTCAGAAAAGATGATAAACGGGGATACATTCTCTTTTAATGAAAGCTTTTCACATTGAGCTAACAGTATTTCAGTATCGTTTGAATAAATCTCCTTCGTTTTATCGATATAATATACGTATTCCTTCCCATTAGAATCCAAACACGAAACTGAGTCTATATTAGATATTATAGTAGATTTTGGGGTGGTTTTAAATACTTTGACAAGTTCGTAATAAGTATAGTCAAAGCAATCCCATACAAGTAAGTTCCCTCTTACAACTAAATTTATTTGTAATCCATTATTAGAAAATACCAATCCTTTTATTTCTTGTGACAGTTTGAACACGTTTTTTATATATTTATCATCCTTTTTATTTTCATTTTCAGGGTCGTGAGCTTTAATAAGGCCAACATAGATTTGATCTTCGGTAGCTATTAAAAAATCACCAGTTGTATCTGATAACAGATTATTAGGGAATGCAATATGCTTAATATTTATATTTTTGAATTTCAGTAAAACTTTAAAGTTCCTATAAGAGTTATGCAAATAGTAATAAGTTTGGCCATGACATTGGACAATCATATGGTCACCGTTGGGATGGACCCAACATTTATTAATGGATAATCCCAGAGGTAAAGTAAAATGATGAACTTCTGTTGGATTTTGAAGATCTATCTTATATACGGAGCTTTCCAAAATAAAGAACATCCTATTATTTTCCACATGCAAATGATGCAACCCATCTTTTAGTTGTATATGTAACAGTACTTGTTCAAGACTAAACAGTGGTTTCTCTTCTTCTATGTCATTTTTTCTAGTATTTAACGGAGTTGCAATTTCATCATAGCTACTAGCTTTATCTTGATAGGGCATTTGAAGAACAATTGTAATTAAGATTATCAATACACTCAAATAATACAAATTCGATAATGAAGAATCAATTCAAGTACTGCATACAACATAGATAAGATCTATAAAAATTCTATATAATAAGTCAATAATAGAAAAAAAAAAGAAGAGTCTGTATTAGATAAAATCTCTAAACTATAAGAATGGATATATTTTAAGTAGAGAATTCATATTTGCTGTATTTAATTTCAGTATAAAAGAGGCTGTAATTTATACAACCATCATGACATTAAATGACTAGAAATTAGCGTTGAACTATATGCAGTAAAAACAAGTACTTAAAAATCCCCTTGTTTTCCACCAGCAAATAAAAACTAAGAACAATTGACCAAGGGTTATTAACTATGAACGTTTTAAAATTACAAAAGAAGTTTCCATCTTTGGATCAGTCAGATTTGTTTGGAATAATTGAAGATTTTAGATCAATTGACTTAGAAGAACATGGCTGGGTTGAAAAAAAAGATGTTATAAATGCAATCTCGAAAAAAGGTGAATACACTTATGATGAAGCTAGAGAAACATTGAAAACAGTTGACTTAGATGCATCTGGACATGTTGAGCTTGATGACTATGTAGCATTAGTGGCAAAACTTAAAGATGGCAAGAGTAATTCCGTCAGTTCCACTCAACAAGAGCCTACTACTCCATCGAAGAAGGCTGCACCAATTCCTACAGCCAACGTGACCCACAAGACATACTTAACTGGTAAAACTTCCGGTACTACCCATTCTGTCAACGATGAAGAGAGAACTGAATTTACTAGACACATTAACTCTGTGTTGGCGGATGATGTAGATATTGGATCAAGATTACCATTTGATACTGAGACATTTCAAATTTTCGATGAATGTAGAGATGGTTTGGTATTGTCTAAGTTGATCAATGACTCGGTTCCAGATACAATTGATACCAGAGTATTGAATCTTCCAACCAAGAAAGCATTGAATAACTTCCAAATGAGTGAGAACGCAAATATTGTTATCAATTCAGCTAAAGCCATTGGCTGTATAGTTGTCAATGTTCATTCTGAAGATATTATTGATGGTAAGGAGCATTTAATCTTAGGTTTGATCTGGCAAATTATCAGAAGGGGCTTGTTATCCAAAGTTGATATTAAGTACCATCCAGAGTTATACCGTTTATTAGAAGATGACGAGACATTAGAACAATTTTTAAGATTACCACCTGAGCAAATCTTATTACGTTGGTTTAATTACCACTTGAAGAATGCAGGCTCCCAAAGAAGAGTAAGCAACTTCTCCAAGGATATTAGTGATGGTGAAAACTATACCGTGTTGTTACATCAATTACAGCCTGAATTCTGTGATTTACTGCCATTGAATACTTCTGATTTATTATCTCGTGCGGAGCAAGTTCTTGATAATGCTGAAAAGATAGGTTGTAGGAAGTATTTAACTCCAAACTCCTTAGTTTCAGGTAATCCAAAATTGAACTTAGCCTTTGTTGCACATTTGTTTAATACTCATCCAGGTTTAGATCCTATTGAAGAAGAGGATAAGCCAGAAATTGAAGAATTTGATGCCGAAGGGGAAAGAGAAGCAAGAGTATTCACTTTATGGCTTAATTCCTTAGATGTTGATCCTCCAATCATTTCCTTATTCGAAGACTTAAAGGATGGTTTAGTATTATTAGAGGCATTCGAAAAGGTGATGCCTGGAAGTGTATCTATTAAGCATATTAATAAGAAGCCAAGTAACGGTTCCGAATTATCCCGTTTCAAGGCTTTAGAAAATACTAATTACGCAGTTGAAATAGGTAAGGCAAACAAATTTTCATTAGTTGGTATTGAAGGTTCTGATATTGTAGATGGTAATAAACTTTTAACTTTAGGATTGGTTTGGCAATTAATGAGAAGAAATATTACCAATACTCTTGCATCCTTGAGTACAGGAAACCATAATGTTAGTGATCAAGACATTTTGAAATGGGCCAATGCTAAGGTTACTAAGGGTGGTAAACAAAATACTATAAGATCATTCAAAGATTCATCTCTTTCTAATGCTGTATTCTTATTAGATGTTTTGAACGGTCTTAAACCAGGTTATGTGGATTATGATTTGGTATACCAAGGAGACAATTTGTCAGAAGAAGAGAAGTATGCAAATGCTAGATTGGCTATTTCCATTGCAAGAAAGTTAGGTGCTTTAATTTGGTTAGTCCCTGAAGACATCAATGAAGTTAGAAGTAGATTGATTTTATCTTTTGTTGGAAGTTTAATGTGTGTAGAGGAGAATATTTAATAATCTTGTTATGTTAAACTGTCTATATTATATGTACCCATATAACTACAATTAATGCTATTGCGCTATATATATTGTACATTGTATACATATTATTATGCTGGGCAATTTTAATTAAAATTTTCTCAAGGAATTTTTAATCAAAGTCTAGCGACCAAGTTATGAAAACTTGGATGATGTAAATTATTACTAAACCTAAGTCAAAAATGAATTATTCATAATGTTTCCCTATTAAACCTCTAGTATTTTAGTATTATATATAAAGTATTCGTTAATATTAAATCCTGCATGCAACCTTGACAATTGAACCAATAAAAATTTAATCAAAGAATATTAGGAAAAAAGACATAGTGCTACCATTAATAAAGATTACAACGCATAATTGTAAGCATGAGTCAAACTATTTTACCATTCACAGAAGCCAACAGTAAGAGAGTTGCTTCTTTATTTAGACAAGCTTTGAGAACTGCTTTCGATAGTTCCTTGAAATTTGATGCTTACAGAATTGAAACTTTGAAGATTAGACAACAATTCGAAGCCAACAAGCATATCACTGATCCAACTGAATTAGAAAAAGTCATAGCTGCTACTTATGCCAAATTAGAAGAATGGAAGCATCCAGATCCTTACATTACGCCATGCAGACCAGGAGGTACTAAGTACCAAAGAAACATTCCTTCGCCAAAGGAAGAAGTTGTTCCTGGTGACTGGTAAGTCAGTCTTCATTAATCAACGCAAAGTCACGTCATAATATAACTTATCTGAACCTACATGTTTTCTATAATACTATGTAAAGTATTCTGATAAATTATCAATTATTGTATTGGTTTGGGAATGTTGATTAACCTTTTGCATTTAATCTCATTGGATCTCATTTGCCTAATTTATTTGGTGTGACATACCCTTTAGTAGATGGCTATTGTAAAGGATATCTATCTATGGAGAGAATAATTAAAAATTTTATTGCTTATACATTTCCAAGTTTATCTTAGAGAGACAAAATCTACTTGATTAGTTTTTATTTAACATCATACAATAACGTTATATATACGAAATAAACGTATTTATTTTTATTTTTTCTATTTTGTAATTATTACACTGCAGCTTTTTCTCAATTGAAAAAAAATATATTTGCAACAAGTGGGAACGAATCCTATAAAGACTTAGGCATATATTATGAGTATAATTCATCTAATCTTTTACTTTCCTAATTTAATCAATAACAAGTGGAAAGAATTTCTACTTTTATTAGGGATAAAAGTGGTAGATATTACAGAAGTTATGAGAATTGAACTGCTGCCAATTTTATTCCGCCAAAAGGAAGAGAAACATTATGCAACTGAAATTAATACATGTGGTTCTGTTCCTACAAATATCATGCTTTATAATAAGAATAAAGCACCTGAGATCTATCCTAATGAACTTGAAGATCTATCGATTGCCTTAGTAATATTAGCTCTCACTATTTTCATGGGCTATTTAACATATCTTATGAAGAAAGATCATAAATCGATCAACATTGAGAATTATGATTTTGAAGCTATAGTCAAAGAAATTGAATACTATAAAGGATTAATTGAATTGGAAAACAAGCATGATGAATTAAGAACATATAAACGTCCTGATTATCTGTCGGATTACAACCAACAGGAAGAAGGAAGTAATTATAAACCACCTAATAATGAAGAATTTATAGAAAAAAACCTAGTAGTTTATAAAGAGAAGGAAGAGCCAAAAATGAATGGGACTGTTATGGAAACAAGCGTGATATATGAAGGAATAGAGAATTTATTTAAAACAATGCTAATGGGGCTCATGAATTCAGGTTTAAGATATTGCGACCAGATCCCTAATATGGAGACAATTCCAAATGTGTTTGAATATAATGCTGATTTTAGATACAATAGAATTATGCTGGAGAAGATAAAATGCTTTCCAATTGAAGTAAAACTCTTCGAAAAAAACTGCCAATACGATATTAAAATGAATGATACACTCTTTGGAACCGAAACTTTAGATGACTTAAATAAAAAATTAAGCCTAACCAAAAGTTCGGCTAGAAAAAGACAACTTGCAGATAAAAATAATGACTATAAGAATCAGAAGACTATAAATCAGGAAGCTTATCATGAGACAAAACCTGAATCCTTGAAGGTAATTGTTAAGGAGAGGCAATCTAAAGACAAAGAAATTCCGTTGGTAATCCTCACATTGAAAAATGATACTAGATATTTGTTAAATAACAATTCCGTTGTTTGGGAGAAAGTTTTATATCCAAATGAAAGTTCAAGAATAATAAAATTGGATGATTTAGAAATTCTATTGAAAGACTATGCTGCCTCTGAATCTCTTGGTAAGCTTATTATCCAATTAGAAATTTTGCAACTCTTCAATACAGATAGTCGATCAAATGAGCTAATACATAAAATTAGATTTTTACTTTCCACCGATTTTAGACCTCATAACACTTTAATGATTGAAATTGTTCAAATTTATCGATTATGCTTAGAACAATACCTACTCAAGTTAATTGAGTTGATCAGCGAAGAGAGGTTGGAATTTTCGCAGTCTCTACTTCTATTGATTAGAGATTTTCTCACGTACAAAAATCCATTAAAGATCTCTCTCCATGACTTCAAAGAATATTTACGAGGATTGCTTAATCATGTTAATAACAACGAAGCTTTAAATGACTCATTATCATCATGTATTACATCAGCAATAATATCTATCGATTACGAGCTGTTAAGTCAAACATTCTTTGGGTTATTCAACGACATATTTAGCACAAAATCAAATATTAACCAACAAATAATATTTATGAAAGGTATTAAATATTATATTTGTTTCAATAGATCACTCATTATACGTGAATTGGCTGAAAACCCTAATGCAAATAAAATAAAAACGAGCGGATATTTATTAATACAGCTCTTTGCAAAAAATATTGATAATGGAATAGAGTCTGCTAAAAGAGAGAGCAACAAGAAAAGATTCAATGCTAGAAAGAATAAATGTGCAATTGTAAAGAATCCCCTTATGCTGGAAATTGTGGAGCTTTATCTTGTATTTATAGAAATAATCTTAAATGATGATAAAGTACCAACTCCTATTCAATATGAAATGCTTACAAACTTCCTCAGTCCGATATACAGCAAGCTAAAGAATGTATTAGAGTATACTAATTACTGTCTAGAACCTCCTATTCTTAAAGAACTTCAAGTCAATATTCATCTAAAATAAAACAATCTGCAGGAAAGGACATGTGAGAAAATTTCAATTTTTTTTTGGTTGATGAGCTGCAACAAAAAATTTACTATAGGATATCTTTATTCAAAAACATATATAAATAATGCCTAGATCAAGACGTTCCAAGCTCGTTACATTAGCACAAACCGATAAGAAGGGGAAAGAAAATAAAACTCGTATTTTTGATGAGGTCAGAAGTGGGTTAGATGAATTTCAATATGTTTGGATTTTACAATTAGATGATGTGAGAACTCCAGTTTTACAAGATATTAGAACTGATTGGGTTGGATCAAAATTGATCTTAGGAAAAAGAAGAGTATTGGAGAAGGCATTAGGTGATACCCCTGAAGAGGAATATAAAGATAATTTATGTAAGTTATCAAAATTATGTACTGGTGTTTCTGGATTGTTATTTACAAATGAAACCCCAGAGACTGTTTCTGCTTATTTTAAGGCTTACACCAAGCAAGATTACTCTCGTGCTAAATCTAGAGCTCCTATTGATTTTACAATTCCTGAAGGTATCGTTTATTCAAGAGGTGGTCAAATACCAACTGAAGAAGATGTTCCAATGTCTCATTCCTTAGAAGAAACTTTAAGAAATAAGTTAAAAGTTCCTACTAAAATCAAGGCTGGTAAGATTACTATTAATGAACCATATGTTGTTTGTCGCAAGGGTGAAGTATTAGATGTAAGACAAGCTTTGTTATTAAAGCAGTTTGGTATTGCTGCATCTGAATTTAAGGTTAAAATTATTGCTTACTATAACAATGAAAATTCTGAAGTCACCAAGTTTGACTAGATTCTTTCTCTCGTTGTATAGTAGTTTACATTATTGTTGCATAGTTAATATAAGAACATAGAAATTGGATTCACTAGCGTAAGTATTGTGATGTATGCATAAGTCTAAAGACATCCCGCAATATATATTTATATTAAAATTTATATTTCAATTTTATAAGTTTAATATTAAAGTTATTAAATATAATCATCTCTACCATGATTTCCATATACTACACTATATTAATTATTAATTCTATTATACATATCCATCCATTACCAGTCTTCTTCTTTGTCTAAAGTAGGTATCCTTGTTTGTACAAAGAATAATCTTGCCGAATTTTGACCTAGGTTTTTGAAACCATAAATATTTGCATTAGGTACTTCAAAGGAGCACCCCCTAGTTACAACAAATTTATCGTTATTTATTGTAACTTCAATTAACCCATTAACAACATGGAAACTAAAAATGCAATCCCCTGAATTTCTCAAGCTCTTAAATCCTTCGTAAGGAAACTCTAACAACCCACTAGCAGTAAAGTCCTTATTATGGTTAAATAAGGTTGCAACTTTGAAATTCTCTATTGATGAGGGATCATCATCAGCTGTAGAAGTTGATTGAAAATCGCCACCATCAGGAGCCCATGCAACAGTTCTATTAATCTTTATTTCCTTTTCAGGATCTTCAAATACATCAAGAGATAATGATTTTGAAGAGTACCATTCAGATCCACTTATTTCTGGATCAGACTCATAATCATATATTTCTTTAACCTTTCTTTTCGGTATGTTTCTCGATCTCAGTCTGGTTCTTTTCTTGCCACTATTCGATTTTACTTTTAGTTCAGGTATATGGACCACCTCTTTGATCTCCTGTAATGGAATATTCTTGATGTCATTATATAAGGTAGTATCTGGATCTTGACCGGACTCATGAGCACGAGTGTATACAATTCTTTCGTTTCTCCAAAATGCTAATGGCGCAATCCTTGTTCTCCTAGATCTTCTCAATCCATCTGGTGGTGGTGATGGTAATGGCGATGGTTTTATTATTTGCTTCCTATCATGTGGCTTTAAACCTTGCACATATGTTGGTGACAATACGTGACCATTATCGTCAGCGTTCAGCGAATATTCTGATATATCTTCTTCATCAAGGTCATTATTATATTTTTCATCTTGAATATCTTGTGATTCTTGAGTATCTTTTTTATCCTCTTCTTCCTCCTCATATATATGGGGAGCACGCTTTTTCCTACCAGTATTTCCCAATGCCATATCCTTAGTAAACAGAGAAACTGGATTTGTCTTCGGAAGAGAAATCTTTGTTTTCTTTGGTGGCCTTCCTCTTTTTCTTTTTGGTACCACTGGCTCATCTTTACTAGAAGATTTTGCAGGAGATCGTATTTCATTATGTGGAAATTCTACATCATTAAAATCTTGATTCTCAAATGATTGCACTTCATACATGTCATTTCCAAAATCATATCCCGGATCTTCTAAAACACTGTCATTATCAATTTTATCTTTCATTTGATTGTTTTTATTATCTTGAAGGGGGGATCTTAAAGGTGATTTCTTGCTCTTCTTCTTATTAGTCTGTTTTGAAGTTAGCGATATAGGAGATAAATGAAACAGAGCCGCTTCTGCATCTGTAAAATTTATCTTTCTAGCTACATTATTATAATCTTGAAACTTCTCTGGTGTACTGCTTTCTTTTTCATCTTTCTTTATATCGACTTTCATGCCATCATCATCATCATCCTCAAAAAACTCATCCACATCTTCCATATCATATTTATCCTTACTTAAGTTTTGCCGAGGCTTCAAATGAGTCTTCCTAGACTCTGAACCTAATAGCAACAAGTCCATATTGAACTATTACAATATATCTTAACTGTGTTACATATGATTTTGTTTAACTAAATAAACATACGGGGATGTTTTTACACAAAAACGCGGTTTGTAGACTTCCCTAAAGAGATATATTCGCGAATTATGCAATTCCTACATAACAGAGGTTGCAAATTTCCCAAACCCAAATCGTATTACTATATAAGAGTAAATGATATTTTAAATTAATTAAAGATTGAATTATAATTCAAGCATTTTGAAGAAGTTGACGTAAGCTCATATGATAGAACGAGGCCATCGGTATAGGTGACATAAATTAGAAATCTAGGAAAAGTTTCAGATAAAGATACGTTCCGTATAGCTAGCCCAGTTATACATCTGGCGCCATGATATCCGATATCTAAGTTGGAGGAGTTAGGTAACACATGCTCCTGGCGCATACCGTAAACACCTCTATATTGACATAATCTCATTATTGAAAAGACCCCTTGTTGGGTTACACATATGAAGACCAGTAGTTCTGGAATAACAGCTGTTATTGAAATCCTGTTAGAGTATATTTCATCAGTGAGAGGGTCATCTAAGTTGAAGAGACTCTTCGTACTGGAATTACAAAATAATGTATCGGAGTTGAATATCCCTACTCTCCTGCTGGTTGACACTAAGAAAAATGTTAGATCTTGTTCGTCTTCAGGTAGGAGTTTATAATGTTTAGAGTTCATGGACAAATACTTTCTATCATCATACTTTTTGAACATTTTTAATACAGCCTTATGTATTCGACGATAATCATCATCAAGCGTAGTAAGTTTGAAATGCTCATAAAGTATTTCTTTATTTTTAGATTGATCGGTGAGGAGGTTAATAACTGGTGTACGAAAATACTGCCACCTCGCAGCTAAACCAAGATCACTTGTTTTCATCGGATCATACGTCAAATCAAGAAGCTTAGATTCAGTCATAATGTATTCTGTTTCTTCCTTCTCATTAATATGGTCGTCACCTATCATATTTCGAAGTGACAGAACAGGCTTAAAATATTTAGAACTGATAGGTTTGGTAGTCCAGCAATCTTCACCTAACAATGTTCTAGATATAACAACTGGAGTTAAAAAGTTAATTCTGTGGAGAATTCGTTGTCGTACACTGCCCCTATGTGCTTCTGTGGTTTCAAGCCGTTCTATTTCAGGATCAACGTAGTATATTCTATTAGATTCAGTACTAATTTCTATTTCATTTAACGGACCCAGAACTAGCCGAAATTTAAACCTGAACACAACCAATTCTCCTGAAATAGAAGCACATGTTACCTTAACGATATGTGATGAATTTGAAAAGCCAATATCAAAAAATGAAACTTCAGGTATATTCTGCAATAGCTGGTGTGTCTTTACATGATAAAAGCAACCATCTCCTGGATGATAATAAAGTAACACTATGCTTTGAGAATTATCAGAACAAACTATAAGGTTATGCTCATACCCTGTTGGGTCTTTGTAGGTTTTAAAATCCAACCCCCAAAGAGAAGCCTCAAATTTTACTTGAAAGTCTGGCTTGATTTTTGTCCCAGCAAATCTAATTTCATTGGACTCCAGGGAAGTATGATCATACTTTTTGACATATTTTAAGATAGATTCTGAGTACCACATCAATAGATTTCCATCGTCGATACAAGCGCCGAGCACTTGCTTGCCTAGAAAATTATTATAGACTTTAAGATAGTTGATAGTGTGGGGAAAATAGGGCCAGGTGGAAACCAATCGATCAGTAGTAGATGAGAACGCAGGCTTTGTGTCAAACAAAAGACAAGCTATCTGCTCTGGCAAATTGGTCAATTCGTTAAATCCAAATACCACTAATTTTGAATTAGTAGCAGTTACTAAATACTCTTTCCCATCGACATCTGATATAATTACTGAAATATTGTTCTTATATTTTCTCACCCTCTCCACGTCAGAAAGTTTCAAGAATCTTAGTTTATCTACTATAGTACCATCTTCAAATTCCATTAATTTGGGCCAATTTAAAATGTCAGACTTTTTAGGTTCATGTACGTTTTGTGTATGTAATCTACCGCTGCCTTCAAATCGGTCGTTTGATGAATCTGTCAGATCTACATTATCTTTAAATTCCCATTTTTCATACGCTTCCAGGCTATCCATAGGAAATTTTCCAGTAAATTCCTCCTTTTGAAATCCCTCTGGTGGCATTCTTTCACCAGTATTATTTGTATATCTACGCTGTCTTCTCAAACCCAATGACACATATTCTATATTTTTATCGGTTTGCTCTTCTTGATCTGAATTCAATTCAGAGTCCATGTCTCTATCTTCTGCCGATCCGAAGCTTTCTCTACGAAAAGTGTAAAAAATATCTGCATCCATGTCATCTTCTTCTCTTATAAATCTAAAATAGTCAACATCATCTGTATCTTGAGATTCTTCATCACTTTCGGCTTCCGCTGCGTAAAAGAATTCAGTAACGGTAGGTATCTCTCGTTCTGATACTTCTGTTTCAACTTCACTACTTTCGCTTATCGTACCGTCATCATCATGATTAAAATTAATGCGTCGTAGAGGCATATTGCGACTACGTTGAGACCCAGAATTTGTGGACCCTTCACGTCTAGCTGCCTCTTTGACGCCAACACCTCTATACTTTAGGAATCTAAGGAACCTTTCTTCAGAACTCTGATTAAAGCTCATAATTTAGATTATCAATAAGATTTAGCGCCTTTGAATAAAGCTAAAAAAATGTGCGATCTTTAAAAAGTTTGCCATAAATAATCATGGGGATTTTATTTATTATTAGTAAAAAGTTAGAACATGGGAGAAGATAAACATCATGCTGATTACGCAAACTACAGAAGTGGACTCTCTAAAGAGGAAACTTTGCAAAGTATTTTAGACTCATATGAAGCGTTGTCTAGTGATACTAGAAATTGGGTTGCTAACTTATCTAATTGCTCATCGCTTTTATGGCACGGATATCACTCGCTTGGTGTCAATGTTAACTGGTCCGGATTCTATGTACTTAACGGAAATGATGAATTAATTCTTGGTCCATTCCAAGGTAAAGTGGCATGTCAAACTATTAAGTTTGGAAGAGGTGTTTGTGGAAATGCAGCTAGCACACAAACTACACAATTAGTACCTAATGTCAATGAATACCCCGGTCATATTGCATGTGATGGAGAGACTCAAAGTGAAATTGTAGTTCCATTGGTTAAACAAGGCAAAGTATTAGGAGTTTTAGATATCGATTGCTTGACCTTGCAAGGATTCGATGAAACTGATAAGATATTGTTGGAGAAATTAGCCAACCTTATAGTGGAATCGTGTGACTTTTAGAGAGTATAGATAATACAGAATGCAACATTTACTTAAAAATCATAATAACTAATACAACTTAATATATAATTATTTACTCTAATCCACTGGATTAAAGTAAATACATAAAAAAATACAATCTTTTTGAAGATGGCATAAAAGCAAGAAAAGAATTGAAAACTTTAAATATCACCATAAGCCAATAACACTAATACAATTATTCATTAGATTCTGCCTCAGCTCTCCTCTGTACTTCTCTTTCCAAGTTATGATACAATAACTCCTTAGCTTTTTCAACAGCATGCGTGGAACCAGAAATGGTAAATTCTCTTTCAGGCTTGCCTTCGACTTCATCACTGATGCCAATAATGGCACCACTAATTTTTCTAACTCCTTGAATCCTTGAGCCATTTTTTCCTATAAGAGCCCCAACTATATCATTTGGAAAACTGAGAGTAGTAACGTTACTTTGTTTTTTAACTCTGGATTTATCTGTTTTACTTCCACTACTGCCCTTCGGGACATAATATGTAGTTCCAACGATATTAGAGAAATCTTCAATTAGACATCTAGATATAATTCTTAACGAGTCGTATAAATTATCCACAGTACCTTGCAATTCAACAAGTCTCTCATTTGAACCTGGCAAAAACGACTTGGAAGCAATCATAGATATATTATACTTGGTTTGTATTTGTTGGATTCTTGAGCCCTTAGAGCCAATCAATGTTCCCATTTGGCTATTAGGAACCAATAATCTTAATATAGTTGTTTCTCCTTCGACGGAAGGAGTAGGTGATAATTGTCTCAATGGGAAGAAATTATAAGATTCAGTAGGAGTATTGCACAATGCCTGAGCAAAGTAACTTAAAGCTTTAGCTGTATTATCTAATGTACCACTGACAGTGAGAATCCTCTCGTGTGATCTAGGTTGGAGCTTCAGGATGCCAGCTTTTGTGTGCGTCTCTTCACGAATTGAGTCTATAACTTGTCCATTCTGACCGATAAGACATCCAGCCTCTTTGGCCAGTACTAATACTCTGTAATTGATCAATGCTGCAGCATTTGTGTTATCATTTAAACCAGGCAATGTCGTGGATTGTTCGGATGGCTCACTTTGTTTCCCATCTTGGGCGGTTTCAGTATCAGGAGACAATGTTTTTGTTTCGGCGGTGTAATTGGTATCGAACAATGATTCTGTCATATGGATAGGTGCTATTTAGATGATTTATTACAACATTCAATGTAATAAAGCAATCTTATATCTGTAACATTTTGTCTACAATAAATACAAAACCGAAAATTTTCGTTGATTATGTAATTCGTCTAACAAGGCTATAATATTAAAAGTTTATTATCTAAATTTAACATCTATGTTTTTACATATTCTGGGGCATTATATATGTATCGTGATTCGCTGTTGACCATATCAACAAATGAGTAACAATTAATGACGTTTTCAGAAAGATCAAGTGTTTCCAGAACACTTTTTATCAGCAGGGATGGACTGATATCATTGGAATCAAGAGAGTGGTCATTTTCTGGCGTGAGAGACGTACATTCTTCCTCAGCACAATCTATAGAATATTTACACTCATCCGACATGGAAGCACCCATGCTATGGGTACAAGTTCCACAGGAGAGACTGCGGAAAAGTGAGTTTGTCACTACAGAACCTCTTCTTTCTCTTTCGCAGCTTATCACTCTGACAGATGCGTATTTTATAGAGGAGTCGGTGACTATTTCTGTAGTCAGGTCAAGCGTAGGAGTAGTATAATCTTCGCTATTCAAATGTGATGGTGTTTTTGTCGATATAGCTGTGCAAGCGTGGTCTCTTTCAAATATATCTAGCTGGCAAGGCTCAGTAGAGAAGAGTCGCTTCCACGGTTGGACTAGTAATTTGAAAGATTTGCGAAGACGTGAATCATATCCTGGACTGGTATTGTGTACGTGTGAATTCATAGTGGGAAAATATTTGTAAGGACATATGTATGAAGAGAACTTTTGCTCTGAGAGTAATTGGCTAAGCTTTATATTATATGTGTCGAAGAAGTACAGACGGCTAAACTAATTTTCTGTGACCTCGCCCTACCGAGCGATCATCAGATTCCATTATAGTGTGGTCGGTTTGCAAGACAATAATGACTCGATGCAATAGAAGCGTCGGTTGTCGACTTTAATTCACAACGAGTCGCGGAGAAATCCAATGTTTAGCGACATCCGTCGCGGTTTTTAACGAAGACTTTCCGCAAAATTATCGTTGTGTGGCTGTAGAAAATGAGTTTGCGCGAGAAATATCGTTACCTTTAGACCCTGCCTATCTCACATCAAAGTGGCCTGATCTTGGATTGTTGGACTATTTGTATTTTGCTTGGTTAAATGCCTCCCCTCAACAGATATGTGCAAGGGGTTTTCAAATAAACTTTGTTGAGATAAGAGCCTGCAGGTTTTGCCTGCCACTACCAGGTCTCTTATTTGGGATAAATAATATTTTAACCCTCTTGGCAAGTGCTCCCACCAAGCTTGCGAATAATTTAAACCCTGTCACCCCGTTAATGACACTACTGGTATTCATCCCTCAAAGTTTAGCAACTGCGACATTTTATTTATAGCACGACGTCATAGATTGTGTCGGAGTTTGCGACTCACTGCGTACACAATTTTGATTCAATTTCTTCAGATTTGCGATAAATGGCAGTTTTATTTCATTAAAAAATGGATGATATATCGCAGGAAGTTGGTATTCTATGGGATCAATTGAGTTATGTTGATCGCATAGCATATTCAGCTCCGCAAATAATTTACAATTGTGGCATAGATGCCGATATAATTACTTGTATGGTTATTATTGCTATAGCCGTATTCTGCGCTTGGGTAGGTTCAACTTCTACTCTAGGAAGGCCAAAAAATGCAGTTGTGGATGAAACTAGTAAAGAAGGCGAAATTTGGGACCCCAGTGATTTGGATAACTGTTCCTATGTTGTATCAAATACGGGACAGGTTGATCTTCTTAATGAGAAGAATTATGGACTAGTTCATGTAGTTTCGCTTCCCTTTGTGGAAGGAGCCCTTCTTTTGGCTCTCAATCTAGTCATGACAAGATGGGACATTACAGTGATTGAGAAAATCTTCAATTGGTGTTTTGTGCTCAATGGATGGGTATTTGTATATCCCGCTGTGGATCATATTGTGGGAGGTGGTCTCAGAACTATTTCGCGTAATCTTTGTAAGAAGACAGTGTGGCTCCTTAAGAGATACAAATTGAGTTTAGTTGACGATGAGAATCATTTCCCACTTGGTTTTGTTGAAAACATTACTCCAGAATCTCTTGATAAGAATGAAAGTTGGTTTGATAAATTCAAGAAGCATTTACAAAAGAATAATGTTGAGCTTATACAGCCTAAGCCAATAGAAGCGAAGAGTCAGATTCTCACTTGGGTATTTGATGTGAAATTTTTCATTACAGCTCCACTTTCCATTGTCATAACCTACTTATTCTATAAGCACAATCCAGTATTGAACCTGGACTATCCATTTGACAAATCCAATTGGTTGGTTACGGACATTTTCAGTGTACTTTTATCCATATCTGCTATCAAAAGTGCCAGATTTGCTAACTTCAAGATTGCATTCATAGCTTTGGTAGGATTATTTTTCTATGACATATACTTTGTATTCCATACTGACATTATGGTGAAAGTGGCCAATGGAATTGATTCTCCTATTAAAATACTTCTTCCTAGGAAGCCATTTTCTGAAATGTATTGGGATGCTCCTATGAGTGTTTTAGGAGTGGGAGATATTGTTATTCCAGGCATGTTCATTTCCACTTGTTTGAGGTTTGATCTCTTTTTACACCACCAAGAGAGTCGTGTGGCATATCATCGCTTGGCTCTGTTTAAAAAGAGCTACTTTTATGTGTCTATTATATGCTATATTATAGGGCTTTTGGTCACTTTATTAATGCTTAATATTTACAAGACAGGCCAGCCAGCACTTCTCTACATTGTGCCATCTTTGTTATTAGGTGTGATATCTACCAGTTTTTTCACTGGATCTTGGAAGGATTTATGGAGCTACGAAGAAAATGTTGATGAATTTGACATCAATAAAGTATCCGAAACCGAAACAGCTAAAGAAATTGACACAGATGATGATGATGAGGATTATAATTATCAAGAACCAAATGACTCATATGACACTTGGGAAGACCATGTAGAAAGCAAACGTCTGGGAGTAGAAGAAAACTTCTCGGGAATGATAGTATACGAATTTGGTGATACTGACGATGAAAATGATGACACTTTTGTCATAGAAAGTGAATCAGACCTGGATGGCGAAGAAACTGAAGCTGACGAATTTAATGATATGACTTCCAACGCCCTTGAAATCCTTACAAATGACATTACACACGAACCAAAAGAATGGTATAGTGATGAGGAATAGGCTAGCTAGTCTCATTGGGTATATTGGAGGATAATGCCATTTATGAAGAAAGATGATTAATTCTCGCTAAGTGGACAGAAATTCTTTTGAGATCATTAACGTCAAAGACATCTCTCTCCTTAGAGTCTTATTTCTAGTTAAATCCCAATACTTTGATGGATATCTTGATCTTAATTCTACTTCATTGGAGCTAATGAAACAAATTAAAGTATTTTTTTTTATATTTGGAGGTACTTTCTAGTCTGTATTACTCCTTAATCAATTAGAAAGTTGTTCCAGGTTAATAGTGTGAAACAACACATTTCAGAGAATAAGATTGTCTTTATAGAAGCTCCAATGATGATACAAACGTCAAAAAAATTGCACATATAATCTTAAAAATAGCACACTCTTACCACGTAAACTATATCATGTTACTAAATGCATATATTATATATTCAATACTATATCAAATAATGATTTACTTCATAGAAGTTCCAACTAGAACATGGTACCTTATTTCAAGCCCAATACGTCTTTTTTCCAAAAAAAAAAATGGAAAACAACCCAACTAACACCAGATTCTTTTTTCATTGTATACTTTTCTACAGCTTATTGTATATAGCCTTTATCTTCTCTCTTTCTTCAATAATTGCAGTAGAAGTAGATCTTGTCGTTTTGTGTCACAAATCTCATGATTTATGTCGAATTGAAAAATTGATTAATCGACACTATTTTATATCGTATCGGGCTAAAGACTTATCTAAGTAGTTTAAGGATGGTGTTAGCAGATTTAGGAAGCCGCTTAAGAGGTGCATTGTCTAGTGTGGAATCTGGCTCTTCAGCCGAGATTCAAACTATGGTAAAAGATATTTGTACAGCATTATTGGAGTCAGATGTAAATATCAAATTAGTTGCCAAATTAAGAGATAACATTAAGAAAAAGGTACAAACAGATATTGGAGAAGATGAAAGTGCCACTAATAAGCGTAAGAAGTTACAAAAAATCGTATATGACGAATTATGTGGATTAGTGGACTCCCACGAAGAACCCCCAAAGCCAAAGAAGTTATCTCAACAGAAATCAAAGATAGTCAAGGGGAAAAAGAAGATTATAAATAGCAACGAAAGTTCCCACATCATTATGTTTGTGGGTTTGCAAGGTGCTGGTAAAACAACATCGTGTACAAAGCTTGCGGTGTATTATAAGAGAAGAGGGTATAAGGTAGGTTTAGTATGTGCTGATACATTCAGAGCTGGTGCCTTTGACCAATTGAAGCAAAATGCTATTAAGTCATCCATTCCATATTATGGTTCTTACTTAGAAACTGATCCTGTTAAAGTTGCTTACCAAGGTGTAGAGAAATTCAAACAAGAAAAGTTCGACATTATAATAATTGATACTTCTGGTAGACACAAGCAAGAACAGTCGTTATTTAACGAAATGATACAGATTTCTGAAACTGTAAAACCTACACAAACCATCATGGTTATGGACGGTTCTATCGGTCAAGCTGCTGAATCACAAGCACAAGCATTCAAAACTAGTTCTAACTTCGGTTCTATTATATTGACCAAGATGGATGGACATGCTAGAGGTGGTGGGGCTATTTCTGCAGTTGCTGCGACTAAGACTCCAATTGTTTTCATCGGTACTGGTGAACATGTTGGTGACTTAGAAATTTTCAAACCTACTTCTTTTATTTCTAAATTATTAGGTATCGGTGATATCCAATCTTTAATTGAACATGTTCAAAACTTAAACTTACAAGATGATGAGTCTCACAAGAAGACCATTGAAAACTTTAAAGAAGGTAAATTTACCCTTAGAGATTTCCAAACACAAATGAATAACTTCTTAAAAATGGGCCCATTGACTAACATTGCTTCGATGATTCCAGGTATGTCGAATATCATGTCTCAAGTTGGAGAAGAAGAAACTTCGAAGAAAATCAAGAATATGATTTACATAATGGATTCCATGACCACGAAAGAATTGGATAGTGATGGAAGGGTTCTTATTGATGAGCCTGAGAGAATTGTGAGAATCGCAAGAGGTTCTGGTTGTTCTGTAGTTGAAGTCGAAATGGTATTACAACAACAAAGAATGATGAGTACTATGGCCCTGAGTGCTAAGAATATGCAACAACCTGGTGGTATGGCAGGAAACCCAAGCATGCAAAGAATGATGCAACAAGCGCAACTGAATCCAAACTTCATGCAACAAGCCAGAAATATCTTCAGTGGTGGAGGTGCTGGTGAAGCTATGCCAGATTGGGGTGCTATGATGAACAATCCAAACATGATGCAACAAGTTCAACAGTTAATGAGACAAAACCCAGCTATGATGCAACAAGCACAGCAAATGATGCAAAATCCAGGTATGATGCAAAAGATGTTCAGTGGAATGGGTGGTGGTTTCTAAACCTACTACTGGTAAATAATATGTAATTTACATAAGAAAGTCAAATAATACACATATCCTAATTTTTTATATTTAAAGTATCATACAAATGGCTGCAACAACGGCCAGATTACACGTAATCTTGTTCTCGAAACAATCACAGATTAACGGTAGAAATCAGGTCTGGATGGATTCAATCCATATTCACTAAGAGCACTGCTCAAATCTTCCATAGTTAATACAATCTTTCCCTGTTGATTACCAGCATTTGTACTTGTATGCAGTGGTTGCTGTTGATCTCCTTCCACTCCTGAGCCATTTGCACCGGTTATCTGCTGCTGGTTCACATACTGCTGACCCTGTATCAATTGCTTTGCTCTAACTTGTGGATTTGACGAGTTGTACACTGCTGAGGCACTACGTATACGGGAATATTCGTAAGCATCTTGTGCTATATCCAGAATGAATTTCTGAGTTGCCAAAGCTAATAATCTTTTTATCTTCACATCAGAGCTTTCAAATCCGTTTTTGGCTAAATAGTAATCAGTGACTGCGTCTGGGATAATTGGAGCAAACTCATCATCCATCAAGTCAAGCACCTCCTTCAAAGTCTTATCTTTTCTGGTAAGTTCCGGTAATTCCTGAAGAAATGCCGATGCAGCAGCTGTACTATGAGATTGCTCTTCACTTCTAGTCTTTTTATTGTTATTTTCTGGTTGCGGAGCTTGAGTTTCTGGTTGGATCTGTTCTTCAGCATCATTAAATTCATCCATTATCTCGTCATCCATCTCATCCTGGAGATTAATTTGTTGGTTATTCTCGCTCATTATACGCCTGATATCAATATAAGGTATATAAAATCTGAAGATTATTCAAAAACGATGGCCCTGATCACAAATAAACGTAAAAATATCAGAAAATGTGAACTTGATGATATTTGATATTGGCGGTTTTGTGTAACTATGGCTCTTGAGATACTAGTCTCAATTTATATGGAATGTTACTAGTAACATTAATGTTAGTCAGTGATGGTAAAAATACAAGATCCAAATGAATCGCCTACCTTTGGTAATTCGTTGCTGCTTAGGGTTGACGGTGCAATTGGTGCGATGTCGCTATCGCCTAACGGGAGAGATGCTGTTTTAGCAGGACGAAGAGGATTGTTCATTATAGACTTAGATGATCCATTTACCACTCCCAGATGGCTCCGACATATCACTTCGTGGGAAGTTGCGGATGTCCAATGGTCTCCACATCATATGATAAAGCCATCTTGGTGTATTTCTACTTCTAATCAAAAAGCACTCTTGTGGGATTTAGCGAGACCATCAAATGACGCTATTCTGAACGTTTTACATCTACATACTAGAGCAATTACTGACATAAATTTTCATCCATCAGATCCTGAGATTTTGGCTACTTGCTCCATTGACACATTTATTTTAAGCTGGGATATGAGAACACCTAGAAAGCCAGTTGCAAAATGGGCTGAATGGAGAGCAGGAGCAACACAGGTGAAATGGAACCATACCAATCCCTATGAAATTGCATCAAGTCATGATAACTCTTTTTATATATGGGACTCGAGAAAGGGTGCGTTGCCATTGTTAAAGGTAGCTAATGCTCATGGAGGAAAAATCAACGGTATTGATTTTAGCAGTGGACGTTCGAAAATTATCACTTGTTCAAATGATAAGACAATAAAGTGCTGGAATTTGGATACAGAAGGTGCTAGGAGTTATGCAGATTCGTTTAATTTTTTCGATAATAACATATCTTCTAATCTAAGGCCGTCGGTAGTGTTAGAAGCTGATTTTCCAATTTCTAGGGCTCGGACCTTGCCATTTGGGTCAGATATGTCTTGCGGTATAATGCCTCTTAGGGGAGGTGATGAAGCAATACATATAATGAACTATGACGCGGCATATAGAGAGGCATTGGCTACAGGAACAACACAAGTGGTGAAAGTAGATCCAACATATTCATTTAAGGGACATAACGGTGCGATTAAAGACTTTCTTTGGAGAACTAGAAATGATTGCTACAATGGATTCGAGTCTAAATATGATTGGAAAGATTACCAACTTGTAACTTGGTCATCGCAAGATTATGATTTGAAATTATGGGCACACAATGAAAAGTTGTATAAAGATGTTAATTACAACCCTAGTCATCAGACTATCATTAATACATTAGGAGATGAATGTGGCAGCGAAAAGAATACAGCATGTGTTAACCTGCCTGTAATAGAAAAGGATTATTATAATTACAATACATATTGCATGGAGCCTCCTGTGAACGTTGAAAATATAATTAAGCAAAAGAATGGAGATGTGTTATCTGCATTTACGTTGCTCGAAATTCAAAAAAGAGAGAAGCATGGTGATCATGGTAATAGTCAACTTAATCATTTAGATTGGATTGCTGGTGTTAGAATGGGTCGTGCTGGTCATGGCCCAAGTGAGAGCTCTACTGATGATATTGAGGGACCTTATAATTTTGGGGAAGAGGTAAGCATTGTAGGACATAAATTTCCGAAAATCAGATTTGAAAAAATATCTGTATCGACCGGTGAATTGGTAATTAGTTTAAGAGGACCTTGTCCGATCCCTGAAAGTAATAATTTAGAAGAAAGTGTTTCGAATAATGATCAGGATGATCAATCTAATATAGATAAATTAAGTGACAAGGACGGAAAAGAAATTGAACGAAAAAGGTCTGAAAGCCTAGTAACGAAAAATAACACGTCCTTAGCAGTTGAGGAAACTGATACCAATACTTCGTTTTCTAAAAACACAAATGAAGAAGTTTCACAGGAGCAGAGACTAATATTTATAAGAATTAAAATTAAATTTCCAAAAGGATACCCTGATTTGGAATTATATCCTAATAAGGGTAGCAAACATATAGATCAACATTTAATTAAATTTGAGATTGAAGAAACGCATGAATTGACTGAAGCAGTCAAAGAAGAAATGGTGAAAAACTTGAAGGAAATTTCGTATTTTTATTCGAACAAATATAAGAGATTCTGCTTAGAGCCATGCCTTCGTTATTTAATGGGAGATAAAATAGATTTGGAGGATTCCTTAATGATGGAGGAAAAGAGAAATGATAGCGATGATTCAATAGATGGCGATAGAATGATTCAAGAAGTTGGAACAGAAGGTTGGGCTGATGATTTAATTTTACAGCAGCCTGATATGGAAAGTATCCAACCTCTGTATGACTCTTCAGGAGATGAATACGGTAGTGATTTTGAAGATTTAATTCCAGCTGTCAAAAATGTGGATTTGATGAATAGCGCAGACTTCTCAAATAGAGATGCTTCTCAGAAAGATGAGAGTGATGTTAAAGAAAGTTCGAATGAACCGGAGTTAAAATTCAATGAGGGCCCAGGAAGAAGAACTTTCTTTGATACCACACCAATTCCTAAGGGATGTGGTGCATTGTGGTCTCACACGGGTAAATTGGTTTGTTTTTTCATACCAAAAACAAATGAAGATGAAAAGGAAAATAAAGAATTGCAGAAGTTCAATATTTTTAAATTTACTGATGGTGGATTTAGTATAAATACTACATCTAACGAAAACAACAACCACCATCATCATCATCATCATCACCATCATCATAACCATCGTCATCACAGTACTCATACGAACAACTATCAAGATGATTCAAATAGCGTGGAGTCTGAACCTAATGATGACGCAACTTATTCTAGTTCTGGTAACTCGTACTCTGATCCAGACAATTCGTCATCTAGTTCGGATGAAAGTTTTACTAACGACTGGGATGATATATTAAAAGACGATGTTCCATCAAGGTCTCGCATCCCTGGTTTATTCAAAACTTCCATTGGATTAGGAAGAAGATATCTTAATGATTCCAATAAGCTATCCTCTATTAATAAATTCACTAGTCATGGAGGTACATCTAATTATAAATCATCAATTCAAGACACTAATGTCGTCTATAAAAAGAAAAGTAGAAGTAATAAAAAGAATATAAATATCGTTGGCATATTTGATTTCAGTCATTTACTTCCTGCAAGATATGAGTTAGCGTCGGAGTATAGAGTTTTAGGCGATTCACCTGAAAATCTTGCAAGTTACAATAGCAAAGTTGCTCAGAAATATGGGCTCACTGAAATTAGTGAAATTTGGAAGATCTTGGAGTTGATTTTAATAAAAGATGTAAACGCAAACGATGTAAATCCGATATTTTGGGAGCAAATGATCAGGACTAATATGGTTTATTCCAAAGGGGTTGAAGACTTGAAGGCAGCATTACCAAGTGGTAATAGAAGATTTTTCTGGGGAAATCATCCGTTTGGTCATACATGGTTGATTAAAGAAATTTTCAAATACTTTGAAGCGAAGGGAAATATCCAAATGCTTGCAATGATGGCTTGTATATTATTTGAGAATTCAGCTAATATTAAGAATAGAGAGTCAGAACATTTCAATATCCCAGTACATACACCTTATCAAGTATTACCGCCTGTTCCCTCGCTGGTCAGTATACATCACGTTAATGAGGCAATAAACCGTCCAATGAATCTCAGAGATGTTAGAGGTTCATTTGACGCGTATTCTCAAAGCAGCAATAGAGAATCTTTGCTATTGAGAAATTTAGCAAGAACTACTTACTCCCAATCAATATCATCATCTGTTGAAGTTGAAAGTGTGCGTGATGATTCTTCATCAATTAATATAAGGAAATATAATGAAATCTCACCACCCTCTTATGGAATGAGTCTGCAAAATGATTTTGGTAGAGACATTTATCTCAGTCCTCTGATGAAGCCAAAAGTAAAAAATTATTCTGTTCCATCGTTCGTTAGACAAAAGGCTAATCAAAAAAGGTATATACCCCATAATGGTTCGCGTCCTCCTCCAACTGTGACGATTGAAATGCTAAACACTGCTTCGCTAGACATCTATGACGATGAATACACCAGTTCATTACTATCGTCTCAAGATACTGAGAAATTGAAAATATACAGAGATCATTACGCGGAATTGTTATATGTATGGGGCTTGCCGATTAATAGGATTAAAATCCTTAAGTTTAATTACCCAGAACAAGAAAAAAACATTGAGGTTTCTTCACCCTATGAAGAACATAAATGTAATTTAGGATTTAGAAATAAATCTCTCCAAGATACTGAAAGTCACACGATTAATGCTATTACTACGATTAAATGCGCTAAGAAGAACCCGTGGAATGGAAACAAAAACAAATTGAAGTATTGCAACCTATGTAGTTTGATAATCACAAAGAACTTAGTTGTATGCATTAATTGTGAACATGTTTTACATTCACATTGTGCATTACTGTGGTGGTCAGATATGGAAGAAGAAAAAACTCTTGAATGTCCTAGTGGGTGTGGGTGTCAATGTTTAAATTATACGGTTTAAACGTGCAAATAATTGTATTATTGGCGTAATTAATTCATATTTAATGCAATGTATAAATAATCTATGGTTTACGAGTATCCTTAATTTGATCTTTTAATTTTTCATCCCATTCAAACGTAAGCTTCTCGAGGTAGGCAGTTACATCTTCTGCACCAGTAGTATCTATCTCCTGGTAAAAGAGAAATTCTTTTCCGCTTCTATCGCTACCTGAAGCAACCTTCTTCTCTTGGGGCTCGTTTTTAAAGCTGCAAGCAATTGAAGAGTTTGCTGCTGTGTATCCTGATATATTGTGAGACTTAGAACCTAAAAACCGTGCCAAATAAAATAAAACTAACATTCCGTAATAAGTAAACACGTTAAGAAATTTAAAGAATGAATAGCTTGTAAAAATACCTGGTTGAACTAAGTATTGTTTAATGCCTGACTCTCTCTCTAATTTTCTATAGGTGCCGAAGTGCATTAAGTCAACCAATCTTTTTGATCCTTCATAAGATGCAGGGGATCTTAATAACTGTAAGTCATCAAAAGATAAGTATTTCGAAGAAGACATAAGGGAAGAAATCCAAATTATTCTTCCACCATCTTTTAATAAATGCTTAATCTTATGAATCAAATAATATGGGCCAAAAACATTTGCCTGGAATACTAATCCTAGATTATCGTTTGACTTCACACCTATTCTTTGAATTTTATAGGTAGGGTTGGTCACAGCTTCTATTGGGTTTTGGAATACCTCCTTTGTTGCACCTATCCAGTCAATGCCAGAATACGCTCCTTGGGCAGCATTTATGTATAAATAATCAATCTTTCTAAATTTTTTGTTCAATTCATAATACGCTGCCAATACTGATACCATATCAGTAAAATCCACAAGTAAATAGTCGAACTCTAGTTGGCCGGTTCTATTTGGACATTTTTTTATGGAATAGTCTTTAATTAAATTAATAGCTTCTTTGGCTTTAGGTAAAGTTCTCGAAGTTACGACAATAGTCAAATCTTGAGTTGGTTCTATTTCTTCTAAGAGTCTATAAGCAATATTTAATCCTAAGTTTGATGAAGTCCCTGTTATAACAGCTACTTTTGAGTCCAATAATAACGACATGATTGTTTCTCTATGATTCTTTTGATATAGTTAGCATTTTATTTATATATTTTTCTGTGCGCTGATATAACCGCTGATTTAAACGAGCATTGCATATTGATTCGTATATATATAGAAAGCACACCAACCTAGAAATTCACAAAGGTTAATAATTACCAAATTTTAAATGATATATTGTTAACAAAGATATATACTACTTAACTTTTATGGTGTATTTATCACTCCATCAAAAAATAGATGTTTTTTGCAGTAATAATATAACCTACAAGATCTTTGATAAGAATTGGATATTATCTTTAAAAATGCAAAAAAATATTGAAAAAAGACTAATTACCCAAACCAATGAATTTTTTTAGAATAAAATTTATATTTGTGATCGTTTTACGATAGAAATGGCAGTCGGGAGATTTATCTCGTTATTATATAGTATATAATCATTTTCATGACATACTACTATACATTTAATATATAGTCAAGTATTAAAAGCTACTTCAAAGAGACAGTCAGTTTTCCAAAGGCTTAACTCTACATACATCTGAGTAATTACTCTTTCTTACATAGCCTTCCTTTAAAGTCATTAAAGGATCTCTCAATTCTAACATTCCACTGAATGGTTCACTCATACTTAAGCCTAAAAGTTTGAGTTCATTTTCATTGAATTGTTTGAAATAGTCAATAGAATTTGTAAGATAGATATTTTCTTTTTGCCTAACGGTACCTTTACACATGAAGACAATCAATAAAGTCCTAAAGTCATTCTTCGTTATATTGTCTCCCCCACCGTGAACCACAGAACCAAGCATAAAACATGCATCACCTCTTTCCATTTCAAGATAGAGTTCCTCACTTTCATGCGGCTGTCTAAAATGATCCCAAAGATGGGAACCTGGAATGAACTTAGTTCCACCGCTTTCTTTTGTACACTTACTAAGAGCAACTGAAACACCGAACTGAGTTTCAGTGCCGTACTTATATGATTCCCGTGCTTTTCTAACATTGTGGTCTGCCATATCATCTCTATGTACGGCTTGACCTTTAGCTCCGGGGCCAACACGAAAAGCAATTGAGCTGCTGACGACTGCAGGCGAATAACCGATATTAATATTTTTTCCAATCCAAAAGGCATTTTTTTGATCCAAAAATCTTCCAGAAAGTTCAACTTGTAACGGGTGAGCTAAAACTTCCTTAACAACAGCTGGAGACTTAGTGACTGCAGAAGTGACTCTGATAGTTTCTTTTGGAAAGAGTCTTGGGTCATTCTTTTGCAATTCGAAATGAGGCTCCAATTCTTGGTTAATATTATCCAATTGAGACTCATTCAAAAATCCTTTAACAATACAAACTCCATATTTTTCTAACATAGAAGCAACGACTTCGGTACCAGAATCAGAACTAATTGTGAGATCACTGATTGTTACTTTAGGAACAGGAGGCTCCTCAGAAGGTAACTTAATGATTGCAACCTTGGTTTCAGAAAGACTTGGAGTATTTGAACCTTCCGTAGGTTTGTTTTCCTGTTCCAAAGGCAAAATTTTAAGTCTGTCTAGTGTCTGGGTGGTAGCATTACCTAAATATCCTTGTCTGCTTGTTGTTGGGTGGTTTTCCATTGTATATAACTTATACTAGAGAGTTTTAATTTTTTCTACGAAAGTAAAAAAAATATGAACAAAAAAGATTTGTTTAAGTTAATTATATATGGCCAACTTTTTGAGTCATTAATGACTTAATCAGTTATTGTTGGAGAGATTGTGAAATCTCATTCGTTGCAAAATGATTCGAGATGCAGCATTGCCGAATTTGACAGGATGACTCGCATGACTCAATAATGATTCAAATAATGAATTATCAATTTTTTTTTTACCTCAGACAATGATTTGATTGGGTTTCCTTGTAAATATAAAAGTATAAATAATGGTAAGGTTGGCTTTCACTTAAATTTTCAATTTTATTTTAACCTTGCTTTTAGTTAGAGAAATAATCGTTGTACAACATGACAATAGATCTAGAATTTGATAAGGAACATATTTGGCATCAATATTCATCATTGGCAAATCCAATGAAGACTTACCCAGTCGTCAAGGCTAGAGGAACTACGATAACTTTGGAAGATGGAACTACATTAATAGATGGTATGTCTTCATGGTGGTGTCAGATTCATGGCTACAATAATGAGATTTTAAACCAAGCTATATACGACCAGGTTCCAAAGTTTAGTCATTTTATGTATGCTGGTGTTTCCCATGAACCAGCTACCGCACTTGCAAAAAAGCTAATTCTGATAACACCAGATGAACTTGACAATGTTTTCTTTGCCGATTCGGGATCCGTAGCAGTTGAAGTAGGTTTGAAGCTAGCTTATCAATATTGGGCTGGAAAAAGATTAAAAGAAGGGTGCGATAAAATTAAAGACACCTTTTTAACTATCAATTATGGATATCATGGTGATACTTTTGGTGCAATGTCTGTCTGTGATCCAGTTAACTCGATGCACTCTAGTTATAGTGGATATTTAGCGAAGAATATATTTGTTAATGCACCAAATTCAAAGTTCAATGGAACTTGGGATGAGAATGATATACTCGAATTCGAAGCCAAATTAAAAGAGAACCATTGTAAAATTGCAGCTGTAATATTGGAACCAATTGTACAAGGTGCTGGAGGGATGAGGATTTATCATCCAGAGTTTTTGAGGAGAGTTAGAAGTTTGTGTTATAAGTATGAGACGTTGCTTATTTTGGATGAAATTGCAACTGGATTTGGAAGAACAGGAAAGCTTTTTGCATTTCAACATGCTGGAATCGTGCCTGATATTCTATTATGTGGTAAAGGACTCACTGGGGGATATTTACCTCTCTCTGCTGTTCTCATGACAAGAGATGTAGCAAATCTTGTCTGCGAAAGTCCAGCTAAGAGATTTTTCCATGGACCTACATATATGGCAAATGCTTTAGCTTGTTCTGTTGCTAATAAAAGTTTAGAGATTTTATCCACAGGCAATTGGAAGAAACAGGTTAAGCAAATAGAAGAGATTTTCAGTATCCACTTAATTCAAAAATTGAAAGATATGAATCTATCTATTATAAGCGACTTGAGAGCCATTGGTGCATTAGCTGTAATTGAACTTAAACGGCCTTATGATACAGAATTTTTGCAAGAAAATTTCGTTAAACTTGGCGCATGGGTCAGACCCTTCGGAAAATTGATCTATATTATGCCACCGTTTGTAATTAAAGAGAGTGAGTGTATCAAGTTGAGCAATATAACAGTTGAAGTTGTGAAAAACCTTGATAATGAGTATTCTGAGTAGATTTATAGTAACATTGTTAAATTATAGTCTTTTATTATTTTAACGGAATAAATATTTTACAGAACCTTTACTATCAAACTTGTCATTTCGATTTACCTAAGCTGAAATTTGAAAAAAAAAGTTATCAATTAGCTCAATCATCTTCTATATATCAGACAAATATATTATATTACTCTGTCTGTTCTATCACCTGGAATGCAATTAATTAAAAAAATAACGACAACTGCAGGATTCGAACCTGCGCGGGCAAAGCCCAAAAGATTTCTAATCTTTCTCCTTAACCACTCGGACAAGTTGCCTTATTTACATGAAATTATTTTTTGCATTATAAGATAATCCATTTAAGTTCTTAATTGTTTTATTGAACGTCGTATACTTAATAGATACAACATATTAAGTTGTATTTTGTGGATCATCACACTAAATTAAACTAGACTGTATACCCAAGGTCATATGTCTTTAAGAAAATTTTCTCCAAACATTAGAGATTCTCCTAAGTTCAGCAATCTCATTGTAGATAATGGGTCTTTCGAATCTAATTTCATCTTGTTGCAAGATTAACATCTTGATTAAGGTAACTATTGCTATCTTTGATTATAGCGTTAATTTTAATATGAAATTCAAAAGTTTTTTTTTTTTTGAATTCTGTATTGATTTAAAAAAATTGCAACTAACATGAAGTTCTTTATTTATTTACTTATAAAATATTAAATCTCAATCTAATATGTTATTTAAATTCTGTAGACATGAATCAGACTTAGAATTTTAGTACATGCCACTATCAAATATTCTATATCGACAATAAAAAAATTGGCAGTACTGAATATTCTCTTATATATCACCTCATTTAGCGAGAGATTCAAGCCTTAAAAGAGAGTTGAAACCATCAAAAAAAGTGACAACTATCCAGGTAAGTCTTTGTACATGAGGAACTCTATACTTAGCCAACTTTGGTAGTAAGAAGAAAATAATTTCAATTATATGCGTTGTGAAAACCGACAGCAAAATTATACTGGCATAATTTTCAGTAACTCCAAGTACAGTCAAGATAAATGAAGGAGTATATTCTCCTACTCTAGAGAAAACAAAATCATCAGCAAGAACACCTCTAATAAACTTTGGAAAGAAACTTTCGACAAAAAGCATCAGTATACAAAAAAATAAAAAGTATGAAATAAATGTTGGCTTTGGAAACTTTTTAATCTTAATATGTGAATATCCTTGAGCTTTACCAGCGAATTTTGCCATTGAAACTAATTTTGCTTTAATATCACCCATGTCAGAAACAATTATGTTTTCATCTTCTGGTGCCATATCCCAAAGAACAATCATATTTTGAACTTTGTTAGCAAGAATATCTTTAAATGAGATCGTCATACCTTTTTCATTTATATTGACCATTTTAACCGACAGTTCATTGATCAATGGCAATTTAACCTTACCGTATACAACTAAGTAATCAATAAGTGCCATCTGGTGTTCCTTATTCATGTGGGAAATTATTCTAGCCTTGGGATCCGACATTTTAACCTATATTTTTATTTATCCAATAAGTTACTAAATTTCTGAAATTTTTAAACGAATCTCTTGTGAAAAAATCGTAATGCGAACCAACAACTGATTGAGGTTATACTTAAAACTTAAAACTTAAAAGTGAAATAATTACATGTAATTATCAGTTTACCTAATATAAATAATTTACTATTAATTATACCTATATATATCCATTAAATTTAAGTTATAAATATAAATTAATAAAAAAAAAGGTAATGAAAAATAATATAAAAAAATGATTTCGCCCAGGATCGAACTGGGGACGTTCTGCGTGTTAAGCAGATGCCATAACCAACTAGACCACGAAACCATTTCATGTTTTAATTTTACGACACCATATTAATACTCTGTTCACGTATCTCATAATACTCCCTAATTTAAGCTTCCTGTAAAGATGGATAGTTATTTTTGAATAATTTACTTGATATATTACAGCTATTATAACAATATGAAAAATTTAATTAATGTGATACTTAGATTATCTTTATTGTTAGGTCAAGTATTTGCTTATAGTGCTATAAATAGTACTGATCAGTTGGAGAACTACTTAGCTGATTGTCTCGGAAGTTTGTATGCCAACTACAATATAACTCATGACGAATATAATATGACTACCATAACGCCTTATGAATATAGGTCAACTGATGTAACAGGATTAGATATGCAATTAATGTCATGCCTAGGTGGTGTTTTGTTCCCTTATCATGTAGTTGGTTTTGTTCCAAATCAAGAATATGCTCATGATACAGGAATGTACGATAGTGATAGTGAAGATGATACAGATGTTGAAGATGATACAGATGTTGAAGATTATACAGACGTTGAAGATACAAATGTTGATATAGATGTTGAAAGTTTTAAAAGAATTACTGCTAAAGGATATGCCTATGCCTATGAATATAGTCATCTTATCAGAGCCTGTGACACGCCGTTGATTTCAATTAATCAATCGTGTGCCAAGTCAAAAAATATTAAAGACAAGTCTTTATATGCTTGTAATCCTATACTGGTTCATTAGATATTGTTGCAACATGGCCCCAGGTCCCATCATACATGTACAAATGGAAATGATCAGCTGTTTTTTATCTGTCCAAAAGTGGTGGACAAGCTTCATTCTTTGTAGAGTCTTTTATTTAGCCTTTTAAATCAACCATACAAGATTTACATTTGCCCATGATTTAATATAAATTAAAGACCAGATCTTTTTAAAAAAAGGGGCGAGCTGGGAATTGAACCCAGGGCCTCTCGCATACTTGTAGATGTCAATTCAGTTAACTGAATCGTCGCCCAAAGCGAGAATCATACCACTAGACCACACGCCCATTTATTAGTCCTTATTTGGAAACCATTATAATACTGTGTAAATAAATAGATAACAATCGGGGATAAATAATATTCATAAGGTAATCATAAAATATATCATCAAATACTATGGGTGTATGTACTTATGCTATGCACTTCAAGTATACATAATATCATACTTTCGAAATGTCTTATTCTCTATTAGAAGTATTTTTATAGAATAAGAAAGGGGAGTATTAAGTGGTATTCATTTTCAAATGAAATCGAGTTGTATGAAATAATTAACTAAACAGTTGTGATAGTCAGTAATGGAAAAGAAATGTAAAACTGGCCATATCTCTTTGCTCTTTAACATATGGAATCCGAATAGTTATTTGATACTATATATAGTTCCAACTTACTTGACGTCTAGTATATTATTATTATATAATTATTATTTCATTATTACGTGTATGTTTGTATATTTTCTATTAGTTCTAATATAGTTTCTAGACATCATTTAAGGATAAAAATAAATCCTCAACTTCCTGCTGAACTTCTTGCAATGCTCTATGCTCCGACCTAACCCCGAAGAACCAAATGAGGCCATTAATTACACCACTTATACTAGTGATAGTATTGAAGAGCATAACTAATGGCGAAAACCAGCCACTTACCACAAATGAAATGGCAATATTGATGAAAATGAAGATAAGTGAAATGAAGAAATGCCATTTTCTCCAGTTTGATTGATATGGAATCGTATGACGCTGATATTCTTCTAATTCAGATATCAATTCTCTGTAAACCATTATACGGTCGTTAGTTTTAGAATTTTCAAAGGTAGGCTTTACGAAATCCTTCTCTAAACCTATTAAAAATTCTGCAGAGTATGCAAAATGGTCAGAATAAGAACAGTCATATGGAAGGGGTAATCTTTCTGTAAATTTCACTGAAGCACTAATGGGAGTAATATTGTTACCATCAATCAAAGCATAATCCAACCTACAAGCTTTAGTAGGTTTCCTTCCAGCCCTCCATGTATTAAGAACAGAATCACATGTGACCCCACCTAATTCTATCTGTTGTTGTGGATCCATTTTAGAAATTACTTCATTTGAAAATGAATTATCAGACAAATTAGTCCACGAATCTGTGAGGCCACCTTCGATGGTGAATAATTTATAAGGTAATGAATCAGGTTGTGAATTTAAATCTCCTACTTGTATTACAGCATATCCTGCTTTCCTTAATATATTAACAATCTTGGTAAAATCCCATGCCTGGCAAGCCCTGTGGCACGAATAGCTACTGTCACCATCTCCATAAGGAGCATGCATATGGGAATTGAGTATTGCAATGGGGATGGCACCTTCGGCATGTGGCTTCAATAGAGTGACACCAATACTCTTTCCAACATACCAGTCTCCTCTGAAAAACGCAGACAGACGTCCATTAATTGGAAACCGATACAAAAATGTCTCTTCTATAGGAATCTTTGACATAATTGCCAACCCAGGACCTGAGATTATACCGCTCTTGAACATTCTTCTATATTTATATAGTTTCTTGCATTTATCATTCAAGTACTGCCAGTCCTCCTCGCACCACAATTCTTGAAACGCTACTATGTCGTAGTTGTCTTCTTCTATAGTTGGATTCGCTAACCTGTCGGCAATAGCTCTAAGTCTTTCCTTTCTAAACTTAGCTAAATACTTTAATCCCCAAGTATTAAATGTCAAAAGCTTTACAGTTTTACCATTCTCTCTAGATTTATGTTTATTATTACTCATTAGACTCATTTTTTTTGTGAGATTGGTTTGGCTTCAATAAGAGGTTATATTTACTAGTTTTTTTTATACGCGGAAATGAAAACATAAACAAAGAAAACAGTGATATTTCTCTTTAAAAATAAAGACAGTCAAAGTCAACAAATAATAGTTATAAGATGAATTTAACAGCCTTAGAAGACTTTGAGAAGTTAAAGCTTCAAATGAACAGTTTTGCTGTGAAAATGGAAGGAAGATTAGCAGAAAAGAGGACGGGATTGATGAACGATAAACAGAGCCACTATATCCAGCTCAATGATATGAAAAACCAGGAGATAAAGCTACAAAACGATATAAGGAATTTGAGTCAAAAGGAAATGAAAATGAAAGAAACGATAAGTCTGTCGTTGGAGGCATTGCAGATTCAGCAATTGAAAGTAAACGAGCTCAAAGACAAGCAAAATGATCTCATGGAGCAAAAAAACGCTTTGGATAGAGAAATACAAGATCTTAACAAACAGCTACAAGATGTCAACCTGAAATACAACAATAATGAGGAAATATTAGTCAAACAGCTCCGTAAAGATTATCCAGAGTTGTTGAAATTTGAACAATACTTGGGTCTTAGAATAGAAGTACTTGATATCGATATTTTGCGGTTTGTATTTACTAATATCGACGCAAATAACTCCGATAGGGAGTTCTGGATTGAAATAAACGTAAAACTGAACGATTTCAAAGTGGAAAAGACCTTACCTGAATTAGGAACCGAAATAGAGACCAATCTAGAATCAGATTTTAATCAACACAAGGAATTATCCAAATTCCTTAAAGCTACCAGAAGCGAGTTTAAAAAACTAGTGTAATATATTTGTGTACTTAAAAATTGAGCCATGACCACAAATAGCACTTTTTCTTCTGCGAGATTTAGCGCCTAACAAATTTTGATTGTTATCTTAGTCAAAATAACTACCTGACATTTAATTAATTACTATAAAGGGGAAATGAAGTTTAACAAAGTAGAGGCTCATTACTCACTAGTTGAAGAAAAGGAAAACAATAATATAGGAGATGATACCTTAGGAGCTAGCGATAAGGAATTAAAGTACCGTAGACCAAATTTTGACGAAAGAGAGTGCCCATATAGAACAAATAGCATAAAAGAAGAGATCACAAGTCAGGTGGTCTACGTCCCACTTGATATCTTCAATACCGTTACGTTACTTCTGAGTATAATTACTTTATTATTCATTTTCGATCTTTATTTAAGATTTAGAGACGTTCAGAATGGAGATTTGTATGTATACATAACTTGACGAAATCTTCTCTAATACTGACCGTTCACTCTAGAAATTCTGACAGCTTTATAATAAGATTTCTGCAATTGTCTGTAGAAGATCGTTCAAGACTTGTTCAATTTCTCAGAAGAACAAAAGTCTGATAAAAATATTGATAAACAGAAGTCATGTTATACGAGTGGATATATTTATAAATAAAATATATCATATCTCTTTCTACAGCATATGCTTTAAGGAATGGGGGGATTGTTGTCAGCTTTAAACATATATACCAGTGATGTCATAGAAATGTCCAGAGTTAACATTTCTTTTACATCAAGTATCCAGAAAAAAAAAGATATTATGGCATTTATATATGGTATTTTAAGTAATAAAAATTTGTGATGTGATTATACCATTTACACTCCAGGTATGTAGATTGTATATTTGAGAATATCATATAACATTAAGCTAGTATCTCTTTAATTCAGTCATTACGATCATTTTTGCATCAATTCACTGTTCGAATTTGTTCATGGGCACGACTATAACGATTTTTTGAATTACGTGTAAGTTCGATAGCTACAATTAAAAAACCATATTACTTTCTTGGTATCCAGAATGATCACATATATTTTCTTTGCATTCATATGGGCTTCTATTGCCACCGCGTCTATGTTTGATTTCATTCATAATCAATTTGGAGGACACCAACAACAAAAGGCACAAATAGATCACGAAACTCATATCTTGAACTCGAATTGCGATAGATATTTATGCCAGGACACTCAAGCATGTGTCAATCTGCCTAAAGATTGTCCATGTCCATATCCCAGCTCACAATTAAGATGCATTTTACCAAACCAAAACTATGTTTGTATTTCCAAACCACTGATTTTTGATAATGGTAAATATGACGATCCAAAAAATAATTGGAAGGTCGATGCCAAGGATGATAGTATCAGAGATTGTGGATGGGTGCTCAGGGCCTGGAAAGGGTTAGTTTAATATGATGTTTAATATACTGCAGATTGCACACATATATTGACTAATTTGGTTCAACTCAAAAAATATAATGACCACCATAAGGAAAGAACATACCTCATCGTTGTTAATTTTTTTCATCTATGGTGTTTGTAGCGACACGAAGTATATTCTTATTCCTAGCAGCTACTTTGCATAGCATTTTGGACTTATAGATGCTTAAAGTTCAAAAATGCAAAAAAAAAAAATAACTTAATTCATGACTTAGTGAACGGGCCAAAAGCACAAGCTAATAAACGTTATATATATATATGTTAATTCGATTTGAATAAATTGATACAGAGCCAGATATATTTCTCATCTATGCCTCTAGCAATATAAGCTCAAGTAAAAACATATCCTTAAAATTCTTCAGGTCTTCGTATCAACCACTGGTAGCTATTCAATTTAATTTAATCATATTACTCCTTCTAAAGATAAAGAGAATAATGAAGCTGTTGATATAAGAAATAAATATGGCTTTGGAAAATATGACTAAGAAAACCAACCAGTTGAAGAGGAAGATGAATATCGAAGTTACATTATACCAACTATAGAGTTTTACAGGTATTAACATGAATTAACGATACAGCTATAACTTAAAGTTCCCAGTCAGAAACATAATTAGGCTCTCATGAATGCTTTCAAAATCATATTGTACTACGATGAAGTCCTAACATTTTCTCAGGTAAATTTGATCAATGATATTTTTACATTTTCTTATCATACATTTTCCTTCGCTATGACGTAAAGACTACATGACCTATAATTGTTAAAAAAATTTTAATAAGAGAACTGATCATATTATCAGGAACAATGGAAATTTAGTCCATGCTACGAAACCTTACGTCATTATCTATTTCAAGTGGGTATGTAATATAAGCGATAATAATCGTCATCACGAAATCATGAAATCATGAAGAATATTTCTAGATGACTATTGCAAAATATGTAATGCCAAGATATGACGTAAAATAATTGGTTAGTTAACGGAAATAAGAGACTGATAAGCTTTGAAATTAGTCATCTAAAATGCGAACTAAGTTATTAGTTGCAGTATACGAATAAATCGTGGTTGGATTTCCTTCTTTTGGTGAAAATATACGCATCCCCACATTATCAGCATGCAGGATACATTACCGATAATGTAGGAGATGTGGGAGGAACATAATCATCATAGACTGAGGCCGATAATCATAATATTAAAAAGGTCGGGGTAAAGTTTAATATAAAAGCATCTTCAAAAGATCTCAAAAAAGTGAACATCATTATTTCAAGTTAACTTAAAACGATTATTATTCTAGCTATGTCCAGTCTACCACCAAGTTATGATGATGTATGGAATCATCCAAATGGAAATACAACAAGAACAGCCCCCCAATCTCATCAGTTTAAAAAAAAAAGTAATCTATTCGAGGAGAGTCCATTTCCTAATATACCGGATGTTATTTGTCATTTGAAGTTACTTAAAGCATTTGAAGTTTTAAAGGGTCATATTTGTTATGGCTTAAGTGATGAAAACGCAATCGAATCTTTATGGAAATCATTTGTTACAAATTCAGTTAGACGATTTATAATATTTGTGAGTGCATTAAGATATAGTTTTCCAGACATAGAACCGAGCTCAGAAGACATAGAGACTCTCGGAGTAAATTGTATAGGTAAACCAAATTCTGCTCTCAAGATGGAAGAATTACGAGTCGAAATTCGGATAAATAAGGATCAAAAACTTGACAAGGTAATGAGGAATTTGCTTCCACCATTAGACATACTCATGGTATGGCATGCATTTCTACTAAACCCAAAATCCATTTATAAAAATTTTCAAAGAAATAAAGCTTTAAAGTTCCTTTTTATTCCCTTTCCTTTAGATTTAATCAAAGGAGCAATCTCAGATGAAAACTTTTCTTATAACCCAAATATGGCTCAACGAGAGATGTTTAGAATTATTGTTAATAAATACGGATATGCTCTTACTTACGATTTCAACGAACCATTTATACCCGAAAATTTGAGAATACCCTTACAATGCCCTTGTTGCCAAGCATTACTAGGAGATGTTACTTTGAGTGATATTAGTAATGACAATGGTAGTGAATTCCTATATCTAGTTGATTCAGACAAGAATTGTAAATGTGGATTCACAAGAAAAATTACTCACGATGAATTAAGAAAACGGTTATTATATGCTGAAGTTTCAAAAAAAGCAAAACCTCTAATAAAACTATCACACACACAGTTTGTGAGTGATGATTTAGAAATATTTGAGCTTTTCAATATTCTTGAAATGAATAAAAATACAAGTCTTTCAAATATAACTGCAAAATTTTGCAAAACAAGAGGAGGTAAAAAATACTTCAATAAGATATCAAAGGAATACTTTGCAATTAATTTGATTTATTTGACAATTAAAAAGAGAAATTTAATTAAAATTTCTGAAGATTTGGTTGGAAGTATCTTGTTACAGGAATCATTTACTAAGAAATCCAAGCGAATAGATTGGTTGAACTTGCCCACGCTAAACATATGCTTACAAGAAGCAAATAAAAGATACGGAAGATTATGGGAATTATTAGTAAATTATAAGGGTCTATTGGTTCCTCCATTGGATATAGAATTATTTGTGACCACTCATCAATTAAACTTTAAGGCATATATGATACATTGTCTTACCCAGAGGGCCCTGTTCGTATATCAAGTTAGTACAACAAAATCGGTTCATTTAAACGACAGCTTTAAAAGAACTGCTAAGCTATATCGTAAGATGTTTAACGAAAGTTATGAATATGTGCAGGTGAATGATGAGACTGGGTTTAGTCTTTTTCTTCATGTTCTGATTTAAATATATAGAAAAAAAAAAAAAATAAAAAACTCAAATTGGTTTTATACAATTAACATTAAAAACTCCAACGTGTTTTGAATTTGTAAGAATAGTCATTTCACGCTTTTTATCTCAACATAAAAGATTTACTCAGTACTTAGTTTCATCACGATGATCTAGAAAAGATAAAACAACTTTGAATTAGGAATGACAATGGAATTTACAGTAGGGTTCTATTAAGGTCATCAACTTTTAATACATTGCTTGTCGTTCATACTTAAGTACCAATGCCTGATATATGTTAAATGTCCTTAAGGGTGTATAAATCGACTCTCTCTTTGACAAGATTACGAAATTCTTTTCATTATCTTGAACTCTTTCACAATTCATTCATTCATTCATTCATTCAGTTTACTTTACAAACTCCTGATATTATTTTGAGATAGAATGATTATTACACTAAAAATAACTCACACTTTCATCACTTGAATATGGTATAAAATTGCTTATATAACCCAAAAGAACATAACCAATAAAGCTTCCTAAATTTTTGATAGAGATTCATAGTTAGTCATTTCAATGCCAACTAAAAATGAAAAGGATTGGTTCAAAATTACCATCATTGTATCCTGCTACTATTAGCCTAATATCAGTTTATAAATAGTATATTATATCAATTGTGGCATTTAACCTGAACGCTGATTTCAAGTCACCGGTTTGTGTTAAGAGCAGATAGATTCGATCCAATTTTCGTTACACGCAGGTTAAATGTAGTCGAGATGCAGTATACAGAAAGGGTATGAATAAGCGAATAAGCCTCGTTTAAGGTAAAATATTGATTGATGATCCTAATGTTTTTACCAATTTTGTTAGAGATTTTCGTTTAAAATATATCGATAATGATTCTTTAAGTTAACCTCAAACAACATTATCTCTCCGAGTAAACTTATACCAATTTTTATGAGCAATTCAATACCTAGTTATTACGTAGAGAAGAGTATATCAGCCAAGTTTCCATAAAAAGAGTTAGGTATTTACAAGAAGAACAATTATATATAACTGAGATTATTTATAATTTAAAGTTACTTAAAATATTTGAAGTTTTGGAGAGCAGGATGCAATTAATTAAATCTTTAATTTTTAACGGAAAATAAGCTCGAGCCTATCACTGAATTTTAGAGATGTCCAAAAAAGAGAAAGATGCTTTTTAGTAATCCTAAGAGAATAATTTACAATGAATTTGACCTCTTTTGCAATTGGGAAGTGAGGTCCAATTCAAATATCTGATTTAGTAGGATGTTTCAACAGAATAATCATTTGCTAAGAAAATGAATCAAAACAATTGGCTTAGGTCACCTTGATTAAATCAGAATTTTCAGGAAGCATTTACTATATATAAAAGATTTCGAGAACAATTAGTGGGATCTGAGCTTAAATTGAATATTGATTTATTTTGGCACCCACCTCAATTGAATTTAAGTCGTACGTATTTTATTCCCTAAAAATAAAGAAATAAGTTGTAGATCATGTAGATAAAGCACAACAAACTGTTTTAAAGTACAATTTTCAATTTTAAGAGAACGACTAGGCTACATTGACTCATTTCTTTAAGACTAATCAATATGGTAGTTGTGATTAGTAAGGACAACTCTTCACATTTTAGGACGATGCCGTACCAATCTAAAGGTACATAATATATCTAGTCTAGAAGTATCAGATGAGCCAGCCAAAGTGAGTATTCATAATGCAATTACATTGGATACTCATTTTGCAAAAGAGAAGGTCAATAGATTACAAATAAGTATGGTAAGCAGCTCTCATACACAGATCCATATTTAGGTGATTGATACCAATATGGTGTTCCTCCATCAACCCGTATTGATTGTAATATCATTCATGAAGGATACTATAGAGATTATATTGAATAGAAGTGGAAATTGTAGCGAAGGTGGAGGAATAAGTGAAGGACGTGGAGGAAGTAGAGGAGGAGGGATTTTTTAAAAGTTATTTTGGAGATTACTTCTAGTATTGTAACAATTTATTTATTTATATGTTAAGTCCCATTATAAACTCTTATATTACTATTTACAAGTATATACAAATTTAGAACGACCACAGACGTCTGTAACTTATTCAATTAGTAGATCATGCTTAAGCATCTCTTCATTAAAAGTAAGGCTATTATGGTTTTATATAGCTTTCAATTCAAGTTTATTGAAGAAAGAATCAACTTTTAAACATTAAACCCCAACTCTCCACAAATATTTAGTAAAAGTCCAATATTACACAATCTCTAGTTCATATTTATACTCTTAAAATTCATGGAACTAAGAATATATATGTCTAAATAAAAGGAATTTCTTAAGGTCTTATTAAGTGCCAAATACGAAAGAATCTCTTTTAATTTGAAAGTTTAATGACATCTTTACTTATTTGATTTCTGAAAACAAATTTCCCACATGTATCTCTTACATATCTTGCAAGATTATGAACATGGCTGACTTTGATTGGGTTAAGAGAAAGAATTGGCTAATTTTGAGTTTGATTAATTTGCTAGAATTAGAAATTCCAACGGATGCAAAATTATCTTATTTTTTGTACAATACAGAAGCAAAACAATCTCAAGATCGCTAATTTTTCAATAGTCTTTCTCCACATTATCATTACCCCTCCCAAATAGATTTATGTGACGTTCAAATAATATAGCATCTCATCTCAGTCTCACAATCTCGGTTTTGGACAATGATTGGCTCCTACTAACTTACGTGCCTGGTGGGTTTTGTAATCACAACCTCAGTTGATGTTATCAGGGGAGATTTGAACCATATATGTCACGTGCTCTCTGGATGAGATTTACGGCACCTTTTTTTATAGATTATCTCGCATGAGTCATAAAATAATCAGAACTAAGGCTTTACCTATTGGTCGACTTTACTGGAGTTGAAAAATTTTTGTGAATAAATTTTGACCTTATCTGTTTCCCTACTTATAATAGTTTCTACATACACAAGATGTTGAGAGCTAGACAAAGTATTAGAGTAAGCTTATCTAGTACTAGACGCTTGGCTACTCTGGCCAATGCTTACAATTTTCAGGTTCCTGAAGAATATGCATCAAGAACACCTCCATATGCTAAGTTAATCAACAAACTTGATACTGTTAAAACCATCTTAAACAACCAGCCATTAACTTTAGCTGAAAAAATATTGTACTCCCACTTGGTTGACCCAGAAGAGAGTTTAGGTAGTGCTCAAGGTAAGTTATCCAATATCAGAGGTGAACAATACTTGAAGTTGAATCCTGATAGAGTTGCCATGCAAGATGCATCTGCTCAAATGGCATTATTGCAGTTTATGACATGCGGTATGCCATCCACCGCGGTTCCAGGTTCCATCCACTGCGACCATTTGATTGTTGGTAAAGAAGGTGCCGAGTCTGATTTAGTTAAATCTATCTCCACTAACAAGGAAGTGTTTGATTTCTTACAGAGTTGTGGTGAAAAATACGGTATTCAATTCTGGGGCCCAGGTTCTGGTATTATCCATCAAATTGTTCTTGAAAACTTCTCGGTTCCAGGTTTAATGATGTTAGGTACTGACTCCCACACTCCAAATGCCGGTGGTTTAGGTGCTATTGCTATTGGTGTAGGTGGTGCCGATGCTGTTGATGCCTTAACCGGTACTCCATGGGAATTAAAGGCTCCAAAAGTCTTAGGTGTCAAATTAACTGGCCAATTAAGTGGATGGAGCTCTCCAAAGGACGTAATCACCTACTTGGCTGGTATTTTGACAGTCAGAGGTGGTACTGGTTACATTGTTGAATACTTTGGTGAAGGTGTCAAATCTTTAAGTTGTACTGGTATGGCTACCATCTGTAATATGGGTGCAGAAATTGGTGCCACTACATCCACTTTCCCATACCAAGAAGCCCACCGTAGATATCTTATTCAAACCAACAGAGCTCCAATTGCCGAGGCTGCTGATGTTGCTAGCAAGCAATTCAACTTTTTGAGTGCTGATGAAGGTGCTGAATACGATAAAGTCATTGAGATCAACTTGAACGACTTAGAACCTCATGTAAATGGTCCATTCACTCCAGATTTGTCTACTCCAATCTCACAATTTGGTGAAACCGCAGCTAAGGAAGGATGGCCATCCACCGTTTCTGCTGGGTTGATTGGTTCTTGTACCAACTCTTCATATCAGGATATGTCTCGTGCTGTTTCTATTATTAGACAGGCCGAAAGTGTTGGTTTAAAGCCAAAGATCCCATTCTTCGTGACTCCAGGATCCGAGCAAATCAGAGCCACTATTGAAAGAGATGGGTTAATCGATACTTTTGAAAAGAATGGTGCAATTGTGTTAGCAAATGCCTGTGGTCCTTGTATTGGCCAATGGGACAGAACTGATGTGTCTAAGGACTCCACCGATTTCAATGCCATTTTCACTTCTTTTAACAGAAACTTCAGAGCCAGAAACGATGGTAACAGAAATACGATGAATTTCTTAACTTCTCCAGATATGGTCACTGCCATGATCTATTCTGGTGACATGAACTTCAACCCAATTACTGACTCTATTAAGTTGGAAAATGGCGAAGAGTTCAGATTCAACCCACCTCAGGGAGACGAATTACCAGGCAATGGGTTTATTCCTGGCCGTTCTGAATTCTACCCAGAAGCCAACCCACAACCCCACCCAGAAGTCTCGGTAAATGTTTCCCCAGAATCCGACAGATTGCAGCTTCTTGAGCCATTCAAGCCATGGTCTGGTGAAGAACTCTCCACTAATGTCTTGTTAAAGGTTGAAGGTAAATGTACTACTGACCATATTTCAGCTGCTGGAGCCTGGTTGAAATACAAGGGCCATTTAGAGAACATTTCCTACAACACTTTAATTGGAGCAGTTAACAAGGAGACTGGTGAGGTCAACAAAGCTTATGACTTGAATGGAGATCAATACAGCATTCCAGAATTAATGATTAAGTGGAAACAAGATAACAGACCTTGGGTCGTTGTTGCGGAACACAATTATGGTGAGGGTTCCGCTAGAGAACATGCTGCTTTGTCGCCAAGATTCTTAGGAGGTTCCATTATTTTAGTGAAGTCTTTCGCTAGAATTCACGAGACTAACTTGAAGAAGCAGGGAATGTTACCATTAACCTTCGCTAACGAAAATGATTACGACTTAATCTCCGCTGGTGACTTATTGACCACTAAGGGATTAAAGGACTTAATTGCTAAGAATGGTGACAATGGTGGTACTTTAACCATGGAAGTCACCAAGAAGGATGGTTCAACTTTCGATATCTTGTGTAAGCACACTATGTCCAAGGATCAAGTAGAATTCTTCAAAGCTGGTTCTGCTATCAATTACATTGGTAACTTGAAGAAAGAACAAGCACAAGCACAAGCATAGAATCTTTGACCATTGATTCTAACGTAGCATAATTTGTATAAATATAATAAATACTATAAGTCAAGTAAAAGGAGGTTAGATTTGTATGATAATAAGAAGAAGATTAGGCTGATAAAAGGATCAAATAATCAATGAAATAAAAAGATAATGTATTAAAGACGGTGTATATATCTTTCAACAATTTATATATAATAGATCAACGTTGACAACAAGAAATAAAGTACAAAAAAAGGACAGACGATTTTCAGTAGTATTAATTAAGCAACTTTCAATGACTTTAGCAAGGATTTATGATAATGGATGTTAAAAAAGAAGTATTAATAATAACCTACTCAAGCATCAATTAAGTCACGTGACTTATCAGCATCCTCGGTTTCTTCATCTTCATCATCTTCTTCTCTGGCCCTTTCATAGAATTCACTTAAGATTTTTGGAGATATTCTATTCAACATTTCCTTTGGATAGATTCTTAATAAGGACCAAGCTTGATCTAAGGATTCGAAAATAGATCTGTTTTCGTATGCACCTTGAGAAATGAAGTTCTTTTCGAACTTTTCTAAGAACTCTAATGATAATTTGTCTTCAGTAGATAAGGCTTCTTCACCAACGACGGCCTTCATTGCTGCGGCATCTCTACCAATGGCATATTTGGCGTACAATTGGTTAGAAACATCACCGTGATCCTTTCTGGTCATACCTTCACCAATGGCAGACTTCATTAAACGACTCAAAGATGGTAACACGTTAATAGGAGGATAGATACCTCTGTTGTATAATTGTCTATCAATGGAGATTTGACCTTCGGTAATATAACCAGTTAAATCAGGAATTGGATGGGTAATATCATCATTAGGCATGGTTAAAATAGGAATTTGGGTAATAGAACCATTTCTTCCTTCAACTCTACCGGCTCTTTCATAAATGGTAGATAAATCTGTGTACATATAACCTGGGTAACCTCTTCTACCTGGGACTTCTTCTCTAGCAGCAGAAACTTCTCTTAAAGCATCAGCATAAGAAGACATATCGGTCAAGATTGTTAAAACGTGTCTTTCAGTTTGATAAGCCAAGTATTCAGCAGTAGTTAAAGCCAAACGTGGAGTAATAATTCTTTCAATAGTAGGATCGTTGGCCAAGTTCAAGAATAAGGTAGTTCTTTCTAAAGATCCATTTTCTTCGAAATCTTGCTTGAAGAATCTGGATGTTTCCAAGTTAACACCCATAGCAGCGAAAACAATAGAGAAATTCTCCTCATGACCATCATGAACATCCTTGGTTGGTCTAACTAAACCAGCCTGTCTACAAATTTGAGCAGCAATTTCATTGTGTGGTAAACCAGAAGCAGAGAAAATAGGAATCTTTTGACCTCTGGCAATAGAGTTCATAGTATCGATGGCAGAAATACCAGTAGAAATCATTTCTTCTGGGTAAATACGTGCGAATGGATTAATAGGAGATCCATTGATATCCAAATAATCTTCAGCAAAGATCTTTGGACCCTTATCTATAGGTCTACCAGAACCATCAAAGATTCTACCTAACATATCTTCAGAAACAGCGATCTTTAAGTTTTCACCAGTAAACTCAACTCTAGTCTTCTTGACATCGATACCAGAAGTACCTTCAAAAACTTGCACAATTGCTTTGGATCCCCTCACTTCTAAGACTTGACCTTGTCTGGAAGAACCGTCTGGTAATGTTAAGTTGACAATTTCATTGTAACGAGGGAATTTAACATTATCTAAAATGACCAACGGACCATTAACACCACCAACAGTGTTGTAATTGACTCTAGGCTTGATTTTAAATCCCTCGGTCACAGCCTTCTTATTTAATTCATATAATTCTTTATCAGATAACATGTCAACTTACGTTTAATGACTAGTTGGAGTTCTAATAAATCCTCTAGAATAGTCCTAAAGTCCTAATATTTAATCTCGATAAGGGTGAGTTTTCCAATAATTTCTAGTGCTGAAATTTACGCGGAAGCATGACTACGATTACACACACTATATCCAGCATAATTACGATTAATATATTTATTAATATACTTGACTAACTACATCCCAATCTTCAAGATGGAATTTCGCTTGCTTTGATATGAGATCCTGGAGGTCTAGGTCCCGAAGTAATGTAGGTGCGTTGGGATTTATAGGAGTATTGCTCGATGTAGATGGCTTTCGGCTAGAACCATCGATAATTAAATTGTATACCATTTCCATGGATAATTTCAAATTTAAGCTTACTGAACGACTGAATGTAGAGTCAACTTTATCCTCTGTTCCAAGGTTATTTGCAGCACGTTTACTGTTCAATTCTGAAAGTTGGCGTTCAAAATGGTCATCAATGCGGATTATTCGCTTGAGAATCAGCTCAAAGTCATAAGATATGGGCTCTGATTCATTGTTATCTATTTCATCGGTGACAACAAGAATGTATTTAAAATTGGCAAATATTTTGACAACTACCAATAGAAATTTTAGAAATTCTTTTATATAGAGCTTGTTAAATGGCTTGTTTAGTATCTTGTGTGGAATGATAATGAGCTTTTTATTCTGATTATTAGATTGTGTTGGCGATAATGACCTTTCTTTTACCACTGGTATTTGCTTAATCAGCTCATTATGCTTTCCGAGCGATGCTCTTCGCTGATTATTAATAGTTTTTGATGAAAGTGGAAGCTTAATAGTATTGCCTAATTTAATTATCCTTTCATCAGAGTTGAACGAAAACAGTTTGTTATTATTTGAATTACCTCCTTCACCATTGTCTATAATTTCCCCCAGTTTTTGCTTTTCTTCTTCATCGCTGTCGTCATTTTTACCTGTCATGAACAACTCCTTTTCCTTGATTAAATCATAAAAAGCCGAATTCGGCAATAAACTCTCTAGGTCGTCAAGAAACGGGACTTTTATATGGAATATCTTAGCCAACTGCTTCTGAAACCTTATCAAGTTCTCTAAAAATTGGTTTATTATTAGTATATTATAATTAAGAAACTTTTCTATCTTCAATATTTGTTGACCAAAGAACAAGAGACTATCTTTTGATGATGAAAACGACATATCCTTCAATATTTTGAATTTGGAGTGCTGAAGTTTAATTCTCTGAATTTTCACTTGAACCACATTATTATATTTCAATTCGTCGTATCGTGAGTCTAGGCTTTTAGTGGATCTCTCATACAGCTCCAATATTTGTGATTCTTTCTGTGATATACCTGCTTCTTTTTCATTAACTTGCTCTTGCACAATCTGTACGCTTTTCAAAAGAGCATCCACCTTGCCACTAACCACATTTTTATTTCGGGCTATTGATTTGTTTCGTATGTTTAGCCTAAGAATATCTAGTTTGTTTAATTGAGTTGTAAGTGCTTTGATTGATTGTAGCGATGGCATTGGTAATAATTCATTAGTTTCATCTTGCTTACCTGCAGCAGATGAAACTTGCTCTCCTGAGTTCAACCTATCCGAGATACTAAATACTTCATTAATCTTCTTCTTACTTTGGTCATTAAATTCATTTATTGCAATCACTCTCTTTCGGATTTCTGCTAACTCTCTTTTACAGTCCGCGCATAGTAGAACATCCCAATTAATATCTCCAGACTCTTTGAAGCATATAGGACATTCTGAGTCTTTATTTATCATTATACATGGAGTTGCAACGTTTAAAATTGCCCACACTCACTAAGTATGATATAATCATTTTTTGATATATTAGATAAGATCAGATATTCGGTTAAGACACGACCTTATAAAGGCTGTGAATGCGATACGAGCAACCTGTATATAATCTAGCCAAAAGATACTGTATATGCAGGTTTGGAGTATTTTCTTAGAAAATCCACAATTATTAAATTATTATGGAGTGTATCCATTGTATATATTGAAGACTATGGACACAATTGCAGGTTTCAGCGATGTGAATGAGATAGAAGCGATAAATACATCGAATCCAATTAGATTGGCATTCTTTGGAGGAGCCAAGTCTGGGAAAACATCCATAATCTCGAAGCTAACAAATGATAACTTCAGAGACACATATTATCCTACTCATCAAATCAGTCCAACGCTTACGATGTTTACGCCTGTATCATTTCTATCTCGACTTATGCTAGATGAAACTGAAATGAAGGAACAGCTCAAACATATTACACAACTGGATTCAATAATTTTGAGTCCAGTGATATATCAGGCATTATCAAAAATAGCTAAACAACGGCCACGGCTTACAGAGGGTCAAGATGTTGTGATCAACAGCAAGAATCAGTACTATGTTTCATACAACAATAGAGAAGAAATATCCCCAGGAAGCTACACTGTTCCTAATATAAGTCCAATATACGTGGAATTAATAGATACACCAAGTTTCAATCCAGCTAAGGTAGTGCCATTTTTGGAAGCATCATTATATATAAAATTGGATAAAGATGTGTTACGGAATTTGGCCAATGAGCCAAGAAGACCAGCTTCAGCAAACCCCCTATTAGTTGCAAGTGGTGCTAGTGAGTTAAATGGGAATATTGATGGATACTTTTTTGTTTATAGTGCTGTTCCATCATCATCTCCTCCATCATATGAAGAAATAATTGAGACAAATACTGAACAATCAAGGAGGAAATCATCAAATTCCATTGATACTACATTTAATCTTTTGACAATCATCAAAGATGCTCTTGATGATGCTTGGAAAGAATATAACACATTTAGAATAAAATTTGAAAGGGGCCAAGAGCATGATATATTTTCTTTTAAAAGCGCTTTAAAGAATATGTGGAAGGAAAAGAATTTATATGATATGGAAACTATGAGACAACAATTACGTAAAGATATAAGATTGGTCGAAAACTCAATGAACCCAGCAGACCCTGGGTGTCCTCCTCCAATATGGATAGTATGTACTCATTCCAAAAGTCCACTTAAGTCACCTAATCTAATTGAGGATGGAATTAAGCTTTCCAAAATATGGAAATGTGGCTTTATTGCCATAGATAATGACGACGATAATATTGACGAGGTACTTGCATTAATGATACGGGAAATTGTAGAAAGGAAAAAGTTACGGAAATCAAAAAAGAGATAGAACTCTAATCAAACTTAATACTATATATGAATATAAATATAAATAGCTTTATTATATGGCATCAGCAACAGCCACTCCCAATTCCGAATCGCCTTGACCATAGTATAATAACCACTTACCCTTAAACTGCACAATTCCCTCGCAGAATACAACCTTGTTAACTTGTCCAGTTAATTCATTTTTCTGGTCAGGATACAATAGTGGCTTTTCCAAACGTGCTAGAGGTCCGTTCTGAAGATTATCATAATCAATTAACATCTGACCAACTGTATACGTATCTTTAGCAATATTCTCTCCTCCAGTGGTACAAGCATTATATATGAAAAGCCAATGGTTCTTTCCGTTGTCAAGCTTTATTGGAGCAGGTCCTGACTCTATGAGCTTATTTTCTCTATTGTTAAGTCCTCTTGTAAAGATACTGCGATGGTAATTGTTTTCCGTTAGATGCCAATTCACAAGATCATCAGATCTAGCCAAATGTAACGCAGAATCACCCCAAACCATGTAATATTTTCCATCTTTGTTTCTTTCTGTAAAAACTGCTCCAGATTTCAGCCATCTGTTTCTAATAATATTCTCATTGTTTGAAGTAACCGCAATATCGTTCCATGACTCAGGAATAAACAGTGGATATTTCTTCCAATGGAATAGATCTTCGGACGTGGCCACGCACAATCTTGCACTGCGCAAATCATAGGCTGTGTATGTCATAATAAAGAGTCCAGTATTATCATCACGAACGATTCTTGGATCTTCGCAGCCTCCGCCTGCTTCCCAAGGTTCAGTAGCTTCTAAAATTGGCTTTTTATGTTTTTTGAATGTGAATCCATCTTCTGACCATGCTAGTCCAACTGAAGACTTTTTACTCTTGTTCTGGGCACGATAAAGCAAATATACCTTACCGTCTACAACGATTGCTGCGGCATTGTATAAATAGCCATTTTCAAATTCCACATCAGGATCTGGTGTTAATATTGGATTACCCTTAAATTTCTGAAAAGGTCCAATTGGAAATGACTTGGGGGGAGTATAATTAGCGTCTCCCACAGTAGAATACTTATTTATAACTGGTAACTGCATTGTAAAAGCACCTAATAAACAAAAATCCTCAGATCTGCAATGTCACGTATGGGGTCGTATCGTAGTTGTTACGACATTTTTGCAGATTAGCGACATTTGTTTAAATGTCGTAAAATCTTAATATAGTCTGATCCCTTTTAGAAAAAAAGTCATTTAGTTTAGAAAGGATTGTAGATATCTAAACATGGGTCAGCTATTATCGCATCCCATTGAGGATAAGCACATTGATTACCAGACATTCCAGTCGTTGAGTTACTGTGTAGGGTCAATGCAGGGATATAGAATGACAATGGAAGATGCACACGACATAAAGATAAATGAAGATGAGTCTACAGCAGTTTTTGGAGTTTTTGACGGACACGGAGGCAAAGATTGTGCGGTATATCTAGCAGAGAAGCTACCAAGAAGGATATTCAAGCTTTCTCAAAAGAAAGATATACAATTGAATCATATTATTAGAAGCACCAAAGATGCGTTCTTTGAGGCGGACCATCAATTATCCAAAATGCATAATACTACGAATTGTGGGTCTACGGCTATAATTTCGACTTTATTCAAAAACCGATATATTGTAGTAGCTAATACAGGAGATTCAAGATGTATTTTGTCATTAAATGGGTCATCTAAGACCCTTTCTTTTGATCATAAGCCTGTGCTAATGAATGAGCGGATACGGATAGAAAATAGCAATGGATATGTGTACAATAACAGAGTTAATGAGATACTAGCATTATCAAGAGCATTTGGAGACTTCAAATTCAAGTTTCCATTCCTTGATACGTCCAAGAACAAATATATCAACGAGAATAAGCCGAGGTTCCGAGATGGCCTTGTAGTGCTTCCACCCGAATTATACCAGGTCACCGTAGAACCTGAGATTCTAGTATATGACCTTGCCAATGGGGTTCCTGAATTCATGATTCTTGCTTGTGATGGAATCTGGGATTGCTACAAGAATTCCGAATTGATTGCTGTTATCAGACAGAAACTAGCTCTAGATTGGAAACTAAACAAAATTACAGAACATATCCTAAACGAATGTTTGCTTATGGCCAATAATTACACCGGGATTGGCTTTGATAATATGACTTTAATTATAATTGCATTTCACGACGGAGAGTCGCTCGATTCGTGGTATGAAACCATGAAAACAAAAGTTCTTCGAGAAAAGAACTTAGCAGATTAATACCCTATATAATACCTATATTCTACAATACATATAGCCATTTTGTTTATGCTTTAGCTTAGTTCAGCTGCCATTTGTACCAAATTTTCTTTGCAATAGTATCAGCTAAGAAAAATTTCACGGTGTGTATATAACCAACGACTTGAAATAAATGGTAAGTTTGCATTGTAGAAAAACTGGTGATGTTATTTTTAACCATACAGACACAATACAGGAATTAACGGAGAAGGAAAGAAGGTCGCCGTTCAATTAGAAGTTACTAGAGAACACAAATCAACAACTGACGATATAGACGCTAAGGAGAAGTGAGGATAATTGACCAGTAACCATCATATCCAAAGGGAGCAAGTACTACATTCAATGACCGATATTGATGTATATGAAGATCCAATTATAAGGTTGACAAGAGATCCAGACTTGAACAAGGAGAAAGAAAAGACTCATGAACTTATTCGGCTCATTAATGGCTTTCCGCCTAAAGAAAGACGTGTACTGAAGTTGTGTCTGTCGAGTTTTGCTATTTTGCAAAGTTTGGAGAAAATGAGCTTGAAGCTCAGAAACTGGGAATTTATGTCTCTTGATATCAATAGTAACTACCACTTTAAAAATGAAGACGATCAAATTAAGGACTTTAACCATAATCTTGCAGATAAGGTATTGGAAGCCTGTAAGGAATTGAATAAGAAATTGAACAAAATAGCCAATGATATAGACGTGATTACAAGAGCTTCGAAGACTCTAACGCCTTTAGAATTTATTTCCGATAGTGGAACTATGTTGACGTCTCTTGTGTTGAGAAATATCAAATTGAAGAATGAAATTGTAGACGCATTAACAGTAGCATATTCGAAAGCAAAAATCATTGTAATTGGTAGGGATTTAGAAGCTATGTTAAGCGATTCCAATGAACAAGATGAAGCTACTATACTTTCTTACAAAACTTTTATTGTCAGCTTACTTAAGCAATTAAATATGGCTATTGAAACAGATGATAATGAGACTAAATACGAGTGCATGGCAGTGGTAAATGATATGGAGAAGATTTTTGATGCATTTAAATTGGAAAAGGTCAAAGAAGCCGCCTTATCGACTTATCAAAATGACAGCTCGCTGGATGAGGAGGAATTTGATATTCGTCAATATGAGGATGATAGTATTCCTCAAGAGCAATACTTGATGGCTAAAACAGCGAAGGATAGACATTTATCCCCACCAAGTACTAATACGGCTACTCCACATATGGGTCATAGGAAAAAGAACGTCAGTGATTCATCTTCATTGACAACTCCTCATTCCGTTATGATTGATGATGATACTGATTACGACTCAGATATTGGATCAAATTCATTTTACTCATCTTCTTATACTCAGCCCCCATTAATTCATTCCATTACAAAGGCAGGAGATTCAAAATCTGTTCACAGGAAAGACTCATTTTCATTAATATCTAATTCATCTATTCTACAAAAGACAACTATATCGGATGAGCTCCCATACTTAATGACAGCATTCAATTCAGCAAAAAACATTGAGGAAGATATCACTCATTTTAAAGAGAAGAATGTGAATCACACAACGAATCAGCAACCAAAAACTAAACGCAAGGTGGAAGAGAAGAAACAAGAGTCCAATAAGGAAAGGCACTTTGCAGGACATTCAGCATACTTACCACAAACATCTCTTTATTCTGAAAGTACAATACTATCAAGACCACCACAATCAACCCTAGCATCTTCATATTTATATTCCAATAATTCTCTATTATCGAAATTGGGTATCAAGCCACAAGTTATTTCAACAGAAATGTCCCAACGTGAATTAAACGATTCCACAAGATCTAATCAATTGACGGTATCTAAAGAAAGAATTTATTCTATAAAGGACTACAAGGACGAAGAGGAAAGCAACAAAGAAAACAATCCCATTACAGCATTGACCAGAGCCAATTTAGAGTCACATACATTTTCTAGTTTAAGCACAGAAGCAGCATTCAATGATTATGTAGAATAACCATTGTCATTAATATATATTCATATTATATCCGTATTGATTTATTTGTATTTTATATACACTTATATTTAAGTAAATAAAAACTAAATAAAACACGGATTTTCCAGCTTTTTAGGATTATCTATTCATCTGCTGAAGAACATTTACTTAATTCTTTAACAAATGATTCACCCCAAAAGCCTGCAGTGTACTTGGATATATAATCAAACAATTTATTGAAATTAAATTCTTTCTTTTCATCAGGTAATGTCAAACTTTCCTTGATAGCATCACTCAATTCTTCAGTATTCCATGGATTAACGATAATTGCACCGTTTAAAGATTGGGCAGCACCGGCAAATTCAGATAGAATCAATGCACCTTTATTTTCTTGCTGACAAGCAATGTACTCATATGAAACTAAGTTCATACCATCTCTTGTAGAACTTACAAGACAGACATCGGATATGTGATACAAACTAATTAATTCTTCAAATGGAATAGACATATGCAAATAGTGGATTGGTACAAACTCAACAGTACCAAACTTACCATTGATTCTACCCACTAATTCATTGACTGTAGCACGAAGACTTTGATATTCTTCGACATCACCTCTGGAAGGAACTGCCACTTGGACCAAAACAACTTTACCGATCCATTCTGGGTTTTCAGTCAAAAAGATTTCAAACGCATGTAATTTTTGAGGAACACCTTTAATGTAATCAAGCCTATCGACACCAACAATAATCTTAGTATCACCAAATTTCAGTTTCAATTGCTTTATTCTATCGATAACCGATGGTTTTTTCACTCCCTCAGTGAAATGGTCAACATCGATACCAATAGGGAAGGCACCAATATTTACGAATCTTCCCTGGTATTCAACACCATTGGGTAAAGTAGTTGCTAATGGCACAATTCTTGAAACAGAGGATATGAAATGCCTTGCATAGTCGTAGGTGTGAAATCCAATTAAATCACAACTTAACACTCCCTCTAAGATATCTCTTCTTACCGGTAAGATTCTAAAGATTTCAGAAGATGGGAATGGTGTATGTAAAAAGAATCCAATTCTAACATTCTTCTTACCCTTAATCATGTTCCTCAACATTTGTGGGAGCAACATTAAATGGTAATCATGCACCCAGATCATATCATTATCTTCTACTTGCTTTACAATAGCCAGAGCAAATTTCTTATTGGCTTCAATATACGCAGCCCAAGCTTTCTCGTCGAAATTCATTTCATCTGGTTGGTAGTGAAATAATGGCCACAAGATACTGTTAGAAAACCCATTATAATGTAAATCAGCAATTGAATCCTCCAAGAAAATAGCGGTACAGTTGAACTTCTCCATCAAATCCCTGTTAACTCGAGACTGTTCATCTCCAGGGAGTTCAAGTCCTGGCCATCCTAACCATTGAAAATCAGATGTTTTTTTTAAACCTTGTAACGCCGACACCAATCCTCCAGAAGACATTGAATAGTCATACGAACCATCATTTGAGCGTCTAATAGTAACTGGCAATCTGTTTGAAACAACTATAACTTTTCCGTTCTTCATAATTTGTATAGATTTCTATAAGGTGACAATTGGATGCTCAGAAAGTGATATAACATCATATTATATATCTCAACTGAAGTCCTGGTGCGATTGCTGCTCAATAGAAGAAAAAAATCCATATACTTCCTAATTTGGCAGTTAACATCAGATGGATTGATTTCGATATACGCACAGGTTTATTATTTAATATGAGAATATTCTAGAGCAATATACTGATCAGATAGACAATACACCGAGAATGTACAATCCATATAGTAATTCAGAAGGCCTACAAAATAATCAGCAATTTGCTGCTAATGCCCAGAATTTACAACACCCACAACCACAACATGCTGGGTTTCAACAACAGTACGAAGGACAACAACAAGCACAAGGACAACAATTTCCTACCTTCTTGAATGACCCAGCATCGATGCTTGCATCTCAGTTTGCGAAGAATGGATTTAACTCATCTAATCAATATATACAGCAGAATTTTGGCCATTTAATCACGGGTACTAGTAGTGATTTGAAGTACTATTTTCAAGTAAGCAATTCATACGTGTACAAGAAAATTTTCATGATATTGCTTCCATATGCAAATAGCAATTGGGGGAGATTAACTACTTCAGAAAGCGACGCGAGCGGTTCTGGAATCCAATTTGCACCTCCTTCAGTTGACGTCAATGCTCCAGATTTATATATTCCAGTTATGTCATTTATAACATACATTCTATTATGGGCTGCTTTCCAAGGATTAAATGGTGATTTCCACCCACAGTTATTTGGGTATTTAGCATCTCAAACATTAGCTTGTTCCATTCTTGATATCTCTATATTCAAGGTGGGCCTCTACTTATTGAACTGTTCTACCCAAGGATCTATTTGGGATTTAATTAGTTTTTCCAGCTACAAATATGTTTCAGTAATTGTTATACTTTGCTGGAAACATTTGGTCGGAAACCCGTGGTTCAGTTATTACATTTTGATGTTTTTCTTGATTGCTAATTTATCTGTGTTTTTGATGAGATCATTGAAATTTTTGGTATTACATAATTCCATTACAGGTGCTGCAACTACTAATAGTATTACCACAAAACAAAGAAGAATTAGAATCCAATTTTTATTTGTCTATTCCGTAGTAGTGCAAGGTTTACTCATATTATTCATGAGCAGATAATTTTAAAAGCTTTCTAGAAAAGCTCACATGGAGTAGCTGAATTGCTATGATACGTGATATACATCACCAAAGATACGGTTCATTTACTGTATTCATAAATTTGTCTAAGCAGGCAATAGTTGAAACATAAAGGGAAGAGATACAATAGACCATCATAATGAAAAATATGGTATTATAGTGCATATACTTAATTTTATTTACTGCAAATTGTAGTATTTGGTGTAGGTACTTAACTATTGACAATGCAATTATGCTTAGATCATTGCAATTAATATCGAAGGTTAAAACAAGATCTGATAGTTATATGTCAATTGTTAACATGTAAATCAATGTCTTCTATTTACTCATTATAATATAATACTATTAGAATTAAGCAAAAATATAATTTCATCTATTTGTAACCCGTCCTTTGTAGAAATTCTATCAGTTGATTCACCAATAAATTAATATATGCGCCAACATCTTCTATTCTTTTTCACTCAGGAATATGCACATAGCTTCCAATAGTCTACTTACTTTAGGAAATAAACATGTAATTTATAAATACCAAAGAAGATTTTATAAAACGAAAGCGTTCTCTTCCAATACCTACTGGAGAAAAAGAATTATTATTGACCACACAGCCTTCTCATATTCATAATTGAATCCAAAAGTAATTTAAGATCTCTAAACTATAATTAGCAGCAAACTCGTAAAATTTTATACAAGCCAACAAGGATTTCTACATTGAAGATGGATCGATTTTATTTTCAAGAAATATCTTGTAGTGATATTTATAAACTATACTGAAACAAAAAATTAGTCTGAAATCTTTACGCTGTAGAGAAGATTTCAGATATTTTTTTTAACAATCAGTGCTTTTAAATTGAAGACTCTGAGAAAATTTAATACATTAGAAAGTTGCTCACAAACGAAATTGCAAAAAATGCCTTATAAAGAGCTTTTTATAATCGCTCATACTTCCGGTTCAAATATATTCATACCATCGGTAGAGAAATACTCATACTACCGACCATTAATTTGTCAAACTAAACTGCAAACATTCTCATACTACCTTATGTGATAACTTTTTGTATAAATATAAATATGAGTATTGACCTGAAGATAACTTTATCATCGAAGATGGCCCAGGCCACTTATTTGATAGCAATGGTAGGAAACTAATGACATTATATGTAGACAATGTAGGTGCACCTTTGGAATCTTGTATGAGTTTTAGAGACATCACAATGATGACCAAAGATTGTAAAGAATTAAGCATTATATCTTTTTGTTATACAACATAGAATTATATAGCATAGAATATTATGCTCTTTTTGCATATCTGTGGATCGTATATAGAAATTATTGGTGCTTTTGTGTACTAGAAACCCAAATACGCAAGCAATAGTATTTTGGCAGCCAATTTGTGAGCGCCTAAAATAACAATAATATTACCTTTTCTTATTTAAAGAATACATATAATTCACTATGAGTTCCACAGAAGTTATTATTCAGATGTTGACAATCATATAAAAACCATGATTCCATCAGAATCCCTTGAAATGCTTAAGCTGCCAGGTTTTTCGAAATTAGCTAATACAGGTCAAGATGTTCAAGACTTAAAGGAAGATGTTAAAGTCTTAGATATGAAGTTTGACACCTTAGATAAAAAGGTTGACACCTTAGATAAAAAGGTTGACGAGAAGTTTGACGCCTTAGATAAAAAGGTTGACACCTTAGATAAAAAGGTTGACACCTTAGATAAAAAGGTTGACGAGAAGTTTGACGCCTTAGATAAAAAGGTTACTCTTCTTCTTTTAAATCTTGCTAAACTAGGCGCCCAAACGGCTGAAGTCATTTCTCCCAAATGATTTTATGCCAGCCGCCTCATGAGAGTAGTCACTATCACCTTCGTCTTAGTGCTGCACTTTCATTTTTAGATTTGTTTTATTGATTTGGTTTTCTCTTCTATATAGGTTTTACTCTTAGTTTTTTCATCATCATGATTTTTTTATAAGAGTTTTAACTAAATAGAATAATATAATTTATTAGTTATTTTAAAATATTAGTGCCGTGAATATGCTCTGTTGACTTGTGTGATTTCTAAAGACTGCAATCTGTTACCAGACCGGCGTAAAGAAAGTACTCCTCAAGTCAAATCACAGTATATATATCTTCATGTTTGTGGATTCTTACATTATCGACAATAATATATTTAAGAGCTTTGAGCTTAATTACTTACAATCTTTTCAGTGACCTGGTAAATAAAGTTGAAGATATGGTTTGTGGTGTATCTATTCTAGTCTTAGTGGACCCTGGTGATTTTCTTTTTTTTGTTTGTAGTAGTCATTGCACTCTTTACTTCTAACCCGAAAGGACTTTTGCACATTGATTCCAAAAAAAGATAGTAACTTTGAAGTATATTTGATCCTCAATCTACGAACTGCATTCTCTTCTCATGCTTACATTGAATCAACTTACCCAATGAAAATACAATTTTCCAGAAAGGCATAATAATTTTCCAACTCTCAGCGAACTGTCTCTAGAACTCTTGCAGATGGAAATAATGAAATTCCTTTAAAATTTTATCCACATACCTTCTCATATATTTGTAAACTTTGCAAGAAGACATCTTCAAATCCCAAAAATTTTACTGGGACTATATATCATGTGTATTGGGATACCTATCATGTTGCTATGTTGCTGTACACTGGCAGTTCTTTCCAGTTATGTTTGTTTAGGAATTGCAAGCATATTTGCAGCCAGATAAGCGGAAAAGCCCTCCTCGACATTCATTTCATGGAATATTTGCTTAATTTCAAAAGAATATCTAAGGCATCTTTTCTTTTTTTAACTGTGGTTGAATTTTATCAATTTCCATAATAGACTTTTCGTCGGGATCCTTTTTCTCTATTTTAAATTTTTCTTTACAATCTCTGGTCATCATTGTGATGTCTCTAAAACTCATACAAGATTCCAAAGGTACACCTACATTGTCTACGTATGATGTCATTAGTTTCCTACCATTACTATCAAATAAGTGTCCTGGGCCATCTTCTATGATAAAGTTATCTTTAGATTCAATATTTATTTTTTATATAAAAAAAGTATCTCGTAAGGTTGTAAGAGATATTTTGCAGTTTAGTATGAACATTTTTGCAGTTTAGTTTGACAAATTAATGCTCGGTAGTATGAGTATTTTTCTACCGATGGTATGAATATATTTGAACCGGAAGTAGGAGTGATTATAAAAACGCTGTACTTAAAATAGTGATTAAACCAATAGGAAAATCACCGTCCATGTGACATATTTAGCGGGTACCTTCTAAATTATTATTCTTAACTGCAGGTTCATGGTTCATGTCTACATTTAATATTTGCTTTTTACAGGTTAACGTAACTACACAAGAAAATTGTACCCTCTATTGAACGTAGATTTTTAGTCAATAAGCTTTTTTGGAGAGCTCTTAATGGTACCTTTAGTGGTATAGGAGAGCCCAACATAAGACTTATCTGATAATTATTCATAGAATCTAGAATAATTCCTTTATCGGTATGGTTCTACTACATTCATTCAGTAGTTGAACTTTATGCGCTTATATAAGCGAAGGCATTTGACAGTCATGTGGGGGATCCGTAAATACTATTATTCCGATGACGATAAGCTAGTTTCTTATAAGACTTTTCATTGTTGTTTGATTTCTCTTATACACGTAAACTGAAGAAATACCAAGAAAGATCTTTTGACCTTCTGAAATATGTAATGAGTTGATTGTCCTATCATAGTTTAAGCTTTAGAATTTTTCGTATATTTTATTCCTTATCCTAAAAGAGAGATTTTTACGGCTCAGCTCGACAGTTATGGAAAAGCGCTTACGTAAGTAGATGCATCAAATTGATCAATGACTATAGGACTATATTAATGTGTTAACTTACCATGATTATCATGTTAGAAACAATGAGAATAAATCTTACTAAAAGCTGTAGTGGTTGATATGGGATTTGTATCAAAAAGTGAAGGAATTGCATCCTCTATATTTTTAGGACTATATGTTATTTACACCGCATTTTCAATCTGCATAGTCTATCAAAAGGGATTAAAATCAGTGTACACATCATTGCTATTCTTCGGGGTAGTTAGACTTGGTGCACAGATATCTGGGGTAGGGTTTTCTATTTTGGGAATTGAACACTGGCAGTGGTTAGTTGCCTATTTAGTTCTTGGAGCTGAAGGATATTTTGCACTAATCATTTCACTATTTTATCTATATTCCAAATGTCTAAAAAGTGCGTTTGGATATAGCTTCATTGACTACAGGAGAGAAAAGGGAATCTTGAAGAGACCAATTAGAGATGGATTTCATTGGCTATTAGCTATTGCTAATGGTTTGATCATCGCTGGAGGTTCTATGCTTAGATCTATTAAAGTTCAAGATTACGATTCTGATAGACTGACAATTAATGCATCGAAGATAATGCGGTGCACTGGTCAGGCAGTGTTCTTACTTTTGACAATACTACTAATATGTTCTATGTTGCGCACAATCTTTGTACGTAAATTAAAGAAATATGACATTTATTTCCTTTTATCAACAAGTCCATTTCTTCTTGTTAGAGGTATATATGGTCTCTTGGCTTGTGTGATTAACAAAATGGATTATTATGAAATGTCTAACTACGATGTTGATGGCTTCTCGGTGTATTTCATAACTACAGAATATTGTCTTGCTACTTCAATGGAATTTATTGCAGCATCAATACTACTTGGCCTTTATTTTATGGAGAGAAGAAGAAATACAACTTTTGTCGAATTAGAATTCACGCCAGATAGTAAAGTTCTAAGTACTAGTAAATTGTAATATTGAATATTAAAAGACTTAGTGTTGCATAACTTTTCAACGAGCGAATAAGGGTTTAAGTCATTTTGAAAAGATCTCAAAATACTATCGAGAGTGGTACTTTCTATAAAGTAATTAAGAGTGAAGCAATTATTGGAAATAAAACTTCAAATAGTAGAATTTCAAATAGTAGAATGTTAAATAATGAGAAATATAGCTAGCAAAGCAATGTTATGGAATTCACTGGACATACCTTTCTTAATGATAACGGAAAATGCCTTAGTTTATTTTTTGCTCTTTATTTCAAATAAATATTTTAAAACAATATTCCAATAAATCTTTAATCACTAACTTCAATATTTTAAAAAATGAAGTTACATGATACATATGACAGCATAACTACGTTATTTTTCAATTTCATGACTCATTTAATTTTTTAAACTTTATAAGAATTTAAGATCCTTTATTGATCCTGTTGTGCAAATAATAGTAGTATCTAGTTGAATGTTCTTTAGGGCAATATGCTCCAATAGACTCTCATTATTTGGCTTATTTCGCTTCATTCAATGAAGTTTCTTTGAAACTATCTTTTAGAGAATAATATTCTTTAAGACTACTGAAAGCTTAAGAACATAGTTAGAATCAGCATCTAAATATTTGGTAATGCGAATATAAATGAAATGAGATCAGTACTTTTACTAAACTTAACCACATAACAATACTTAGTCTTCCTCGATAATTCTCTAAGAAATTCCTCATAACACCTCTATAACAGAAATGAATCTAGATTTGTAAATAAAACTTTATCAATTTATATATCGTATGTAAGCCGTTATAGTCATTTCACAGAATAGTACAATTCTGCGAATTTAAATCTTCACGTCTTTCATTAATTCGCTAGTAATAAATTTCAATTTCCAAGATAAAAAGAAGAAACATTATTAAACGAAATTCTGATATCCATCAGAGTCAGTGCTTAATATTGATAAAGTTGGCTAGCTTATTTGTATCACAAATGAGTAGTGATTTATAGATATGGCGCGTACCTCTGCGCGTGCTCAGCGTCTAAAAATTATACGCGTAGAGCTCGCTCAGCTATATATTCTTTTTTTAGTAAGCGTTACACTGATAGATATCATTGTTGGTTTCGAATTAGCTTATAGTTGGCATCGTATCTTAATACTTAATACTTAGTAGTTGATTAAATTCAAGAAATTTATAAGCTTCTTGCAATCACAAATTAATTAATCATCAAAGCATAAAAATTGCATTCATTTATTAAATCATATGGAAATACATCATAGATAAATGACTAATAGAGCACCTAAAACTACATTCAGGGGTTCCTCATCAGCACGTTTTGTCAAAACCACTGCTAAATCCGAGTTTAGGAATAAGGTTGTGGAACCTCTAGATCCATATGTCGCCAATAATCCAATGCTTAATGATTCGATACAGAAGAAAGACCTAGTTACAAGAATTGACCAACTAGATGAATTAATGGGGTTTTCCAGAGTAGAGCATGGAGAGAAAGATGGAGAAAAGCCACTCAAAGGATGGCTCATTAATATGCATGCGACTACAATACCTAGTGACGATTATCTTCAAGGCTACTCAGGAGTTGACTATTATTTCCTTGACGAAGAAGGTGGTACATTTAAGACAACATTGCAATATGATCCTTATTTTTACTTAGTGGTTATTCCAGGACATGAATCAGAAGTAGAAGAATGGTTAAAAAAGGTTTTGGAACAAGCAAATATGAAGAATTGTAGCCGTGAACTTAAAGAAGACTTATCACTTCCAAATCATTTAGTAGGATTAAAGAGAAATGTCATTAAACTCACATTTCATAATGTTTCAGATTTATTAATAGCAAGAAGAATATTAACACCAATTATTAAGGAGAATCAGATGAAAAGAAATAGTCGTGATATTTACCTGGTTATGAATTTTAACAATTTTAACAATTCTAATACGTCAAATGGCTTTGATAATAGTCTGTTGCCTAACGGGGAGAGCAACCAAGATCCCAGTACTTTAATCGATGATATGAAGGAATACGATGTGCCATACCACGTAAGAGTATCGATAGATAAGGGAATCAGAGTAGGTAAATGGTATAATGTATATGTAAAGCACTCTGTGACAACCCTAGAAGAAGACAAAGAAAAAATTGCATTTGCTGATCCTGTGGTATTGGCTTTCGATATAGAAACTACTAAGGCTCCATTAAAATTCCCTGATGCTAAGGTAGATCAAATTATGATGATATCGTATATGATTGATGGGGAAGGGTATCTAATTACTAATCGAGAAATTATATCTGAAGATATTGAAGATTTTGAATATACTCCAAAACCTGAATACCCAGGGTTATTCACTATTTTCAATGAAGCTGATGAAAAGCAACTTTTAATCAGGTTTTTCGAACATGTTCGTGATGTCAGACCTACTGTTATAGCTACTTTTAATGGTGACTTCTTCGATTGGCCATTTGTAGAAAATAGAGCACGTTTCCACGATTTGGATATGTTTAATGAAATTGGTTTTGCTAAAGATAATGAAGGTGAATACAAATCAAAATACTGTGTACATATGGATTGTTATAGATGGGTGAAAAGAGATTCATACTTACCACAAGGTTCTCAAGGTTTAAAAGCCGTGACTACGGCAAAGTTAGGTTATAATCCAACAGAATTAGACCCAGAATTAATGACTCCTTATGCTTACGAGAAGCCTCAATTACTATCAGAATACTCCGTTTCGGATGCTGTTGCAACCTATTACTTATATTACAAGTATGTACACCCTTTCATCTTTTCGTTATGTACAATTATCCCGTTGAACCCTGACGAAGTGTTGAGAAAGGGTACAGGTACCTTATGTGAAATGTTACTTATGGTTCAAGCTTACGAAAAGACTATTTTACTTCCTAATAAACACTCTGATCCCATCGAAAGGTTCTATGAGGGCCATTTACTAGAGTCTGAGACTTACGTTGGTGGTCATGTCGAATCATTGGAAGCCGGTGTATTTAGAAGTGATATTCCCAATACCTTCAAAATAGATCCTACTGCGATTGATGAACTTATCCTGGATTTAAAAAATTCTATGAAATTCTGTATCGAAGTGGAGAATGGGAAGAAAATGGAAGATATTGAAAACTTCGATGAAATATATGGCGAAATAGAAGCAAAATTGTTAGAATTAAAGAAAAATCCATCAAGGAATGAAAATCCATTGATTTATCATGTTGATGTGGCTTCAATGTATCCTAATATTATGACTTCAAATAGATTGCAACCTGATTCGATGAAATCAGAAGAGGATTGTGCTGCTTGTGACTTCAATAGACCTGGTAAAAATTGTGACAGACGTTTGCCTTGGTCATGGAGAGGTGAATACTATCCGGCAGAAATGAATGAATATGGTATGATCAAGAGAACGCTTCAAAATGAAACTTTCCCAAATTCAAGACCATGGCTACCAAATAAACTGTTTGACGAGTTATCGTATTCAGAACAAGCATCTATGATCAAAAAGAGACTTAGTGACTACTCTAGGAAAGTATACCATAGAATTAAACAATCAAAAACTATAACAAGAGAAGCTATTGTGTGTCAAAGAGAGAATCCCTTCTATGTTAACACGGTTAGGGATTTCAGAGATCGTCGTTACGAGTTTAAAACATTGGCCAAAGTTTGGAAAAATAAAGCAGGAAAAATTGATAAGACTGATACTTTTTCGAAAGATGAAGCTAAGAAAATGGTAGTTTTATATGATTCTTTACAATTAGCACATAAAGTCATCTTAAATTCATTCTATGGTTATGTCATGAGAAAGGGTTCTAGATGGTATTCAATGGAAATGGCAGGTATTACATGTTTAACCGGTGCAACTATTATTCAAATGGCTAGAGCATTGGTGGAGAGAATAGGTCGTCCTCTAGAGTTGGATACAGATGGTATATGGTGTATTTTGCCGAAATCATTTCCTGAAAATTTTAACTTAAAATGTAAAGATGGAAAGAAGATTTTTCTTGAATATCCATGCTCTATGTTGAATTATTTGGTTCATGAAAAGTTTACAAATCATCAATATCAGGATCTTGCGGATCCAGAAACATTTAAATACAAGACTAAATCAGAGAATTCTATTTTTTTCGAAGTTGATGGTCCTTATAAAGCAATGATTTTACCAACCTCTAAGGAAGAAGGTAAGGGTTTGAAGAAGAGATACGCTGTATTTAATCATGATGGTTCCTTGGCAGAATTAAAAGGGTTTGAATTGAAAAGAAGAGGTGAATTACAATTAATCAAGAATTTCCAATCGGATATCTTTAAATTATTCTTGGAAGGGGACACTTTAGAAAACTGCTACAAAGCTGTTGCAACTGTTGCTAATAACTGGCTTGATGTTTTAGATACAAAAGGTGGATTATTGGAGGATGAAGATTTGATTGAACTTATTTGTGAAAATAGAAGTATGTCAAAGAGTTTAGCAGAATATGGCGCGCAGAAATCAACCTCTATTACTACTGCAAGAAGATTAGGTGAATTTTTAGGTGAAGAAATGGTTAAAGACGCTGGATTAGCTTGTAAGTATATTATAAGCTCTAAACCTATTGGTGCTCCGGTGACAGAGAGAGCAATCCCAGTCTCAATTTTTTCTTCCGAGAAGAAGGAGCAATTCTTAAAAAAATGGCTAAAAGACCCATCTTTAGATAACTTTGATCCTAGAAGTGTTATTGATTGGAATTATTACTATGAACGTTTAGCTTCGGTAGTTCAAAAAATTATTTCGATACCCGCAGCCTTGCAAGATATTAAAAATCCAGTTCCAAGAGTTCCTCACCCTGATTGGTTGCAAAAAAAAATTAATACTAAAGAGGACTCAAAGCAGCAGTCTTCCATTTCTTCGTTTTTTGGTACCTCAACAAAGAAAGAAGTGATGGAGAAGCAGGTTAAATCGATCAAAGATATCGAAGATTTTGGAGATGAGAATCTGGGAATTTCAAGGCCCAAATTTGGAAAAGCTACCTCTCGTAAGAGAAAGAATATAAAGCAGGCATTAGTCGAAGAAGAGGAAGAAGAAGAAAGAAGAAAGGCAATTTTGAATGGGTCATGTCCATCAATGACTGAGGATTATGCTGGATTTTTGGAATATCAAAAGGCTAAATGGGCTTTACAAGCTAAGAATAGAGAAAGAAGACGGAAGTTATTTGGCTCAAATACTGAAACATCTTACAGATCAACTGTAGGTGGAATGTTCCGTAGACAAGCAGAAAATATTGCAGGATCAGATTGGGAAATTCTCGAGTATAAGGCCAATCCATCAAAGCCAGGAGAAGTGAAAGTATATGTTTCTGCGGGTAATAAAGTGCATACATTTAATTTCCATATCCCAAAACTGATCTATGCTACTTTCAAAACCGAACTCTCTTCTAAAAAACATATTCAGAATTGTGAAATAGAAAAATCCAATGCAATTTTACCAAATGGGCATGATGCAACCTTTTTATACAAATTTACCATGCCAGAATCTGTCTATTCCGAGGAAATAACCAATGTGGATAGTATATTGCAAGATTCTAGTATTTTAGGTCTTTATGAAACTAAAATTAATTCTGTTGAATCTGCTATAATAGATTTAGGTAATAAGGTAAGATTTGATGATACTAGAGTTGGTGCCCTAGGTAAAGGTTTAAAGAATGGTTTCAGTGTTAAAGATTTAATGCAGGTAACAGATGGATCTTATCTTAAAAGATTCAATATGGATATTGTATATCTCTTACATCTTGTGACTAATAGTTATGAATTTTTTACAATTTTTACTTCCTGGGATAATACTGCTATTGTGTATGTATTGAAACCTTCTGCAAAATCCCTGGAGTTGCCAGCCAATTTGGACAAGATATACGAAAAAATTTACTTGAACAAGAAAGAGAAGATTAGTCAATACTACAATATTATTGACTACCAGGAAAATATGACTTTTGAAACTCATTATTATCATGATAACTCCAAGTTATTTAATAAGTTAAATCAAGCGTTAAATAAAATCCATGAAACTAGGAGTAACAAAGTTTTGTTCGCTTTACAGTCTCCCTATTGCCACAAGCTCATGAATATATTGAAATCCATAGCTGATTTCCCTGTTGTTAAAATGAATAGTAGCGAGCTTTCATTACCTGCAGTTGGATGGCAATCGTTGATTTCTAAAAGAATAATTAACCATTACTTTGTTCTTGCGTCTTGGATTAAAAACCTAATTTCGCTTGCCGAATATGGAAATGTTCCCCTCTGTAATCTTCAAATTGAGAATAGTGAATTTCTAATTGATATTGAATATGCAAGAAGGTTAAGGCAAAATAATATTGTTTTGTGGTGGTCAACAACTGCTTTACCGGATCATGGAGGTTTTGAGATGGATAAGACACCAGATTTTGAGAATATGGATTTTCCATCTCTTAATAAGCCGGAAATATATGAAACTGCCTGTCTAGAAGTAGAAATTGGAACTTTGACAATCAATACCATTCTCACAAGTTCAATTATCAATGAAGCTGAAGGAACTGATTTGGCTGAAGATGCGATAAACTCAGACAAAAATAATGGTGCTTCAACTATAGCTGAGGATACCTTTTCTTCTCCCGCTTTAGGAACATTAAGGACTATGGTCAAGGATTGGTGGGATGCTGCTCTAAAAAATAACAGTAATGCTGACTTAATGATGAATAATTTAGTTACTTGGGTGCAAAAGAAATCTTCCAATTTATATGACTATGCATTGCATTATCACGTTCATAATTTGACAACAAAAGCCTTATTACAACTCATAGGTGAATTTAAAAGAATGAATGCTGATGTAATATTTGCCAATAGAAATAAATTAATCATTCAAACAACTAAGATATCAGTGGAAAACTCTTATGCTTATGGGCAATATGTAATTAAAGCTGCTAGATCTAAACCACTTTTTAATTTCTTAGACTTAAGAATAGTGAAGTATTGGGATATTTTAATTTGGATGGATCAATATAATTATGGAGGTAGATGTTGCGAAGAAATAACAAGTGAGGATATACAAGACCTTCAAGCAGTTAATGTATGGCAAATGAAGAAATTCTTGCCCTTGATTGTTCAAAATGAGTTTGAAGATTGGATAATTATTTTCTTAGATGCATTGGCAAAGTATAAAAATGATAATCTAATGGGTGCCACTCAAATAGGAACTCAAAGAAAGACTCAAATAGCCCATATTCTTAAGGGACAGAAGAAACATGATGCCTTGGAAGAAGAAGAGGAAGATATCTCGAAGGGTGTGATGGAAACCTTTAGGAAACCTTTACAAAAGAGAATAGCTTCGTTGTTCCGTCTTCAAAATGAGTCTATTCTCAACCCTGATATGAAAGCCGAATATGAATTTCCCAAGTTACCAGGTTCTCATTTACATTTGAAGAACCCTACTTTGGAGCTAGTGAAATTCTTATGTGCTGTCTTTAGCTTATCTCAGAAGAGAACCATCGAGGTCAGATTATTAAGAAAAGAATTATTAGCGCTTTTCGATGTTAAAGAATTTAGTGATGAAGCAACATTCAAGAATCCTAGTTCTTCCTTAAAACTTAGTCATGTAATTTGCAACTATTGTAATTACATTAGGGATTTGGATTTCTGTAGGGATACAGAAGAAGATATTTGGAACTGTATAAGTTGTCATAAGGCATATAATAAAGTATCCCTTGAAGAAGAGTTGATCACACAATTTTACAAGATTTTGACCCTGTTCTATAGTCAAGATCTCAAATGTTCTAAATGTAACCAGATTAAAGGAGATAATCTAAGTGACCATTGCAAATGTTCTGGTAACTGGAAGGAAACTATTGAGCACGTTTATGTGGAAAAGAGACTATCTATATTTTCGAATGTGGCTAAATCGTATAGTTTGCAGCTATTGAGTAGTCTCCTCGAAGAGTATATATAGACTAGTCAATATTTATAATTTGTTGTATATTAGGTAATTAATAGTAGTAAAATATAAAACTCTATTTAAAAATGACTGTTATGATCATTCTTATATGAATTCAGAGATAGGACGGTCTAATTAAGCTATATTAGTAATATTACCATTGAAAGAGTAAACTATTCTGCCCTTCAAAAGTTTCTATCAACAAAAATATCAAGAAAATATGTACATTTTACATTATATCTTTAAATACTAAGTAGATGTCAATTCTCTTGTCAGTACTTAACAGAATAGTTGAGATCTGCAAATCATTCATGTAACATGATATTTTGTGTAATTTCTGGGACATTTAAAAGAAGATAATATTTTTTAAAAGGTAATAAATTCTTTATTTAGTAGATATTATTATAACGAGTAATTTTAAAAAGAAGGTAGTATTATTGGGTAGGTTTAGAAATTAATAGTTGATTGAAAAAAATTAGGAGTTTTCTGGGTATAAAAAAGTGTGCAAAAATATGGCAATTGAATTGACTCAGGAACAGTTACGAATTACCAGTAACTCTCTCAGAAATGAAGATAGCAATGCCGGTGATTATTCAAGGCACATGGAATCTAGGATAATAGAAGAAGAACTTTTAGGAGTTCGTGAACGGCTGTTTGGTCCAAGTCACGAATATGAGTTGAATAAATCTGAATCATTGACCTTCTTGTATAATCTATTGTATGATGAAAATAGTATTCTAAGCAAATCAGATATCCTTGGGGTTCTTAATTCTTTAAAACTACGGGAGGATAACTTGGAATTTGCAATAACATCGTTAAGAAATAGTGATATACAAGGAGTTAAATGGCCAATAGGGTTAAAAGAAAAATTTAAGCAAGATCGGCTCAGATTAGGAATGAATAGCTGGTTCCACAATATATCAGGTTCTAGAGAAAGAGCAAGGCGAGTAAGTTTAAATCACGTAATTTGAATTTTGGAATATTTCTTTACTAACAAATTCTTAGAGTGTAACTCTTAATGATGCTAAAATAACTACAGACTTTTACAAATTCTACAAATTCTTCACTAAACTAAAGCTACATATAACACATTTCCAGTTGAGGAATTTAATAGCGACTAACTCAAACATCTCTAACGGAATATATTATCCCCTGAGCCACTATCATGATCATAACTTAGAGACAATAAATAATTATAATGATGATGATTACCATACATTTTTTAAGGTTAATAGGCTTATGCCAGATAACTTAGATTATCATAATTCTGATTCGTCGAAATTAGACTGCATTATAGATTCTAGAAATTTGAAAAAGAATTCCAATAACAGAATATCAACATTGGCTTGTTCAAATAACATATTAGCATGTGGTACGTTTGAAGGTGGCTATATTTTGGAAGACATAGCTGATCCAGATTCTCCTAAACTAATAGGAGAATACCATTTAACGAATAGTTCAGACGGTATCACTAATCATATTTCTATTAACGATAATGATGATATAATAGTATTATCAAATGACAAATCTATTCGGGTTGTTGATATTATGAATCGAGCTAAATATTCGGAAAAACTCCCCTTTGCTGTCAATTGCTCTAGTCTAAACCCATTTGGACAAAATGAGTTATTAATAACGGGAGATCATCTAGATTCTTTTGTTCTAGATTTAAGGCAGCCATTTAAGATGCAAAACCTCCAGGAATTTAAGGGCCATGAAGATTATGGATTTAGTTGTGACTGGTCACCTAAAAATGAAAATTTATTGATTACTGGAAATCAGGATGGTACTGTAAAACTTTGGGATAGACGGAATTCATTAAAAAGTGTGCATAGTTGGGACGGATCTTTAGGAACATCTGCTCCGGTCAGTGGTCCTATAAGGAATTGTAAATTTAGTTATCATGGTGATTATATATGCTGGGCAGAAAGTTTGGACCATGTTGGTATAATAGAAGTAGATGAACTTCTTAAGGGAAATCAGCTAGAGAGGGTACAATCTATTGATTTTATTGGAAAGTGTATAGGAATGGGTTTTTGTCCTATTGACAGTGGGTTTGGTGAACAATTAGTTATCGGAATTAACGATTGTCCGTTGGGAGGCATTTTAAGCTACAAATTGGAGAGCAAATACAAAACATTAGACTTCGACTTTGCTTTTTAAGCTAATATATATTATATCATTATTCATTACTAATACATTACCACATTTCATCAACATTTTCACTAACTTGTAGCAGGCCACCTATTTCTTTAATTAAATCATCAAGTTTATTTATCTTCCAAGTTTCCTTAGTTAATGTAGCCACTACTCTGAGTTTATTTCTGGCCTTATTTACTCTAGTTTCAAAAATAGCTACTTCATTGTCACCATTAGTTAGAGGAATATCATCAATTAACTTTTTCAATTGTGAAATGTGGCCAGGAAGCGACTTTATATCGTAATTATCACTATGTGCCTCCCAATCTTCAACTAATCCCTGTATATACCCCACTACTAGGAATCTTTGAAAACCTGTTTGGTACCCATACTCTTTACCTTCTTTATATTGCTGTTTTGTTGATTCTTCTTGTCCCTCTTTGTAACCTTTGGTGTAATATTCTTCTTCTAAATTAAGAACCAAATCTGAGTCTATTTCAAGATCCATGTTACAAAAAGTAAATCTATCTCTTCTCTATCAAAAAGCTCATCTCGGTAATTTTTCAGTTATCTGATATCTGCGAAATGGAGAATTACGCGAGAATAAACAGTGCAAATCATTAGAACCATGGAGAAGATTGATATAGACGATGGCTTTAATGAAGATATCCCTGGTAATAAGAAAAGACTTAAATTTGCTTCACAGAAAGAATTAGAATTGAATTATGAATCTGATTCGTCTTTAGAGGATTATCAACAAGCTGAGAATGACAAGAAGGAGGAGGAAGGTTCAGAGGATGATATGTTTGCTAGTGATAAAGAAGAAGAAAATACACCAGTCAAGAAGAAACAGAAGAACCCTGAGGTTGAATTAATGGATATGAAGGAATTTGAGAAGCAAGAAGGAATTGGTGATTATGATGATGAATTGCAACAGAGGGAAAAAACACTTACATCGGAAGATGACGATGAAGACGATTTACAAGAGCAATTAGATTACTATCAGAATGAAGAATTCGATGAGAATCTGCGTTTGAAAGTTAAAAAGAGCCAGCCGAGGCTTGAGGCCTTCGATTTAAAGCAAGAGGCAACAGAAGGGGCATTTGACATAGACGGGAATTTTATACGTAAAAATGATGGTGAACTGTCGAGTGATGAGGAATGGGGGAAAGAGTTTAAGAAAACTGATATTTCTAAAGCTAGGAAAGCTCAGCTAGCAAGAGATGAATTAATGAAATCAAAAAGCAAAATGAAGCTGCTGGTTTATCACACTACCGAAAGCTTACTAGGAGGCCTTATTGAGTTACTTGAGCCATCTGAAACACCATTAGAAGCTTTACAAAGATTAAATCCGAAAAAAAAGAGACGACAACAAAAGAGCACCGGTGATGATAAGAGAAGAAAGGAGATAATATTTAAAACTACAGAAATATGTGAAGAATTAATGAATGAAAAGGCAATTACAGATGTATACGAATTGAGCAGAGAGGAGCTCATGAGGCTTTACAAGCAAGAAACTGGAGAAGCTTATCGGCCCGCTTCTAGAGGTGTTAAACGGTCGAGAGACGATAATGATGACGAAGTTAATAATGATACAAATATAGATTACGGAGAAAAGAAATGGGAATTTAAATGGATAGGACAAAATGAAGTCAACGGAGTCTATTCTGATTACGAAATGAATCATTGGAAAAATACATACTTTAACGATAACGTTGAAGTTAGAAAGGTTGGCGAAACTACATTTGTTCCTATTGGCAGTGTAGAATTCACAGATGTTAACGATTTATTAACCTAGCTGATCTGCTAAATAGTTTTGTAATGGAAAATGAATATCTTTGGCAATTGCCTCGACCGTGCTCCAACTAATGTTACACTTCCACCTGACCTTAGAGTTTAAAATATTCGAAGCTGAAGTTCTTGCCAATAAACCCAAAGAAATTAAAGTAGCAATCTGACTATTCAAGTCTATATTTCTGCTTAAGGTAAAATTAGCATATTCTTTTTCTTTTCTTGCTATTTCTTTCTCCGTTAAGTCCTCATAAAATCCCTCATAAAATGATTTTGAGTTGAATGATGGTGCCTCATTTCTATAGATGACAGAAATTATAGCTAATAATCTTTCTAAATCGAAATAATTAGGTGAAAGTAGTCTATTGTCAATATCTTCTTGGGATATAAGCCCCTTCTTAGCTTTAGCTAAATTAGAGCTTTTCCTTTTCTTAGTTTTTCTAGCATTTAGTTTTGAAAAGAAATGCAAATCCATTTTTGGCTCGTCGAATGATGCTAGATATGATGCTATTAATATGTATTTAGAATGGATGGGTAAGTCACTAACATTACTATGTGTGACCGGCTCTTCTGGTTCTAGTGTATCGAATTCTTTGACTGAGGAATTGTTAACAATGCTATCACTTAAGAATAAGTCTCTATTTTCACGGTATATCTTGATAAAATCGTTTACACCATATTTCCCTTGGCGAATTGGTTCTATAAATCTATCCCATAGTTTGGATGCTATATCGATAAGAAGATTAATATCAGAACCAGTATATATGAAATACAAATCAACAATTAATTTAGAATATTTCATCCAAAAATCGAGACTTGCTGGAGATGAATCAATCTCATTGATTCCAAATACACCTAGTCTATTTGCTTGTAATATCTCAACAACTTCTGTTTGATTGTATGATCTAAAAAATATATGAGGAACCGAATGGGTAACAATTTCATTTGGTATATCTGAAGATAAGATAAAAATCACCGTGATATTCTTAATTTTTGTTTGTTCTTGTAGTTTTAAGAACTCAGGAAATAAATCATTTACTGAATCCATGCATTGATCAAATCGGTCTAGCACTAATACGTGCTGGTCTCTATAATCAGTATCTTCTATAAATTGTTCCAATGCCACTATGAAGTTGGCAAACTTTTCACATAGGTTCCCAAAATTAGTGATTTCTGCTCCTTTGTAATTGAAGACTTGATTGTACTGAGACATATTTACTCCACTATCGATTCTAATTCTTTTCAAACATCTCTGAAGTAAGATCTTCTTTGTAACGCACTCATCACAATTAATGATACTTTTCTTAACTCCTAGCTTTTCTAAGTATCTTTCAATTGTATAAGATTTCCCAATGGACTTGTAGCCATGGACTATGAGTGATGGTACCAGGGACAAACTATCACCTGAAACAAAAGCATTCAATAAGTCCAATTCATCTGATCGACATAATACTTCATCTTTCAATTCATCTAGTCTATCTTTCGAAAGGGACATCTGGCCTTGATAAGTGTTGTTATAAATATTAAAAATCTGATACATGAGAATAATTCATTTTTGTGTTAGTTACCAGCCATATAGGATTTTGCAATAATCTAAGTAGAACAACAATATATGTGCTAATATATAAATAGATGCTTATAAGGCTCTTTTAATAATGTTGCTGGTAGATTTAATATAATTGATAGATTTGGTTTAGTTTTTCTCTTGTTGATCTGGACACTTAGACAATCTCTAAGTATAGAACATGCTACAAGACTTAGATGATCAATTCATAATTTAATAAACATTACGTAAGATTTCATGTTGCTTATAACTACACCAGTTATAATACAAAATGACAATAAGAAAAGGTAACCTTATTTAGCTTAGAGTAAACTATGATACAATGTATAATACAAAGAAGATTCTCTAAATATGACGAATAATCTAGAATCCAGCCATAATAACATTCTATCTGTATTTCTTGCTTGAATTCATAGTATTTGTCATCTTTTGTTACATTTTAAAATCATTACTAATTAAAGGAATCTCCACTCACGGGGACTAAGGACATATTTGTGTGCGTTGCGGCATTTGTGCTGTAGATGTGTCGACCAAACATATATAAGGAGCTATTCGGACTCAATATTTTTGTAAAGATATTAAGAATATATCGGTAATAAAAGCTAATTGCTCCTAATATATATTAAAGCTTCTAAATTGTTCTATAGATTTATTAGATAATAATCGGAGTTGCACAAAGTCGAGCTTATCAAGTTTTAAATTTACCACTTTTTTTTAATACTTCACATCAAATAATTAAGAAATGGCAACTCAAAAGTTTCAATTCAACGTCACCATGACCTGCTCTGGTTGCTCTAATGCTGTTAATAGAGTTTTACAAAGATTAGATGGTATATCTGATGTGGATATTTCATTGGAGAACCAAACCGTGGATGTCACTTCCAACGGTGTTGATTTCGACACAGTATTCAATACTATTGCCAAGACTGGTAAAAAGATTAACGGCGGTAAGGTGGTCGCTTAGAGGGATGATTCATGAATAAATGTCTACAAAAAGGAAGAAGATTTATGTACTTCATATGAAATAATATACACTAATATTGTTATTTTAATTAATTATAAATTTCTTGTTTCAATGATCTCCTTAATGTAGCCATCTCTAAGTTCACTTTTGATAAATATACTTTTAAGTACATTAATAAGCTCATTGGTTTCAAAATCAAATAATTCGCCTTGGTAAAATCTCTCCATTATATCCTTGAGATGATTGTTCACTAAAAATACAAGATTACTTTGCTTGTTATAAGATGCAATGTCTTCTTTAGTGCATTTAATATTGTATAGGAATGGCACTGTGATGTTGTTAAGCTGATCAAAAAGTTTAGTAAACTTAAGAGATTGAAATTCACTGATATCATCCATCAATATGATTCTGTTAATTAATGTATAATTAATCAAATCAATGGCGTTGACAATCAATGATCTGAACATAGTAAAGTTTGTGTAGCCTAAATCTGATTCAATTAGGTCAGTTAGGAATTTGTATATTGAGCTTAATCTGTTCAAGTTCTCGTCATCAAGCTCGTAATCATCTAAGCTTTGGTCATACAGATCATGGCTTAAATCTATTGAAGCCAATATCATTTTAAAGTTATTAGTTATCTGAAATAGTGTCTGATTCCATATTGATGTGGCAAACTCAGCAAACACTGGATTTTCTAGTTTTTCTGACAAGTATTCAAAATCATTAAGTAGTAAGAAGGACTTAGTCATATTAGGATACTTACCCAAAGCAATTGACTTAACAGCAGTAACCAAATGATGATTTTTGTTGTTGTTTTTGCTTACATCATTATATTCTTGGATAATCTTAATAATTTCATCAGGCACCTTTGATATCTTGACCTTCAATTCAGGATTTTCTTCCTTTTTAGAATTTTTATTTTCTTCATCTTCGTCACTCTTCCAACCCCAATCATCTTCTTCGTCTAGTTTTACTTCTTCTTCCCATCCATCCTCTTCCTCTTCATCGGGCCATTCTTCGTTCCAATTATCTTCTGAAGATTTGACTACATTATTATTATTTTTTGGCTCCAGCTTTGGCTCCGGCTTTATTCTTTCTTGCAAATCATCAGTAAAATCTTGGAAGTTCCCATTTGCAAGTAATCTAATTCGGTCTATATATTTGTCTGTAACCCAATCTAAGTATATCTCATTTAATTTATGTTGAATTTTAGTTGTTGAGTTTAAATTTCTTAAGATATTCCAATTTGATTCTTTGGCCAACCTTATCAATGACTCAAGCTCGTCAATCAATATATCACTCTGGTTACTATTTTCATTATGAATGAGGATATTGATATTTTCTGCCAATCTATTGGTTAAGTCGTTAGATATCTTACTACTAAAATAATTACCAACGCCTGGTGCCTTAATTATGTTCAAAAATTGGATAAAGTTAGCTAAAGACTCAAAGTATTGTTCTCCAAAGCCACTTGATGGTTTTAATACCAAATTATAAGCATTTTCTTCACTTGAGGTTAATTCAATATAATTAGTATAATTGATTACTTTGTCGATGATTCTATCCCACTTAATTTTCAAATCTTGGAACAACATCTTAAGTAACATGTTATCGTAGAAAGTCTTATCATATTCCTCGATGATAGTTATGAGTCCAAAATATTCCAAATCATTAACTTGTTTCAGAATGAAGGAAAATTCATTTGGCAAAAAGTTCTGAAACTCTTCCGTTAACAATAATCTAAACTTTTCCAGTAATAAGTCAAACTCCTTAATTAAACTTGTTTTAATAATTAAAGTCTCGTCCAATTGTTCTAGAGAAGTACTTAACTTCTTTAAGTCATTCACAATTAGTTCTAATTTGAACATTTCTACCTGATCTTCACTTTCAATCATTGAATTAATTTCCTGAATGTATCCATTAATATACCAAAGCTTGTCCAACTTGAACAAGTTATCATCTAACTCCTGAACTTTTGTATTTAACTGTGTGAGGCTTAATTGAGTAAGATCATTTTCATCAAAAGTCTTTGCTTCAGGTAATTTTATATTTGGATCATTAATTATATCAACCTCAGATATAGATAATGGAAAGTTCTCGATGTCTTCCTTCAAAGAAGCCAAATGAGACTCGTAGGAGCTTATCAGCTGAGAAATAGCCATAGCTGTTATACTGTTCTACAAATAGTTGTCAAAAGTCGATTATTTCAAAATATCGAGGTTAATCTATATCACACACAAAAAAGTGATTTACAGACTTTTTGAAACTATTTATAAATTAGATATCGTATAAATTTGAACTAGGAGAAGAATTTCTAAATATGCTATTGTAACTATATTACGATTATTACGAGTATTTAAATATTCATAGTTTCATTTCTTTAATAAGTATTAATTTGAATATATCGAAAGTACTATATCAAATAATGTCTTCGCTTATATCATCATCGACATATTCATCGTCTTTGTTCATTCTGTATATAGTCATAAACATACTTGCGAAGTTAAGACTATTCATGAAATAATCAGGAACTGAAATGCCAGATATTTCTATAACATTAAATGATAGATCAAGGAAGTTACCTATAAGCTCTATTATTAACATGGTCTTGTCAAATTTCAAGTCTTTCAAGAATTTTTGATATTTCTTATAAATATTGTGTTCATCTTCCAGATTATTGAACACTTTGCTATTGTTGTTTTTTCCTAATATATTAAGCTCTACCTTAACCTTTTTCTCCTTCCTAATTACATTAAGCAATTGTGAAATGGTTTTTCGTATTAAGAATACCAAGATTAATATCCACAACTTATTGGTTTGTTTTAATAATTTAAGTAACCTTTGAGGAAACATGGGGAATTTCGAGAATAAGTGCAAATTGTCTAATATATTTGCAGTAGTTTCTAATATTGCAATGAAAGTTCTTTCAACTGTTTTGAAGGTAAGCTTTTTCCTGATATGAGACCTTTTAGGTGATCTTGCTATACTGTTCTTTGGTAATGTGAACTTATCAAATATAGGACTATATTCTGGAACTGTATTCGTTATACTATTGTTTTTAGTAGTATTGGTTCTCAAGGTTTCAGACTCTATTCTGTGATCTTTATTATGGAATATATTACTACTGTTTGTTTTACCTTTGTATTCAGCAACGTATTTAGTTAAATTATCTAATTTATCTTGCGTAATTGACTTATTACCTTTTTTCCGTTCTTCTTCAGCTAGTTTTAATATATTCTCAATTATCTCCTTCTTAGTTGGATTGTCTGATTGACTACTAGAAGAAGTACTTAATACCATCCCACTCTTTTTGTCAACTACTATGAGATACTTTATAATCTCAGAAATGATGGAGTCATTAGATTTTTACCGAGGTATCAAAGATTACGTAATCTCCACTACTGATTTTATTATCTGACTTTCAAACATAAGATTAGTACAATAATATATACTACATATTTGTAATGAAACTTTCCCCCAGTCTATTTGTATATTATAATAATTAACATTAAACGAAACTTATCACTAGTCATTAATCATTTTTCCCGTTCCCCGCGTATTTATATGCTATGATAGCTATTAGATAATTAATATTAATTCGATCTTATTCAGTCTCTTTCCTCAGGTTCTTTCTTTACCATAATATTAATCAATTTAGCTAATTTCTGAACAAACTCCTCCATTGTGCTACAATTATGTAAGTTAATCTTATCAATAAATGCACTGTACTTGTTATTAGACCAAGTAGTAATTTTGAAATTCTTAGTGAACGATAGAGATAATATTTCATCTCCAATTTTTACCTTGAGATCATATTGTTGTTTAGAATTCTCTCTGGGTATTGAGATGTTTAATTCATCAATATTTGCAATTCTTGCAAAAAGATCATTCATTTCTTTGCACCATTTTGCGTATATCTGCGATTTGTTGGGAGTTTTATTTGGTTCTATGTCATTTAGAGATTGGTCTAACTTACTAGACTTTTCGTGTAGTTCTTGTAAATATTGCTGTTGATCTTCCATCATTTGCTTCCTCAAATTTATTTCATTATTCAATCGTTTAAGTTTAATTTCTTCTCGTTCAAGTGTACCAGAAGAATAATTTTTAAGATCTTCTACGTCAATGTCTTTTTCCACTTCAATGCAATTAATTATTTCTTTTTCGAGAGGTGAGTTCTGTTCTATCAAATCATCAATTTCTGTTTCCATTGTTTCGATTTCCTCTATATACTTATCACAGGACTCTTTTTTCGTATTCATTTCCTCATTCAACGTTATATTTTCTTCAATAATTTCTTCAAGATCTCGTATTTTGGATGATAAATCAAGTTTTAGCCTCTTTAATTGTTGCTTCTTCTCACCTGCTTCTATTGCTATATCATCCACATTCTGTCGACCTATCTCAATGTCATCATTCTCAGATATCCTTCTTAAAAATTTATCTCTAGTCTCTTGCTCTAGATACTGAAATTTAAGTTTTGAAAATATTTCTTTCTGGTATTCAACTTCTTCTTTAATTAAATTAGGGTTATCTAATTTGCATCTGGAGTTATCAAATTCCTCTTTTGCTTGTAAAATTGATATTGTAGCATCTGTTGTAAGACTTTGTATACTATCTTTAATACGTTGTATACTTTCCATTATGTTTAGTAGTATTATGTTTGGTAAATTACTTGTATTAACAAAATTAATTAGGCGCGTTTGTTTATTTAATTCTCATTACATTGTTTTCATTAGTCATACACACTACATGTATTTAAAAATATTCAAGTAGCTTCTCTTGGTTGAAGAGTACAACTTAAATTCCAGGCTCTATCATCATCAGCCTTATTCAATTGACAGATTTTCCAAAGTTCTAGAAGAATTAATTCTTGCAAGGGAGGGACAGGAATAATTTGGAACTCATCACTATTATGTGATTTATACCCATGACTAAAAAAGTTACTTGATCTCTTAGGCTCTTTCTGAGCGTCCACGCTAGAATAAGGAATTTGCAAGCACTCAATATTGGCTATAACTCTTGCAATTTTTAAATACTTGTCAATATTTATTATTTTTTGATTGAGAAAAGTATTGGCCTTTCTATAATTTGGATTACCATCAGCGACGAATGTGAGATCCTGGAGGAAAAGGGAGAAATATGGTACAATAGGGATATTATAGTCATTTGCTTCCAAGAAATTCTTTAACTTATTTCTGTAGATAGCATAGTTTTTTTGAGGATGAATAATACCTGATAAATACTCGTAAAGCTCTGTGTATTTCTCTGATAAGTCCAACCAAAGCTTTTTCAATCTAGTTATTAAGTGAGACTGTAAGGAAGTAATTATAGCAGCTAATGAATTGAAATTACGCAAATAAAGACAAGATATAGCAATCTTAAGCCACGTTTTCACGATATTAACTCTTAGCTTTTGGCTGATATTTGGTTGCAAAATTGATTCTAATACATATGCTGATAAGCAATTTGTAAACATGATAGACTGTCTAACATTTGGTGCCAAACCCAAATGGGCTCGTTTGCTTGTGAAATTTCCGTTTAACAACTCACTAGACTTTATCTCACAAAAGATGTGAGATTCAATAACTGTTAATTGCTTTGCAACTTCAAGGCCATTGAAGTCCAATAAATTTGGCCTATAATTTGACAATACCCATCTTTGGTCACAAGCACTATACCATCTTGGTAAAATCTCCGATAAACTTATAGGAGTGTAGTTTTTAGTATTTATGTACTTCGAATCGCACCATGCCAGGTCTAAAATTCCTCTGTATGTCATGGTTACTCTCTCAATAGTTGATAATTGATTTCTGCTTAATAACATACTGGAAGAGGAGGTTTGGTTACCAACACCCAAGGGTAACGGCAAAGTCATAGATTTGAATGAACTAGAAGTTGAAGAATTTGTGTTGATTTTTGATAGTTCATAGCCATCGACCATAGAATATCTTGAGTTCACATTGATATTTGAAATGGAGTTCTTTCTCTTAGATTTGGTAATTGTTATACTTCTTTTGATCAACTGTTGTCTGCTTTTTGGCTTTGCTTCTTTTGATTCTACAAGTGGCCTGGCTGATAATTTGCTCGCAATTTCAATCAATTTCATTGCTTCTAATGGTAAAAAGCTAAAAATTCCTTCGTTGAAAAAATTAAGTAAAGTGGATAACAAGCCATAGTCAGATGCATGATTCCAATAAGATTCCATCCATAATTGAAACATTTTTACAATTAAACGTCTTCTACTTTTCATTTTGATTTCCTTTTCAATATTTTGTCTTTCATTGCCTAAATATGTGTTCTTGATATCAAACCTTGTAATTAATTCTTCAATTAATTGATTTCCATCTGAAAAACTCCTGAAGCAAGTGAAAAAAGTAGAAACAAAAAAATATTCTGGTGGAGAATCTTCATTGGTTAAAGTATAAATAAGTCCTTTAAAAGAAGCTCCTAATAAATTTCCTGAGCTATCTACCAAAAGCTCTTCATTTATATTTATTTCAGCCATACCTGAAGCTAGATTTGAGTCCACGTTATTGGTATATGGTTGGAATTCTTCATTATTAAGACTAAATGATGATTCTTCTACGTCAATCACATCCTGTAAGAAATCGGCACCTTGTTCCGTAATACCTAATTCTCCTGTTTTACCATATCTAATCAACGAGTATCTGTTTGAGTTTTTATTAACTCTTGGTGTATTTAGTTTCACCTCTTTTCTAGTAATATTCTGAGATTTGGCAATCTCTACAGAACATTTCCTTACAAAATCTTCTGGTTCAATTTTAATCCTGGCATAGTCGGGATATGATCTCTCTGCATTTAATTTAAAATCGCCAGTTACGTCTAGTAATTTTCGAATTGATGCTACAGTTGTATGGATAGCACTGATCATTTTGGCTGCAATTTGGATTAATTCTCCACCCTCTTGGGTATAGTAATAGTCTTTATTCGAGTTATCCTCAAATTGTGAATGTGTTCTTTCTTCCTCTGATTCATTAAGAGTTTTAACAACTAAGCATTTCACTGCCGTAACTAAATCGCTGACAAGTGATAACAAATTGTCTAAAGCTTCATCCAAATTATTAGGTTTATCTTTTGAAAAGTCGGACCCCACCTTAGAAATAAACAATAATTCTCTTAATAAGAGAATCACTTGATGTGTAATACTTTCAAGAAGATCACATCCAACTGGATTATGTTCAATCAAATCTAATCTTCCTATTATCAAAGACAAATAGGAATATAAAATACCATTGATCTCAGTGATTCTTTGCTTCGCTAACGGAGGAGTAGGTAACAATGGGAAGTTACTCATATCATTATGTAACTTTTTCTCTGTCTCTCTTTTTATGATTTGCTGGCTCTCGATTGACCACAAGAGTAAAAACAGGGTTGCCTTTCTAACCACCTGATAAACCATTAATGTCAAGATCTCAATTTTATCAAAATTTGAAGTTCCTTTAAACTCATTGGCTCTCACCATCAAATTATACCAATCAGCTAATAAAGTCTTTCTACTTTTTCTAACTGTAGGTTTCTTTGAAACTATTTCGTTTGATCTTGATAAACAGTCAGTTTCTTGTAGTAAAACTCGTACACCATCCCTAATGGAGTTGATTACTCGGATCGAGAAAGTATAATTTCCCCTTCTTGTTCTACGACTAAGAGGATTCATTAAGAAACCACCACAAGCTGTAAACAAAGGTCTTAAAAATGAGCTATTAGGGATCCTATTAGTAGCTTGTATTTCATCGTCTATAGAGTCATTATCATCTTGTATTGCAATTGTAAAATAGTTCATTGGAATCCAACCTCTCAGAAGTGTTTCTATCAAAGTGACCTCTCCCCACCCTGAATCATCTATAGAATGAACGAATGCTAAATCATCTTTTTCAAAAGACAAGCAAATTGAAGAATCCGCTTCGGATTGTAAAGTAGATGAGTCAAATGAATGAATTGCTCTGATAAAAAGGGAGGATAAGTTTTCAGATGTAGAACCATTAGTAAATGTAGATCCTACAGCACTTTCTTTAGAATGGGAAGAAATTGTATCCTCCGTGACATCGGCCAGCAACTCTTTCTGAAAGCTACGTTTAGGATCAAGAGTACCATCGGTGACGCTGATGTTTAATCCATTATTATCCAGGTTGAATATATTTTTGGAGGTATGATTATTCTCCGATAGTATAAAAAACTCATTTTTCTCTCTTTCGGATAGTATATTACTATGCCCATGACCAATTTCTTCAAATTTAGAAACTAAATCCTTACGAATTGGAATATCATCAGAATTGCTTTCAATATTCCTGGATTTTATTGGTGATATCCGTGAACCTCTGATGTTATATGAACTCTTCTCTGGTGTACCTGAATCACCAATATACGAATTAATTGAGGAATTGTTAGATGAGAATATGGATAGTCTATTTGCAGTCTGGATAGCATCCTCTTGATTAAGCTCGCTACCATAACTAATAATACTTGATCTATTGCTTGAAGCACTATAATCTGATACTTGGTCATAACCTGAATAATTTGTATTGGAACTTTCCCCGGGTTTACTTTTAATTTTGTTATAATATCCACTAGTTTTATTAGTAGAGTACGCAAAGTTTTTGCTAGATCTATCAATATTTTGTTGGAAAGAGTTTAAGAATGTAGTTGAATCTCCTGATTTCCTTCCACTGCTTTGCTGGATAGTGACAGATAACCTCTTAAATTTTGCATCAAGCTCTCTTTGAGGTAGATTTAAATTGCTGTTCGTACTACTGTTTCTATTTGGATAATTATTCTGACTATAAGTGATATTTTGTTGATTTTGAGATGGAAATTCACCATTTTCTAATTTAGGAGTTATATCAGCCTTTTCATCATAATTTTGATAGTAAGCTGTTTGATTCACAATTGGTGTAGCATCTGGGTCCACTGATTGGCTATGTCCCATACTTGTAGCGGATAAGTTACTAGATTCACTCGGACTTCTTACTAACGATCTGTTTATTGAAGAAAAACTCCTATTATCATCTTCTGCTGTGATGTATGACTGGAAAGTTTGGTTAGAGTGTTCATGTTCGATATTGCCAGAGAACATCAGTTGAGTAGTTTGAAAACTTTCACTGGCCAGTAATCCCACATCTCCATTAAATCTTAATTCATTCTCATCACCTTCCTCTATAATATCTTCACAACTACCTCTATAGTCAACTTCTGTGTCATGAGATGAGTACACACTTGATGAGGTACTCACATGTTTACCTATAACATTTGGTTTAAAATTAGGTTTATCAATACGGGACATGATACCCTTTACCGCTTATTCGTAATTTGATTTTACGCTCAACTAAATTTCGATATTCAAAGTTTAGAACCACGGGTAGGTAGTTAAGAACAGTTCAGATATAATTATAATATAATAATAATCTATAAAAGGCACTATACGTCCGATAAAATTAAATTCTCCATTCAGACATCATTTTTTGTTCGTCTCGCGTAACGCGTACGTTTCTGCCTGTATGAGAAAGAGACCGGATTGTGTTACTCTAATGTTGCAAAAGGCTCGGATAATATCGCTAATTTTACGCAACAATTAAAATTTAGTTATTTATGCTGACATGATGTCATGAGGATGTTCAGAAGGCTAAACAATGGGACTCGTCACAGGGAATATTCTTCGTCTACTATTATATAAAAACATAATAAATGGCCTACGATAAGCTTGTGCATGACACCCCAAGCGTTCAGATGTCGATCAATTTTGTATAGATGGGGTTTCCTTATTAGGAACTCTCGTCTGCGTCTTATACTAATTCATAAAAGTGATAGATTTACACTTTAATGGTACCTTACAGTAAATATGTGGGGATAACTACACCATAATGCTTTCTTTTTTCCTAGAAAGTCTACCTATATTCTATAAAATAAGAACATAAGATATCAGAAGAAAATCTCTATTTGTGAATTTTTATAGGTTAAAGCTGTTTTCTTGTTTCATTTTTAATATAAGTTTCAATAATCTTCTTTGTCTTCTCGTGGGTCCAGATTGGTCTAGATTAGTTCAGACCAAATAGATTATAAAAAATATATAAAATAAGTAAATGTATTATTAGCATGGTTTAATCATATTCACTAAACGCACTTAAATATGTTATAAAATGTTTGTTGTCTAAATGTAATATCATTCATTATAAAATTTTGTATATAATATCTAATACATAAACTAGATACATGAGCTATAATCTATTCCTTAAATATAAGGGGGTTATATATATAGTTATTATAGAATATTTCTTCATTAGAATCTCACAATTTCTTGGCAGATTCTTTAGCCGTTTTCTGCCAATATAATATGAGCGCGTTGTCGAAACGCATGTAACTCTTTTATCCAGCATTTTCTAGACACGCATCCTATTTAATCTTATCGATAACCACGCGATTTTAAGATCGAAACTGAAGTATTAGAAGTTAAATTTTGGAGCTAAAAGTACAATTGAGATGAGAGATTTAAAATACTTAGTTAGAATTAGAAACTTTTGGTTTATCCATTAAGGTTTTTATGTTATACTAATTTTTTTGCACTTTCTCAGTAAATTAAAGTGTTACGATTGTTACGATTAAACTACTAGCCCAATCTACTAGCCCAATCTACTAGCCCAATCTACTGAGAAAGTTTGATTTGGTTGTACGAGCTTATTTATTACTCACGCTCGAATGAAAATTACAATTGAAGACTTATTGATAACTTCCAAATGAGATAGCCAAGATCGTCATTTGTTTCGGAATCTATATTTATTCCTTATTCACTTTAATATCTGATTGAAACCGATTTGAACTTCTTTTCTCTCCATGGCTTTCTCATATGAGTGTTCTTTGGGACGCTTGGAAATTGAAATGAGCATAAACTTTAGATGCATGGTAAATACTAAATTAGGTGTGTTCTATATACGCACTTTGCAGCACAGTCTAACTCCGTTATCTTATTGAGGGTAACTTTTGGACAAAAAAAATTAAATAAATCTCGAGAAGGGAGAAGAAACAATGCGAAATAGAAGTAACTATAGCCATAGAGGCTGTATTAACTGTAAGAAGAGTAGCATAAAATGCGATGAAGCGTCTCCAGTTTGCGTCAACTGTACTCGTCGTGGGTTACATTGTGAATACAAATACAACCTTTTCCTCTATCAGCCAAATCAAAAAACAAAGCGAAGGAAAAAGAACTTTAAAAAGGTGGAGTTAGAAAATGAAGCATCCAAACACACGGCCAACTCTCCTGAACCTAACCAACCATCTCCAACGAATTCATTCGAAGTTATTGAAGAAAGTATCGATCAACTTCGTGCGGATTTCCAAAATAGAAGCACAAACCCTCGCCAATTACTAGAACGAGATATATGCTGCAATGAAATGAATGAAATATGTAATGAAAATTTATTTACTGTTCCATTTTATGTTGAGCACTGGAAACCTTATAATAAGAGCCGGTTTTTGGAACTCGAAAAGAAGCTTAATTCAAAAGGTGAAAACACTTACGGATTGCATCCTCATGAAAATGATCCAGATGTCCTGGAATATTTATTTCATGCATTCTCTGAAAGTAAAGCCGTTTATAATTTTGTTCTAGTAATTGATGACTTTAAAAATTGTATTTGTGAATGGATTCTATTCTTTTCCAAAAAATACTCTATTATTGCTCAAACGATTAACTCCATCACTAGTAATTTGCTCGATATAAGAAGTGTTGATGATAGATGGTATTGTATACTCCAGCGAAACATGACAGTTACTTTGTCAAATATTTCAAAAAGGATTGGTGAATGCAGGTCATTCCCAGAAATGTCATGCTACATGATATGTATTATGTTTCTATTTTCTGAGCGATCGGCCAGTCGTCTGGATGCCTGGCGACTTCATCTCAAAGGAGCTTTTGCAATTCTCGAGAAATGTGAAGCTCTTTACTCCCAAATATCACTCTCGCTTGATAAGCTCGATATAGAAATGAGATATGCGGTTCATATGTATTCGTTTACAAAGAATTGGTTTGTTGCTTCTGAGACCATCGCATGTTTATCTGCACCGAAGGGCGGTGCAATAAAAGATATTTTTCGTTCAAAAAAGTGCCTTAGTTACAACGTAAATCGGGAAGGAGATGGCTATCTTGTTGGTGGCTTTAATTTGATGAAAGGCTATTCTCAAAAGCTTACTCCAGTGTTTGTTGATATCATTGAGTATATAATGACCTACAAAGCGACTCAAGGGATTTCTTTGAGTGGAAGTGAAGGGATTTTACACAGCGTATCTGTTAGCGATCAACAGTATACTTTTGGCAGCAGGATACTTGAATTAGTAGCCAAAGTTGAAACTGAGAAATTCGATTTTTTTGAGATCCACGATTATTCAAAGAGGGCAACAATGAAGGCATGTAATATTTGCTTCTGTTGTGCAGTTCGTATATTTACGTATTCTGTAATCTTAGGAAAATCGATATATGGACATGAGGTGCAATATCACGTTCAAACAATCGAAGAACAGCTTGCAACTATACATGACATTACAGGGCTTGGATTGTGCATACACTGGCCACTATTTGTCGCAGCTTTATGCGCACCCGTAGGCGGTCAGAGGAAGACATTCATCAGTACTATCCAAGACATCTCTAATAACGGGACATATGTCGCACGAAATACTGTAGAGCGGCTCCAAAAGTGCTGGAGTATCATTGATAGTGGAGGAGTCATTGAAGAAGAAGACTACGATTGTATAACAATGTGAATCCTTTTAAATTTTGTAAAAACTGTATTAAGAAGGTTGATATCTAGAAGATGGCATTAAATTTAGAATATAAATACTGATTGTTCAAAAATGTACAAATACATCAAATATTGAAGGATTATTGCAGTTCTTTGTCGATATCTTGAGTCACAATCACATGATCTTTTGACAAGATACTGGCAACAGGGTCTAATTGAATGTCAAGGCTAGTAATTTGAGGATATGGGACAATATTCAATCTCTGGCATTCTTCTTCTGTCCAAGTGTTGAAATAGTCGAATTCATCAATCTCGTTGACATTTTTGTACGGCCAGATATATGAACTAACTACTACCAAAGTGAAAGAAATGGTGAATTCGATGACAGTATTAGCGTAGTAGAAATTCTTAGCACCTGAACTGATTTTAATGGTGTCATTTGCTGAGTTAATTAAACCCGGAAGACCTGGTGCAAAAGCGATGATCCATATAAGCAAGTTCTTGTAATTCACACCATTCCAGTACCAGTACTTCCCTTCTGGAGTGTCGGTATACAAGTGTGATAACTTTAAATGTTTCTTTCTTACCACCCAAAAGTCGGCTATAATGATACCCACTATAGGCGACATAAATACTGAAAATGATGACATGACCGTTACAAAAGTGGAAGAAGTATTGTAAAAGTCCCAAGGTTGAACTACCCAGGATAATAGAGCAGTTATGATGGCACCCCGTTTAATGTTAATAAATTTGGGGAATAACCCTGCCATATCCATGCCACCAGCATAACCATTACCCATTGTGTTGAAGCAAATTTGTGACATAGTGAAAGCCAAACCACAAAAGAATGCTCCGGCACGAGCTTTACTAGAGTAGTTCTGATTGAGCCAAAAAAGGATAATTTGATCTGGTCTCCAAATTTCCTCGTCATATTTACCTTTCATTGCCGAAGCTGAAACCATTCCCATGAGTGGTATGATGGTACCGATAACTACCAAAGAGAAGATGGTACCATATAATGAAGACCAAGTCTTCTTGGAGAATCTAGTGAAATCAGATTGGTTCGCGACTCCAGAGGAAAGAGATCCATACCAAGAACTTATTCCATACACCCACCACCATCCTCTTTGGGAAGAGGACATTGGCTGCGAAAGGCTCATCAAAGGACCGTTATTTCCGCCATTATTGACGACTGCCCAAATTGTGATACCCAACATTGCGATGAAGGTGCAAATGCAAGAGATGATCAATACTTTGTTAAACCGTTCTGGTCTGATTAACAATGGAGGGATCGAAATTAGCTGGAAAATGAGGAACGAAACCAATTGCTGGGTAGTCATGTGAACTGATTCTGGAAAAGTATTCTTCATATTCAAATAGCTGCTACTCCAAGACGAAAAAATGCAACTTAAACAAAGAGATCCAAGGTATGACTGAGAACCGAACCACACAATCGAAAGAATGATTCTAATAACTATTCCAACCCAAGAACCTCGAATACCAAAGACTACTCTTTGGGATATTGTATAACCAATGTGATAATACCCACCAGGGGCAGCATTCAAAAGTGCTAAACAGGAAATAATAATGTTACCAATTAGAATAATCCCCATAGTCTCGCCAACAGAGAGTCCAAGTGATAGCAAAGACGAAGCACCAGTCCATGTGGAAATTGTAACATTTGTGATAGACCAATAGAATGCGAGAGACCAGGTACCCCATATTCTCCTTTGGGGGCCCATGGGAATTATATCTTTGTTTCTCAAGTATGTTATCTGCTCTAAATCATTTGCCGGCTTTATCTTTATCCGTTCAATAAATGAATTCATTGTTGCTGATATAAAGAGCAGAATAATATTAGCGACAGTATCGGCATTATATAATATTTCTATCTCTTTATCTCATCAGTTATATCGCTTATTGTCTTTTAGTTGTTGGCAAATAGCTTGTCAATTATTCGCAGTTTCTACCCCACGATAGGAAAATCTACCAAATGAGGAAACATTTGCGAAGTTTTGCATTCACCCCTCGCATCTGGATTTGCGGTTAAGGGTTATCCTAATTGGGCAAATTTTGCAACAGCTGCAAGATTGAATAGCGTTGGTAAAATCATTCAAGATAAACAAAATAAATGGTATAATTTGTTATTTCTATAGAATAAAAGAATCAGCTCAAGTGATGTTTAATGAATTGAGAACGCAGTGATGATCATGACTGAACACGAACTGTGGATAATTTAAGCGCGCTAAAATCATACTCAGGTTTTATTCTTTGATTTTCTTTTCTGCTTCTCTTTTGATTTGAGAGCTGGACTCTTAATCTCATGTATTTGTATAAGTATTAACCAATCATAAAACAATATGATTATGAGAACAGTAGTCTAATTAGCGGCGAAATCTTAAAAAGTAAATCTTGCTTGATCTGGTAATATTTCCGCTTTACCGTAAAACTTTCCATATCCGGTAGACAAGGAGGATCATATATGTATATATATATATATAACATAAAAGATAGCAAAATGGGTGGTGCTTACAATAAAACTATAATGACTGTCACAGAGAATAAGCTCTTGATTGGAATAGATGTTGGAGGAACTAACACTGATTCGGTCCTCTTAGATCCAGAGCAGTTTAACTCAAACAATCGTGGAGTTCTTGCTTTTCATAAATCAGCAACTACAGCAGATGTCTCTGAAGGTATTTCTAATGCTATCGAGAGACTCTTCGACGGTGAAGCAGACTATGCTCCGAAAGATGTCCTAGCAGTGACAATAGGTACTACTCATTTCATTAATGCTGTTGTGGAGCGGGATAGAGCCAGACTCCAACCCGTTGGAGTAATTCGACTTTGTGGACCGTACGGGAAGGGATCGTTCCCTTTCTCGGATTTCCCAAATGGATTGACAAAAATTGTAAAATCTCATATTGGCTATGTTGATGGGGGACATCGGGTTGATGGTTGTGAGATCCAACCATTAGATGAAAAAGCTGTGTTGAAGCATGCTGAGGAGATCAAGTCAAAAGGAATCAAGTCAGTTGCAATTGTTGGAATTTTTTCAATAATTAACAAAACGCATGAAATGCGCGCAGCAGAATTGGTGCGCCAGGTTATTCCGGATGCTAACATAGTATTATCACACACTGTATCAGGAATTGGTCTCTTAGCCAGAGAAAACGCTTCAATTTTGAACGCATCCATTATGTCATTTGCTGCAAAGATCATTGGCTCGTTTATCAAATCCGTGCGCCGTTTAGGGTTCAACTGTCCAATTTTATTGACTCAAAATGACGGTACGGTACTCACAGTTAATGAAGCACTTGCTACTCCAATTCGTACCTTTTCATCGGGTGCAACCAACTCTATGCGTGGTGCTGCATTTCTCTGTTCTAAGGAAAAGGATATTGAAGGCAAAAGCATAATGGTTGTAGATATTGGAGGAACCACGACAGATGTAGGACTTCTCCTACCTTCAGGCTTCCCCCGCCAATCGTCGTCACATTCAGTTGTTGGAGGAGTCCGAATGAACTTTTCAATGCCTCATGTTGAATCTATTGGGTTGGGAGGCGGTTCGATTGTTAGAGAAGAAAATGGTAGAATCACAGTTGGACCTGACTCAGTTGGCTGTGAAATCACCACCCGAGCTAAAGTTTTTGGCGGTGAAACAACCACTTCTACTGATGTTTCTATTGCTCTTGGAAGGAATGTATTTGGCGTAGGCAATAAGTCCAGAGTGGACGATATTTTTAGCAACCTTTTGAAAGAAGGTTATGAAGCAGAAGTTAAACTCAAGTTGGAAAGAGTAATTGACCGTATGAGAACAAGCCCGGAGCCGATACCTGTTCTTCTTGTTGGAGGAGGGTCTTTTATTTCTCCACTTGAATTGGAGGGTGCATCAAAAGTATTCCGTCCACCATACTATCAAGTTGCAAACGCAATCGGTGCTGCAATGGGTAAGCTTTCAGCTCTGTGCCACAAGATTGAATTTTTAAACAGTTTCTCCGAGAAAGACGAAGTGATTGAACGCATGACAAAAGAGGTAACTGCTGAAATAGTTGCAAAAGGGGCACTTGAATCATCAGTAGTAGTAGTTGATATCTCATCTGATCCTGTTCCTTATGTTGATCGCACTTACTCATTTGAGATCAAAGTTGTTGGTGATATAGATTACTCGAAAATCAAGTTAGCAATCCAGAACTTGGAGTCCACATTTGATTTTAACCAGCTGGAGAATATCAAAACTGAAGAAATTTACAAAGATTCCACTTTTGGTTCAAATGATGCAGATCATACAGAGCAAGTGCTTTTTGACCACGAAGCATATCGTCCTGAGATTAATAGTAACCGTGAGTGGATAATCTCCGAGACTGATTTGGAGTATTTGCGTATAGGAACTTACATTCTTGGATGTGGTGGTGGAGGTACTCCCTATCCAATCTTCCTAGAAATGAGGAACACATTGCGTGCTGGTGCCAGGATTAGAGTGATTAATTTACATGATGCTAAGAAATATGCCTCCGGTAAGGGTAAATTTATCACCGTGGGATTTGCAGGGTCACCAACAGTAGCAGATGAACAATTACAAGGTGAAGAGTTAACAGATGCTAGTAATGCTCTTTTTGACTACTTAAAGTCTAAACCTGATGGAGTTTTCCCTCTTGAAATTGGTGGTGGTAATGGATTCAAAGGATTATACTGTGGTTCTTCAACTAAACTTGATATCCCAGTTATTGATGCTGACTTGATGGGCAGAGCATACCCTACCCATTCGCAGATTTTACCATGTGCATTGAGCAACGAGATGTACCTAACAGTTAGCTCTGTTTCCGATGGTAATGGTAACAACTTCTTAATTACTGGAGCCCAATCAGATATTTACGTTGAAAGAATGATGCGTGCTGCATTAGCGGAGATTGGTGCGCATGTTGGAGTTGTGAATGTTCCTATGACGTGTGATGACTTGGTTAATATGACTGTGCACCATTCACTTTCTACTGCTTGGAGAATTGGTCGGGCTGTTCACATTGCTAGGGCTAAATTTGAAATAAACAAATTGCCTGAGCGTATTTTGGAGTCAGTTGGAGGCTCTGTTTCAGGGAAAGTCATTTTTGGTGGTAAAATCATAGGGGTTGAGAAAAAGCTCTTCAAGGGACATGTCTACGGTGAAGTAATTATTGAAAATGAGAACAAAGATAAATTAGTGATTCCATTCAAGAATGAGAATATTTTAGCCAAAGTGCAACGCCAAGGTTTGGACACCTGGGAAGTATTGGCATCAGTACCAGATTTGATATCTGTATGCTACGCTGATGATGGTGAAGCTGTTGGGACTCCAGATTATCGCTATGGGGTTATGGTATTCGTTCTTGCCTTCTCGCCTTCTAACTTGTGGGTTGATACTAAGAAAGCATTGGAGGTTGGTGGTCCAAAATCTTTTGGTCCAGCATTCCAGGATATTGAATATAACCCTGTTGGTAGATTTGTCCCACCAGTTTCTGTGATTGACGAATTTGCACAATGAGTAGTTAATCAAATATATTTAACTATGTGTATGCAACAACTAGTAGATGCATTATGTACTTTTTAATATCTGCATATTATGTAAGGCGATACGCATGTAGTGATGGTAGGATGACAAAGCATTACAGTTTTTGTGGCGGCCATCCCTTTTGGTTTAGATTAATCAATAATAATAATATTATATATATGTTATTAAATGGCCATTCTTATACTACACTTTAACTGTGACCAGAGAATGCTAATAACGATTATGTGAAGCGCACAATACAATATCATTAAAGGCAAATTCAATTCTAATTAATACAGCTTACTAGATTTCAATTTCAAAAGCTACCCTATATCATGGTGCCAGATGTAGGAATACCAACTTAATGACAATTTCAATTTATTTCTGTAAATTATTTGAAACTATTATAGTCCAATTAGATCTTCCTCTCTAGGAACCACCAATAAGAGTATTATTAAGCTCCTAAACATATAATCTTCTATTCAGTCTTAATAACTGTTTACTTGAAGTTGTATATCTTAGTATTACTTAGTAATAGAAGTAGTAATTTAACTACAATTTAAAAATTTGAAAAGAAAAAATAATGAAGGATGCGAGGTTCGAACTCGCGCGGACACTGTCCAACAGATCTTAAGTCTGCCGCCTTAGACCACTCGGCCAACCCTCCAATTTATTTACAAAGGTTTCCAGTGCAAATATTCTCAGACATTTATTCTCCCCTCTTACTCCCAAATGTGGGAAGAAAAGTGTACATTTAGCTTCTCTGTCTAGTTAAATACTGAAATAGCAAATCATAATCCATAAGGAACTGTTAAAGAGAAGTTTACTCTATTTATTTCATTTATACCTTCCATATAAATGGGAATGGTTTGAATAATGTTATTTCTGCTGATTTTAAAAGGTTTCATATATTTTTGGGAAATATTAACAAACTTATCAATTTTATCAATTTTATCAATTTACCTCGTTGGTCATGAAATTAAAAAGTTACTTGAATAAAATATGCCTCCAATTGATTTACACTATTTCACAAACTACCAATAGTGCTTTGATGGTGCTTGGTTTCATCTTAAATTAAAACATTTCAAGTATAGGACCTGCATATTACATAAAGCATATTTTGCAACAAGAGATGTTTACAAAGTTATATATCATTTTCAAATAATATTAATAAGTCCTAAATTTTTTGATACCATATATAATGTCTAGCTTAGATTTAGATAACAATCAAGATGAAATCATGATATTTGAAGGTGATAAATCTCCATCATCTAGTAATGAATGTAATGTGCCAGGTAGAACATTAATAGGTGGAAAACTAAACAAATCATTTAAGGACTTAGAATTAGATAATGAAGACGAAAGACATCCTACAACAGTTCCTCCTTTATCAACAATACCCTATGATTTTTCAGGATTTTCTTCACAAGGAAAGATATTAAACTTAGATGACGGTTGTCAAATACACAATAGCGAAGTAAGCTATTCTAAAAGTATGATAGAAAAAAATCATGACCCTTACTATCAGGATTCTAAGAAACTGGAAGGTGGTTTGAAAATTCCATTCAAGAAACTTTTTAGACTGAAGAAATTTATATACTCTGCTTTACTTCTCTTGATATTATTACAATTGTCAATATTTCTACCTTTATTAATAATTTTATCTAAAGGTACAAAGGTAACAGTGTTTAAATATTTTGAAAATTCCTCTAGAGAGCAATGTAAGAAGTTAATAACAGAGTTAAGGAGGAAGTATTTATATTCATATGAACAAGATGGTGTAGAAGGGTCTAATTTAGGTACATTGAATTCTCTTCAGGGATTGAATCCAGAATATCTAAAAGACGATGAAATACTAAAATTATTAAATTCGCTGGATGAATCTGGAACTACCTTTTATGGATTAGCATATACTCCTGATGGTGCGATGGAACCTAGTTGTGGTGTTAACCAACGTGAAGTTCTTCTTGATATAGCAAAAATATCTACTGTAACAAATAGAATTAGAAGTTACGGAGTTCAGTGTAACCAAACTGCTTTTATATTAACTGCATTCAAAGAATTGAACTTGAATATGACCCTTTCTATCGGTGTATGGATTGGGTCTGATAATTCCATTAACCAAAAACAGATTGCAACCATGAAAGAATTATTGAGAAACTTTCCTAGAAAGTATTTCGAGTATATTTTTATTGGAAATGAAGTTCTTTTTAGGGAGGATCTCACCATTAATGAATTAATCACCCTAATTATTGAAACAAAAGAATATTTAACAGAAATTGGGTATGATGACATTCTTGTTGGTACTACAGAAATAGGTTCTTTAATAACTAAAGAATTAGCGAAGTCTTGTGATATAATAGGTGCCAATATACATCCATTTTTTGGAGGTGGCGTTGTTGAAAATGCGTCTAAATGGTCGTTTAATTATATAGAAGAAGAAATTGAGCCTTATACAGAAGGAGTCAGAATTTGTATAACGGAAGTAGGATGGCCCTCTGGAGGTGGAAGACATAAAGGAGCAGAAGCTTCTCTTGATAACTTTCAATATTTCTTAAATTCATTTGTCTGCGATGCATATAATCATGATTATCCGTGGTATTATTTCGAAGCTTTTGATGGACCTTGGAAAAAAATATTTCACGAGGGAGATAATAAATGGGAGACTCAATGGGGCATTTTCACTTCAAATAGAGAACTAAAGCCCGAAGCACTTCCTAATTGTTAGCTTAAATACAGTAAATTCTATATAATAGCCACAACCAAAATAATAAGAAACATACAAATGAAATAGCAGTATTGAGAATCAACCAAATGTCTGGATATTTCGCTGGTGGCACAACGAAAGCTTCCAATATGTGGTATACAAGCATTGCAACATATGACAATATAAACACCATGTTCCAAATTATTTTCTTATTTGAAAATAATAAATTATTCTTCAATTTAAATCCACTTATAAGCCAATTAGATAAAAATAAATTTATGGTATATTGCATTAACAATCCATCCTTTTTTAATAGTGGAAACATACTGAAAACGCATGCATTGTTAATCCATTGGATTATAGATATATGATTTTTATCGTTTAGTAAAAACAATAATGTGCTAGGTATTAATGGGACTAGAACAGACTTTTCGTGCACTTGGAATGAGAACAAGTAAAAACTCCAAGATGTTGCGGAGAAACCATATATCAATGAAATAAATCTAGCTTTTGGACTTAGCTCTTTGAATAAATATTTATAAAACAAAACAGCATTTGAAGGAATCAAGGATACCAATGTAACGATCAATGCCAATTTAGTAAGTTGCTGAACTGAAAATATGGACTTGTATTTAATGAAGAGGTTGGTAACAGACCATAAGTTACTAACTTTATCCTCAAATAATCCTCTCTGAAAAGGAAAGACCCTCACTAAAATTTGCTGTAAACTTTCAAGTTTTTTGTATAATGGTGTTTTACCTAATAAAAATGGAGATAAGACTACCAATTGAGTAATTATAACTGTAAGCCCCACAAGGATCAATTTAGTTATATTAAATGAAAAAATAGTCAGAAGCACAGTTTTTTTCCTAGTAAATAGGCTAGCCAAAATATAAGTAAAGATGAATGGTGCATAATATAAGCCCATCTGTTTGAAATTAATGCATAACATAAACCAGATAGATGCTAATATCAAATGTCCCTCTATGAGCTCCAACAAGGAAAATAAAAACAATCCCAACATCACTGTATTAAATTGAAAATGACCATGGTCTATTAAGTTTAATGAAGGTAAATATAATATCACAGAAGAAAACATTATTTGATCAATCCTGCTTATGTTAAATCTCATACCAAAAATGGAGATTATTCTTAATAAAGGTGGCATAAAAATTAGTAAATCACTTACTAAACTGGTTATTCTCATAAATAGTTTTAAGCTTGTTATCTCTATTCCACGAGAATCGTTTAAAGCAAACCAGGAAGGATCTATAAGTGAACCAATTTTACCACAGAAATACAGGTGATATGCAGTCAATGGAGGGTAATCTAATCCCCAGTACTGGAGATCAAAAAAATACCATTCTTGAGCTGGCAAATGAATAGTTAATTCCATCCAATGCCTTTGTGCTTCGAAATCACCATTTATAGGCTTCTCACCCATTCCCAGATATGAGCCTAATCCAATGGCACTTTTCAATATAATCGCTGTCATTACAATCAAGTACCTTGCAGCCCATTGGTTTGGTGCCTTTTCAAAGGTTCTAAATAGGTCATATATCGGTGAATCAGCGAATATACTTTCTCGAATTTTACCATGATTGCTCTTTTTAATATCTTTATTAGTTTTGGCTTTCAAATTTTTGTTAGATACTTTCGATTTCTTTTGATTATTAACTGCATGCTTCCCCATCTTAAAGTACTTGGTTATATATTAAGTTTATAATTTAAAAACAAATTGAAATCGAGTTGAAAAGTCCTGTATATAAATAATGGTTCTATTGTAAGATTTGCTTAATTATAAACAGTAATTATTCTGGTTTATGCCAAATGGGAATATCTATACATTCATAAATACAAATGATACACATATGTTCATACAGATATACGTGCACACAGATATATGTACAGCCTTACCTTAAATGCTAATAATTTATGATTGAGAAGCTAAAGGTGCTTGGTTAAAGATAGCACCTGACTGAGAATTGTAAAGAACTTTCTTATCTTGAGTGCACCCCAAACAATAGTCATAATTATACTATTATCAGTAATATAAGCTATTTAGGAAGTAGCAACCTTTAATTGCCTGATACAATTATCATTAAAAATATTCTTTATATTAATTTCTATAAACTATTAACATATTCATCGAATTTATTGAGATAAAGCGTTATCAAGTGCTTTAACGACGAGATCAACATCATTACCAACACAACCTAAGATACATTGGAAGTCACGACATGGGTTTAAACAATCAGCAGTATCTGGAACTAATTTATCAAGTTGAGTGATAATTGGTTGAAGGTCTAAAGCGACAGCGTTAGCAGCAAATAAGGAGGCGATAGCGATAAGTGAGAATTTCATATTGATATTAGTGTTTGTTGATTTGAATAATGAAGAAATAGAAAGTTAAAATGAAGAAATTAAGTTGGTTTATATAGTTTTTGTTCTTAAACCCTTCGCCTAATCCTTCAAGTTACTGGTTCTAATCTGTGTAACCAGCTAGATATTTATTATTCAATTATGTATATATTATGTAAAATCGCATGGTAAATGCAGTAGCTGAATATCATGCAAGGGTATCTTTGGGAAGTATTTGCGAACCGTGCTGAATGTATGTCAACCCTTGAATCTCTACTTTGATATATTTTGATACATTCTCCATCTGGTATGTAAAAATGTCATAAATTTAAGATTATTTTTCTTATATATATTTCATATCCTTGATTTTACTTCTTATTCCAACCTTTCGATACTTTTTATGGGACTTGTTGTTGAGGTCTTATCAATTATCTAAAGATTTTATTTTTCGTGTTGTACTTCTTAATTAGATTGGATCAATAATTCTGAAACTAGAAAAAATTCGCACCTAACAATACCCTGGAACAATGGAATAAACATTACAATAGATTTATTAGCTTTCTCGGGTTCGGCGTCGCGATGCTCATGGGCAATTTAGCTATTGGGTGGGGGCAGTTTTCGGTAACAAACATTGAAAACCACCAAATTGGAATAATTAATTAAATTCATCAATAGAATACATAATCTGGATATTTTTAGCCTAGCTACAGTTTAATTGTTTGGATAGTTGCATCTATTGTTGCGGATAATACCACTTTAACATAGGGGAAAGTATCGGTATCCACCGAATGAGAGTATACTAAATCAATTATTATCCAAAATTGTAATAATCTTATTCCAACAAAGCTTTGACAAAATTATCTATGTGTAATCATAAACCAGCACCTTAGATGAGAATTAACTCAATGGGTGTTTGTAAGATGTAATAAAAATTGGAGTTATTGGCATTGTTCTAATCCGGGTGTAACGGATGGAGTTGTAATTTCAGAACGTAATAGCCGTTATCAGAAAATTATCCATTGTCAAAAGAAAAACACCAAACACCGCTTTCAAATTTCATCTCGAAAATAGTAGTTTCGGCTAAAAATATGGAATTTCACAATGCGGTAAATTAAAAAATTTTAATTATTAAAAGATGAAATTTGATCAAACGAGAATCATAATAAGAAACATAATGTTAAATAATTCATTTTATTAGCGAAATCAATTGTATTCTCTAATTAATATTTTAAATACCATTATCTTAAGCTTAATTAGCGTCTCTTTAAATTGTGAACAGCAAAAGATTTCGCAACACATCTCGATCCGATTGCGTCCAAGCACAAAATGAATTATTGAGGATTACTACGGTAACCATGTAAGGATAACACTAATCCGAACCCTACATAATTGTAGTCTATCCGCTACAACATGTACTACTTTTACGAGTTGTATCAAGGGTTCAAAGTCTATTCGAAAACGTACACATGAAATTATTTGCTACTGATTTACAAAGTGGGTAACTGTAACCGACTGGCGAAACTATACAGAAAAAAGGCAAAATAGATGCTTACTGAACTATTATTAAATTAATCTTTATTAAAATATCATACATAAATAGATCAACCTCTGGGGGTTATGAAATATTTAACTAGCTACATCAGAAGCGGCAGCGCCAATTTCTTTACTAGCACAACTAGCAATGCACTCTAAGAGGTCTGAATTAGAGAAACATGGTTCCACACATTTGAGACCGTCGTGAGAAATGTTGAGAATGTAATTAAGGATTTCTTCTGGATTAATAGAATAACCTTTAGCAGCAAGCATAGCGAATAAGATAACTGAACCAAACTTCATTGTATTTTAATATATTTTTAAGTGATGATAAATTTGAAGTTAGACAAATTAATGAGAATAACTAATGTTTAAATACTCCAGATTTAATCACATTGTACCAATATTTTTTTATATCGATATTAAATGACCAGACAAAGGAATAAATGGAAGTAAACTAAAATTTAAACAATAGCCTTATTTGGAAATTTTGATTCGTGTATATATTGTTAACTTCAATGGGAAGTTGATAATTTGGTGTCGATTTCAAATGTGCATTAACCCTTAATTATTATCATCTTCGTCTTGCAGTTGAAAGTTACGTTGAGTTTTATTTCCTATTTTGGAAAATTGCTTTCAACAAAGAAACACGCATCCTAATGCAGAAATTAAATTTTATGCAGCAGTTTTAAAATCCCGAATATGTCAAAGACCGCTTTCCTGATTAAGAATTAAATAATTAAGTCGAGGGAAAGTCAATAGAATTAGTAATAATTCCACTATAGAGTGAAATATTTTTTAGATCTATTAGCCAGCAAATATGACACCTGATTAAGAAAGAACATAGCATGTGATTTATGTAGTGTTTTCAGAGAAGGGAATATTATGAAAGTTGGAAGTAGGACTACAGAAAATGCCACGAAGAAGAATGCTAATAGGCGATAGTATTTAATCTAAGTGCCAACTTTGTACTATGTCGTGAAATATATTCTACTGTCTTTTTTATAAATCGCTTGATAAACTGCAAGATTATTTTTTAAAGCAGGAGCATCAACATATTATTTTATTAGGATTGACTCTTTTCAAACTTTGGAAAGAAACTGCAGAAATGTTACAAAATACTATTTTAACATGATCCCGTTAGCTTTAACATATAATATATGAAATATTTAGAAATAGTTATAACTTTCTACTTATAATAGTTCTATTCCACATGAAGTTTTCATGTCTAAAAGACATGTGACGCTTCGGATGACTGAAAGAGTATGAAATTATGATTGTTGGATGTAGTTACTGGCGAAGAAAATCATCATTTGCGTAACTAGATTAACTGCCATCCAGGGAGTCAATAATCTAAGATTCTGCATTTACAAGGGTTTGCCGAGGATATACTATGTCTGATACTTCCAATATTTTGGGCGGGGGCGGTGAACATATGAAAATACTTCTCTTCGTTCGATCTAAATTGCAAGTAGGTGAAGTATTTTGAAGGAGTGACACATAAATCCAACGAACGAAATTAAATGCTTAAATGCTTATATTACATGAAATAATAACTGTAATCACTTAAAAGAAGACTTCTAATTAGCAATGTGCTCCAGCTTTATTGTTCTATGTTTTCATCTTAAGTAACCATGTATCATTTCTACCCTACACTTGTACTGATCTTACTTTTTTTTTGTTATTTATTATAACTTATATTTGAAAAGATTATTCATTAGCACTCCAAAAGTAATAACTAATTTTAAATTTTTGTTAAGTGGAACGCCGATAATATGTCTTGTTTAAATCCAGGCTAATCCAGGTTATTTTCTCAAACAAAAAATAAGGCAACTTGTCCGAGTGGTTAAGGAGAAAGATTAGAAATCTTTTGGGCTTTGCCCGCGCAGGTTCGAATCCTGCAGTTGTCGTTATTTTTTTTTTTTGGTATTCTAACTCGGCGTACTATTTCCGAGACATAAAAACGGTATATGTTGCATAATTTTCACCTTTTCCAATATATCATGTTAATAAAACAAATCTATATTGATGCAAACTAATGAAGCTCTTGCCAAATACAAGAAATCATCATTAACTGCACTTCAGTTGTTAAGTGGAAAGCTTTATTTAAACAACGATGCATAGAATCAATTCTAAAGATATATAAGCGTAGGTTGTTGAGCGAATTATAATACATATTTGCCGTAATTAAATATAAAATGGTATATGAAACCATATATAATAAGCTTTTATACATTACAATATGTAAATGAAATTTGACAGTATGCTTATATTGATTTAAAGTTACATAGGCTGCTTTATACAAATTAGGATTTTAATACATAAATTCATCATTATTATGAATACAGCCTTTTTCAGAAAGATCATGCAAATATTCTTTCCATAAATCTTCTCCTGAGCTTAAACATTTAACATCACCTACAATGATCAAACCATATTTGGCACGAGTTAACGCAACATTTAAACGTCTTTCATCATTAAGGAAACCTATTTTATTTTCTTGATTAGATCTTACACAAGAAATAATCAAGAAATTCCTTTCACGACCTTGGAAAGCATCAATAGAAGCAATCATAATGTCTGAAACCGTGTGAATAGTTACTGGCTTGGAGTCATTGTAAATATCATCTCTATCAACTTCGACACGAATATCTTCTTTCTCTGGGTTTACTAGTTCATCTTTCACAAGTATAGAAGAAATGAGATCTCTTTGTCCCCTGTAAGGTGTTATGATACCAATATCTTCTCTAGAGATTCCTTTCTCATATATCAAATTCAATAAAACTTTCTGAATCAAGCCCACTTCACCTTCATTAACGTAAGTATAGCCTCTATCTTCACGAAATCTTATCTTAACTCTATTTTCAACAACTTTACCACATGTATCCCATACATAAATAGGATTAGATGGAATATTTTCGATTTTTCTATCATCTTCAGTAATACCGTCTTTTAATAAGCCACCATAAAATTTCTTTCTTGGGAAATCACTAATGGCAGGGTGCATTCTATACTGAGTATCTAACATATGAGGAGTTTTGTATGTACCATTTAAAAGAACTCTTTCAAATAGTGATAATGAAAGATTCGGAACTTGTGAAAAACTACTAAGTTGCTTCTGATCTCCAACGAACACAAATTTTTCGACACCCGGCATTGATAATGGAATCAAGGTTGTTGGCTCTGATGATTGCGTAGCCTCATCCATAATTACCACTGGTAATTTTTTAACGGACTTCAATTGGTTACCCCCAGCAACAACTGTGGTTGTGAATATAACCTTAGCTTGGGCAGTGAATATATCAGAAAGCTCAATTTGTTTAGACAACAACTTTTTATATTGATTTTGACTAACCTTTGGTCCATTAAATCTTTTCATATCGTCAATAGTTTGCTTCATTGCTAATGGTAATGCATCATATACTTTATGATGCAAACAAATCGAAGATAATGGATGTTCTCTATTATATTCTTTCTCCTTTTCATTTGCGACTATTCTCAAAATTGATCTACCATGCTTCTCTAATAATTTCTCAGCAATATTATCAATGGCAATGTTTGAGGCAGCTACAACTAAAATGGGGAAAGTATTAAGATTTTCCAAAAGTTGTAAAATAATTTCGTAAATAGTTGATGTTTTACCAGTTCCTGGAGGCCCTTGCAAGACAGTGATTGAATTGTTCAAAACAGACTGAATAGCCACTTTTTGGGACTCATTAAAAGTCTCTTTGGTAAAACGTAAATAATTCTTAAAAACAATTTGTTTAATAGGTTGTTGGCCCAAAATCATACTAATAAATTTAGGATTTTCAATTCTGGACATCGCAAGAAAAACTCTGCTTACTGGTATAGAAGCCGGAAGCAACTTGAGCCATTTGACATTCACACTTAATGGCAATGGTTGGTCGTTCCATTTATAAAGTTCCACAACCATTTCAAATATTTTTAAACCACCCTTACGCCCTTTTTGTGCACTTCTTGAATCAACAGTCACTATTTGTCCATACCAAGGAATTTCATCATTCAATATCAAAAAAACGGCCTGGTTTAATGAAAAAGGTGTCTTCCTAATACTTTGCATCTTTTTTGAAATAAACAAATTCAAAATTTCGTCTGTCAACGGTATTGTAATCTTGAATTGCTTATTTTTTTTATCCTGATCTGCGTACCATTCAATGGTCATTTGGGTATAGTCAATACTTAAGTCGCTATTAGAGGCCAAATTGCCTAACCTTTCTTCTAAAAATAAATTGTAACTCATTTCCTTAAAATAGGAATTCATATCTGGATATGTTAATGGTGGCTCCGATGATGGTTCGTACTTGTGAATTCCTGGAGGGAGAGTTAACAGATCTGTTTTTGCTACTTCGTTACTAGGTTTGGAGTTCTTCTGGTTAGTATTAGGTGTGTTTTTGATGGCAGCTTTAGAAATCAAATTATTCTTTTCTTTCTGTTTGCTGTCCAGCTTTGCCAATCCACTAGGAGACTTTGCTGATTTATTTTTCGAGGCATTGGGTGCAGCTTTAGTTTTAATTTGCCCATTTGACGACTCCTTGTTATTCTTCAGTTTAGCTGTCGTTTTTGGCTTTCCTTTCAAGTCACCATTAGTTCCCTTAATTTCCTCCTTTCCAGTTGGTTTCTTCTTAGATGAAATTTGACTTGTTGTAGTGGATTTATCCGAAGTGTTACCAAGTTCTGAAGACAATCCATCTTTATTAGTACACCTTTCATCAATCAATGTATTTTTGGACGGTGATACCTCTTTATGACTCTTCAGGTTTGCTTTATGTTCCGAAGACAGCTTTTCTGTAGCATTCACAATTCCTTTCTTTTTATCTTTGTTCTTATTAGTTTTATCTTTCAGTTTTCCTTCTTTATTAGAACTATTATTCTCATCAGTTATGCTTTTATTCTGGCCATCTTTTTTAGAATTTGATCCTTTTGATTCTTTATGGGAACTCTTCTTTGTTTCACTTCGAGGTTGTGGTTTATTTCCTGTAGAGTTTGCTCTTTTAGTCGAATGACCAGCCTTCATATGCTTACCTTTTTTATCCTTAAATGTGTCTTGACCTCCTATTTTCCCTAACGATTTGTTTAAATCCTTTGAAAATTGATTTCCCGCCGAATTTTTATTCTTTATTGTAGGAGTAGTTGATCTAGGCGTATTACTATTTGAAGAAGCATTTGTTGACTTTGGTGATGCCTTCTCAGACCCAATAGCCAATAAAGTTTTACCTGATTTTATTGCCATGGAAGCGTTTTTTGTCTTTTCATAATGTGCTTTACGTTCTTCTGCATCAGGCTTCGCTCTACGTATCTTGCGGCCCTTTCCTTTTTTCCCACCTTTTCTTCCTACTTTTCTATGACGACCTCTCCCCGAATTCTTTGGAGGAATAAATTCTTTTATACCCAATAAAACGTTAAGAAAATTATCATCATTCTCACTTACGAACTCAATACTGGAATCTTCATTCTTAGACAAACAGTTTTTACAAAGAATGATCTGACTTTTTGTCTTTTTATTATTTCCCACATATAAATCTTTATCATTTTCACAATCTTTACATTCTATATCTCTAAATTGGAAATATTGTGGAACCTTTTTTAAAAAAGACCCATTTGATAATGAGTATTGTGTAGATGGTTTTTCATCTTTTGATAAACATGACTGACACAATAAAGCCATATCTGATAAACCAAATCTCACCACTAATAATTGATGTACGTTAGAGTCTTCACATTCTTCACATTCTACTATTTCATCAAGATAGTCATATTTGACAGTCTTATGTCTTGAAGAGGACAAATGTTTAGATATATCTGCTTCATTACCACGAGTAGAGCACGTTACGCATGTATACTGGTCCATCTGGATAATGATGAGTCGATGCTTTGAAATCTCTATTTGAAAAAAAAAAATGCGCTTCTTTTGATACTCACAATATCTGATTATCACAAAATATAAACACTTTTGTAAGGGTCCATGACTACGTCAATGTTCATATTAGAAGAAAAGAGGTCCTATAAGGGTAATTAGGTCAATCCAGAATGTCAAATTGTTACTCATTAAGATCTAATTAATACTGGCTTTCCTTTCCAAACTACTGACAGATCAATAATTGCAATTATATAAGGCTATCTCAAGGCTAGTTAGCTAATTAGCTAATTAGCCTAGCCTAATTAATCTTCATCTTCAGGAGAATTATTGAGAGTTCTCTTCCATGTAGGTACTGTGATGAGCTAATCCCAATCTCAATTACACTTTGTATATTACTCTGATGTTTACAATTATTTTTTGTACGAGATGCAATATTTTAAATATCAGGCTACTATATCGTTCATCCTTATACGTGCTTCCTACAATTAATGTTAGCTCCTGTTATTTGCATCTTTGCTTTAAATGAACATCTAGGCACGTGAACAATCTTACTCAAATTATGAGTTCTTTGTTTCACAATAATATGATGTTAAAAATTGGTTGTATAGTGTAGTGGTTATCACTTTCGGTTTTGATCCGAACAACCCCGGTTCGAATCCGGGTACGACCTTTTTTATTCTGTAATTTTTACAATTTTTTGGTGGTTTTATTGATTTCTCTGAAAGGATATATGATTTCGTATTTATATTGAATATTTATGGTATATGATCGTTTTGTGAAAAATGATATAGATGATATATGTAATTGAAAACTTGGATATTATACCAAAGTTAACATTTGATGCAACTTACTAAAAATGTACCGCAGAATGCAGCACAACTGGTTACAAAGCCCTCACCAGTAGAAGGACAGCAAGTAGAAAATAACCCGAAGCATGTACAGAAGTCTAGACAGAATTCATGGCACTCATTAGTGTCGTTCTGATACCCAGAGCCAACCTCACTTACTGTCATACTAGACCCGTCATCGTGATCAACTGGATGATCCGGGATTTCCATATGTAACGGTTTCGGTTCTTCTGTGATCACTACTTCTCTTTCATCTTCATTACTATGATCCATATTCTCATTTTCGTGTTTACCGAGAGTTTCATCGCTTATTTCATTTTCGCTTTTATTCAAGCTTTCGAGTTGATATTCATCTTCGTTGTTGTCATGATCCTCGTTCCCATTTTCGTGCTTATTGAGAGTTTCATCTATAATTTCATTTTCACTTTTATTCAAGCTTTCGAGTTGATATGCATCTTCATTGTTGCCATGATCCTCATTCCCATTTTCGTGTTTATTGACAGTTTCATCTATAATTTCGTTTTCACTGTTATTCAAGCTTTCGAGCTGGTATTCATCACCATTATCGGATAGTGAAAATGGGTTCTTATTTTCTATCTTTTCTTCCACAACCATTTTTGAATACTCCTTTCCTACTTCTTATCTGAGTAATATAATTTGACCTCAGTAAAAATTTCCCAAAAATAAGCCAACAAAAATTTGAATTCTAGAAATTATTCTGCTCCTTAAGACTATTTCTAATAGTACTCAGTTATTTCCACCTTGTTCTGAATTAAAAAGAAAAAATTAATTTAAAATTTGTTTAGTATTAATTTGTATTGTTTCAGATCAATGAGAACGAGATTCCTGTCAATGTGCCGTACCCATGATTATTGCTGCATAAACACATAGTTAACAGCACATTATTAAAAAGAGAGAAGAATTATTTAACATGGTGCAAGCCTAATAGTTACATGAAGAAAAAAATTAACCAAATTACATCTAGTATAAATTAATTTATTTATAATTATAAATAATAAGACGTGTTTTTTTTTGTTCTTAAGACAAAAATATAACGCTTAAAATGAACTTGACTCTAGCCATTATGAGTTATATTCAAATAGATCATTATATTTTCTCTTCTAATGGGAATTCCATTTATTTCATTTATTGCAACGCACCGGTATGGAAATATCAACAATGAATCCTAATATACGCGATTCCAAAAGATCCTTGCACCCATAAAGACTGGTTAATTCTAAGTTCTTTTATATATAAAATTAAAACTTGCAAAGTGTCTGTACTATGCTACCACCAAAAAGGGATACGTTAGTTTAATGGATCTATTTGATAAAAAATTAGAATTATTGAAATTGTATTTTCCAGCTGTAGAGCCCAAAGTACTTTCTGAACTTCTAGAATCTTGTGGCGAATCTATTGAAAAAACCAAAGAATTAATATGTGGAGAGAAAGAAGCTTCAAACAAGAGACGTATAGGTGCATTATACCAATCATCCCTTCCAAGCGTTGCGGAGCCTATCAAGCCGAAAAGAATAAAAAATAACTCTAAAAAATCCAGGGTACTTTATTTGCATACTCCAGAACAGGTAAAAGAGCACTTATGGCCATATGTGTCCTTTTACAGAAACTTTCTACAACATGAGTTATCTGATGATCTCTTGAAATCTATGATGACCAAAACTGATCTCATAACACCTAAGGAGTTTTATTTATTCAATAATCCTTGTAAATCAAGTCATGGGTCTCGTTTATTTGTGTCTCCTGAAGGATCGGAAGAGATTGAAAGAATCCGTGGTCTTAATTATAATGGTGAAGAATATAACAAGTTAGTACAATATGATGAGCCATTGAAAAGGACATCACTTTACATTGAGAAATTCATGAATGATACTGAAATCCCATCATCGAAAAGATTACCATATCAGTCTCGAGAAAAATGGAACTCTCATATGTGTGTTGTAAATTATTATGAAAAGAACTCCGATCATCTTGATTATCATTCTGATAGGTTATCACATATCGGACCTCATAACTTTATAGCGTCTTTATCAATAGGAGCTACCAGAGAGTTCAGACTCCGTAAAAACTACGGCGATACGCAGATATATTCCATAATAATACCACATAATAGTATGGTAGTTATGAGAGCTGGATGTCAAGAAGAATATAGACATTCTGTTAATGCCATAAAGAACTCGATTGAAAGTAATCCAATTTCTGGCTCTAGGAGATTCAATTTGACTTTCCGTTTCTTCCCTGAGGAATTCATGAAAAATGTTCCACGTTGTAAGTGTGGGTTGAGTATGGTGTTAAGAAGAAGCTTCAAAACAGTAGAAACTAGGGGAAAGTATTTTTGGAGCTGTGAAAACATATATCAAAATAAGGATTGTGGAGAGTTTCACTGGGCTAATTTTGATGCGCCAGATAATAATTTCAGAGCCAAAAATGAGAACGAATCCTCTGTATGGATAGCAGGGAATGATGTGGGAAAATGGGAATGGGTCTCTCAACAGATGAAAGATAGTTAAATTTTGTGATTTTGAATTTTAAAATATATTTTAAGAATTGCAAATAATAAACTAAGATCTTGATATATCAAGTTACTTCTCATGGTAGAACAATATCCTAGTACGATATGATATTTTAATTAAAGAATACTAATTAGACAAGCAATTCGAGAATATTTGATATTTCAACATGAATATGCAAATAATAAAATCTACACTGGAGAAGACTATAATGAAATTCAAGCAGAGAAATAAACAACCGAATAGTTTAATTTGTAATAAGGAGATAAGCTTAATTTTGGGTATTTTTTAATTTGGTGATATTTTATTTATTTGCTGTATTGTAGAAGTAAATTAATATGAATAAAGTCGGCCTACAGATAGCAGTCGAAAAAGATAGCATATATATATAAGTAAATCCCAATAAAATATATGGAAATGACATGGTGTATAGGAGGTAGCTTTTCGAAAATAGTCTTAAGTTTATACCACTAGTTTATCACATAATATGAAATTTAGAAAATAAGGCAACTTGTCCGAGTGGTTAAGGAGAAAGATTAGAAATCTTTTGGGCTTTGCCCGCGCAGGTTCGAATCCTGCAGTTGTCGTTATTTTTTTTAAATCTTAAAATGCGATAATATCAACATTCTATGCTATATCTGGCTAATTATTATTTTTACTCCGCTACAGCTAAACTTTTGAAAATAAATATATACTTCACTGGACTCAGAATTGCCATTGAAAAGATAATATAAGTCCTTACTATGAATGAAGGCTTTATCGAGCTCAGAGATTTAGATATAACACAACCAGAATCAATTGTTGAAGATGAAATCAAATCAACTAAGAATACATATTTATCATCAGATCAATTGCAATTGATTTTATTGCGGTTGGGTTTTATAAATGATGATGAACTTAATTTGGGTGTAGATAAAAATATAAATATTCCTAAAGAAGCAGAGTTTATTGTGAATAAAATACAAGAATTAAACATAGAAGAAGCATTAACTATCTTGAGAAATGCATTAGCCGAGCACAAAGATGATATCAACTTTTTGCATGAGGATTATCACTTATTAGAAAGACTTGTGAGATTATCTCCATCTGATGGTTTCCATAATATCGAATCTGAAGAGGAAAAGAAGTTCAAGAATAAAGAATACTTACATATATATGACAGGGACATACAATGTAAATTGGAAGCAGCATTGATTGCATATCATTCTCCATATCCAGAGATCAGGGCAATTACAGATCCCTTTGATGACCCTTCTATTCCAGTTGAGACTTTTCGAGTATATGTTATATCCTTATTTTGGACAATCATTGGTTCTATAATTAATAATTTTTTTATTCATAGACTACCTTCTATAACGCTAAATGCTCATACTGTACAGATCCTTATTATGCCTAGTGGTAAGCTATGGGAAAAATACGTTCCTGATAAGAAGGTTAAGATATTTGGGATTCAGTTCTATCTTAATAAGGGTCCCTGGACGTATAAAGAATTAATGCTTAGTACGATTATATATCTGTGTTCATCTGGAACTCCTTATCTGATATACAATATATTTGTGATGAAGCTCAAACAATTCTATGGGCTCACTTGGGTAACGTGGCCCTATCAAATATTCTTAACCCTTTCGACTCAATACTTAGGTTTTGCATTTGCATTGCTAATGAAAAGGGTTTGCATTTACCCAAGCAAGGCACTTTGGCCAACTATTCTTCCAACCATTGCATTAAATAGAGCGTTGATGAATCTGGAAACAAATACTTCTGTATATGGCTGGAAGATTTCAAGATACTCATTCTTCTGTGTCACCTTACTTATCAGTTTCTTTTATAATTGGTTTCCTTCTTATTTTATCAAAATATTGTCCAATTTTAATTGGATAACATGGTTCAACCCAAACCTGATACATCTAACAAATATAACAGGGTCAAATTTCGGATTGGGATTGAATCCAATACCTACGTTTGATTGGAATATAATTGATATGGCTGGATGCTTAACCATACCATTTTATACGTACGCTAACCAATACATTGGTACTTTGATAGGTTTTTTTCTAATCACTATGACATACTACTTCAATGTTAAATGGACTGCTTATTTTCCAATTAACTCGAACAGATTATTCAATAATAAGGGAGAAGTATTTAAAGTTAATGATATTTTGAACTCTGAAAATCAATTCGATAAAAGCAAGTACGAAGAAGTTGGACCACCGTATTTTTCTGCGGCCAATTTAATAATATATGGTGGGTATTTTTGTCTTTATCCCTTTTCTATTTTATATCATTTTATTACCGAATGGGACTCAATGAAGACAAGTTTGGCTAATGTGTATTATTCTTTAAAAGATTCTTTCTCAAGGGAATCGAAGCGTGATATATACGGAAGATACAGAGATGACCCCCATTGCAAAATGATGGCAAAGTATGAAGATGTACCAGATTGGTGGTTTTTAACTATACTAATTACTAGCATTTGCTTAGGGATTATCTGTGTCACATTATATCCTTCTGAAACACCAGTGTGGGGAATATTTTTCACCATCTTAATCAATTTCTTGTTCTTAATTCCCTTGACATCAATAGCATCTGTAACCGGATTTTCGTTTGGATTGAATGTTTTAGTGGAGCTCATAGTTGGTTATGCCATCCCAAATTCTGGTATCGCATTAATCACACTTAAAAGTTTTGGCTATAACATCGACTCACAGGCTAGCAATTACATCACTGATCAGAAAATAGCCCACTATTCAAAGATACCCCCAAGAGCAATATTTAGAGGGCAGTTGATTTCTACGTTCCTAAGTGTCATAGTAGCATTGTTAATTGCAAACTGGCAAATGGAGAATGTAAAAGATATCTGTACTCCACAACAAAAGGAGAAATTAAGTTGTCCTGGTGTAAATACATACTTTTATTCTAGTGTTCAGTATGGTGAAATTGGACCAGCTAAGGTCTTTGGGGGTATATATCCAGCATTAAAATGGTGCTTTTTAGGTGGCGCTTTACTAGTCCTTCCTTGCATCTGGATCAAAAAAAGAGCACCAACCAATATTGCTCGTTATTTCCAACCAACTATTATTATTGGAGGTATTCTATTATACGCTCCATACAATCTTCTGTATTTTACTTGTGGGTTATATGTTTCATATTTCTTTATGTATTATGTGAAACATAATTATTTGAATTGGTGGGAGAAATATAATTACATTCTCACCAGCGGACTCTCTGCTGGTGTTGCTTTCAGTGCTTTAATAATATTTTTCACGGTCCAATACAATGATCATGAACTTCACTGGTGGGGAAATAGTCTTAATGAACAAGGTATTGAAGGAGGAATGGGTCAAAAATCATGGCTCAATGCCAAAGATGCTGAAGGTGGATATGTTGGGATAAGAAAAGGTAACTTTCCTTAAAACCTCCAAAGTTTTTGCATCATAGTTTATTTGTTTTTAGAATAATTTACTTAACCTGGTCTCTTACTTCAATTGCCTTACTTTAAATACCAACAAATATTCCTTATGTGCTTTATACGTGTAACAAATCGAGATAACTTAAGGAAAATGCGCTATTATTATCTCTTTGGAAGTTGAACCTTAACCCCATCATGAAATCTATTAATAATACTTGATATGTTTAAAGAAAAGAGGTTTAATGTGGAACCATGAATAATGCTGTTTGTATAATATCGCAGTTGTAAAAATATGGGTCGATTTAGTGGCAAATATCAATTGCATTGTGAAAATTACATACAGCAGAATAGAGAACCGAAAAATCAGGACAAATTCAAGAAAAACCCCACCCGCATTCAATGAATTGAATTATTCACCTATTGTATAAGTAGAATAGATGAGTCAAATAGCATTATTCGTATTTTGGGCCGGCTTATTAGCATCTATATTATGCACTTGGTACAAGCAAAGTAGTCATAAGCTTAGTTTTCGGATTTAAACGCGGATTTTAATACGAATTGGGTGCAAATTCATCTCGGACTTGAAGTAGATTTGAAAACTACTACTATATGAGTCACGAAAATGTCTGAGAATAGTATAGCAATTACGATTAAATACTCATTATGACAAAAATAGATGCTGAGAAACAATTACAGCATCATGAGGGGTTATTTTTTCGAGCAGTGAGTAACAATTCCTTATTAGGTGCAGAATAGAACACAAACGCTATTGTAATATTCACAATATACACTACAGTATTCTGCACGGCTGGAGATCATCATCATTTTATTATAGGGTAGCATTTTTACACAGGTTTACGAGGTACACATAAACAAATAAACTTTTCACTCTAACGTAAGTTTTGCCACTAAATAAAGTATTTAAATGGTTGAAAATGCTTCAATTTATGTTATAGATTCCCTATTCAAATATGAGAATTTCAATAATAATATATTTAACGTACTTGTTCACGCTTTCAATGGGAGCTGCAACCATGTCAATCAATGAAAAGATGAAAGGAGGCGATCCTGAACCAGTGTATTACTATTCAGGACCTGTACCTCTGTCATCAGCTAGTACTACTAGTGATGTAACATCCACTACCGTTGCAAACAGTGGAAGAAGAAGCACCGATACTTCTATTTTTGGGTTATTATTTGTAATACTATCAATTGTATTAGGAATTTAAAGCTAATCAGTCTTATGTGGTTTATAACACAGTTTTCAATTAATCATTTCAGCATTGTCAGTTAGATGAGAAAATGTATATCTTGAAAGGTTTCTGGCATATTCGCCTGGCTCAACCTTTACTATCCAAATTATTAAGCATACATTTGCTTCTGTTATTTGCTTGTGGTAATAAGGAATTATTCTTTATAAAGTTCTTAGAAAGCAACCCGCCTTAATTATAGCGTGGATGCATACTGCAACTATGGTTTAGGCTACACATTTAGTATAGTACATCTTATTTAAAATTAGACTTACAAAAATAAAATAGAATATATCTCTTACATTTCTTCTTTTGTATCGATCTGATAATATCAAGTCCAATAATAATCCTTTACCTCTCATTTACTACTTAAAAGTTGATCTCCGGGGTATACTTATGTCAAGCAGGATATGCGACATTCCGCCGGTCCGAAAATGTCTCCGACGACATCTATCGATGAATCATCCTGAAAACTAGCTATTTAGATTGTGGACCCAGACGATTTTTCAGAGCTTCTAAAGAAAACGTTAGTTATGTTGAAATCGTTGGGCCCACTTTCTGGACGTGCTATTACTAGACAAGCTATCAGAAGTAAAACTAGTAGCTCCACTGCTGCATTAGCTTACAAGACATTGCACCGTAGTCAAAAAAGACCATCTTTACCTACCTTGGAAACACCAAACTGGTCTGCTGACTCTGCTGTCTCTTCCATTTTATATGAAACCCCAGTTGTTTCCAAGGCCCCAAGAAAGCAACATGTATTAAACTGTTTAGTGCAAAACGAGCCTGGTGTTTTGAGTTTAGTTTCTGGTACCTTAGCAGCCAGAGGATTCAATATCGACTCTTTAGTTGTCTGTAATACTGAAGTCAAAGATTTATCCCGTATGACTGTTGTTTTGGCAGGACAAGATGCAGTCATTGAACAAGCTAGAAGGCAAATAGAAGACTTGGTTCCTGTTTACGCAGTTTTGGACTACACCAATGCTGAAATCATCAGAAGAGAGTTATTATTGGCTAGAGTTTCTTTATTAGGTCCAGAATACTTCCAAGAATTAATCGCTACTCACAAGGTCCATGCTAATGATGCCACTTCCATTCCAGATTTATCTGCCGCCGAATCTGCTTTCCACCCAAACAACTTAGCTCCGTCCGAAGCCTTAAGACAGAAGCACGTTCACTTGGAACATATTTCTACCATCACTGACAAGTTTGGTGGTAAGGTTGTAGACATCTCTGACAGAAATGTTGTTGTCGAATTAAGCGCTAAACCTTCAAGAGTTTCTTCTTTTATTCAATTATTGCAACCATTTGGTATTTTGGAAATTGCTAGATCTGGTATGATGGCTTTACCAAGAACTCCATTAGAAGGTAGTAGCGAGACCGAAGAGCCAGTTGATGCTGCTGATATCGTTGATGCCTCACTTTTACCACCAGGTTAAATTACATTTTTTTATAAAATAAACTTTGTGGAGTCAAATATAATGTAATTAGATCTTTATTCACACCACATCCATTTTATATACGTATTATTTTCATATGTTATTAGCCATATTTGGTAATGTGTGTAGTCAGATTATCGAGACGAAAATGAAACGACCGCATTTTTAGCACTTCGTAAATAACTTGCTTAGCACAAATCTTATTTCTTTTAACAACATACTTGAATATAGATTGTATGATACTTGATGTATAACAATAGTCGAAATAATAGTGATGTTAATAACACTAGGGGCCAATCAAATGGGCAAAAAATGTATACACAAGGAACTCCAATGACAAATATTCCAGTGCAAGGCAACGAAGGAAACTCAGTACCAATGAACCAGTCTATGTACTATCAAGTTCCTACTACTTATTACCAACAACCACAACCACAACCACAATACTATGGCAACCAAAATGCTCGAAATACCTATCAGGGTTCTCCTTATTTCCGAAATAATGAACAGTTTAATTTCGTACCACCCCAGAAAACACCAATGGAGCCGCAAATTTTAGAGAATAATATTTTGACACCAGAAACTGTAGCAAAAAGAAAGGCAGAATCTACCTCAGGAACATCGAGAAGTAAGGCGGCAGAAGTAGGTCCAGATGATGATAAAAGTACTAAATCATTACCACGTAAAAGGGCATTAACCGCGTGTGATAACTGTCGTTTCAGAAAAGTAAAGTGTGATAATGCAAGACCTCGTTGTGGTGCCTGTGTAAAGAATGGGATTGAACACTGCCACTACAAAGTTGATGATCATATAAGTGCTGCAGCATTTGATTCTTCAGCTGAAAAAATATTGAATAAATTAGATTTGATTTTAAACAAATTAGATGGAAATTCTGAAATCGACCTTCCAATAAAGAAGAAGATGAAAAGTAATCCAAGCCCCAACTATTCATTTAATCAATATTCAGAAGTCTTGGAAGATTGTACCTGGGACTTTTCTGTAACTTCAATTCTTAAGTGGAATTATCTTATGAAGAAGACAAATACCACAACTTCCGAATACGAGGAAATGGTCAAAAAAATGGTTCGTGCTTTAGATACATCATCTTTAACCCCAACATTAAGATCATTAGAAGGCAAAATAAGCTCTTTGGGACCAATGGAACTGTTCCTTAATAAGAATTTCTCAGATTTAATCTCTTCCTTTTTAAGCTATTCGCATTCAAAAATTCCTATATTAGACTCTATTAGGTTGATGGAGTCCATTGAAATGTACAAGATTTTACGTGATTACAAAAAAGATTTAACTTTTTTATTTTTACTTGAAAGTTATAACGAAGAAAGTGACCCCCCACACTTTTATGTTGAAGCATTAAAAGAAAAAGAAATGGATGATAACCCATTTTATAGAGATAATTATAGGTATCTTTGTGCTATTATTCCTGTATTCATCTTAATGTGTGCCATTGGGATGATTGCTACTCCCATGCAATTAAACAACTTTTCCAATTATAAAAATTCGTTTGAACAAAGATCAGATTTGAAAATCGGGTGTATTCCCGAAGATGAGATTCCTGACAATATGCCAAAAGATAGGCTCAAAATATCACAAATGCTATTTAATTATGCTAATTTATTGACGACATGCTTTCCATTTTCATTAGTTGATAACAGCTTGACCTCCGTTCAATTTCATTTACTACTGAGCCAGTATCATCTATATGTAATGAACCCCTTGATTTCTCATAAAAACATAATTACGGCTAATCACCACTTAATGTTTTATCTCCAAAAGAGAAAAGCATCAAAGGGCTATGAAATTTCTGATTCAGATAAGGATGTTATAGACAGATTATTTTGGACAAGTTTGAAACTTGAGTGTGAATTGAAGAGTGAGCTTTCACCGTATGTACCATCATCGGGAATAACTAAAGTGTTGCCTACTATATCATTCCCAAGTTTACCAGAATTTGCTACTAGTCCTATAGAAAGAACAGGAAATCATAGAGAAGAAATAATCCAATTGGCCAACGTCTATAATGACGAATATTCTTGGTACTTTTTTCTCACAGAAGTTGCATACAGAAAGGTGGATAATGCATTAAACAACGAAGTCTATTCATACGAAGGGAAATTCTATGGTAGATGGGACGATTTAGAATTTTCTGATTCATACATTTGGGGAACATTAGTGAAGTATTTGGCCCAATATAATGGAATCCTTTATTCTTTACACCCCAATTTAAGAGCTTTTATTTTGAATCAGACAAATATTGACGAAATTCATAGGGTTCTAAAGCAGCGGTTTTTAGAAAAGAAAGAAAAGGAAAATAATAATACTCATATTCCAGATCATCTTAGTGAATTTTTTTCTGATGACATAAAAATTAAAAATCAATCTGATTCTGTTGTATTTATGCAATCCAGAGTCGTGGCTTCTAAGTTAATGCTTTTTAGACCGTTAATCTATTTATTAATGGAAGGCAAAATCACTGTTAAAGAAATATTGGTGGCAAGTTTCGAACAAATTAATTTAAATAAAAGCAGTGCTGAAACCGAAGCCAGAGTCCAATTTGAAACTCCTGGAGAGTCAGATTCTGAGGGGGCTTCTCGAAATTTAGTGTCCAAAGAAAACTTCAGCGACATAATTATAGATAAAGAAAACTCAGATGGAGAAGTTGAATCCTTTGAGATTACCGATATACGAGAAGCTAGGAAGAGAATACTCAGAACGTTTATTTCAGATCTAATATCTATTCCAAAACTTCATGTACCCAATCTTGCTGGTCACAGACATCCTGGGCTGTGGTATTATATTCGAAATATCTTTGTAAGTAACATTTATCTCTATGTTATTTATTCAAAGTTCAGTGAAATTGCACTGGACTTATCAGATGACCCAGAGTTTCAACAATTTCTAATTCACAACCATATTGATTCTATTGAATTGATGATGAAAGCAATTTTGTCCAAGGATTCGGTCAATGCTGCTTTAGAGCACTCTTTGGTAATATATGACTACTGGAAGGATGAAAGTAAAGACTGCACTATATATTACGACTACACAAAAAAATTATTGAACAGTCTATAACTATATACCTGTATAATAAAATATTCACTATTGTTACAAAAAAAATACTGCTATTTATGCAAGTTTTCGAGATATCTGTAAATCCGATATCGCATTTTCGCAGTATATATTATTGACCACTATCCCATCAAAAAGTTTGACATATGTAGATAATGGATCAGCGAACATGGGAGGTTCAATAAATAGTCCAACAAACGACTTTTATGAAATCAAAGAACAAGATCGCTTTTTACCAATTGCTAATGGTAAGTATCAATGCATTGCATCTCGTTCCCTAGAATCTACTAACAATTGTGTTTAAAAGTCGGCAGAGTGATGAAACAAGCGTTACCAAGTCATGCTAAGTTATCGAAAGAAGCAAAAGTTTGTATTCAAGAATGTGTATCTGAGTTCATATCATTTATTTCTAGCCAAGCGGCAGATAAATGCAATCTAGAGAAGAGAAAGACCTTAACTGGTGAAGATATACTTTGGTCGATGACAGTGCTCGGATTTGAGAATTATTCCGAGTTGCTCAAAATCTACTTAGCCAAATATAGAAATGTAAGTACAATTTTCTAAGATATATGGATAACCATTGCATACTAACATGTATAGAATGAGCAGCAAGAGGCAATGAAGTCGATAAGCAAAAAACGCAAGAAGAGTACCAGGAAATATCACGATCACAATTACAATGACAATGACAATGACAATGAAAATGACAATTTCGAATTTGGAGAGATTCCCGAATCGGCTACATTTGGATCAAACTCTTCGGAATTCTCAAACGCATCTGGCGAATTGCCGGAAACACTTGATTATTACAAAGAAGAGTTCTACGTAGAGGGATCTCCTGATAATATAATTCCTTAAGATCATTTTGTGTATATAAAGAACGAACAAAAACATTATTCAAAAGCAAGAATATTCGGTAACAATTGGAACATATTAGAAGTACTCTCCATTACAAGCATTTTATGTTTGTGGCTCAACCTCAACCACTAACGATGTATTTTATAGACACCAATTTCATAGCCAACACAAGCCTTAATCTGGTAACATCATATTGATCATATCAGCATTACAATCTATAGAGGTAGGATCATATGTTATCAGCCGTTTAATTAGCAGCTCTGCAAGCTACCATGCAAGAATTCTAATAATATCATTCTTTTCTTCAGTTTTTGCTGGTAACTCTCACTAATTTATCATTGTGTGGGATTACATACATATCGCCTAGAATTTAGCGTATTTGTTACCCAAAGGAACGATTACCCCTGTTCTATAAATATTCCTAAAGGAGAATATTCCCGTAAAAAAGTCGAGATTTTCGTTGGATCGGCGTTTCTAGTGCAGAAGCACCTTACTTCATATTAACAATAGACGTCTGTAACACCCAGCCAATACACATCAAATATTCTAGAACTACAGACAATATATACAGTACATATACTTTAAGCTTGTAATCACGGTTGAAGGGATAAACCAGAAACACCATTTTCAGTAAATGAACGCGTCAAATATACCCTGAAAGGAGTGATTTTAACACCTATAACGCCACATCGCACACATTGAGTACCTGTTATTAACATACCATCGGTACATATGTTCTAGCGATGCATATTATATAGCCATAAGAAATAATTATCCTATTTGCCTTAATTAATAGAACTATTGATATAAAAATATTTATTATCGAGCTGGTACACGACCATACATTTCTGGAGAGTTAATTGAATTGATATTATATATATAAAATTCAATACTACTGGCGTACACTGCACACGTTAATCGAAAATGATCAAGTCTTTTAGAAGAAGCAAAAGACAATCAAATAATAATGATTCTCCAAAGCGAAATATATCGAGAGTAGGATCGTATGAATCAAGTACTAAGATTGGTGATTTACAGTCTCCTACGAAGGTAATCAAAGCGTTATATGATTATACATCGCAAGGACCTAGCGAGCTTGGATTCCACACTGGTGATTTCTTTCATGTTCTAGATGATGATGAGACGAAGCATAATGGGTGGTATGAAGCGACAAACCCAATGACTAATCAAAAGGGGATGGTTCCTGCGAGCTATTTTGAAGTTTTTAACCGCTCAAAGCCTTTAGGTTCAACAGAGCCAATCAACAATACGTCTTCAAATCAAAGGAATTCCAACCCTACATTATATGCCGTGACATTATTCGAATTTAAAGCAGAGAGAGAAGATGAGTTGGACGTGATGCCTGGAGAGAATTTGATAATTTGTGCTCATCACGACTATGAATGGTTCATAGCCAAGCCAATTAACAGATTAGGCGGACCAGGTCTTGTTCCTGTTTCATATGTAAGAATTATAGACTTAGTGAACCCATCTAAATCACAAAGCTTGGATGAAAATCCTCAGGAAATTATAAAGAGTTTGAAAATCCCAACAGTAGAACTATGGAAAGACCAAACTGCTAGGTATCAAGCATCCACCATCCAATTGGGAACAATTTCGAGTCAACAGACCGCAGTTTCATCTAATACCCAATACTTTGAAAGAAATTCAAACAATTCTAATAGATCTTCACTTAGCTCAAGCAACACAAGTATCATAGAAGCCAGCGTTGACTCTTACCAACTTGACAATGGTCGTTATCAATACTTGGTAACAGCTAAGTTATCCAATGGAAAATCCCGTTATTTATACCGTTATTACCAAGATTTTTATGATTTACAAGTTAAACTCTTGGAATTATTTCCATTCGAAGCAGGTAAAATCGAAAACTCCAAGCGTATCATACCATCTATACCTGGCCCATTAATCAATGTTAATGATAGCATCTCAAAGTTAAGACGTGAAAAGCTTGACTATTACTTGAGAAACTTAATTGCATTACCGCTTCATATTTCCAGGTCAGAGGAAGTATTGAGACTTTTTGATGTGCTAGACAATGGGTTCGACAAAGAAGTTATAGATGAAACCAGAAAAAGATCTCTGAAACCAATAAATCAACAATCAAACTATCAACAAGATAGATTATCCCAATACTCAGTATTGCATTATGCTTCAAATAACGGCACATCATCTAGACTCTCATCAACACCGACATCATCCGAATCTAGTCATACACGTTCAAGATCATCTTCCACCACGAATTTAATGCATGGGGCATTAGGAGCATCAGCACCTCTTAATGAACCAAAGCAATCCAAGGTTAAAGTCAAATTCTATTTTGAAGACGACATATTTGTACTATTATTACCTACAAATTTAAGACTTCAAGATTTGAAATCGAAGCTTCTGAAGAGGCTTAATTTGGAAGAAAACCTGGGAAACCAGGTTTCTGACTTGCAACTCTACTTGAAGAATGATTATGATGAAATAATCGAAGAAGAATATGAATCTGATAATCTCAATGAAAATGCCATTATGAAACTAAAGCCATTAGAGATTAATGATGATGTAAAATTCCAAGATGTTATATATGATAAGTGTAAATTAGTTATTTTAGTTTAATCCTAGCTATTATCAAATTAATGAAATCTAAAGAAGATCATTGATCTAATTTTTTGTTTAAATACAGGAACAAAAATATTTGACAATTTATATTATTCCTTTATCCAAATTAGATAAGGAAGGACTGAGCCAAATTAGGATAGACTGAGTGGGTAGTATGTCTGGAACAAACAACTCAGAAAGAAAAGTCATGTCCTTTATTTCTAAGCTATTTAAACCTTGGAGCTCAGACCAAAGTGACCTAACCGCTGACTTCTCTACGAGTGATTCTGTAGCCAACGACAGAAACCAAAAAAGATATCATATCACAGAAGTAAGCGTAGGGGGAAATAATTGCCCTAAGACACCACTGATTGATAGTGAACATGATATAGCAGACTTTATTCCGAGTGGCTCCTCTAGAGAAGCTACAAAAGAAAAAATCAATGAAAGTTTAGAAACACAAACAAACGAAGTTAAACAAACTCGCTTAAAAGGACTTCAGAATAACGAATCCAGTTTTAGTACTCCTAAAAGAATGGGCAAAATAAGATTGACTGGGTTTGATCGACTTCTGAAAGAATTGTCTTCTTCTAAAATCAACAAAGATAATATGAGTGAGTCTAAACGTAGTAAGAACGAGTCAAACTTATCCATGTCAGCAAAATCAATAAAATTGAGAGGCTTTGGACAATTAGAAGAAGATTTGTCTACTCCTAAGAAGAGTCAGCTAAACTCAACAGGATTTAAACATAATACTAACGAGCCAAGTTCCCAAAAAACCCCAATTAAGTTGAGAGGATTTGAACAACTAAAGGAAAAGTTAAATAGTCCAGAAAAGATTATTATAAATCGAGAAACAAACTTTCTATCTTCTCTAAGATCAGTCCTTTCTGAAAAGAGTTCGGGACTGCGTGAAACAAGTCAGAGTGAATCCAAAATAAGTACAAATAACTCCTACAATATTACTAGTAGTCTGGATGAAAGTCTTACAATTATAGATACCCAGGTATTGGATAGCCTGATACAAGATAAACTGAATGATCTAAACGAAAAGGCTGAAATTGCATCATCTAAGGACAATGAAGTAGTACGAATAGAAGTTGGCGATACCATAGACAAAGGAGTTCAAAACGCAAGTAATCAGCAAAGGCAGGATATCAGCCTAAATAACGAAGAAGTGAAAGATTTAGGAGAAGATATTGCTCAAGAGAAGATTATCATGCAGACCGAGGGTGTTCTGGATAGCGGGAATCTTGTTCAAGAAGATCATCAAAACCAAAAGATTCAGGAAATAAATAATATCAATACGAACAACAATAACGTAGAAGACATCATACAGAAAGAGGCTAATAAGAGTAACGATGTGATTATAAGCGAAAGTGCTCATAATGTTCAACTTGATGATCAAAGCCATCATGATCCGGTCCAAGAGATTCAGGAAATTCAAAGCAACAATACAAATAATGTAAATGCTGTAATTATAAGGCGAAAGGAAGTTAATTTGAGTGATGGACTAAGATCAAGCAAAAAACCAGATAATTTTCAAGGTGCTAATCAAAATAGCCAGATTCAGGAGAATAACAAAGAAGTTCCTATACAAGAGGTAATTAGCAAGAAGAACCATAATACTCCTAGCAAAGCTATTGAAAATGTACAAAGGAACAATTCTCAAGTTGGTAAACAGAGCCAGCAGATCCTGAAATCTGACAATATCAACTCATATTACAAAGAAAGGGAAAGTGTCAGACAAAAGGAAATTAGCGGGAAAAACCTTAATACTCTGAGTAAAGTTACTGAAAATGTACCAAGTATTAATGCTCAAGTCGTTCAACAGAGCCAACGTACCCTGGGTCCTTACAATCCCAATTTGTATAACGAAGGTATTTCAGAACTGGAGGAAGTTAGGGACAAGAACCATATTACACCAAGTGAAATTATTGAAAATATACCAAGAAGAAAGTCTCAAGTAGATAAACAGAGCCAATATCTACCGGAACCTGAAAATATAAACTCATATAGAAAAGAAGGTTCAATACGAGAGGAAGTCAACCAGAAAAACCTCAGCACACCGAATAGAGCTATTGAAAGCATACCAAAAAGCAATAATCAAGTTGATAAGCAGCGCCAGAAAATCTTGAAACCTGACAATCTGAACTCATATAGGAAAGAAGCTTCAATACAAGAGGAAGTGATTGAGAAAAACCTTATAACACCGGGTAAATCCTTTGAAAATGTACCAAGAAGAAATGCTCAAGTTGATCAGCAGAATGAAAGAACACCTATTCCTTACAATCTCAGCTCGTATAACAAAGAATTAGATACTAATAGTAGAATGGATGCTAATAAGAGTAATGCGACAATAGGAAAAAGTATTCAATATTCACCAAGAGGAAATGTTCAAGTTGATAAACAGATCCAACAGATCCTGAAGCCTGCTATTGTTAACTCATTTTACAAAGAAGTAGAAAATCTCAGACAGAGGGAAGTTAATAAGAATATTATTAAATCAAGTAAAATTATTGGAAATGCATCAAGAGGTAATGCCCAAGTTGATAAACAGCACCAGAAGATCCTGAAACCTGACAATATCAATATCAACTCATACGATAAAGAAATGGAAAGTCAAAAGGAAGCTAATAAGAGGGATGTAATATTAGACAAAACTGTTGAAACTGTACCAAGAAGAAATCCTCAAGCGAGCCAATACATCCCAAGTCCTTACAATCTCAACTCATATAGCAAAGAGGTAGAAAACAATCTGCAAAAGGAAGTTAACGGGAAAACCCTTTTCACTCCGAGTAAAGTTATTGAAAATGTACCAAGAAGTCATGCTCAAGTTGATAAACAAACCCAGAATCTCCCAGATCCCAACTCATATAATAAAGAAGTGGAAATTATTAAACGAAAGGAAGCTAATAAGATTAATTTCACACCAAGTAAAGTTATTGAAAATGTACGAAGAAGCAATATTCAAATTGATAAGCAGAGACAACAGGAACCTGACAGTGTCAACTCACACATCAACGAAGTTTTAATACGAGAGGATAATAGGAACAACGATAATATTATCCCAAGTAAAATTATTGGAAGTGCGCCAAGTAGAAATGATCAAGTTGATAAACAGCGCCAACAAATCCAGAAACCTGACAATATCAATTCAAATAGAAAAGAAGTAGAAAACAATAGGCAAAAGGAAGTTAGCGGAGAAGACCTTATCACTCAGAGTATAATTGTTGGAAATGTCCCGAGAAGTAATGCTCCAGTTTATAAACAGACCCAGCATATGCCAGAACCTTACAATCTTAATTCGTACAACAAAGAAGTTTCAATACAAGAGGGTATTATAGGGGAGAATCATATCACTCCGAGTGAAGCTATTGAAAATGTACCAAGAAGCAATACCCAAGTTGATAAACAGAGGCAACAGATCCTGAAGCCTGACACTCTCAACCCATATGAAAAGGAAAAGGTAAGTGTCAGACAAAAGGAAGTTAATACGAGGGATGTGACATTAGGCAAAACAACAGATAATGTTCAAGGTCTTACTGAGAGCCAGAAAGACGGCAACACATATAATGTGGTAGATATTACAAGACAAGAAGAACTGAATGAGAGATATAATGTTCTGTTAAGTAAAATCCCATCAAAAATGCAAGATCACCACCAGAGCCAAAAAGCCCAGGAAACTCTCAATAATAATGCACATAATAATAAAGTAGATATGGTATCGCAACAAGAGACTAATAAGGGAAATGATATGAGATTAAGCAATATAGCAGATCGTGTTCAAAACCATAATGAGAGCCAGCGAGAAGTTAATTTATACGACAAAGAGAAAGCTATTTCTAGGCTAGAGGCTGATGTGATATCAACTAAAATATCACCAAAAATTCAAAATCACAGCCAAAGCCAAAGCCAAAGCCAAAAGGTTCAAAAAACCCACGATATAAATTCAAATATCCATGAAGTAGAAAATACAGCACAAAAGGAGGCTAAAAATAGGGATGAATTGAGACCAAGAGAGCGCCAACTGATCCAGAAAAGTAATTTATTTAACAAAGTAGATAATTTTTCAAGATTAGAACAGTCCAATGAGAATAATGATGTGGTATTAAATGTTGAAAGTGTTCCGAGAAGTAGAAGTGTTGCTCAAGATAAAGATAATGGTAATAGTGATATGGTATCAAGCGTGGATAGTCCTATAGACAACAGGAATATTGTTCAAAATTTTAGTCATAGCAAAAAGATTCAAGAAGTACACAATATCAATCCTTCTAGTAAAAAAGGAAATATTTCAACACTTAATGAGAAGAGTGCTAATATTTCAAGCGCAGAAGATGCCATAAGAAGTCAAAAGCATTCTGATATCAATCAAAAAAGTCAGGAAATTCATCCAACTATAAGTATACAAGAAGTAGAAATTTTAAGATCTCAAAAAGAAAATAAGAGAAATGGTGTGGATGATGGTATAGTAGTTGATAGTGCCAAAACTTTAATACGTGATATTCAACGCCCGCCAAGCAATGAAGTCCAAAATTCGATTTTAAATGAGAAGAGAGTAGAGCATTCGGGAGCTAATGCTCTTTTGAATAGTTCTAGAAATAGCCCCTTGGTCAAGCAATTCCATTCTCAAAATGCAGATTCACCTTTATTTGTACCCGAAGAGTCAGATGAGGACACAATTGGATCTTTAGAAAATAGAAAGTTAATATTTCATGGAGATAAAAGTGTTGATATTAATAAGTCGATAACGAAAGTTAATGAAGACTTAATTCGTAAAACGAATAAAGGAAATGTTCCTTCACCTACTCGTAAAAGGAACTTAGTAGAAGATGACATCAACATGGATTTATCAACTATATTACCAGAAGTGAAAAGCAAGAGCAAAGAAAATGAACAGACTGAGAGAAAAGAGAAAGAAAATGAAAGTACGGTAGCAGCAAGGAAAAAGATCTTGGAAACAACTCAAACTCACAAAGGAGTGCCAGCTTATGAAGATATTCCTAGTGTTTCAGCTAGAAAGCAGCAACAAAAACGGAATAGGGAACATTTTGAACAGGGAAGAATAGAAAACCAAAACAAGAAGCATGAAAGTTCAAATTATGGCACCACCAATGTTATGCCATCAGGAGCATCAGCAATTGAGACATCTAAAAACAAAAATGGTGATATTGAACTTGGTTCAAAAGTTTCAAATTCTACAGTTGTAAGCAGGGAACCCATTCAGACGTCAACAGAAAACACGAAAAATGATAATGATATCACAGACAGGAAGAGACCCAAGGGGAATCCTATCGGAAGTCATAGAATTGGATTAAAAGATAGATTAGATTTTATCAACAAATATATAAGTGGGAATCGAAATGACGAAACTCCTTATGGTGGTAATAATGCCCATTCAAATAGTCTGAAACTGGTTAGGAAAGATATTCGTCGCAATGCATCTTCCCGATCAGTTCCTTTGAGAAGTAATGTGCAAGGGTCCAGCAAAAATCAAATTAAAGAAGTCGAGAAGAAACCTGCTAAAGCAAATGGTATTTTACCAATTCCAATACCTAATACTGAAAAAATTACGAAAAAACCAGAGTTATTTGATGGTAGATATAATATGTCTATTTTTAACGATCTCAATAGCTTGAAGAGTCAAGATATTACTATTACAGACCTAAATACATTTACCATACCAAAGAATCATTCGAGTCTTCCAGAGCAGAGAAACAACCAACTAGAAACAAAAAATATTCAGACTGTTAATGCAAGAGAGAATAACCGTATTGATAGTGATATCACTGAGCCTATATCAAATCCAATCATCCCATTTCCAAGAGGTAGTAAAATTCATGTACGTGGGGTAGTTAGAAAGAGACTCCCAATATCTAACGATGTTAAGCATACTCAATATGCTTATTTGGCGAAAAATATGTGTCGTATTTGTCCTTTCGATTCAGACTCTGATAGTGACAACCAGTCTGAAAATCCCACTAGTAACCAGATCAGCAAATCTGCAGTTTCTTCTACTCCATTAGTAAAAAATGATATTCACAATAGCCTGGAAACTATTTCTAAAGAACATAACCAACTTCATCGTCAACCCAGTATATTAAAGGGTGGTGACAAAAATGGTAATAAAGAAGAAATAATGAATAATATATCTAATAATGATTTGGCTCAAGAAGCACTTTCTTCAACAAATTTGTTACCAGTAAATACTAATATTGGTGAAAACTCAGCCATTAAGAAACGTGTCAGGTTTATAGATCCACAAGAAGATAATAAGAAGAGAAAAATTGAAGTACGAAAGAAAATATATGATAAACAAAATGAAATATTGGCTAAGATAGGAAGACCTTCACTTCCTGTACCGGATGATCTCGCCCACTTATATCCACAAAGATCTACTAATCCTGGTAATATAAATGCTTTAGACCCTAAGGTCCCAAAAGCAAATGAAACAACTGGAGATCCTCAAATATCCGCTAATCCTAGTAATGTACATGTTATGGAGCCTAAAGATCCTAGAGCAAAAGAAATAACGGGAAACCCTCAAAGGTATACTAATCCTAGTAATATAGATTTTAGGGAGCTTAAAGATCCAAGAGCAAAAGAAATAACGAGATATCCACAGATATCTACTAATCATAGTAATGTAAATATTACGGAGTTTAAGGATCCAAGAGCAAAAGAAACAACCGGAGATTACAAAAATAAAATTCACGACGAAGGTTATTTAGACCATTCAAAGGTTAGGCCTAATATCTCTAATAATTACCAGGAAGGAAACGTCCAGCATAAATTAGTTGGATCTCCAGATCTTTTTCAAAATGAAAGAAAAAGGCGAGAGAACCAATATTATAATTCTGATATGAATATATCTTCACGTTGGAATCAAAAAGATTCGTATAGTTCCAACAATAGTGCAAATAATGGCTTTCAGAAATCCAAAATTCCGTATAACAACCTGTATGGACAACGTAATTATACTGATTCACCTTCTGATGAACATTCGCGCAATCTTGATTCATTTCAATATCAAAGTCCTAGTTTAAGATACGCTAGAGGTGAATGGAGTGGGAGATCAAGACCCTCTATTTCTAGAAATAATTTTTCCAATGGAAGTGATTCATATATGGGATTTAACAAATCTTCTCGATATTTATTTGACAATAATAAAAGCTCAGGGCCTTCAGTTACGCCGAGAAAGAACGCATTACCTACTAAAAGCAAGCCAACGGTTACTCAACCAAAAAAAATGGGACCTCCGCAATTAGAAAGAGTCATAGTTCAAATGGAGCCATATAGCGAAAAAGGGAAAACTACGTCACAATCATCGCAAATATCACAATCCAACCAAGTTAAAGAAGGTTACTTGGAGAAAGGAGAAACTTTGTCACATACAAGCAAACCTCCAAATACAAATTGGCAACTACCATCCACAATTACTGCAAATAAACGCAGGATTCCGTTAAATATCTCTGATATGCTCGAGGACAAACCATCTCCAGAAATAACGACAAACCCTCTCGGGGAGAGACAAATGGACTACAAGAGCTCAGACAGGTCTCACTACAACGGTAATAATAATAAGCCTCAAAGGCATATCTTACCAGTTATTACCCGGGATAATAATACCGATCGAAAGTCCTCAGACCTGGCTGGAGCAGTTCTACTATCTTTTGACGAAAAATCATCTTCTGAAGAAGATACTCCTTTAGTTAAGAGAATAAGAAAGAAGAGTCCTGGGAAGAATAATTAATTAACAAAATTATATATGTATTATATATTTAATAAGATTCTAGAAATCAAAGTATCGTCCTGCATATAAATTATTCATTTATTTCAAAAAAAGCCACAGCAAAGAACTCCCTAAGGAGTATTTAATAAAGCAAGCATTAGCAAGGACTAATTACTATATATTTGTTATTCTAAAATTGAGAAAGTCTTACATTATAAATCATGATTTCACCAAAATATTCATTGACTCATTATTTCACAAATCCAGCTACATTAACTGCGGTTCCAAACATTGTTAATGTGTACTTAGATTACAATTGCCCATTTTCAGCCAAAATCTTCTTCAAATTGAGATCATCAGTTATTCCTGCTTTGGAAAAGAAGCATCCAAGTCAGTTCCAATTTGTTTTTGTTAATGTGGTTCAACCATGGCACCCTAACTCCGTCTTACTTAACGAATTCTCCCTCGTTGTCGCTAAATTCCTTAGAGAGAAGCAAGTAAAAGATTCCAATAAATTATTCTGGGATGTATCTGAAACGATCTTTCAAAATAAAGAACTTTTTTACGATACTGCCAATGTTAATTTGAACCGTAACGAAATCTACAAACAAATATCATCGTTAGTTTTCTCTAAGGTAGATCTTCCATTTTCTGAGAATGACGTCTTGAATGGTTTGACTTTCACTCACGAAGAAGATATTTCTAAGGTAAGCAATTCTGGTAATGAAGCTACTGTCGATATTAAATATTTCACTAAGTACTTAAGAGGAGTAGGTGTACATGTGACTCCAACTGTCAGTATCAATGGAATTGTGAATGATAGTATTTCCAGTGGAGATGAAGTAGAAAAGTTAATTGAAACATTTGAGAAACTGATCCAATAAATTACAACAAATGAATAATAATTATATAGGATTATAATTGAAGTTAAAAAGCGATTAAATATTCTTAATACATTTATTCTGGTTGATGGACTTCTTCAGCTATGATCCTGGTCTTTTTTTTTTTGGAAAATTACATTGATATATCAAAAAAACCTCAAAGGAATATAGTGTAAGGAATAGGTTCCTAACATAGAAGCATATTTTAGCGAGCTCTTTTCTAGTCTAAACTACTTATTAAAGTATAATAATTTTGCGTACTTTTTGGAATGAGAGCTGCTAAATATGCTATTAGTTACACTAAATTGAATCCTCAGGTACTAAGTCTTTATACTAATTAACGACTATGGAAACTATGTAAAATAAAGATATATGTTGTTAATTCTAGGTATTCAATGGTTTATGCCGAACAAATAAAATTAAAAAAGGAATTTGGTGTGGTATTTTATTTTAATTGAAAGTTCCTTTTTTGCAATAGTTTTATAAACTAATAAGACTATTACTCATATAGGGCCAGAACTGATTACTATTTATCATTCAACTCTCCAATCACCTTCACTCATAGTACTTATAACAAACCTTCCCAGAATTATTGCAGAGGAAAGTAACAAAATTCATTTACAGCTTAACATACATACTTATGCACTTGAAACTGTGAATGCAAAACTTTTAAATCCATAAAAATTTCTTGGACACTATTCCCATAATTAAAGTAATCTTGAAATTAATACTCATGTTTTTATTTCTATAAGGTAGTAATCACATAAAAAACTATTAATACTACAAGAATAGAGTCTATAAGGTCATCAAAACAAGAATCGAAGAGCAGGCATCAGTCACAATGATATCAGAATACCGGATATTCATGTTTCAAAACCAGGCAAGATTTCGTTAATTGACTTTGGGTTATCTGATGGTAAAAACATTAAATCGGGTAAAATGAGAGATCTTCGTCTTCTTGATGAAATATTTGAGATTGAGGAATATTCTCCTAAAAAGAGAGATTACGGTCTAAAGAGGAATGGTGATAACGAAAACAATCCAAATTATCCATCGATTATACATAAAAACAAAAATTAGAAATATTGAGAATTATGAACAATCGACGGGTTCAAAGGAAGAGAATAATGAAAATGAACCAGCATCATTTCATCAAAATGTAGAAGACATGAAAGATTCCAAGATGCAGATCCATTTTTCCGTAGTAGACCATAATAGTCACCGCATATATCAGAAATAGGGTTATCTGAATCAAACCAAGCCTTCCAAATCTTATATATATATAGGTTCAATTCTAAAATTTAATATACTATATTATCTTTTTTTTTACATATTAGTTGCTCATATCCGTTTAATTTAATCGACTTACCATTCTAAAAAAGGATAAAGGATGACAATATATAAAGACTCAATTTCAAACACCACCTGCCTGAAAATTTCATTTTTGATCAATTCTTACCTAATATAATTTCACAATGTATAAAACTGGGGAATTCCCCACGAAAGCTTAATTCTTCGTTCTATAGGCGTCAATATTTGCCTTCTGGTATAAAAGAACTGGGAAAATTAGATCTGCTGAATTTAGTCTTAAGTTCCTCTTTTTTTTTTTGGTTATTAACTCGAGTCTATAAGCTATTCGAACAGGAAATTTTCATAAATTTGAACTTAAGGTATTCACTCTATCTGTGTTAGGGAAGATGTCACAAACTAAATGCGATGATTTTTGCAGCTTAGTTGGTCTTGCAGCAGAAGATATCCGAAGATAACACATAAATCATGCATCAAATATCACGTGTCATGAAACTTAACTATATTGATACAAAATAAATAAGGGTCTTAACAAGTATACAAGGATATGTATGAAGCCATCGACTCGTAAGGCACTGTGAAGATGAACTGACAAATGGAATAGCTAACCTGTGACTCAGCTCATCGCCTAGGCTGCCTCAGATGATGAAAATTTTATATAATTTATAACCATAAATAGAGCTACATTTCATGGATATATAGTATAGTTAGCTGAGCAAATCACAATATAATTGTGCCCGTAATTTAACATAAATACTATATTAAATACCAGATCTTTAACAGATATGGTTATTTAGTGGTTTTGTGGTTTTGTAGTTCTGGTTTTGTATGAAGCGTATTCCAGCTTCATTTTCCTACAAAGTCCGTATAAGGCAACTTGTCCGAGCGGTTAAGGAGAAAGACTTGAAATCTTTTGGGCTATGCCCGCGCAGGTTCGAGTCCTGCAGTTGTCGGTTTTTTTTTATTTAACTTCAGGGTTAATTGCCATGTAGTTACTAAAGCTATTTAGTCTATAATTCTATCAAATAAATGATACCTAAATAACCGAAAGCAAAAGATAGAGTAGAATTTCAATTTACTCCGCTACAAATTGTAAACGCTGATAGTGTCAAAAATGATGAGCTCACAAAAGGTTTTCCATAACTATATAACTATTCAATTAGAACAATAAACATTATTATATGAAGGGACTATTATCCTATTATTGAAGTAATATAAAAGTTTTCATTAATTTAGTTAATTAGTAATTTACAATTATAGCATTATAGCATTATATCATGACTGGATAATGGATATCTTAAGAATATTCATCTAATATCAGGGATAGAGACAATTAATAATTAGAATTCGTTATATGTATCTTAGAATTTCTTATGGATCTAGATGCAAAAGCAGCCTAAATTTGCAATCTATTATCATCCTGTGTCTGTTCTATGTGATCTCTCAAAAACGAGCATTATCAGAAAATTTAAACCGCCACCTATATTCTTATCTTATCACCTAAACATGACAACTGTTAAGTATGATTACGAAAACCTTGCTGAAAGGTTGATAATCAATTACACTAAACAAATAAATAACAGGGCAATTGAATCATTAAGAAAAAATGAACTACAGAAATATTTCAATAGGTTGTCAAATGAAGATAGAAGGTTCATGAGTAACATTCTTGGACTCTCTCAAGTAATGGACAAATATAACAAACAGGATGATTGTGATTTAGCACTTGATAAGGTGGACTTAGAAAAAATCTATGCTGGTGTAGATGTGAGAGAGAATGAAGAGAATCCTAAGGGTTTGATGTACGAAGATCATATAGTATTACAGTTGCTCCATTACTTCAAAAATAGCTTTTTTAAGTGGATAACAAAGCCACAATGCCCTGTTTGCAAGGAATCAGGAGATAATATTATGGCCACTGGCGTATCTCCGCCTCCAGTAAACAACCCTGACGAAATTTCAAGAATTGAAAACTACAGATGTCAAACTTGTAATAGAAATGTTGATTTCATTAGATATAATAGCGCAAGAAAACTATTAGATACTAGAGAGGGAAGATGTGGTGAGTGGGTTAATTGCTTTTTACTTATCTTGAAAGCACTTCTAGGTGCAGATGCCAAAGTTAGATACGTATGGAACTATGAAGACCACGTATGGTGTGAATATTATAGCATTGCATTAAAACGCTGGATCCATTTAGATCCCTGTGAAGCAGTTTCAGACTCTCCTCACTTGTATTGTAACAACTGGGGCAAAAAAATGAGTTTTGTTATTGGTTTTGGAGAAGATTACATTGTTGACTTAAGTGATAAATACATAACACAAGAAAAGCAAATAGACAAGAAATCCATACTCAAAAACACTCAATCTCTCAAAACATTCATACGGTTGATCAACAACCAAAAACTCTTAAAATACTTTGAAACAACTATGGGTCTTTCTGAATCTGAAAGATACAAAAGCTTGTATTATAATGTGGTTTTAATTCATAACCAAGAAGTATTGAGTCTTAAAAAGGGAAATATTGAGCCAACAAAGACAACATCATTGCCTAAGGGCAGACAAACTGGTGGAAAAGAATGGACTGGTGCTAGAGGTGAAGATGGTTAATCATATGTAAGTAGATTTAGTCATCAAATTGAAGTTTTTTCCATATCATTTCTCTTCTAATTGTATACCCTTAGAATGTCTAAAGAGCTTTAAGCCACACCATGAAATATATGCCCACAACCACATTACGACATATAAACTCCAAATACCCATAATATAACGATCTCCAGTTTCAAAAACAATCCTCCATCTTTTGTACTGTTCTGGAGCTGAAAGAGATAAAGGATATATTATATACTCCCAAATCTTGAACAAAGTGTTCATGGTTATAATGAACACTAACCACGTACCCAAAAGAACGACATAACCAATCCTTTTTAGTTCCACATCACTAAGAGTAGATTCATCTTCAAGATACTCTGGCTTTTCAATTAGTGGAAGCGGCTCTTGGAATTCCATATACAAGTGATTTGATTGTTAAGTCGTCTGTACTGATAAATAATTTCCTGCCAGATATATGAGATTCGGTTTTGTGATACATTTTGAATGAAAGAGTATAATAGTGAAATTATTGTCTAATAATCTGAAGAAAGAGATAAACCGTCTCTTGTGACATTTTGTTATTTCTTTGCTGGACTATCTTTCTGGAAATGTAATTTAATTTAAATTTAAATCATTGGAAATTTATTTATGAATTAAATTATCTAACGGTATCTATTCTGCAACATTAACTCTGGTTGCACCAAGGATTTGTGGAGCTATTTCCTGTAACCAAGACAATTCAATAGTAGAACAGCTTCTGGCGTAACCTTTGGTAGTAAATACATATTCTATATACATGATGGCATCAAGGTTTGCCTTACCGAAAAGATTAGATGACGGATGTATGCTGATAAGTTGACCCGAGGTCAAAGTTCTATACGACCTATCAGGCATTCCAATGGCTGTGTTGGTTATATACCCTTTGAGAAATGATTTAAGAATAGAACTGGTATCTAAAGGTTTCTTTAAATCTTCTTCATCGTCATCCTCACCTATTTGGGACTTAAATCTCTTTATTTGGGTATCTCTTTCATCCTTACTTAACGAATCATCTTGCTTTAAAGTTGCTAACAAATAGTCCTTCAATTGAGTTCTTACCTTCATGACATTCTTGAATCCTTTATAACTAAAATGCAATTCTTTACACCATGCTTTCAATTCAGCAGAGTTTCCTTTATCAGAAAGTTCTTTGAAGTAATTAAAATATTCTTTTAATGTGATTAAATCACCAAATTTGCAGCCTAATGGACAATATTGGCGTCTCATAAAGTTAATTTCATCCCTTAACTCACCATTCCCACCTCCGACATTAAGAATTAAGTTATCAACTGAAAGACAAGCAACAATATCAATTACAGGATTCAATACACCGAACTCCAAAGCAGTTATCAATACAACAGACATTTGCGGAGGAATTGGCAAGATTGCTATTTTATAACCTAAACTGGTGATTTGTCCTTTATCATCTAAAGCACCTAAGGAGTACAATGTATGCAATGCACTTAAGATTGAATCTTTTCCTGGATGTTCTAACCAGGACCAATTTAACAAGTCATCAACACCAATCTTCTTCAAAGTTAAAACTGGGAAGATTGTATCAGTTCTCATGATTTCAGATTCTTGTTGCTTTGGCAATTTATTCAAATATATACTTTCCAGATATAACCTGAAAACCTTACCTTCACTTTCTCTACCTGCTCTACCGGATCTTTGTTTAGCAGATGCTTGGGAGATTGGTGTAGTTAATAATGTGGATAATCCCAATTGATGTTTCCAGACTTTAACTTTTCTTAAACCAGAATCAATAACATATTTGACTCCACTAACTGTAATAGAAGTTTCAGCAATGTTAGTAGCTAAAATGACCTTTCTTCTCCTGTTAGGCAATTTATCGAAAACCTTGGCTTGTTGGGCTGGAGATAAAGCAGCATAAAGTGGAATAGGAACAATTAATGGTGCTTCCTTTGGAAGTAGAGGTGCAAGGTTTTCCAACGTATTGACACAATTATCAATTTCCTCCTGACCTGGAAGGAAGCATAAAATATCACCCACTTGTTCACTCATATTAACTTGAACAACACTCCTGATCATTGCGTCAACAATATCCTCTGAAGAATCAGCCAAGTAGTATTTAGTTACAGGATACATTTTACCTTCAACATATAAAATTGGAGCATTATCAAAGAATTTACTAAACAATTCTGCATTCAATGTAGCAGACATGACAATAACTTTTAAGTCTTTTCTTGCTCCAGACTTAAGTAATTCCTTTAAGAAACCTAAAATCAAATCGGTAAGAATTGTTCTTTCATGGGCCTCATCAATAATAATAGTAGTATACTTCGTGAGCTTTTCATCAAGCATAATTTCTCTTAAAAGCATACCATCAGTCAAGTACTTAAGCTTTGTTTTCACTGGATGTGTCACATTAGAAAATCTAACTTGATAACCAACTTCTTGACCAAGAGGACATCCAAATTCTTCACTTACTCTTCCAGCTAAAGATGCAGCAGCAACTCTACGAGGTTGTGTGACTGCAATTTGTTTCTTATTAAGAGGCATAAGAAATTGGGGGATTTGGGTAGATTTACCTGAACCAGTCTCACCAATAAGCACGGTTACTTGGTTCTCATTTACATATTGAATAATCTCATCCTTATGTTGATATATAGGCAACTTTTTACGAACTTCTAACAATTCGTTTGCTTTCTTTTGTAACTGCTCTTTTCCTGCACTACCTGCTTTAAAAAATGAGTTCCCAGCGTAGCCATCCTCTTCCTCATCGCTATCATATACAACTCTTTTAGGACCCTTATGTTCTTTTTGCTTGTTTCCATGCTGTTTATGCTTTATTGTAATATGATTATGCTCCTTCTTTTGAACTGTGTCTTCTTCAACACTTTCCATCTCGTTTTCCGCATCTCTTTGCTTAATGTCTTCACTGCTCTCATCATGTGGAATTTCTTGCTCTTCCTCCTTAATCGCTTCAACTTGTTCGTGAAGTTCTACTAAGTTTCTGCTTTCACTAATTTCTTCCTCTTCTTCATCATCATCAAATTTAAGCTTTTTATTCTGTCTTCCAATGTGGAAATCATTATCATTATCATTATTAATCTTTTCTACAACGATCTCATCTCTCTCAGCTCTTACATTTTTAGCCTTATTATTTCTCTTTCTCTTTCTTTTTTTTGCTGAATTTGAACCACTAGAAGCCAGTGATAAATTCTTCGGGCTATTCGACATAACTATTGCTTAGGTTTAGCTAATTTCTTTCTTATGGATTCTTTAATTCTTTCCTATCTAATGAAGAGATAATTTTTTATCAACAGTATATGCAGGAGAGTATTTCAGTTTCCATTTTCAATTAGTTGAAATATACTAGATACCGACTTTGTAATAGTATCCGATAAATCAACAAGTATGTCCTACAATATTGGCAGATTGTATCTCATAAGAAGATTAGGTGCTAATAGAAGCGTAACTAAGCGTTTTTTTTCTTCAAATCCTTTAGAAACACCTGGTTCTAATGAGTCATTACCAGAAACTGTAACTATCATTCCTCAAGTTTCAGAGCTCTGCAAGCCAGAACATTTTAAACCTGATTTGGAAGTATCATTAGTTGGTCATTTACAATCTAGAAATTTAGTTGAAGGCTTGACTAGTGACGATTTATTCGATTTGACAGAATCAGGATCAAATGCAAAGTTTGGATTGTATTGTGGAGCAGATCCTACTGCAAAGTCTTTACATTTAGGTAATTTATTACCGTTGATCGTTTTATTACACTTCAGATTAAGAGGCCATGATGTAACAGGCTTAGTTGGAGGGGCCACTGGTATAGTTGGTGATCCTAGTGGAAGAACTACAGAAAGAAGCCAATTAGACACTAATGAAAGATTGTCAAATGTTCAGAAAATTCAAGATCAAATAACCCAATTTTTAAATAGAGGTGTTGAATATGCTAAATCAAGAAATTATCCTGTTAATGAAAGTGGGTCTATAGCATCTGTCAATAACGCATCTTGGTGGGAAAACATCAAATTCTTAGATTTTCTAGGCACTTATGGAAGACATATTAGAATATCTTCTATGTTGGCTCGTGACTCGATTCAATCCAGATTATCTTCTAGTAATGGATTAGGTTTTAATGAATTTACATATCAGATCTTACAGGCTTACGATTTCTGGCATTTATTCAAAGAACATAAAGTAAATATTCAGGTTGGTGGAAATGATCAATGGGGTAATATTACTGCAGGAATTGACTTAATTTCAAGATTACAAAGACAAAAAAACGATTCAAAGGCGTTGCCAGCATATGGTCTTACAGTACCATTATTAACCACTCCTTCTGGTGAAAAATTTGGAAAATCAGCTGGTAACGCAGTATTTATTAGCGAAGAATTAACAAAGCCGTTCCAGCTTTACCAATATTTCATTAATACCCCGGATGAAATCGTTGGAAAGTTACTCAAAGTATTCACTCTTTTACCACTTAATGTCATCGAGAATGAAATTTTGGCAAAACATGAGTCAGATCCTGGCCTCAGAATTGCACAAAGAGTCTTAGCTCGTGAAGTTACAGATCTCATTCATGGCAATGGTGTAGGAGAGGAAATGGCTTACATCACAAACTTCTTATTTCCTACCCCAGACCAACCATTTGATGACAATATCACTGCCGATAAGTTGATAGGCAATTTCAGAAGGTCAGGTATCCTTTCCAAATTTAGGTTTGACGATTTCAAAGATATAACTGATTTAAAGATGAGCACCTTATTATCTAAGGTCCTCAGAAAGTCTAAGTCGGAAACAAAGACCTTAATTAAACAGGGAGGTGTTTACCTTGGACTTGAAAGGGACCAATTTGAAGATCCAGATGATGTCGTTTTATTTGATCCTGAAAACCATTTAATTGATGGAAAATTGTTACTAGTTAGAATTGGAAAACAAAACTATTATGTGGTTGAGTTTATTCAATAAAATTCTTAACAAATCTGTAGATAGCCCAAATATAATCTTGTATAATACAAAAGTTTAATAATTTAACAATTTGAAATACCTTTCCGAGTACTTTTTACAATTGTGAAGTTTTTCTAAAAGTTTGTCCTGCTCCAGTTTAAGCACTGGCATATAACTTTCAAGAATAATTGACTTCTTATATTTAATAAGATCAGCGACAGTGAGAAGCTTCAAAGTAGTATTAGGAAGCATAGCATCTTGTAATCCCAATTCTAATAAGCGATCTAAAGCTTCCAATTCTAAACGATAGTTACCAATTCTCATATCAACAGCCCTATAACATGTTGGCTCTGTTTCATATACCCATCCCCATTTATTATACCAGTCTAAGCAGGATTCATCTTCGATTATTTCTGAAGCCCCATAGTCAGACTCTAGCCTTTCACCACTCAAGATTATATGACGCATTTCCAGGGGAGTGAAATACTTGTAGTTTTTGTCATGATCAGTTATCACTGGATTCAGATAAGATCTACAATATTTGAAATTCATAATACTAACCTTTCTTGAATTGGTTAAGTTATATATATCCATCTCATTGTCAAGAAGCATCAAGTAGAATTCTCGTTTTAGTTGGGTAGCTATAGATCCAAAGCTAACATAAAATGTTGGCCCTACTTGATACCTGACAAGTTCTGGAATCAAAAGCCCCTTTAAATGAAGGTTATATGATAGTTTGACCCATTGATATTCCTCCATCTCCTCTGATTTTGAATACAAAAACGGTAGTGCGTGGAGAACTGCCTTGAAGAATTCCATTCTCTTTCTAAAATCATCTTTCTCTAGCAGTTTGACGATTTTCCTTTCTTTGTACTTTGTTAGGCCATCTCTAAGAATTTGAATACCTAGAGCTTTGTTAATTGTTGTGAGACACTCTTTCGATGACAAATTGATTTGAGACTGCAAAAACATGGGTGCTAAAAATATTTTAATCGGAAATTCTGCAACAGTTTGAAATTGTATTATACAATGATTTTATAATTGACATTAGCAATTGGTTAATACATAACTTATATATAGTTAGCTCTTTATATATTGTAGATGATATTCTTGTTCAGCTAGTCATGCATGATGGCATATCTAAAATATCGCATTGCATAATCCAAAACAGGATTTTTATGTAAGCTACTTATTTTCTAAAACGTCAGTCACAGCTTCAATCACTTTAGAAAAGATTGCCTTATTACCAGCAACAACACCCTTTGAATCTAATAATCTTCCGTTTCCGAAATTTAATTCCTTACCAGTAATATCACCAACTTGACCGTCACTTTCGTAAATTAAGATGTTACCTGCTGCATGGTCCCAAATCTTCTCACGATAACTATCACTAATTGGCAAACGCAAATAAATATCTGCTTGACCCTTTGCTAATACACAGTATTTAACTTGGGAGTCCAAATTAATAGTTTGATTTGCGACAGTTTCCTCATTAAAGCCAAGTTTAGCTTTAATTAAAGATTGGGTAGAGTGAGATGAATGTCCCTTTTCGACACCTTCTGCAACTACTAATGAATCAGGAGAAGTGTTCTGCTTCATCTTAATTCTTTCTTGTTTAGCCAAAGGAACAAAATCATTATTCTCAAATAAAGAGGTATAGTAAGAACCAACTCCTTTAACGGCTGAAAACAAGCCCCCTTTAGGACCACTCATATCGGTATTCGAAATAATAACTTCTGGCAAGTTAGGACATCCAATTACTCCCAAAACAACCTTTCCATTTTCAATTAAAGCTAAACACACGGCAAATTGATCGCCTCTTAAAAATCCCTTCGTACCATCAATTGGGTCTAAAGCCCAAAATCTCCCGTTAGAACCACCCTTCGAATTACCAAAATCAATGGATTCGTAGATTTTATTGAGTTCGCTAAGTTCGCCAATTCTAGAATTAAAGCTTGAAGTGCTATCCTGTGCATCTGTTATGATATCTAAAATTTTGGAGCTGAGAGCTTTTGCTTCCTCATTATCTTCTCTTAATGAATCCGATTCTTCTTCACCTACAATTTCGTCGCTTGGGAAGTTGATCTTAATGGCATGATTAATGATGGCTTGAGAGGCATAATCTCCTATAGTAACAGGCGATTTATCTTCTTTTGTTTGTGTTCCAGAACTACGAGTACTAGCAATCGAATCACTTAACTTCTTTGTCAAAAGAGAAGCTCTTTTGACAGCTAATGTAGCAACTTCTAACTCTTTAGAGTATGGATGATCTAAACTGACTGATGACATTAATCCTCTGTGATAATTTATTCGCAACGAAAGTCTATTGAATACTGAGGTAAAAATACGTAGATTAGTAAGAAATATCGTTATTAAGACTAATAAAACTGAGATATAACCAAAGGAACTCCTAATGTTCATTCAATTACAGTATTTCTCTTGATAATAGTCGTTATAGGATTCTTTTCATTAGGTGACATCACGTGCTAATTTAATGTATAATATATGAAATAAAAGTTCAGTAGCAAGGAATTTGGTCATTCTATAGATGAAAATAATTGTACAATAATGGTATAAGTAGTATTATACTTTATGCCTTTTTAAGTTGTTTGACTTCATAAGTTAATATGCTATCTTCAGTCAAAGATTGATGATACCTCTTCAAACAGGATGAAAAATCCAGATAGAAGAAGGCTTATTTTATTACACCCCCGCAAAATGAACTCACCCCTGTAATACGGACATGATCTTTTTTGTATTTTCACTAATTAACCAGAATATTCATGCTAATACAACAATTTAATGCTACATAAAGGATTTATAGTTGTAGCTGTGCTAGGATGTATATGCTTAGCATTGAATATTTTGAATATATTGGCAGTGCCCATAACAAAACCTGAACGTGGACTATATTTATCATCATATGAGAATTACACTTATGGAATATTTGGTTTATGCTACAATAATTACTGTACTGAGCCAAGAATAGGATATCCATCAAATACCAGTGCTTACTTTATGGAGATACACAATTTAGAGTTACCGAGTGGGGACTTGGATATGAGGCTACCATCTAGAGCTACATATAGGGTGTCTAAATTACTAGTTGTACACTTAGTAAGTACATGTTTGACTTTTATATTGGTGCTATTTGCAATTTCAATCAATATTTATTTATATGCTAATGAAAAAGAAACAAAATCAGGGAGCAGAAATGAAGAGGAGGAGCCACTTGAGGAAGGAGTAGTAGAAGAAATACAAGTTGAAGAAAGAGATGAAAGAGACGGAGATGAAATAGAAGGAAATGAAATAGAAGGAAATGAAATAGAAGGAAGTGAAATAGAAGGAAATGGTATAGAAGGAAATAATATAGAAGAAAGAGGAGAAGTGGCAGAAGAACATAATGTAGATCCAGAAGAAATACCGTCACGAAGAGCACTGTTGCAGGAATTAATAGAAGATAATCACTCACATTTGCTGACACATTCTGATTTACACCATACAACTTATTATAAAAAAGATATCACAGGATTCTTAAACATAATGTTAATATTAACATTGTTTTCATTTCTCTTTTCCTTATTGGCCTTTTTAGCTGATATTCTATTATTTGTACCTCAATTAAGCTATTTGGGATGGATACAAATTATTCCAATAGTTTTTTTTGCCATTGTTCTCTCTATGCTTTGTTTAATGAAGAGATTTACTGTCACAATGAGATATCTAGATGAGATTCCAAAGTATGGGAATGATGATATGAGATCAAGGAAATTTTTTAATCCTCATAAATGGAGTGAAATGGGAAGTGATGATGGATTCATCGCTTATGCCAATGGAATATACAGTAATTTTAATGATAACGATAATAATGACTATAATGAGGGAAGGGTAAGGCATAATTACCACCGGTTGGATGCTAACGAGGATGATAGCGAACATGAGTATATGTATTCTCAAGCTGGTAGTGAACATTCAATTGCATCTACAACTACTAATGAAATATCTATAGAGCTATCAACTTTTAGTTCCAGTGTAAATGAATGAACGAATATATTTCTATTTACAAGTCTTAATTTATATACGGCCTTAAAAATTGCATACTTTCATTAGCAATGTTCATATCTTTCAAGATTTCTAATGACCTTTCATCTAACAATACTTTATTGTTTTTAACCAACCTTTTTATAAGCTGTACAACTTGTACGGACTTAATAATATTGGAATCTTGAGATGATGATTGGATTATGTGTAAGCTTTCAAGTATTTCGGACACATGCAATGATAATAAACGTCTACTCTTATCATTTTTTTCTATTAAATTTATTAGTTGATTTAAGTCATGAACATTGTCGATGACATTATGAAGTAAGAATTTAAATGATGTTTCAGATAAATTTTTGTGGAAAAAAACAGGTTTCAAATCAGACAAATCCTTCAAAATGGTATTCTTGGAATTTCCTTCTTGGTTGTAGGCAGAGAGAAATGTGCTGAATGTGCTGGAAGATGGTGCAATTTTATGACTTTTAACAAGTAATGATATAACTTCTTTGGCCCTCGAAATATCTTTAGATATAGTTAACAAGAATGCTAACTTATCCAAATGAGAAGGAGATAACTCTAAGGCTAAATTTGAATAATCGCCAAAAACATTCTTTTCAACAAATAACTTGAAAGTAGGTAGCTTTTCTTGTGCAGAAGATAAAGAAGAACCATGCAAATTGTCAATAAGCAATCCAGTTAATTGCTTCAAATTCTCATTAGAAAAGTATTGAATATTTGCCTCAATAAACCTTAATAATGCCTCATAGTTTTCAGAATTACCTTTTACTTCAGATGTCCCTAATAAATAAGAAGAAATAGAATAAAAGGTAAGAGCTCCAGCAGATTCTGATATGTGTAGTTGACTACCAGAGAGTTTTCTTTCACTGTTACGGAATGCTCTAAATGACTGGAAGAAGTCAAAAAGATTTTCGCTTGAATATAATGTATGTTTGTCAACTTCATCATATTTCTTTTCAATAGTATCGTTTATTATTTTGTTTGCGTAAACAAGAGGTTGTTCGTTGTTTTCTAAATCACCTAACTCGTAAATCCCTCTACTGAATTGCTCTACCCACTCAGCAGCAATCGATGCAAAGTATAACTTCATTGACTCTGGAATGCTTTCGCCATTTTTATTGACTACCTTATAGTTCTTGTTTCCATATACAGAATCCTTTGATAAGGCCGTGATAAAAATCTCATTCCATCCTGGGTTATTAACTAAATCAGCTACATCATCCGGTCTCAATATTTCATGGTGTACCTTTTTTATTCCATCGAAATTAGGTTTATCTGGTATAGCAGCTTCATTTTCTTCTGGTGTTAACTTTTCACCATCAAACATGTATCTTTCTTCATTAGGAAGAAACATGTTCGTGGTTTTTGAAGCCCATCTACGAGAGGTTTGAGCTCTCAGAATTATCTGACGTAACTCTAATGACCTTAACATAATCTTATGCACTGCTCCACAATTCAATGTCTTGTCTAAGTAGGATTGATTTAATGAGTCTGAAAAAAATATGCTTAGATAATAAATTACATAAGATTAAATATTTACGATTAATGACACAAAGTTGGAGATCTATGTTTCATACTTGTAACAGATACCAATAAAGAAGAATTAGTAGTATATAGAAAGAGCCATTATCCTAATAATAAAATAATTAGAAAAACCAATAGAAAAAGTATACCTTTAAGTCTTTAATACAGAATGAAATTATTTTGTAATTATTTAATAACTATTGGCATATTTTTGCAATTATATGCAAATGCCCAGGACGAATTTGATATGTATACGAATATTGAAATAGAGCCTAGAGTAGATATTGAGAGTTTGAACATAAGAAGCATTAACTCCAAATGTTATAAAGAAGCTCTTAAAGAAATAATAGAAATATGTATTTCCGAAGGGCCAGAAGCTATTGATCCTTCATCTAGAAAGGAACTGGCACTAAAGTTATCCATATGTGAATTCAGGGCCTCTGGGGTGAATTACCCCCCAGAGTGTCACATTTTATACACGGCAGATGATTACCTGAGATGCATATCTAAATTGGAAAAAATACCTCAATATTGGACTACTTTTAGTGGAAATTATCGTGATATTGGTAGAATATGTTATGAAGAATCGCTTCCATATCAAAAAGACCATATAATTGGTTTATACTCCAATATCAGTAGCATTTATAGACAGATGTATAAGGATATGGAGAGGGGACAGAAAATGTCTGAGGAATCCATAAGAGAATTCAAATTGAAGTTCGATTCTCTATTAGATATCGTTGAAGTTCATTTACAGCAACAAAAAGAATACCAAACAGAAATATCTAAGGAACAAGTAGAGTTTAATAAAGAAGTTAAGAAAGCAATGAATCAAACTATATCGGAATTGAGAGAATTCACCGGGGAATTTGAAACTAGTGTAGATGATATTAACGTGTACATTAATAATACCGTCAATGAATTGGAAGGGCTATCATATACAATGAAGGATTATAATTTTATAGACCAGATAAACCAAATAAAGTTAAAGATTTCAGGGGAATTTACAGACCTAGAGAACTTCTCCAACGATATAGTTTACAAAATTATGAACAACTTTGAGTCAACAAGTGAAGTTATTATAGAAAATATTAATATAACGAATGAGCTATCTCAATCTATCCATTATAATAAAAATTTGATGGATGATTTTAAATTAAATGTTAATCAAAATAATGACTTAATTCATTCTCAGAATGTGATCCTTCGATCAGAGTTTGAACAGTCAGTAATTAGCTTCTCAAAAATGATGGATGAACAATTGGAAGTTTATTTAGAAAAGTCAAGTGCTCTTATCGAGAGTCAAATTAAGGAGTTAGTGGATGACATCTATCATGATCTTAATGACACAATAGTGAGTCTAAATAGAGTCAGTAATCAGCTTAGATTTTATTCTAACACCATAAATAATGCCACTTTATTTATGTATCAAGGATTAAGAAAAGTTACTGACAACAAAGCCTTTTATTTTATCATAAACTTGAAAGATTATTCTAAAAAAGCTTTGAAAATCCTTCTACAGCTCTCTCGTTCACTTTGGATACGATTGACAAAGTTCATATTTGTCTTACTCATTTTGGTGTTCTTGATGTTAAAATTAGCATGGTTAATTTTTGAAGTCAAATTACCATATATTACCAGAAAATTTACTCCAAAGATACAAGCAACTACTATATACTCCAAATCGATAATTATAGGTGGATGTTTCGTGGTTTTTCTATCTATTTTAAGTGGAATTTATTTTGCAATATTAGTTTCACGATTTGCAGTCGCTCTTAAAGGGCATGTTGAAGCATACAATGAATTTGATATTGAATTCCAGAATATATATTGACTGAAGTGCCTTAATTCCTTTGTAAATCCTTCCTACTATGGAGAATCTAATCTATAATATAAAGTGGTTAACTATAGTTTATAGTGTTATTGTTGATTACGGGGATGCTACTACATGCAGGATCCAAATTGGTGCAGATAAAAAGCATCATGCATAATGTCTAGTTTATACTTTTATTTGTGCATCAGGTATAGCTATGGTTAAGAATGCTATATTTACAATATTTCTTCTATTATTTAATTTCTTGACGCCGATAGTTTGTCTAGGAATATATAAACCTGAAAATAATGGGCAATCTGTTCTTAAAACTACTTTAAAAGCATCTGAGGTTCCTCAATCGATAGATGAAGATATATTTACAAACTTATTCACATATGCACATTTAATTGATATCTCCTATTGCGTATCAAAGTTTGGAAGAATAAGGAAGCCATTTAATTGTGATTTAGAATGTGACACTAAATTTCCGAATGTTAGCCTAGTGTACCAATGGTATTTCCATGATTCTGTTTGTGGCTACATTGCGACCACTTATGATAACATATTTAATTACAATGAGTCAAATCTAAATAAGAAGACTATTATAGTATCATTAAGAGGTACTAGATCAGTATTTGACTCTTTTACCGATTTAAAAGTAGATACGACCAATTACCTTAACTTGAGGTATAATCTTCCTCCATGTATTAATTGTAGAGTTCATAGGGGATTCTATGAGTATTACACCAATACCTTACATTATATTAAATCTATACTAGAGGATGAAATTACTGAAGACTACGAACTCGTATTTTTGGGCCACTCTATGGGAGGATCTATAGCCATGCTACTTGCCTTGCATTATTTGGATCTTGGTTGCAATAATACCACTCTAATCACAATGGGCCAGCCACTCATGGGGAACATAAATTTTGTAAAGTGGGCAGATATGGTATTGGGTAGCAAAAATAAGGCAATTCATAATTCTAGAGCCCGAAAATTTTTAAGAATTATACATAAGAATGACATCGTCACTACTTTACCTGAAAGTACCATGGCTGACGAATATGCTCAATTTGATAATCAAATATATTTAAATTGCTCTCATTCAAATTCTAATCCCTCGTCCGACCAAGTTGTTGACTGTAGAAGTGGTGATAATGCATACTGCATTTCGAAAGACTTTTCGACTAGTCTTGACTTAATAAATAAAAATTATTATGAAGCACACAATACATACTTTAGGAAGATAGGGTTATGTGGCATAAGGGTGAAGGAGGACACCGAATTTTTGAAATAATAAGAATGCTCTATCTACTGAATCCAAATTTAAATCTCTCATCATCATCGTCATCATCGTCATCATCGTCATCATCGTCTTCATCATCAACAGAGTTTTCATTACCATTGTTAATGCTTGTATTGAAGCGGGAATTAGAAATTCTAGGCTGAGTATTAATGGCTTCACTACCTTTAAAGGAAAATTTTTCATTGTTATCTTCATCGTTGTCATCTTCATCATTAGAATCTACGGATACAAACAAATTATCTTCATTGTTTGGTACGTAGTTTTTGACTTCACCAATTTCGTTTTTGAAATCATCTGCCATGCCAGCCTCTATTTCTAAATAGCCATCAGGATTATTAGAACCCTGTAATTTATAGTCGTTTTCTATGGTAACACAACTCATAGGTACATAGGTTCTAGTAATATTAGATCTTAATTTGGAGTTTTTAGCAAATTTCTTGAAATTTTTTCTATTACTATATTTTCCATCTTGAATAGGCTCACCATTACTAACCCTAGGCTTTATATCCACAACTTCTACAATAGATAAATCAGTTAAGTGCTGATTTAGATTATCATTATTGTCATCATCATCATAGCCTACAGATACAGATCTTTCAGCCTTCTCTTTTGCAAGCTTAATAGCATCTGCCAAAGAAAGTGGGGGATTTAATTTCCTGGATTTTGATACGACGTCTGAAGTATCCAAGTCATCACTCATTACACTCATTTCTCGTTTAAGGTCACTTTTATGACCTATCTCTTCTGATGATTTCTTTGATGAAGAATCTTCAGTATCTTTAGTTTCAATTGGTTGTATGCCATCTAATTCTAATTTAATCTTCTTTGAGGTCGCATCATTACCATCGTGGGTTATTGTTGTCCTTATATCCTGTTTCTTCAGCTCATCCAAATCCAAATTGGACTCTTTTATTAATGATTGCTTTTGAGTATCATCATATATTTCTTCGGTGCTAGTATTAATAATAGGTGATTCAGGTGTTGGGGTTTCTTTATGCAATTGTGAATCAGCTACTTTTAAACTGTGAATGGAGTCGTTGGTGTCTTTCTTTTGAACTTCAAGCAGTTGTGGATATTCTGAAGCTTGAGTACTCATTGGACTACTAAAATCTAGAAAGTCAACTTTACTTAATTTTTCATATCTTCTCTTTTTCTTTGGAGGTCTCTTAACTCTTGCCAATTCAAGAGCCGACAATCCATCTATACTGCACTTTGATACGCTTTGAACGATATCACTTTGAGAAATTAATTGAGAATTTGCCTCTTCTGCAAATATGCTTAATTCCTTATTTTGGTTATCACTCTCTTCACCGTCGATTCTGAAAATGACTGGGTTTTTTACTTCTTCAAGAGTCGTACACAATTTTTGATCTAGTACTTTTCCACCATCAAAATAATCAGATGATTTTAATGAAAGAACTTTCCCATGTAAACGTTCTAATAAATATACTAATTTTGAGTCTAACTCGCTTAATAGGACGAAAGTAATATCTTCAAATAATGCATGTCTTCTAGAATTAAACTCCAATTTTATCGGTATATCAGGGGTAAAACTCTTATTATCAAGACTAAGTAACCATCTCTCAATGCTATTATTTTGATCTTTAATGTATTCTAGCCATTTGTGAGATAATATGGGAATCTCTCTTACAAGAGCGATCATTAAGTCAATCTCAGAAACCGACTCAGAATAACATAAATGAGTACAACTAAAGGGATCATTGGTAATTCTAAGATCATATCCGTTCAGAAATAGCATTTCAAATTCGTTAATTAAATCACCAGAAATGACATACAAACATAATGGTATCCATTCTAAAATTATTTTGATGTCTTCTTCAGACTTTTTCAATTGGGAACCTGTTTGTAATACTGTTTTCGCTACTTTCAACTCTATCTTCTTATCAGCTTTTAAGCTATGCATAGTGGACTCTTTATCTGATTTACTTAAGCGAAATACTTGACCATCGACAGTAGTTTTGGCCCTTGATTTAATTTCCAAGGTTATCTTTGTGATATGGTTGCAATCATTGAGTAAATCCTTATCGACATCCTCTAGATGGAGCAGGAATTGATGCCTTGATGCTGCTTGGCTCTGTAAGATGAAATCATTTTCATCAGCTCTTCCAAAGTTATATGTATGATTCGTCTTTAACCATCGTACTACACTATGTTAGTACATCATTATGTTATCATTTAGTAAAGAAAACTTACCTTCTTCCTTCCCATCTATAAATCTTACTATCCACATAATTATGGTACTTATATTGGTTATTAACAAATTGATTAAATATCTGTATTCTACTTTCACATATTACCGGGTCGGAATTTAGAAGTACCGAGAAGATAATCATCAATTCCGAGAAGGTATATATTTTTTCAATCAATGATACTGAATTATGTATTTGCTTCTAGGTATATGTAGGCAAATCTAAAATGTCTGATATAACTTTGGGCTGTTCTATCGATATCAATGAGTTAAGATTCGACGTAATTTCTACTTAAAATTTCCAAAAATTCCTGTTTGTACTGTCATTTAAAAAAAGTATTTGAATACGGACTATACATCTATGAAATAAACAATTAATTTGACTTCTTTGAAGTTTTTGAAGGCTTGGTTACCTTGTTGCTCTTGACAGAATCATTTTTGTTTTGCTGTTTTAATTTTTTACCAATTATCTTAGTTACTTCATCAACATTACCTAATTCTAACAAACCTTGTTCGAAAGCTGTTAATCTTACTTCCTTAGATTTCTTAGTTTCCTTATCTTGTTTGTCTTCTGCTACATCAGCTTCAGAGTATAATTTGTCTGTGTAGAACAAAGGAAGTGCAGGTGAATCAGTAGATTTCATCATTATGCTTTTAATGGAGTCACTTTCGAAAGTTGCCAAAACATCGTTCAAGTTGGCAAACAACATATCTTCATCATTTGAAAGAGCACCAAATTTGATAGAAACATTAACACCCATTGGTGGAAGGAAATAGGTACTATTCAAGCTCTTTTCAACTTGGTTCTTCAATGTAGTGATAGAAATTTGGTTGCTGTTAGAGGTAGAACCAACTCTGATTGGTAATGGGCTCTTGTTGTTGCTGCTACCGTAGAAAATTTTACCTAATGCAGTTGGCATCAGGTTCATTAATGCATCATCGACTAAAAATAAGTCAAAGCTGGAGTATAATTCACGACGCTTTTCAAAAGGCTTAAATTCCTTCTTGATCTGGGTCAATGTATAAATTTGTGATAAAGTAGGTATATTGGCATTTTCTATTTCTTCCAATTGTTCGCTAGTAGTAACTAACAGGTCTCTGATAATCAAACAGGTCTTCACAGAATCTAAATCGTAGATTGGCTTAGAGAGTTTAATTACCTTTGGCTTGAATTGTGGCTTGTCAGAGAAGAACTTCTTAGTGTTGACTTGCAAGTATAAATTGTTCTTTGGTTCATCGTCTTCGTCATCGAATAAAGAAGATTTGTCACTTTTCTTAGATGCTTTTTGATTATTTACATATTTAGATAATGCAGTAATTGCCTTGAGAGCAACTTCTTTAGAAACTATAGATGTTTGTTCTTCATTTGAAACTTTCTTCTTTTCAACTGGTGTAGATTTAGCTTCCCTTTGTTCACTTTTGTTAGATTTAGGTGATGCCTTAACATTTTTTGTTTTCTTAACTGATGGAGATGCACCTGGAGAATTCTTGGAAATAGAACCAACCTTTTTAGATTTACCAGAAGTTGGTGTCTTAGGTGAAGCAATACCCTTGGATCTAGTTCTTGCCATTATTAGTTTAATAAATATTGTTCCTATAAACTAAAAAGATTTCTAGATCTCATCTCTTCTAAATGCATCCCTCACAGAAAAAAAATTTTCGAATTTACATCCTGCACATAATGAGATAACCTTCTAACGATTAAGATGCCATCCCCACTGTCAAATAATAGTGAAAAGTATATAAGTAGGTTGTAGTAGATATATATATCTATTCATCTGAAGTAGGCGGTAATGAAGTTTTAACAATTTCTGGTTTAGAAGTAGCACAACCTAATTCTTGTATGCCATCTAATACAATATTAGGAATACCGTTATTGGAATCAGTAAATAAGACTTCTGACTTTTTAGCTTGTGGTCTCAAGCCCTTTAATGAATTATTTTGGTAAGGATGCATGTTTCTGATATCAGGACTTTCATATCCACCGAATCTCTCCCAAAGTATATGCGAAATATCATGTGGATCATGAATTGACTTTTGGTTCGGACCTTCTTCAACCTTATCCCAATAGGACCATTCAGGTGGTGGGGATGGTGGGGGTGAAATCAAGAATCTCTTGCTATTTTCTTCCGCTGGGAGTTCAAGAAAGTCTTTGTCTTCTGAAAGCGAGTTTAATATATCGTTATTTAACCGACTGAACTCATTATCCTGAAGACTATACGATAATTTGAGGTCCTTCCAATCTGCAGCCTCTAAGATCTTGCTACTTATTTCTTTAGCAAATTCTGCCTTTTCACAAATAATGATAATTCTTCCGAATTTCGCTAACGTCACTAATTCTATAAGAAGATGGTAGGAAGAAAGAAATTCCGCTAATGGCGTTGGATCGTTAAGTAATTGATCTGATGCATTTGTGAGTATCAAAGTATTTGTTGGTTTCCTGTAACTATTCATTATGTAAGTTTATTATCTAAAGAGTTAACCAATACTTGTCCTAGTATGTAGATTCTGATAGCAATAGCGATCATGTGACTAGATTGTGGAGGTATTGTGTAACAAAGCTGATATCAATTTTAGACTTTAATTGAATACTACAAAAGAATATTGTTATGAGGAATGTTAATTACTTTCATGAGATAAAATTGCTATTTCAGTCCTAGTCATTGGTTTCGCATTGAAGAAATAATTTGGTGGATTTAATTTAAATAATGAACAATTTAATGGCTTCAAAAGCTGATTAAATCTATACTCTTAGAGTAGATTGGCTATTTATTTCCAACTAGATTGTTACAATTAAAGCAAACCCTATTGCATTCATCATATTTAATGAGTATGGCTATTCTTAAATATCAGTCATACTTTGTAATGTAAAACATAATCTATTCTATAAAGAAACTGGCAAAATTAAAATAAAAAAAATATATAAACTCTTTAAGCTAACCCGAAACCCAATTAAAAGTATCCCCATTTACCAAGAGGATTATGCGTAGTTTTTTCTAGGTTCTTGATTCTTTTAATCAAAAACCCAATTATAATGGGAGCAATAAATGTACAGAACACAACAGCCCAGGTCACAACAACATATTGATCAGATCCCAGAGGAACAGGATGGTTGTTTGAAAACACACCTTTTGATTCTGCTAACGATGAAATTAAAAATCCGATTTCCCCACGAGGGACCATGCATAATCCTAACAACAGTGAGGGTAATATGTGGTAATTTGACTCATTGGTACCAGTATCTTCCATATTTGACTTCTGCTCCAAGTCCAGTTCCGTTCTCAGTGAACTCAGCTCTTTATCATCTCGCTTTTTAGCCTGAGATACTTTAAAAATCAGCGAGAAATTTAAGAGCCATAAGCCGCAGAAGCATTTTGAAGCAAACATAATCAAAGAATAGACAATACCTCTCCAAATTAACCTACCCGTGAACATCAGCTTTATTGGAATAGAAAATCCAATAGAAGCAAAGAAAAATGGCCGCAATATCTTATGCATGATTTCCCAATAATACTTTTCAAAAATGTAAATACCATCAAAATGGAAACCTACACGACTGACAGGTATTTCTAAGTTTGACATACTTCTCTCCAAAGCAGCAATTTCTCCAACAATTCTAGCAATTGTAGTTTCATTTATATTTTCCGAATGCTCCTCAATTATATTACTAATACTAGTCTCACACTTCTTATACTTGGGTTTAAAATGGGGAACTTCTTCATCCCACCAAGAAATAGCAGCACCACAGATGAATGCTGCGGTCAAATTGGATGCACCAGCATAAGTTGCACCCGTTGTAAATCCTATGAGAAGGAGAGTATGGATTGCAAATGTAATCTCCCTTCTACCCACTATCTTATTGAAAGTGCTGTCAATATCCTTTTCTCTATATTTATTAAGCTTAATAGTCAATGGAAGAACAATAAGCCAGCAGACTAAAATGAGGACAACAATCATTCCAATGGAAACAAATACTGGTCTTATTACTGTAACTGCAGTAAATGACCCCTCACCTAAATTAGAGACAATTTGAACCATAATAAGTCCCACTATATCGTCTAACATGGCACAACTCACTAAAGAGACACCCACACGAGTATTCAAAAGTCCCGAAGCAGATAAAATTGCAAATGCAGAACCTAAACTAGTGGAACAAAGCGAAGCCCCAGCAGCAAATGAAGCGACAGCCGAAGCCCCGGAAAGTTTTATTAAAACGAAACTTAATCCCATTGGTACTATTACTCCTGTAGCAGCAATCATAAATGAAAGAATGATGTGCTCTTTGATAATTCTTATGGATGTACCCAAACCACCTTCATACACCATCAATAGTAACCCAATATAACTTAACTTCATAATAGCATCTTCTGTACTCTCGGAAAGAAATTTACCTCCTGGTGTTCCCCAAGCGATACCTAAGAGAATCTGACTCACAAGCCCACAATAAAGAAATTTATTGACATAATGATTTACGACATTCAAAAGTAATAAGAATGAGACTAACACAAGAATAGTAACTGCATCTGGTTCCTCATACGGGATATAATAATCCATAATCTTGGCAGAAGAAATATAATAAAAGTTAAATTTTAGTTCAAGTGCATTTCTGCAGGTTAATCAGACAAATTAATGGTCTGAGTATTATCAGGACTGTATATAATAAATACTTATTATATTAGGGAAATGCTATCTTAATTGTAACACTAACTAATTGGTTGTATATCTTTAAGCTATACTTTCCAGTAGTTAAGCTTTTAGAGTGATTTTTATTTTAAACCTAATAGATAAAACTATTCTAATTGAGTATTATAAAATATCATTTTAGGCTGAAAATTACCTACATTTATAGTCCTAAATCCTAAACCCTCCTTCCTCCAACTCATACGACTTCGTCTTATTAACAGTTAGGATTGATCCTTACTTATGTGTAAACGGACTCGGTTCATAAAACAAGGTATAGCTAATATCCTCTCTGTTTAATCTTCATCTTGAAGATTTTTGGTTCCAATTTATAGTTACACAAAAACCGTGGTCATAAAACCGACAATGTTAAAAAGAAACTCAAACCAACATCTTTCATCAAATAGATCCTTTTTATGGAAAAGGGCCATATTAGTTAATATCACGAAGAACTAATTTGTTATAAACCTTGCCATTTAAATTAGTATAAAATTCGAGAAATCCTATAATACTTAAATAATACTTAATATTTTGCATAACAATTTATTTATATGTACGCTAATTTTGTACCATCTATCATCAATATAATATTGGTTTCTATACAAGAGCTTCTCAGTTTACTCTCAACTTTCTTACTCTCTGAGTTCGAAGAACACAGTTATGTGATATCAAAGCAAAACCTATTATAATCCCTACTTTGAATTATCAATTATATTTGTTAAGAGACAATAGGTTTAAACTTATGTTTGCTCAATTGACGAAGTATAAATAATTTTTGCCGAATAATATATACCCATACTTAAATTTCACTAAAACAACTGCAATATTATCATATTCTACATCTGTTATTTATAGATAATATTCATTTTAGAAGATTTCAAATCTATCATGGAACCTCTGTAAAAAGATCTGAGTGACTAGAAATAGACATATTTATGTAATATTTGATACTAAAGGTCTTATTGTATTTACATTCTCTTTTTGCATCTGTTTTTGAAAGGATATTTGCGCTGTTCAATCGTGAAAGGATAATAAGAAAATATTATGCTCTTAAGCGTTTTAAGATATATATATACTTCTACAAACTAGACCTCTAAAATATATACCTAACCTAGAGATATAACCTTGAATTTGTATTACACTGCCTTTAGAAGCTTCAGGAATAGAAAATTGTTTGCAACCAAAAATTTCCGCAATGAGTTTTTTGTAGCATTTTTATTTTCTAGTCAAACTATCGGTTCGGAATTACTCATGCCAATGGTTCGGAAGTTTTCAAACCTTAAGCAAGAATACATTTATACCAAAATAGAAAACTACTCATACCATCAGTAACAAAACTAACTAAGGCCCCTAATTTATGTTAATTTTACCCCTAAAGTTGATGTTACTTAGAGTTTTAAAAATATATCCTTCCTTCAATCTCTTTTTTTCATTACGAACCTAGATCGATTACCTTTCTAAGAATAGCTTAAAATTCCCTGAACTATTTACAAACCCTTGAAATCTTTCGATCTATATTTGGCTAAATGGTTCTCTTCAGATGTTAACAACTGCGGACAGTCAACTTTGTTGTCTTAACTTTGATTTACAGTTGCTTCAATTGCATGCAACAGGCGAATATGGAGGTAAGTAAACTAATTGAAGTCCATTTACAGTGAATCGCATAATTAACTATCGTTACAATTAGATGTGGTAGCTATTATCAAGATACATTAGTTTTAAATTGATACTGGAGTAATTTGTTTCCTGATAAAAGTACCAATTAGTTATAATTTTTTTTTTTAAAATTGGAGACTTATATATCCTTATATTACAATATTACAAAGCTAAATGTCATTATACTTACAAATTTGGATAAGTAGAGCCAAAGTAGAGATTCTTTGATGTTTATTTGCATCATTCTAACTTTTGTGTCATAATGTAACCGAACAGATAGGCAACCTCAATAAAATATAAAAGTAGTTGATGGTTTTCCACAGTTTACAAAAGAAAGGTTTCTGCTATGTGCATCAATTCTGGACATGTCTTCTAGTATAAAAAGAAAGAGATCTAGATTAGTATGTAAACAGTGTAGTCAACGTAAAGTTAAATGTGATAAGAACAGGCCCTGTTCGTCTTGTTTAAAAGTCAGTCTTGATCATGTATGCACATATGATGATGTACAAAAAGCTACCAGAAATGGAAATGAAAGCATTCAGCTAAACCCCAATGGTGTTTCACGTAAGGGACCATATACTCAATATAATTCCACTTCTACTTCTGATACTTCAGAGTTCGAGCTTTTAAAGGAAAGGTTAGTAGCAGTTGAGTCCATGTTGAATAATCGTATGGAACCTAAAGAAACTTTGTCAGGTACTCCTTCACTAGACAATGCTTTTAACCAAACGTATAATTATAAAAGTGAAATTAAATTTCACGACCCTAAGTTTCCAGGTAATGCAGTTCCTGGAGTTTCAGATTCAGATTTAGATGATTATATTAAGGTTTTTGAGCCAATTAAATCGATAGAGGATAGGATCAATTTATCACTCTCATTTGAGTCTCTTATAGGAGTTAACCCATACCATTCTCGAGATGAGACAATAAATTTATATAAAGATGATATATTTGGCCATACACCAAGTTCATTGAGGAAAAGAAATGTCGGACCTTTTGCATGGCTATCTGTTCTGAAACGAGATAGAGTTCTTCTGTTAATTCGTACATATGTGCTGAAATCAGATATTCAAAAGGAAATAAAGCTACTGATGGCGCCCGCAAATGTTGAACTTTCGGAAACTTTTGAAGACATTGAAAGCGACGAAGATTTAGATCTGATACCCTACAATTTAAAGAAGGCTAAAATAAGTAGAAAAATTAATAATTTGAATGAAAGGAATAATAATGTTAGCGGAACATCCTTAAGTTCTCAGTTGCAAGAGGAGCTTCAGATTATCGAGAAGGTGAAATTAGCTCTTCCTCACCAAAAAGTTATCTGGTTACACTTCCACAGATTCTTTAGGTATGTGTATCCTTTTATGGGTTTTATTGATGAAGTTACATTTAAGAATGAATTAGAGCAAATAATTGGACAGGAAGGTTACAAAGACAAGAGAATTGGACAGGAAGGTTACAAAGACAAGAGAATTGGAAACGTTAAAATAGAAAAAAGGATCAATTTAGCAACAATTGGTATATTATTTGTTTGTTTAAGATTAAGTTATCTTTCTTTATTTATTCGATTTTCGTTAAAAAGCCAAGCAGAATTACCTCAAGATATTAATTATTTGCTTGCCAATAAACTAGATACCAATTTTGCAGATTTGGCACATCAATGTTTATATCAATTTCAATTATTTAGGCAATCGAATTTGCGTGTTTTGCAATGTGCTTTATTATTGAAAATATATAATAAAGTTGCACCTGAAGATGGAAATGGGAGTGATGGGGGAGATTCTATTGTATTCAATGGAATGCTTGTCCAATTGGCTTGCTCTATGGGGCTAAACAGAGAACCGGATAATTTTGATGAAACAGAAAAGGACGAAAGAACTAATAACCTTGGTAGAAAAATTTGGTATTTTCTAGTTTTATCTGATTTTGTTCAATCGTATACCTTTGGGAATCCGCTAATTACAAACTCGATGTATTATGATACGAAGTTTCCTTATTACAAAGAGGGTAATGAGAATATTGTGGATACAAAATTTGACAAAACAATAACAGGGATATATAGATTTTGCAAACTTTTGATTAATGGACCAATGAAGTGTATTCTCCATTTTTTTTTAAATATCAGGGTAGACACAAATATTTGGGAAGTCACAAAACATCTAAATAGATTTGAATCATACAATAATGAAATCTTTGGTAAGTTAGGTGATTACACTAATTCCTTAGAAAAGAAGGACATGTCATATACAATTTACAAAACCTTGAAGGCTGATATTTTATTATCGATGTCTGGTTTTTGCTTAACGATATATTATTATTTTTTTATATTTTATGAAAGGAAGAAAAAATTTAAAATATCGTTCTTCTATTTAAGGAAAATGTTATCATTATGTATCATCGAATTTATGCCAAATTTTATTCCATTAATTTATAACTGTTTAGATAAGTTGGGTGAGGGCTCAAGTATGATTATTAATCCTGCCATTGAAATGACAATACATAAGATTAACGAGATATTCATATCTATAATTGTTAAAGTTAACTTCCTACTTCATAATTTGGGTAAGGCTTATAACCATAGAGAGAAACTCTTATATGATGAGGGATATAAGCTTAGAATTGTTAAGTTGATAGAACTTAGTGATAACCTTTTTGATTGTCTCCGAGTTTCTCTTACCAGCATATCAAGAATGAGTACAATATACTATTATTCGTGGAAAATTACGAAGCAACATGGATTCATTCTTCAAGCGATTCAGAAAGAGGAATTTTATATTGAAAATACTAATTTTCCTGCTGATCCAGAGGAAATTGAGTTGAATGAGTCCGAAATATTATTAGAAATATCAGAAAAAGGTTTAAGTAAAGCAGAGGAATTTTATAGTAAGAACCTGTTGGGAGAGAACCAGTCACCATTTAAAAGAAAGCGGACCAAAGTACATGCATGGGAAGATCTTATTGTAGATACAATTCAAACTGATATTCAGATTAACGACGTCTCTTCTAATCATACTGATATTAACTTTAATTACCTTGAAGGTGATTCTATATGGTTGCCAATGGAACCTTGGATTGCAGAAAACATGGAAATGGTTAATGATATAAATAATCTGAAATATAATGATGATGAATATTTTTATCTACCTTTCTTTGAAAACCTTAATTAAAATGCTATTTCTATAATTCTATGCTCTTTATATGTTAGATAAGTAATTAGAGTATATATACGATTTCACGACCGCAACAGTTATTTATATTTTCTTTCATAGGTTGGCCCTACTTGCTTTGCTTCTATAAAATAATTATTTGAATATATTGCAGCCATTATCTGAAACGAGACCTCACCCATAGTAATACAATATACTCAGGGAAGCACCAGTTTTAAATGGCAGTGTTGAAAAATCTCAGATTAGATAACATGCATTCCCAATTCGGAAGATGTCCACCTTCAATCAGATATAGTTGGACAAAATAAACTATGAAAGAAGATGGTGGGTAGTCTCAAAATAAAAGTCTATGCCAATCTACTACTTGACACACAACCACATAGTTAATGGTAACTAGTTCTTAAAAGGAGTTCTTAATCAATTAACATTCATAAACGATAGGTAAGGATGTTTTTTACAATTGGTGTGCCAGTAACATAACAGCATATTTCAGCCTCAATCCTACTAGATTTTTATTTCCGAGACTTCTTACATAAATTCTATTAGCATGCCACTCGCCATACTTTCTATCGATGTCAATTCCGGGAAGTTGAAAAAATCCACCCATACAACATTAGTTCTCCTAACTTCTAATATACATTTTCAGTACTATGACTATACACAACAAGTAGATGTTCCAGGTGTATTTACCTCAAACCTCAGTGGTTTCGCATGTTTGCAGTAAAGCTAATCACCCCACCTGGTGATATCGATAGTATCACATGATTCCATGTCGACTTCAGATGGCCTAGAGAAGTCCGAAAGTCCGCGATCACCAGAGCACATCCCGGGCGTCTATATAACTGCGAACATCTGCCAGATATTTCGAATTAACTTGATTTATCATTAGCATTTTTAAATAATTATTACAATATGCCAAAGTTAGTATTAGTCAGACACGGACAATCCGAATGGAACGAAAAGAACTTATTCACCGGTTGGGTAGACTGTCGTTTATCCGATGTTGGTGAAAAGGAAGCTAAGAGAGCCGGTGAATTAATCAAGGAAGCCAACCTTAATGTTGACATCTTATACACCTCTAAGTTATCCAGAGCTATTCAAACTGCCAACATTGCTTTAAGTGCCGCTGACCAATTGTACATACCAGTCAAGAGATCCTGGAGATTAAATGAAAGACACTACGGTGCTTTACAAGGTAAGGACAAGGCTCAAACCTTAGAAACCTACGGTAAGGAAAAGTTCCAAATCTGGAGAAGATCTTTTGATGTTCCACCTCCAGTTCTCGAAGATGGCTCTGAATTCTCCCAATCTGGTGATATCAGATACTCTGACATTGATCCAGCTGTTTTACCAAAGACCGAATCCTTAAAGTTGGTTATTGACAGATTATTACCATACTGGCAAGACGAAATTGCTGGCGACTTGTTAGATAACAAGACCGTTATGGTTGCTGCTCACGGTAACTCTTTAAGAGCCCTTGTCAAGCACTTAGACAATATTTCTGACGAAGATATTGCTGGTTTAAACATCCCAACTGGTATCCCATTAGTCTACGAATTAGATGAAAAGTTACAACCAACTAAGCCAGCTTACTACTTAGACCCAGAAGCTGCTGCTGCCGGTGCTGCTGCCGTCGCTGCTCAAGGTCAAAAGTAAATTATATAGAAACATATACTTATCCTTTAGTGAAACGAAGAGATTTAATTAAAGTAACCATTTCTCTTGTACTTACAACGATTATCGATATAATGCTATAATTACCAAGTAGTGATACTCTAAAAATAATATTACACAAAATGCAGATCCTCACGAAAAAAATCCTTCCTAATAAATCTCATTAACATCAGTAAACACACAGGTTTAGATAATACTAGGTATCAATCAGGAAGGTTCTATAATCGATTTGAATTCCTTAATAGAAACTTGAGCTCCTGTGAACAATTCTTTCAAACAATAAGGTTGAGAACGATTTAATTGATTGATAAGAAGATTACTTAACCATTATGTTTGGCGGTGGAAGTACTGATAATAACAAGTCTGCGTTTAGTTTTGGCCAGGCCAATAATACTAGCAATAATAGCGGTGGATTTTCTTTTGGATCAAACGCTACAGGTAATAATAATAATAATGGTAATAATGAAAAATCTACTAGTGCCTTCGGTGCATCAACTGGTGGAGGGCTCTTTGGTAACGCAGGAGCAAATCAGTCACCATTTGGTGGCTCCTCTGGTGATAAACCTCTGACATTAGGAGGGTCTACCGGGTCTGCTCCAGCATTTTCTTTTGGTGCAAATAATAACACATCTAATAACAATACAAGCTCTTCAGGTGCACCATCAGGTGGATTATTTGGATCCGCTTCTAAAACTAATGATTCTAAACCAGCATTCAGTTTTGGGTCAAATGCTAGCAATAATGACGCTAGCAATAATAAGAATGGATCCAACTTGTTTGGTTCAACCGATGCTAACAAACCAGCACCTACAACAGGTGGTTTTAGCTTCGGAGCTCCAAACTCTGGATCTTCTACACCTGGTGCAACTAACACTCCATTTGGGGCACCAAATTCTAATGGACAGAACACAACCACTACAGGTGGGGGATTATTTGGTAACAAAAAAGAAAGTAAAGAAGCCCTTCCAAGTACAAACAATACAGCTCCGTCAACTGGGGGATTATTTGGAAATGCTCAACCAACTACGACTGCAGCTTCTGGAGGGTTATTTGGTGGGAAAGTATCCACTCCTCCTGCTTCTGGAGGATTATTTGGTAATGCCAAACCCGATGAAGCAAAGAAGGATACATCTTCATCGTTTTCATTTGGCAATAAAACTGAAGAAAACAAAAAGGACGATAAACCAACCACTCCTTTGTCTTTCGGATCTTCCACACCATCCACTGGCGGATTATTTGGCACTAAGAATGATGACAAGCCAACTTCAGGCTTTAGTTTAGGATCAAATTCCGATAACAAATCGAGCGGATTCTCATTTGGCGCTAAGCAAGACGATAAGAAAGACGATAAGAAAGACGATAAACCAGCTGGTGGATTCTCATTTGGTGCTAAGCAAGACGATAAGAAAGACGATAAACCTGCCGGTGGATTCTCATTTGGTGCTAAACCAGATGAAAAGAAAGACGATAAACCTGCCGGTGGATTCTCATTTGGTGCTAAACCAGATGAAAAGAAAGACGATAAACCAACTAGCGGCTTCTCATTTGGTGCAAAGCCAAATGAAAAGAAAGACGATAAACCAACTAGTGGATTCTCATTTGGTGCTAAACCTGACAATAACAAGAATGATAAGCCTGCTGGTGGATTTTCGTTTGGTGCTAAATCAGATGAAAAGAAAGATGATACACCATCTGTCGGATTTTCTTTGGGTGCCAAAAAGGCTGACAATAAAAAAGATGATAAAGCACCAGGTGGATTTTCCTTTGGTGCTAAAGCTGACGACAAGAAAGACGAAAAACCAACTACTGGATTCTCATTTGGAGCAAAGAAGGATGAGAAATCTTCCGAACAACCTTCTGGTGACAGCAAGTTAGCTTCTTCTAGCAGCACTACAACGAAATCAGAACCAAACTTGCAGCCTACAAAGATTGAGCCAAAAGCTGTATCTATAGATAATAAGACTATGGATGACCTTATATTAAAGTGGTCTAAGCAGTTAAGTACAACATCTAGTATATTTGACACATATACTTCTAAAGTTAGGGGATGGGATCAACAATTGGTATCTAGTGGAGAAGAAATTTCTAAGTTAAACCAGGAAACGCTCGAGGCTGAAGCATTACAAGTAAAGATTGACCAGCATTTACTATTTGTTGAAAATCAGCAAGACGAATTAGAAAACTTATTAGACAACTACGAACAACAGGCTGACATTTTGTTAAATAATATCGAATTGAATACAAGCAATGAAAGTAACGGTTTAGGGGGTTCTTTAAGTCAACAGGTAGGATTGAGTGTTACTGACAAGTTGAGAGAAAAGGCCTATCATAATGCTGAAATCTTGGATGAAAGATTAGACAACATGGGTAATAATTTGACAACCCTCATCAATGAAATCAACTCTGTTAGCGATCTGTTTAACAAAAACATTAACAATGAGTTGAATGCCCGTACTAAGTCAGAAGAAAATCCAGTAGAAGAAATAGTTCATTTGTTGAATTTGCATTTAGAGAATTTAAAATACATCGAAAAGACTGAAGATGAACTTAAAACTAAATTAGCAAATATCAATAGGAAAAAAGCTTTATAAGTGTAATATATCTGTATAGTTTAAATACATAATCGTGAGATATAATGGTACCGTATTCGTTCGTCAATCTTTTATTATCATATGAAAGGTTGTCTCTGTATTCTCAATATCCCTTATGAGATGATAGCAACTTTAGTCATTGTATAGAATTTCTGTTCTAGCTCCTGATATATTTATGTGTACTGGAATTCAATATATACCAATAGCTGGGGATATATGACTTTTATTGGCTATTTTCCTAATAATATCAAACTAGTGATCAGAACTTCTCTATTGAATAGATATATATCTACAACCTTTTATAATTACTCAAAATTTTCAAATAAATCAAAATATATGATTTGATAGGTTATTCGTGGTCTAAAATAAGTTAAGCAATCATCAAACCGATAAATTGAAACGACAAATCATTTAGTTAGTAGCTAAAACGACCTTAATCTCAACTATATGTACTTAAATTATTATCATAGCTTATATTCCATGCTATCTGAGATAGTATGTTAATCCAGTGTATATTAATTTTTGTTAGTAATTTGTAAGATTTAAAATTAATAATACAATACATTTCAAAAAGGTGGATAGATTAATTTTAGCTAAACAAAATAGCTGCGTCGAAAAGTCTGCGCCCTGTGCGGCAGTTTCTGCAAGTGAATCTTTCATTGTACATTTACATACTGTATGTATGCCACACTCACAGAGCTCTTATCTTTTTTGAAGGAATTTAATAATTAATAACAGTAGATCTATCCTGACACAAGTGATGATTAATTATAATTGTCAATTTGATATAGCACAGGCCAATAATATCTTAGTATTGAATCTTACTGTAAGATACCCGAGGATACCACAGAAGTAAAACAACATTAAGTTGTGAAATTATATTTTATTTCATCCTCCTCCTCATTCAAATGAATAACGGTAATTGATTTAGATATATGTACAATATTTACAGTGGAGCTATTGAATAAATTTGAAAACCTTTATCGCTGCCTAGTGTAAAGGGGAGTTTTTATTTTTATTTTTTTGAGGTACAGCTAAAATCATATAATGATGATAATAAAATCATTGCTAACCAAATTAAATTTATTCTCATCTTATGATTTTTGAGACTATTTTAGTAATCAATAAACCAGATCTTGGAAAAATTACAAATAAGGGAAATGATTGAGGAGGGCAATCACTATATTCTCTATGATTTATTTCGTTAAGCAAAACCCCATGTTATAACTTTACCAATATATGCAAATAAAATAGACAATGATATCTTACTATAATAAATTTTAAAAACATTAATTTTTTCACCAGTAAAATTGGTGAGTAAACACATATTTATGGGAGGAAGTGAAAGAGAGTAGAGTAATATGGGAAATGTGTACATGTGTAGAATAAATGGACCTATATTTGACCAAAAATATAGATAGTGCAATGCTCTTGAGTGGGTCCTAGATTATATTCTTAATATTAGAAGAAAAAGGTAATTTTGGGCTTCAAAATAAAGAGAAAGAATTTGTTTTCTGAAAGATATATCTTACTTCAATTATATATAGTATTTTAAATTACGGGTATGATTGTGATTTTCTTGACTAACCATAGTTTATCTAGAACATAACACTATTTAATTAAAATTGATATCCATTCTTCAATTTGATGAGCCAAGTTACAGTTTCAATTTGTCAGTTCATCTTTATTAGAGTATTATGAGGCATTTATGCTTGATGTCTTCACTAAGATCCTCTTTTAAGGGGCTTCATTATAATTTGCATCAATATAGTTCAGTCTTGATGGCACGTGATATTAGTCGGCTGATTTATGTGTTCTCTCCGGATATCTTATCCTATGTTGGATACCAACATATATTTATCTAATTTTAATACCACTCTATCAACTGTTATATTCTCATTTATGTATTTTATTGATATATATCGTGACATAATATACTAGAAAAAGGCTACTTTGTATTATAGTAGTTTTTCATTATTGTCGTATTCTCGTTCAATATTCATCACTAACCTGTAAAACTCGTCCAATGATTTTTTCATTATCATATGAAAGATTTTGTACACAAAACTCGCAATACCCCAGGTTCTTTTTACGTGGGAGATAATATATTCTTTTTTCCAAAACTACAATTGAGTATTAATACTTATCTGCTTATAAACTACTCCTTAAATTTGTTAAATTTGTTAAATTCTTAGATAGTTAAAATGGTTGCTCAACAAATTAGACTTATTAAAAACTTGATAGAGTCAGATATTCCTCCTAGTGTCATACTTCAATTAGTAGCCCAACAGCTTTCACATGTGAAATACAAAAAGGTTTTAGCTTCATTATCAGGTTCCGTTATTGTTGCTCTTTCTTCACTTATTAAGGTTCCGCAAATTAAGAAGATTGTTAGTCATGATACTCTTGATGAAAAAATAACCGTGGCCGAGGGATTATCCTTGCAAAGTATCAATTTAGAATTATTTTCACAACTTGTTCACTCTAGTTATGGATTAAACAATGGCTTTAAATTCAATTCATATGGTGAAACTGTATTCTTATCTGCTCAGAATTTAGTCATTAAGTTTCTTATCAAGTACTATAAGCTTCGTGCCACATTAGGAAATTTTGAAATGAAAGATAGTGAAAAAATTCATCAGGCTCTAGTTGGACTTGTTACACCAATTCTCCTTAATCTCTTGGGTATTTTATTAATCTTAAAGGCCATACCTAAGAGAACATTGGCTGCCTTGGAGTTGGCTTGTATTCCTATATCCGTGATTTCTAAGATTCCTCAAATAATAAGAAATCACGAAATTCAATCAACATCTCAGCTTTCTGGTATTACAATTGGAGCTGGTGTAATTGGTTCATTGCTCAGGATTTTTACATCTGTACAAAATAAGCAAGGTTCCATTATTATCTCCGGTTATACTAGCTCGTTTATTATGAATTCTATTCTTGCATTCCAAATTTTCCGTTACAAAGACCTGAAGAAGCTCTCAGATGAGAAGAAGAAACAGGAATAATTAGCTCATTTATGGCTGGTAATTTGATTATAATATTAAGTTTAGATGTAATTAGAACTATTGGTTAGTTTTGCTGCAAAGATTCTTGGACATAATCCATTAATATTTCAAAATATAATTTTTATATACATTTACTTCTATAATTATGATATATATTGATATTTAACTTAGAATTCAAGTTTGATTAATCGTATTTCACTTTAAGTTGACGTCAAATTGACTTATATTTTTCTATGAAAATCATTCTATCTCTATTAAAAATTATTTATCATGGAATATTGTAACTCTGTAAATTAGTGCCCTACTAATTAACGCCTTACTAAATTTATATATATCTTATTTTAAACAACAACTGATTCGCATATATAAATATAATAAGTTAAACATATCTAATTACATAAATCAATAATATGTTCCATCATTAATAATATTACATTCTTTTCCTTTTTTTGAAAGGATATTAACCATAAGCAATTTTTACTTAATTCTTGATAATATAGACATACTTATCATGCTTATACACCAATAAAACCAATTATTATAGCTAATACAGTGGAAATAAAGACTAATGGTTGATTCGTAGTCGCTAATCCGTTCAGATTGGTTGATTCTGAATCAGTGATGATGGAAGAGTACTTTGTATTTGTTGTAGAATCTAAAATAGCAATTGAGCTTTGACTTGTTGATGTGTTTTTAGAATCTTGACTAGTTAACGTAAATTTAGAGTCGTGAGTAGGTGACGTAAATTTAGAGTCTTGGCTAGTTGACGTGAAATTATTGTCTTCAAAGGACTGTGACGACATCCTCGATATACATATTGACAACCCTGGAAAAAGGTCGTCACAAATACCATTATTATAGTTCTCAAGATCTGCTACAGATATATTAAGTTTTAAAGCTATTTCGTCGCATGTTTCATTTGCTACAGTGTACTGTTCACAAATGTTAGAAAAATAAGCTGTTGGGAGTATATTATCTCCGGAAATAGTGACTGTCGATTTTTTAGCGTCAGAATTCATAGATATAGATGGAGTCAGCATGATAGCTGCAAATTCTTCAGTAAATGAGTAATTTGGTACCCTAGTTGCATTTGGAACCGAATCCGACACAATTTCGATCTTTTCTTCTTCCGAATAACTAGCTTGAGCTATAGAAACTTCATCATCTTCTAAGTTAATTACCATGTATATATGTTTCAGAATATTATCACCTAATACAGCAACATCTGACTCGATGAGCCCCAAATAGCAATAACCATCGTCATCTTCACGAATTAATGATGAAATTGGAACTCTTATTTGTTTTCCATTGAAGTCTAAAATAAGATCATAAGCAGAGTCAACTTCACATTTCACTCTATGAGCGTTAGTAGTGGTATATGTAGCATTCAATTTATTGGCTATGCTTCGAACTGTCACACCTGGTAAAGAAGAAAGGGAATACAATGAATTAATAAAGTACATTTGGGTAAAATCACATATTATTTCTGCATTTTTACCATCTGAAAAATACATACCACTAACAAGAGTTCGTATCCCACTTGGTGAATAGTAGGGTCGATTTATTGGTAGAGTCATCAAAGAACCAGAATATTTAGAGGAGTCAATTGCTCCAAATAATACCGTTCCATTTGAATTCTGTTTATTGACATAAATGGAATATACTGGTTTATTAATGGTACCTTGCTTTGTTAAGGTGTACGGTAAAATTGAATAGTTAGATTCCAAATCTGTAACCTGTCCAAGACCAAGATTTCCGTAACTATTAGAAGTTTCATTTGTGACTGCAAAAATGAAGTCATTGATTTTGACATTATTTACTTTGATATTATCTTTTCCCTCAAATCCTCGATTACTCATAGAGTAATAGTATGAATTAGCTAGGTCCATCTCGAATGTATCTGATTCTTCATAAGAAAATGAGCCGTGTTCTAAGCATCTTGAGGGATCCTGTTCACCATGGTAGTCGTGTGGATACTTACAGTGGACATCGCTAGAAATTACCCATAATTCAGAAGAGGATGTATCGATGATCACTTCATTTTTATCATCATTAGACCCAATTTCAAAGGTAGTTATATAAAGGGTAAATTCGTTGTCATTATCTGATTCTCCCCCAGGTACGAGATCACTAGGTAGGACTTGGTGAACTATAAAGTTCATTTTAAGAGCCCCTTCGAGACTAAACACAAAATTTACAAATAATGTAAAGGTTGCAACTTTGATCCAAACATGGCAAGTCCTCATTTCTTCTATATTGTTATTTACCAACAAATCTTCTTAAACACATATACTTTTTCTAATTAAATACAAATTGTTAATTTTTAGTGAAACCAAGTCATTCATCTCTTAAATATCTTTTACGAAAGATTTTGGCTAGAGAATAGATATTACGAGCAATCCTTTAAAAGAGAAAAGTGGGTAGATAGAATACGAAAGGCTTGGCAATTTCGCAGTATATTTATAGTTTTTTGTGGGGTAATTTTTATAGCTTACAGTTTTCACACTTAACATGAGAATTCTGGGCGAAGAATTCTCATACACTAGAGTACAGAATTTGGATTTGTATGAAATTTATCTAAAACGTTTACGAAGTAAATTTTTATACCAACTTTCAGAATATTATTTATCTCCCCTCAATAGTATTTAAGATGGTATGAGTAAACTTTGAGTTTCTTGCGAATGGGTATACATGTTGATAAGACAATTTTTCAAAAGTATGGAAAGCAAATTGTAGCAGATAGTATGAGAAGTATGAACTGGAAGTCCTAAAAAATATAAAAATATATGCGACCTGCTGTGGAATGCTAACATGCATGTTCATCTCATTTATTTAATTCCGATCTCATTGTTCCCAGTATAATATATTCTTCTTGGAACCTAGATATATTATAACTGTGGACTAGTACTTCATTGGTTTCTAGATATAATCAATTTCTAAAATATGTCATTTTAAATGCTGTGTGTTATCCCCTATTATATTATCCAAAAGCAGGCATATCAGCATCATGTATATTTGTTCTAGTTGTTCCGAGGTCGTTCTTGCAGATTATATTATGAAATTTACAATAGAAGGCTTATTATTAATAGTAATGCATCTGCGGTATATATTATGTGGAGAAGCAAATCCTAGGAATTTACCACGGAAGATATACATTGTAAGTTGGACATCTGCGAATTGAAAGTATCAAGAAAATAAATATAATAAAATAAATGTGATAAAAGATAAAATTAACAACTAATTTAAAATAAGGATGATACCTGTACTTTTGACTTTGGGAAATCAACGTTTAGCAACCGATATTCCTCAATAAAACATAAAAAAAAAGTAGACTAGATCAATAATTCTCCAAATAATATAAAAGAAAATAGCAAGCTTAGTTTCCTTGTTCAAGTCATCATAACCTGTTTGATTATTTCTGTAAATCTATAGGGAATGAGCTTACTTCTAACGCTAATATTTTAATCATGATTTTCCAATATAATTATGTCTCAAACTAATATAAAGCCGACCTTCATAAGGGGATAAGATATCTTCGGTTATATCCTCGACATTCGAGAGCACCAAGCGGAAACCATTACCTACAGGTTTTTCAAAAAAAAGTGTATCTTTAGAAAGTTCAACACAACATAAGCATTATCATTACCACTAGTTTTTAAATAAGAAAACACTTTTGGATTATCTACGTCTAAAAGCTCGAATGATCCATAAACAAGTAAATGTTTATATTCTTTTCTTAACTTCAAAGATTCTATCCAGAAACACAAAATAGAATTAGTATTTTTAACTTGAGCAGCAACGTTAATATCCTTAAAATTATCATTGATTCTTGTCCAAGGAGTACCAGTTGAGAAGCCACCATTGGCAGTTGAGTCCCATTGAACAGGACTTCTGGCATTATCTCTTGCTACTAGGTTAATAATGTCCATTAAAGCTTTCTCTTTGTTTTTAAAATCAATATTCTTTTCATATTTTTGTTTGAATTGCTTATAAAAGTTTAAAGTGAAAATATCACTGTACTCGTCAATTGACCATTCTCGGGGAAGGTTTGTCATACCAATTTCTTGACCTTGATAAATGAAAAGGGTTCCCTTAAGAGTAATCTGCAAGAGCAGAAGTAACTTAGCTGATTTAGACCAGTATTCAGTAGTATTACCGAACCTTGAAACACTTCTTGGTTGATCATGGTTTTCAAGAAAAACTGTTGACCAGCCATCAGTACCTTCAAAAAAATTGGATTGATTTTCAATTGCTTTCTTAAAATCTTTTAAGTCAAACCCCTTATACTTAAAGATAAACTTGTCACCTGGATCAAACCCAACCTCAATTGCATCCATTAAGAATACCATATTTAGTTCTTTCTCTTTTGCACTAACATATTTTAGAACATTATCTTTAGAGCCATGACCATATTCACCCACAGTCATCAAATCATACTTAGAAGTTACTTGACTGGACATTTCCTTATGGAATTCATGGATCCTGGGGCCATCTAGATGCCATTTTTGGCATGGTTGGAATTCAGAATCAGAAAAAATAATAGGTGCATCCAAAAATTTTTGATCTTTAGAATACATACCTGCAGCATCTACCCTAAAACCATTAACACCTTTTTCAAGCCAGAATTTCAATGCGGAATTATAGATAGCTTGTCTTGTTTCTTCATTTTCCCAATTAAGGTCAGGTTGTGATTTTGCAAATAATCTAAGATAGTATTCGTTTGTCACTTCATCATACTCCCAAGCAGAGCCCGAGAAGTAAGAACCCCAGTTATTAGGTGGTAATCTAGTACCGTCTTCATCATACCTTGGTGGCTTCCAGATATACCAATTCCTCTTGGGATTATCTATAGAAGACCTTGATTCTTTAAACCATTGATGCTCACTGGAGGTGTGGTTTATAACTAAATCTAAAATCAATTTCATACCTCTTTTGTGGATTTCATCAATCAATTGATCCATATCGTTCATATTTCCATATTTAATGTATATCTTTTGATAATCGCTAATGTCATAACCCATGTCATCTTGTGGGGAATCGTACATGGGGCTCAACCAAATAATATCGATCCCCAATTGTCTTAAGTAGTCTAGGGTGGAAATAATACCTTGTAAATCACCAAAGCCATCTCCATTCGAATCCTTGTATGAAGCTGGCCAAATCTGATAGACTGTGGATTCTTTCCACCAGGTGTAGTCGATAGTCATATTGCTCTTATATCTATGATGAATGGCTGCTAAATTTCTTAGGTTTATTGGAGCGCATATATATTGCACTTTCTCGCCCGACAGAAAATATTTCGGCCGAGAAGTTGCTGCATATCCAGATTTTATAAACTGTGTATTCTTTCCACCAGGGTAGGAAATAGCTATCTTGCTCTTTTTCTTGTGAAAAACGGCTTTTTTTTTTACAAGAAAATGTAACTCAAATGAGAAGATTTTTTTTAATTCTTTAGTTTAAAGTATTTTGATGTCATTGTTGATCCTTGGAATTCATTTAAGGTAATATTGGTTCTGAATAGCAAAATACTTAAATTGATCAGTATCATAAACAGCAACAAAGCGTATTAATCCAGAGGAATATCAAGATACCATATGGTAGAATGTGGCATAATGGAGTATGTTATATAAATATATTCAATTTTGTGCGTGAATATTATTACTGCTAATCTATTATTATGAATTCTTGAGCTGACAATAAACATCACAAAGTATAAATTCTGGCCTTAAAAACAGGAGTACAGTAACAAGTATGATCTTCGTCGCATTATTTTAAACTTTATTCACTGCTTTTACTTATATTCGCATATTAGAACTAAATGTACATTCATATGAAGTATGTTAGATCCTCTTACATCTATGATCATGTGGGGACCGGCACACACCTCGTTGGGCTGAAACCGGATCGTGCATTCTAACTTAAATGGAGATTATCAACAAGACTTTTACTGATCTATAGAAATTATAAACATCAAGTTTTCGACTTCTTCTTCTCTCTGTTACCCTTGGGAACTCTTGCAACCCAGTATAAGATTATAGTCATGATCATATTGAATGCAATGAAACCAACAAATATACCCCAATTTCTCCATCTTTCACTAAAATGGCTGTTGACATTATTCAAGTAAACATTGGTAGCACTTATAGGACAGAAATTACAATTAGAGATGGCAGTCTTGTCTAGCACATACCCATCAAAATTTTTAATATAAGTAGAGAAATATTGCTCGCAAGTCTGGCCCGATGGAGGATTGATCTTAAGGTATTCGGCAGAAGAGCAAGTAACGTCCGTGTTAGCGATACCAGTAGCCAAAAGTCCCTGGATTAAATAAGTGAAAGGATTAAATCTGTACATGAAAATCCAGAATCCTGGCATAAAATCTGGACCTGCAAGAACACCACAGAAGTTGAAGCACAAAGAGAATAACAAAGTAGCCAAGTTTGCAGCATTGTCTGGTAGGTCAATAAATGAGGCACAAAGTTGACCCATTGATGATGTATAAACATAGAAACTGGTAAGAAGTAACCACATTAATACACCTCTTGAGTTGACACTATCAGTAGGTTCGGCATTTCTATAAAGCCCAACAGGGTAGTAGTAACAGAAAAATGCAATAGTACCGACAGCAATTTGAAATGGAACTTCAGATGTGATTTGGCTAGTGATAAATGCAAACCAACTGAATGTTCTAGATGGTGCTTCTCTAGCTTCATAAACATCTCTTTGACGAGAATAATAAGGAAGCATTTGTTGAACTAACGTATTGAAAGGAATCATGTACATAAAAATTGAAAACATTTGATTCTGTAAACCTTGTATCGTATTATTAGCCTTAAAGAAAGAGAAACCATTGAACAATGCAGAAGAAATACAAAGGAAAACTTTAGCATAAATGTAACCAGGAGATCTTAAATTTTGTTGAATAACTCTAGCAGAAACAATAAAGTATTGTTTCCATAATGGACATGCATATGTTTTATGGTCATCTGTTGTAACTTCCTTTGGTAATTTTGCTAGTCTATATTGCATATCGTCCAAATCATGTTGAATTTGGAGATATTCACTTGAATCCTTCCATACTTGAAAATAATCTTGGTTTGCATGAGATCCAGGTGCTGCTCCAACAACTTCTAACATCCATTCAGCTGGGTTTGCTTCAGGAGGACATTTATGGGCACCATACTTTTCAAAATACTGAATCAACGTAGTGCAATTTTCTCCTAAGTCGCCAAAGTAAACAGTTTGACCACCTTTTTGTAAAAATAATAATCTGTCAAATGCATGTAATAAAATAGCTGATGGTTGATGAATAGTACATAAAATAGCTTGACCATGATCTGCTAATTTTCTCATAAGCTTACAAATAGACCAGGCTGTTTGCGAATCTAAACCTGATGTTGGTTCATCCAAGAACAATAACAATTTTGGCTTAGCAACTAATTCAACACCAATAGTCAATCTCTTTCTTTGTTCAACATTCAAACCTTCACCGAGAACACCAACTAACGCATCGGCATATTCTGTCATACTCAATAAATCAATAATGTACTCAACATAATCTTCCTTTTCCTTTCTACTAACTGAATCTGGTTGTCTCAAATAAGCAGAGAATCTTAAAGCTTCACGAACAGTAGATGTAGGTAAATGCAAATCTTGTTGTTGAACATAACCAATTGATCTCTGGAAAGAACTATCTAATGAGTGACCATTGACCATTCTAACACCATCGGTGACAACACCTGTAGTAACTCTTTCAGATAAACAGTTTAACAAAGTAGTTTTACCAGCTCCTGATGCACCCATTAATGCTGTAATTTGACCTGGTTTAACCCATCCATCTACATGATTCAAAATAACTCTATCTTCTGACTTAATCTTCACTTGATAAGTCAAATCTCTCCAGTGGAAAATGTTCTTTGAAGCTGTCAATGCACTATCATCTTGAGAATCATCTTTCGCAGCCATCAATTCATCTTTGAATTCAACCTTCTCAGATCCACCAGCAGTTTCAATATCTGTGCCAGCTTTCTTTTTGTCGGATTTCTTCTTAAGTTCTTTCAATGAAGACTTTAAGAATAACGCAATTTCACCCTTTTGCATAGAACCCTTATTGAATTCAGTTAAGGAAATGTAAATTGCTAAGAAGAAAATAATAAATCCAACAGTAATACCAAAATTTCTCCATTTATGACTATTGTAGTATTGATAAGAGAGTCTGAGATAATCTGTACCTTGGACAAAATCTTGGCCAGCAACAGATCCAACTGCAGAACAAATACGTTCATCTGCCAGAATATTCTCGTATCCTGGTCCAGTTGGAACATAAGTGGTACAGTTAAATTTCCTATCATGAAATTCATTAACCATCAATGATTCAAATACATATCCAACAGGATTGATGTAATTGATCCATCTAGACCATCCTAACATATTTGGAGTTGGAATAACGAAACCAGTATAGACAACCATCGCTAAAAGTAAAACTGTAGCAGGAGTCATTGCACCAGCAAGAGAAGTTGAAACAGCACCAATAGATCTAAATAAATGTGACATGACTAATGTACACAGGAAGCACATCAACCAATAGAAGAAAAACCTACCAGGATTTCTTCTGAAGTTAATCATGAAATAAAACACTAAATTGAAACCAACAGACATAGTCAACTTTACTGGTAATTGAGTAATAATACCAGATAGAGCTTCAGCGGATGGTCGGTAAAGAGCAAACTTCTTGTGCTTTTCAACGACATCTCTAGCTTCGAATAGAGCCATGATTTCTAAAAGAGAAGAGAAAGCGTTGAATAAGACGGCAAAGAATAAAGATGCTCCTCTATAATAAAATGAAGTAGTATCCAGCGATAAATTATAAAACACAGAAGACAAAATTAAACCCATAATAACTTGACCAAAAACAGACATAATTGCAATAGATGGATCACCTTTGATTCTTAAAATATCTCTGCCCATAAGGTATTTAACTTGCATAAAGAATGAAACAGTATACGGAGATCTAGGCGAGATATGATCGGATTGTCTAGCCCTGTGAGATACTTGATAAAGAGCGTGCAGATCTTGTTTTTCGCAATCACTAAAATGTTGATCAATTTCTCTTACCAATTCAGCATATTCTGGCGAATTCTTCCAGTATTTTTCGAATTCCTCTGCTGTTCTTGGAACTTTACTCTCGTATCCAGGGAAAATGATTCTTTCTTCTGGATTAGTTAACGAAGTTAAATAATCTGCTGTAGTTTGTCTCTGTGGACAGTTATATCCCATTCTAAGGAAGTATTCCTTAGCTTTATTCCCCTTACCAAAAAAGATCTGACGACCTTCATATAAAACAGATACATTATCGAACAAATCGTAAGCATCTTGAGAACATTGATAAATAGCTATGATTGGAGTAGCATCTAAAATAGTAGCAGAAGTTTTCAAAGCTCTGATAAATTCTAATGCCGTTGCGGAATCTAAACCTCTGGTGGCATTATCCCAACATTGGATATTGGCTCCACTCAAGGAAACTTCTGCAATAGAAACTCTTTTTCTTTCACCACCAGAGACACCTCTAATGAATTCATTACCCACATTAGTATTTCTGGTGTGTGATAAACCATAAGTGGCCATATAGACACTAGCCAAATGCTTAGCATAAGTTTCTCTATCAACATTACCACGATTTTGTGGTGTTCTCAACCTAGCAGCAAATTCTAGTGTATCACCTACACATAAATGAGGAAAATGTGCTTCAGTCTCAGCAGAATAAATAACATCACCTCTAAAATTATGACTAATATCTTTTTGACTTAAACCGTCATAAGTAATTTTAGATTCCTCACCAATGTAGAAACCGTAAGTATTACAAGCAATTGTCTTTAATAATGTAGAACAACCAGAGCCCGGTCTACCTAACACAACAGTTACTTCACCTGGTTTCATTATAGCGTCCATAGGTTTTAAAATATCAAAGAAGCGAGAAGCATCCGGCTTCTTTATCAATCTTACCGCTTCAGCAGAAATTTTCCACCAAACATTCCAGATTGTAGGTTGATAATCGGAGTCGGCTGCAACACCATACGCTCTTAAATTTCTAAAAGCTACACTCAATTTAGATGGTTTATAGTAATCTAAGTCACTGTCTCTTAATTTTCTCATATTCTTCACCCAAAACTTAGCGTCAAAATTAACACTTTCTGGATTAAGTATTTCTGGAACTTCATCAAAATAAGGTTCAATTCCAGGAACTCCACTCATATGAGATAAATCCTTAATTAAATCTAGAGAATTGTCACGCTCTGTATCCTCTTGACATTTTCTCGTAGCTGTATTAGCTATGCTTTGGATATTCTTGCTTGTATGCTCGTCAAACCCATAATATTCATCCTTGGAGTAGGATGCGGATTGCAACCCATCAATTGAAGCTGCATTCGCTATGTAATCCTTTCCTTCATAACCTGGAGATATCATTCTAGGTAAATTAATTGATTAATAGTCATTACTAATATCTGTATGGGTTTATTGGAGAGTAAATATATAATATCTCCTTATCGGCCGATAGAAAACAAGATGGAAAAATCTTTCGGCCGAGAAAGAGTTGCTGCAACTCTAATCACTAGATTATTGATACAAGTAAAAATTATCTATCACTAATGAGAATAATATCGTAAAAGCTTTATGGTGATTTATTAATATCCAATTTCTAACTGGAGAAAAAATTAATTTTACTAATTTCGTTGAGGCAAGAGAGTCATAACATATAACATGTACTTAGTTTAATTTAATTGAGATTCTGGAATAAACAAAACGTATTGTGTAGTATATTAAGCAGAATACTTAATTCAAGTAGCCCAATAACTATTTTAAGGTTAAGAATGTTACTTTAGGTAATTAAAAATGTATTATTACTTCAAGAGTTATGGATGTAAAAATAAGGGATTGGATAGTTCCAAATGATTAAGCCAATATATGTTCCACCTCATTTGTCCTTTTCATCTCTAAAAGAAACCAATTATTTAACTTCTTAAAGGTGCGTAGAAAAGTTTTTGCATTTGATCTTCCATGCACTACATTGGTGGTTCGATCTAATACACAGCAGTCTCCTTGGTAATCCTACTTGATAAGGCATTTCACACCATATAGGTAATTGTCAACTATTGGGAGGTTGTTCGCTAGCTTCAGCTACATGATAGTTTTTGTGTAACGATGTACTCCTAGGCATTAAAAAAATAAAAAACAACTATTAGAAAGTATAGACCTCATATATATAACCAACTATATATTATAACAATAAGATAACATCTAAGGGGCCCATTTATGGTATTCGAATAGGTATTTCAAGAATTCAAAATTTCTCTGCTTTTGTGTAATTTATTCATTATTAACAAATTGATGCAAAATTATTATATTTAGTGTAATTTCTCTCTTCGTAAACAGAAGTAGATGTATCTTTTTAAAGAATTAAAAATTGTAAAAGTATCTCTATTTGTGATTATATTATTCTAGAATTAAATAAGAAGAGTATTAATATTATACCATAAAAATATATGTTAAGATTGTTAAAATTGATGTAAGTAAATTCGAAACTTGAATAGTACCGGCTAAGCCACTCAATTTACTAGTAGAAGATTCTGAACTTCCTCTAGACTCTGTGCTGCTACCTGAAGAAATAATACTTAAGCTAGCATCAGAATTTATAGCCGTGGCTAAATTTACGATATTCAGTGAGTTAGGAGACGATATACAAAATATATCTCCCAACATTATAAAATCACAACCAAACCACATATCAGTAAATTTGTTAAATTCCTCAATATCTGTAGTAGTTATATTAAATTTTGTAATAACATCTTGACATGTTTCATTTTCATTCCTGACAGTGTAAAATTCACAATAATTGGAAAATTTCGATGTAGGTATTGCATTATTTCCACCTGAAATGGTAGTCGTTGATTTGACTGTACGAGTCTTGATTGATATGGAGGCAGTCAGGGTTATATCTTCATAGATTTCTGTATAATAGTAATTAGGTGCCTTGGATGCATTTGGAATTGAATCAAGTATAATTTCAATATTTTCTTCTTCAGAATACCTTGCTTGAGCTATAGAAATTTCATAATCATCAACCACCACATACGTATTTTGTAAAAAGTTGTCACCTAAAATAGCGTAACGTGATTCAAGTATACCTAAGTAACAATTACCATCTGTTCCTTCCAGAATAAATGAAGACATTGGTGCCCTTATTTGTTGTCCGTTAAAATCAAAGATAAGTTCAAAGTCCGAGTCTATTTCACAAGCAACCTTGTAAGCTTTAGAAGATACGAAAGTAGCATTCAACTTTTTTCTTATACTTTGAACAATTTCAGCTGGTAAGGAAGAAAGCGTACTAAAAGTATCTATAATAGGCGCAAATGTATAGTTTCCAATGATTTCCACATCCACACCATCTGAAAAATACACACCACTAAGAAGAATACCAATTCCCAGGGGTCTAAAGTAAACATCTAAGATAGGTAAAGTCTTTAAGGGACCAGAGTATTTAGACAGATCAACTGCTCCAAATAAAACAGTTCCACTATTTGAATTCGGATCAAAATAAAGGGAGTAAGCACTAGTATTTGTCATTCCTTTGTCAATAAGAATTTCTGGTAGATTTGGGTAGTAAGTATTACCCCAATACAGAAAGGCATCCAGCTTACCAAGACCAAGTATACCAATATCATTATTAGTTTCATTAGCACAAGCGAAGTACATATCTTTAATTTCTAGTCCATCAAGTTTTATGACATCAGTTCCCCAGTAACCAAAAGAGTAGACTAAATCAGAACGAAAGAATTTAAATTCTGTAGACCCATAACTTTTTTAAAGCTTGCAGACTTTTCAGAAGAGAATGATCCATATTTTATACATATCTCTTTATCTACTACTTCAGGAGTATATACAGTGAGATCGGCTCCATACTCGCATATAACATCACTAGACATAACCCATAAATCAGATGAACATGTGTCAATGGCCACTTTGTTTTTGTCACCATTAGACCCAACTTCAAGTGTTGCGACGTAATATGTATTTTCATTTTCTATTTCTATTTCAAATGAATCATCTCTCTTAGAAAATTTGGCTTTTGCTCCAATTTCCAGCTCTCCAACAGACAGACCACGACGGACTTCATAGTTCAATTTGAAACTACCATCAAGTGCCAATGTATTTTGCAACAAGGTTACTAAAATGGTAATTTTGATCCAACCTATCATTTAACCTTACATATTATTTATGAATTTTCTGCCATTTCAATTCTTTAAATAACTTTCTGATTTATTTTTTAACTGTCAATTGATTTATTAAGTCCGATTTTGGAATATATCAATTATGCATGGCGTAAAGGCGACCAGTAATGAAGGAATGCTAAGAAATTATAAAACTTGGCATTGGGAGAACGTCCTGCGCCTGTAGATTAGAGTGGCTAATTTTAGACCGATGACTGCAAATGCAGCATTTAACTTTTAAGTGATCATAAGCCTTCTTTTATGCTACCAAGTCAGAAACCAACCTTTAGTAAAAATAAAGTAGGTCTTTTTGAAAGACTGTTCTCATAAGTAGATTAATCAAACTCATTTTATCAAATATCATTTCAATATAGTGATTATTGTAATGACCTTCTAATTATGAACTTTAAGAATTTCGGTATTCAGTTTAATTATGATGTGAACATAGCCTTTAATTATACTTGAATTATGATTAGTATGTCATACTTAAATACCTAATTTTGAAATGTTAAGTATATACAAAATAGCACAAATAAATACCTAATTATAGTCATCTGCAAAATTGTAGTGATTGAACTTAAAAGGTGATAATCTTTACCAAAAGAAAGGAACTTAAGCATTCAATAAAATTATTAATTAAAAAAAATATAAAATTAACCTCACGATATGACTATAGCTAGCATGGTGTGATGGCAATATGGAAACTAGAACTAGATATACATTTATTCAGAAATAAGCTCTTCCACTTCACTATAGGTTGAATGAACGAAAAATAAGATATATCTATGACTTCTCTATTAAATCTGTAAAATGGTTATAATAGACATAAGAAATACTGATGGATGAAACATATCAGCACTTGATTTTAATCTACTAGAGCTGGAACTAGTGGTATGGGTAGCAGTGTCTACCTTACTAGAGGTAGATTCTTTACTAATAGAAGAATCCATTGTGGTAGTTGAGTTTGGGGATGATATACATATTGGAAAATTATCATAAGATAAATTATTACAGTCAAAATAAAGATTGTCTTTGTTAAAGCCTTCAATATCTGTCACGGTTATATTAAATTTTGAAGCGATCTCTTCACATGTTTCATTTGTATCATTTATAGTGTAATACTCACAGTAATTAGAAAACTCAGATGTTGGAAGAGCATTACCTGATATTGTGGTTGTTGACTTACCAGTATGACTCTTTATTGAAATTGAAGTAGTCAGAGAAATAATTTCATTTGGCTGAGTACAAGAGTAATTTGGTACCCTAGATGCATGTGGAACAGACTCCGATATAATTTCAATATTTTCTTTCTCTGAGTACCTCGCTTGTGCTAAAGAAATTTCATGATCCTCTAGGTTAACAACCATGTATATATGTTTTAGTATATTATCACCCAACAGATCGTAACCTGATGTCTCGAGAATTCCCAAATAGCAATAATTATCGTCACCTTCAACGATCAACGATGAAATAGGTACCTTTATTTGCTGTCCATTAAAGTCAAACATAATCTCATAATCAATGTCTATTTTACAATCTACTCTGTATGCATTCGACGACGTGCGAGTAGCATTTACCTTTTCTGCTATGCTTCGCACAATCTCCCCTGGTAGACAAGAAAGAGAATCAAATGTAGATATCAAAGGAGTAAAAGTATAATTATAAATCACATCTGAATTTGTACCATCGGTAAAATACACACCACTTACTATAGTTGACATTGCAGTTGGATAATATCCATCGTATCCTAAAATTGGTAATGTCAGCAAGGAACCCAGATATTTAGACAGGTCTACAGCCCCAAATAAAATTGTGCCCCTATTGGCATCTGCATTATTTAAGTATATTGAATATGCTGCTTTATTAATAGTACCTTGATCTCTTAAAGCGTATGGCATATTTGGGTAAATGTGTCCGTTAGGATCTAAGTTGCTTATCCCGAGGCCAAGTATTCCGAAATCATTATTAGTCTCATCTACAATTGCAAAATGCATGTCTTTGATTTCAAGATCATTGATTTTTACATTATCAATTCCGTAGAATCCCGAAGATGAAATATTATTGCAATAATAATAAAAATCTGAGGCATTTTGGACCTCTTTAAATGTGCTAGAGTTTTCGTAGGAGAATGATCCAAACTTTATACATTTGGATTTATTTACCAAAACTGAATTAGATGAATAAATATCAGTCCCCCAGTAACAATCAACATTACTTGATATAACCCATAAGTCAGATGTGACAGTGCCAATTGCTACTTCATTTTTATCACCATTAGACCCAACTTCAAGTGTTGCGATGTAATAAGTTTTTTCATTTTCTATTTCTATCTCAAATGAGCCATCTCTCTTAGAAAATTTGGCTTTTGCTCCAATTTCCAGCTCTCCAACAGACAGACCACGACGAACTTCATAGTTCAATTTGAAACTACCATCAAGTGCCAATGTATTTTGCAACAAGATTACTAAAAGGGTAACTTTGATCCAACCTATCATTTCATCTTACATATAATTTATGGATTTTCTGCCATTTCAATGCCTTATTAACCTTTTGATTTATTTTTTCATTGTGGACTGATGCATTAAATCCGATTTTGGAATGCATCAATTATGCATGGCGTAAAAGGCGACCATTAATGAAAGTAATGCTAAGAAAATATAAAACTTGGCATTGGGAGAACGTCCTGCACCTGAAGAATAGAGTGCTAATTTTAGACCGATGACTGCAAATGTAGCATAACTCGGTAAGTGTACGAGAGAACATGGGTTGTGGTTTTTTTTCGCTACATATGTCAGGGGTCTTTTAGAACCTATTCTTAAAACATTTATAGGCAAACATATTTAATCAAATCTTTTTTAATGTGAAATATATCAATGTCTTCTAATTATAAACTTAATGAGCAACATTATCCAGTTAAATTATGATGTTAACATAGAAGGTAATTACATTGGCATTATGATTAATATACCTTATAGATATTGGATTGATATAAAATGTTATTTATATAACAATCACATATGGACCTCCTTTTGTAAATAGCTGATATTTGTTGAAGATTTTAATTAGTAACCTTTCTACAAATGATATAGATATGATAATTTGAAAACTTGTTCTTCCATTTCATTCCTTGCCTAAATGTAATATAACATTTTAACCCCACAAATCCCAGATCGTTGCTTTGGATTTTTGATTTCATGCGGATATTTATTCCTAGTCATGACCAGGATTTTTGAATTATCCACTATAGTCAAATAAGAACTATACCTGCTAAAATTGTTATGAATGTTGAAAGAAATATAGAAGGTTGAGTTATACCACCTAAAGCATGCAGTTTGGTAGAGCTTAAATCGCTGTTCGCAGAAGAGTGAGAAGATTCAACGATCATATCCCGAGTGCCTGAGCTAGTATCAGTACTTTCCGAAGAATAATCAGTACTTATAAGTGAGGTCGTAATAAAATTATTCAGATCCGTAGTCAGAGAGCTTGGCCATGGTGATGAAATACATAAAAAGTGCCCAATATCAAGAGAGTCACAACTGAAAAGCAAATTGCGTTCATTAAATTCCTCAATATCTGCAACGGTTACATTGAACTTTAATGCAATGTCATCACATGTTTCATTGTCATACCTAACGATATAAGAATCACAATAGTCGGTAAAATAAGATTCCGGCAAAATATTTCCTCCTGATATTGTCGTTGTGGGTATACCAGCACTAGTTTTTACGGATATTGATGCAGTCAGAGTGACAGGTACCAATACTTCAGTAAATGAATAATTTGGTATCTTGGATGCATTTGGTACGGAGTTCGTTATTATTTCGATATTTTCTTTCTTTGAATAGCTAGCTTGGGCTATAGAAACTTCACCATCTTCTAAGTCAACGATCATATATATATGTTGTAGGAAATTATCGCCAAAATTAGCAAATCCTCCTGACTCTAGTATTGCTAAGTAGCAATAACCATCATCAGCTTTATTAATGAATGAGGAAAGAGGTGCCCTTATTTGCCGTCCATTAAAGTCAAAAATAAACTCATAAGTAGTGTCAATTTTGCAATCTACCCTGTGTGCATTTGAAGAAGTGCGTGTGGCATTCAACTTTTTTGCTATATTTCGGACTATCTCTCCTGGTAAATAAGTAAATGGCGTAGAGGAAACAAGGCGAGCCACAATGGTAAAATCGCATATCATATTGACATTTTCACCATCTGAAAAATACACCCCATTAAGGAGAACTTGTAGTCCTGTATTAACTGAGCTATTAAAGTCTATTATTGGTAATGTCAACAAAGGGCCCGAGTATTTAGCGTGGTCAACAGCCCCAAATAAAACTGTTCCGCTTTTTTCATCATTCAAATAAAGAGAGTAAACTGGTTTATTAATAATACCCTGGTCTCTAAACACGTAGGGTAAGCTTGCATCAGAATTTCCATCAGGTTCAGGAGATTTTTTTCCAAGGCCAAGTCTTCCACTATTATAATTGGTGTAGTTTACCACTCCAAACTTCATCTTGATTTCTGCATCATTGTTTTTTATAATATCAGTTCCCAAAATACCTGAAGCGAATATCCCTGATACGTAAAAGGAATCGGAACTTGCTTGAAAAGTTTTAGATTTTTCTTCAGAAAATGAACCGAATTTTGTGCAATCCTCTTTATTTATCAAATTTGATCCCCTTCCATCAACAATACATTGAACATTAGTAGATATAACCCAAGTACTAGGTAATAATGTATCAATAAGCACTTCAATTTTATCATGATTAGACCCAACCTCAAGAGTTGTCATATAATATGATCTTAAAGTATCAAATTCGAAATCAAAGGAACCATCTCTCTTCACCAATTTGGCATTTGCACCAACTTCCAGCTCCTCGACAGATTGACCACGACGAATCTCATAATCCAATTTGAAAGTTCCATCGTAGCCTAAGACATTGTGCATGAAAAAAACTAAAATTGCAGCCTTGATCCAATTTATCATTTTTACCTGCAAATCAAATAGCAAAAGAATTTACCTTTACAAATCTTTTTATATATAGAATTTTTTTTAACTCTTCTCTCCCGATAGGTGGCATATCAGATGCACTATAAAATACTACAATTAATCATTGCGTTTTAAAACAATAAGCAAAAATTTGTGAAGATAGATGTTTGATGTACAAGTAGCACTAAAAACTTGGCATATTAAACCGCCTGCATCTGCACCACAGATTGGCTCACTAATGTAGTAATTCTCGAGTTGAGTTCGATGAGCCGAGAGTATACCGGTAAGTTTTAGTACTCACTATATAATTCATCCCTCCTAAATGTCGGCAAGATAATGTCCTGCTCGAAAATGAAATCATGGAGTGTCGGTAAACATGTACTCTAATTGAGAAGTGAGTGTAGCGTACTTTCTGACTAATATAATTATTATTAGTACATCATAGGTTATACCTATTTGTAGTTTTTTGAAATATATACTCTCTTATACTTTTGTATACTTCTGGTATTAATGTCGTAGATGATTAATTGGCTCATGTTCTGATTACTTATCAGATTGTGAGACATCGGAAATTTTTCGTTCAAAATTAATTTTAAGGTCATTCACTACAATATAATTCTTATTTGATACATTGTAGACTACCATCTATAGTTTGCATAATTATTACTATTATTAATGGTTCATACTGCTGAGTTCTTACCTAAAACAGGCACTTTAGTCTCGTCTGTATTGCAAGGAGGGTACAATCACCCTCTTGCAAGAGAATGGCAGAACGAAAGACAGTTGACTAAAAACATGTTTATTTTCCCATTATTCATAACTCTGGATCCTGATGCAGAAGAGGTTATTCCATCATTGCCAAACATCAAGAGATACGGTGTGAATTCCGTGATTCCTTATGTGGAAGGATTGGTAAAGAAGGGGTTGAGATCAGTGATTTTATTTGGAATTCCTTCACATGACGATAAAGACGAACAAGGTACTTCTGCTGATGATCCAGAGGGTCCTGTTATCCTTGCAATCAAGGCATTAAAGAAAAACTTCCCAGATTTGTACATTTTATGTGATGTTTGTATTTGTGAATACACTTCTCACGGTCATTGTGGTATATTGAATGAAGATGGTAGTTTGAATAGAGAACAGTCTTCTTTGAGACTTGCAGCTGTTGCCGTCAACTACGCCAAAGCAGGAGCTAACTGTGTAGCACCTTCAGATATGGTAGATGGTAGAATTAGAGATATCAAGATCGGGTTAATTAATGCCCAATTAGCCCACAAGTGTATGGTGATGTCGTATGCTGCTAAATTTTGTGGTTCTTTATATGGTCCATTCAGGGATGCTGCTGGAAGTTGTCCATCCTTTGGTGATCGTAAGAACTATCAATTGCCAATCGGCGGTGCTGGATTAGCTCGTAGGGCTTTAAAAAGAGACATGGATGAAGGTGCTGATGCAATTATCGTCAAACCTTCTACTTTTTACTTAGATGTTATTAGAGATGCTGCACAAATGTGTAGTGACTATCCAGTTTGCGCTTATTTAGTTAGTGGTGAATATGCCATGTTACACGCAGCTGCTGAAAAGGGTATTTTCGATTTAAAGGGAATTGCAATTGAAACCCACCAAGGATTATTAAGAGCTGGTGCCAGATTAATAATCAGTTATTTCACTCCAGAATTCTTGGACTGGCTTAGCGAGTAAATGATTAAAAGATTATGATTACGACAGTTAAAGAATAAAAAATAGTAAATAGTATCAAATAACAATAGTAATGAATAATTAGGAATTAATATTAAACTATACACAATCATGATTGTAAATCTCTATAGTATATGTGCAATAAATTACAGAGCTAATGGCTCTTGTAATTGTGGTTGTGACTCTTCTAGCTCTTCATCTTTCTTCTGTTCCTCCTTTTCTGGAGTTTTCAACTCACTCTTAGGAGCATCTGGTAATACAATCTTGTCTGTCTTTGTTCCATTCACCTCACGTTCCAAAGATTCCAATTCGTCGTCAATTTCTGCCTCTTCGCTATTGGTTAATCCAGTACCTAACAATTCGGAGACTTCATCTACTTTAACCTTATTATCTTCAAGATCATCAAGGATTTTCTCTATATTCTCTACCTTAAGTCCACTATTCAATTTAGTTAATACCTTATTACCTTCTGCTAATCCATACATGACGTCTTTCTCGATAAGCTTAAACTCTATGGTATTAATCAAATGCTCTAAATTATCAAGTTGATCATACGTCTTTTTTATAGTAGAATCCTGCTGCTTCCTAGACTTCAAATAAAACTTGGCCTTATCCATTTCTTTGTTCAGCACGGCTTTCTTAGCAAGTTCTGTCTGTTTATTCATTAATACAGTCAAGCTCCTTTGATACTGTTTTACTTTGTCTCTTTGCTGCTTGAGTTGAAAAATAGCCTTATCTTGCTGTGTAATCTTAGGCGTTGAAGTCTGTTGTCCCATAATTAATGTGTATCTTCTTAAAATATAAAGGTTTGTTACCAGATAAGATGAGAATTAATACTATCTGATATTAGATTAAGTATGGGTGTAAAGGATCTTTCATGATCGGGGATAAAAGAACATTTTGCACATTTTTTAAATCATAAGCATTATAATATAAGAGCATATGGCATATGAATCATATTTAATTTAATATATATATATATCTGTATAACATAAAGTGATTGCAATGGAGATATAGTGGAGGGCAATAAGTATTGTGTATTCTAACATATCCCCTAAAAGAGAATCTCAATCACAGTTTCTGTCAAATATATAGGATTAATTAATTCTCTAATGATAGTACCAATAGACCTCCTTTTATATATAACTATATATATATGACTATATATTGGTCGTCTATTCGTATAATCTTCGAAATAAAACCAAGCTCTATATGCAGTCCAATTATGGAACTTTATTATTTCCAAGAATACCACTCTAGTACTTAAGAAAGATAGTGAGTATTAACATGGAAAACACACCTAATAGCGCCATTGGGTTGGGTATTGAGGAAGTTGATACGTACTCAAATCCTTGGGGTGACTCAGGGTCTTCAAACGCTCCTACTAGCAGTATCAAGAGTGGTGATTCGACTGATTATATTAAGCCAATAAGACTAGCTAAAAGACACGAAAAAAAGGCGACTATAAATACACTGGGCGCTTCAGAATCTACAGCACCAGCACCATCTGGAGACGACTTTCAATGCAGACCAATACGGCTTGGAAGTAGATCCAAAGAAAATATTTCTAAAGAAAGCATTTCTAATAAAAGTACTCCATCCGTAACAAAATCCATTGAGATCAAGAATCTTCCTATTGTGGAACCATACTACCGTAATAAAGATAGTAATGATGATGATATGATTTTTGCTGTCTGTTTGGTTGATTTTCATCATGTTAGGGGACCAGAAGTGCAATGGTGGAAATCAAACTACCATCCTGATTATGAACCTAGTCTTTTCAAAAACCTTCCATTTCAAGCATTACCTGATGGATCTCATCTATTTGAAGAAACCTTTTCTAATTTTAATTTAGTGTATAACTTCAAGAATGGCACAAGTATTGATAATTTAGAGGATCTTGACAATTATGAACATGATCCTAGGAATCTCAAAACGTTATTTGGCTGCTCATGTGTTATGCAAATTAGAACTGATCTTCTTTCTGCTGAAGAAAGAGAAAGAAATAAGGATTTCACTAGATCAATTGTACAAAAAGCAGTCGTAGTCATTGCACGGAAACAACCTATTTTTGCTAAAATAAAAGATAAGCTTGTTATTATTACAAAGAGTTACTTCCAGCAGGATGATTTTAACAACATAAGCGTACTTGAGAGCTTGTTTGATAACTTGAACACTAATTTTAAACTAGTTGATAATGAACTTGAGATAGAAGACATATCATTAAGAGAACAGCAAAAATCTTTAAAAGAAGAAGAATTTTTTGTAAACTTGAATTTGAAGGACACTATTTTTAAATTCAAGCAAAATTTCATGACCATATTCAAATGCCTTTTACTTGAAAAGAAAGTATTAATATTTTCGAACAGTAATCTAGAAATGCTTACTCAATTTCAAAATAATCTTATTAGTTTGATTCCAAATTTAATAAATTGTCTTGATGATTGTGGATGTCCACTTATAGATTTTGTTGAAACGGATGGTCCTTTGATGAAGCCTTCCTCCCTTAATACCACTAACAGAAAATCCATGTTAAGATTTTTTGGACTTCCTCTTCAAATTTTTAATACCAAAGGCTCATTCTGGAATCCTTATTTACCATTACAGCAATTAGATGAGTTGAATACCGAAAGCTTTATGGTTGGATGTTCTAATTTGTTATTTGTGAATCAATCAGAGCGGTTGAAAGTTGATTTATTAATCAACTTAGATACGAATGAAGTTTCATACCCAATAGGTAAGGGCGAAGCTCTCTCTCTATCGTCTAATGATAAGAAATTCATGAATAATTTAATTCAAACTCTCAGTGATCAAAATGACGAATACCACGGAAATGATGATTATATCAGACATCAGTTTGAAGATTATTTGCTATCGCTACTTTCTTCTACAAGATATAGCCAATATGTAGAAAAATTCAAACAGGCTCCTCCTGGTTACGATTTAAAGGATGATCTAGGAAATACATCTTTGTTTAATTCAAAATTTATGAGTTCATGGAAGTCCACTAATAACTACAGAATCTGGCATGCTGTTTCGGACGAGTTTATGTTTAATTTCATTGATCCTAAACATATAGGCTTATCCATAAATAATCCTACTTCTTCAAATAAAATTTCTGATTTATTCAGTAATTTCAGATTCAAGCCAGCGACAACTGAGCATGCTATAACTGATGATATCAAAGTACATAAATTTATCTCCAATGATAAAGACGATGAACCTGAAAATATCGATAAATCTGAAATCGAATCGAGTATTAGTGATGATAAGCCTAATTTGCCGGAAAAGAATGAAGATTCATCAACAAAAAAATCACTGAGTTGGAATTGGGGGTTTATGAAGAAGTAGTACCTATTGGTTTGATCGAATAATTATACCCTTATATATCACCTTTGTCATTTTATTTAATCATCTTAATATAATAGATTAAGCAGCCTATAGGCTTAAATTTATGAAATTATGAATTGAAATTGCATTTAAAGGTGGGTATTGATACATTTAATTGATACATTGTTTAAGATACAACTTCCCTTGGATTAGCGTAGATAAAGACTCTCCCACTTTAGACTACTTTCATGTATTTTATTATATGTTCGTTATTACAATTATAACTCTAAGATATTTAATTCAGACGTAATAATTTAAGCTACTTTCAATTGCCTGAAACTACTTTTCAAGTGATTAGACGAATTAAAATATACATTGATAAAATTATTAGCTCGGTATTGTCTTCTAAAATATTACAGCTTGTACATAAAAAATCACACATTTTACTGCAAACACAATCCATTTAATCTTATATAGACACCACAAGTTAGTATTGGAGGAACTAATTTTGTTAATACTCTTAAATATAAGATGAAAAATTAAGATTCCAGAATGCAAAATGGTAAATTGGATGCGAAATATCTTAAAATTATTTTTGATATTTGAGCGATACAGAAAAGGAAGGTTAGTAGCAAATAGTACGAAGAAAAGTCTAGAATGATTTGAGTCTAGATCTTTTGGAATTATAAAACCTTGATGAAAAACTACCCAGAAAGCTTTTAAAAAGAAAATGCTATATTAAAAGAATCGTATAGATATTAATATTTTAACAGTTGTTATATGCTCAAATAGTAAGTTGCTCATTTTGTCAGTATAATTAAGATTAACAATGTGGGAAAAGTAGATGCTATTGGACTTTTTATTTGATTTCATAAATTGATTGTATTAGTTCCTACGGAACTCTGTATCTTTTAAAAAGATGAAATTTCAACTATATATTACCCACAAATATAGAATAGTTCCTTGTGATATCTAAGGGAAAATCAATAGATTTTGTTTAAAAGAAGGGGTGTCATCATGTATTTTCGCTATGTTACTAGGAGCCATGTGATTTTGTAAATGAAAAGATAAAGCTATCTTTATCTCTAAGCTTATATTGATACAACATAAATACTAATTATTGTACTAAAATATCAGAAAAAACTCCATGTCATCTAATATCTTTTCTATTCTTAAGTACATGAACTATACCATATTGGTATTATTTCAATAGTTACTCTTTGTCAGTTCGTTTATTTGCAATCTCGCAATGCTGCAGGACTTTTGTCTGGCCGTGAATGCTCACGTGAGCTCATCATTTTTAAATTTTTCATAACTTTATTACATATCAGTTTTATCAAGTTACTAAATTCACTAGCAAAATGAAGCATCCATTTCAAATAGTAATCACAGACAAGTCAGGAAAACACTTGTTTGTTTCTGTAAAAAATACTTTACGTGTTTATGATTTAGAAGACGGAAAGACTATAGGATCATGGGTCGATACTGTTGATATATTTACACCTTTGAAGAAGCAACAAGAAGAAAAAATAAAGAAATTACAAGCTGAAGCAGCTGAATCAGCTGAAACTGAATCAGATGATTCTAAAAAATTGAAAACTAATTCCTCTGGAGCCATAAAAATCCCAAAAATTCCAGTTCCTGGCCCAGGTGCCCCTCCAATTTATAATTATATTAGATCATTGTCACTTTCACCTGATGAGAAATTCTTGATAGGTACGACTGATAGTGACAAGGCAGCCATTATTTTTGAAATTGACTTCACTAAAGAAAATTGTCTTAATTTAATCAAGCGTCAAATTATTCCTAAAAGGCCATGTGCTGTTTCCATTGATGAACAAACATTGATTGTTGCAGATAAATTTGGTGATGTATATTCTATTCCAATTGATAACGTTGATGTCGACGAAAAGAGTCTTTCTCCAATATTAGGACATGTTTCAATGTTGAGTGAGGTTTTGATTACTTCTTACAATGGTAAGAAATTCGTGTTAACTGGTGACAGAGATGAGCACATCAAGATTTCTAATTATCCTAAAGCATACGTTGTTAAGAGTTGGTTATTTGGCCATCGTGAATTTGTTTCTAGTTTACATATTCCAGATTTTGATCCAAGCTTATTAATCAGTGGTGGTGGTGATGAATTCATTTGTTTATGGAAATGGTATGATAATAAACTCCTTACTAAGTTCCAATTACGTGACATATTGGAACCATTCCTTACAGAAGAGCACTTCCCACCTGAAAGATTCAGAACTGAAACTTCTCCTAAAGAAATAGCAATTTCGAAAATCTTAACTTACCAAAGTCCATTGTCCAAGTCTAAGTATATTATTGTATTATGTGAAAATACCAAGTGTCTTAATGTTTTGAAATTGGGAGATGATTATTCTGTGAGCCATTTCCAAACTTTACAGTTAAGTAACTCATTAACTGATATTTGCTTAGATGCTAAAAATGAACAAATAATAGGTGCCTTAGACACCGAATCTGAAGATTCTTTGTTGGAATTTTATAAATTCAACAATAAGGATGAATTAGAGATCTACGACAATTCTGAAGTAGTAAGAAACATTTCTACTGGTAACGAATGCGATGTAGAATCTAGAAGTGATTTCTACCCATTGTACTATATTAATTCACTTAGAAAAAGAAGTGATCATTAAATTATATAGCATTTTAATAACATGAAACGTTTATTTAAATAATTATTTCTTTAATATTTCAATATTAATCTATAAAGGTAATTGAATAAGTTTTACTCATCAATAAATCCACCTTGCTTACATAATGAATAGAAGAGAGACTCTTTCTTCTTCAATAAGTTTGCAGGGCTATCAAATTCAGCAACTTCACCCTTCTCCAACACTATAATCCTATCAGAATCCAAAATAGTGTTCAAACGATGAGCAATTGTGATAATTGTCTTCTCTTTGAATTCAGTTCTTATAGTTTCCTGTAAAATCTTATCAGTTTCAACATCAACTGCAGCAGTTGCTTCATCCAAGACAAGGATATTTGATTCTCTTAATTTCAAAAGAACTCTTCCTAAACACATCAATTGCTTTTGACCAGTAGATAAGTTTGAACCACCTTCGTGTAACTTGATATCCAAAGCAGATGTTATATCACTGTCTTTTTCATTCTCATCATACATCTTTTGAACGTGGTCTTTCAAGTGAGATAACTCTAAAGCCTTCCAAATTTCTTCATCAGTGTAAAGATTTGTAGGATCTAAGTTAGATCTGATGGAGCCTTCAAAAATTTGAGAGTCTTGTGGAATAATAGATAATCTAGATCTTAAATCAGCTAACCCGATGGCGTCTGTTTGTATGTCATCAATTTCTATTCCACCTGCAAACTTCTCTATGATTCTGAATAACGCTAAAGTAATAGAAGATTTACCTGCACCAGTACGTCCAACAATACCAATCTTTTCTTTAGGTTTGATATGTAAGTTGATATTTTTAAGTACTAAATCTAATTCTGGTCTGTATTTGGTGGAATAATCTTCAAATATTATTTCTCCTCCTTGAGGCCAGCCTGATGGTGGTCTACTGTTTTCAATTACTGCGGGAGCTTCAGATGGTAAACGTGAGTATTCTAAGATTCTTTCAACAGAAACAATATTAGTTTCTACTTCAACTGTCATTCTAACGATCCAGTTTAAAGATTGGGTAATTTGTAATGCATAAGATAAGGATAAACCTACCAAACCTGCGCTCATATTACCACTCTTAAGAGTTAAAATAGACAAGGTTGCAGCAGCAAGAATAATCAAAGATCCAAGGAATTCCAATCTTACAGCTAACCATCTGTTAGCATTGATAGATGGGTGATAAGCACTCATATTATGGTCAATTCTCTTTTCGTTCAAGAATTCAAATCTCTTCTCTTGGCCATAAGCTCTAATTGTAGAAACACCAACCAAAGATTCTTGGAAATTAGCAAAAATTGGAGATCTAGAAATAGAATCCAATCTTCTTAATTCTCTAGAAGTCTTCATATAGTACTGTTGGTAGTAGATATATAAGAAACAAAGTGGGAACACAATGAAGATAAATTGCCAGGTAGAAAAGCAAATAACAATTATAGTGAAGATAACCTTGATAGCATTGGTGAAAAACATACCAAAAACTCTACCCAAGAGTTCATCGACCTTATAAATATCATTAGAAAATCTGTTCAAAATTCTACCGATTGGAGTAGTTTCAAAGAAGGACATTGGAGACTTTAAGACACTTACGGCCATATCATTATGTAATTTCTTTGAACCTGCAATAGTACAGACAATCCACATGACACATACTTGAATCAAAGATGAAAGGGAATAACCAATACCAAATAAGAAGTAAATTCCCAAATATTTAACAACATTAGGATTGTATCCATACTTTGTATTAACTTCAGACCAATGCTTTAACCATATATTAGACAAGACATTCATTGCCATTGATAATACTGCACAAGTCAAGAAAATAATAACACCACTAGGATTACATGCTCTAGCATATTCTAAGTAAACATTCCACTTAACCTTACCTTGTTCAGTATGTTCTTTTCTATCATCTGCATTATCGTTTTCTCCTTCATCTACAATAAGATTTTCATCATCAGAAACTAATGAGGCATCAGAAGCTCTTCTTAAACTACCAGCATCATAATCAGAATCAGAATCTAAGTTTTCCAAATCTATCACTTCAGCTTCATTTCCATCTTCATTTGTTTCTTCCCCATCTTCAGCTGATTTTACTTTAGGAGTATCCTTCTTTTTACCAAATTCACTAATTAATTGATACAATTTGGAATTCTTTTGGTCCATAATTTCATCATAAGTAGCTTGTTCAACTAATTTACCATCATGTATCATATTAACGTTATGAGCTATACTTAAAACACCGATATTGTTCGTTGCCAAAACTCTACACTTTGTTTTCAAAAGACCATTTGGACCTAAGACATGATCAATCAAATGCTTTCCAACGTGTTCATCGACAGCACTTAATGGGTCATCTAATAAATAGACATCAGCTCTAGAATAAACAGCTCTAGCGAGAGATAAACGGGCCTTTTGACCTCCAGATAAAGAAATACCTTTTTCACCAACTTCAGTCTTGTCACCCTTAGGTAAAATTTTAAGATCAATAGTCAAAGCACAAGCTTTTAATACATGTTCATAAAATTCAGGATCATATTTATGGCCAAATAAAATGTTGTCTTTAACAGTACCATTCATAATCCAAGGGACTTGAGAAACATAAGCGACTTTACCATGAACTTTAACTTCACCGTCGAGTCTATATAAATCACCTAATAACGAAAGTAATATGGATGTCTTACCAGATCCGACCTTTCCAACAATACAATCAAGATCACCTTTCTTAATATTCAAATTAATGTTTGAGAGTGCTACTTTGTAATTTTCTTCGCCTTTGGCTTTTGACCATAAGAAAGTACCATTCTTAATAGAAACAGCAGTTTCACCATTCTTGGTGGCTCTTGGTGCTTTGATAATAGCATCATTTTGTAATTCAGTACCTACTAAAAACTTGGTTAATCTTGAAATAGCAACTTGGGCTTCAACAATGTTCGTGATTACCATAGGAACGACAGCCAATGGAAATGATAACAAGTTAAATAATGACAAGGCTGGGAAAACCAAATCAGTTGATAAACTCTTCTTTTGGAATAAAACGAATATACCAAAAGTGGAACAACTGACTAAAAATGGAGCAAAAGTCCAAGTGAAGTTTGAAAAGGCTCCAAAAACACCCATTTTTTTCAAGTTCTTTAACTCCTTTTCATTTCTAACGTAGTTCAATTTCTCTAAATAAGCAGATTCCCAACTGTACAACTTCAAAGATTTAACGTTATTTAAGATTTCACTAATCAATCTAGATCTTTCGTCCTTATTCTTCATTTGGATCTTTTGCAATTTTCTTTGATATCTTGCAATAACACTGTTCAATGGAATCATAATAATCATAATGAAAACACCGGCCCACATTGAATTACCAATCAATTTATATAACGAATATAAACATAAAGTGATTTGGAATGGACCCGACCATATGATTTGTAAATTTTGAACTAAATCTTGCAATCTTTGAACATCAACAGACATCAAGTTAACAATATCACCAGTACTTGATTCCTGCTTAGTATCATTAGATAAAACTAAAGATTTGTTATAAATGATTGCGGTTAATGAAGATTTAATGTGCATACCTAAATCAAATGCTCTTTGGAAATATTGATGTAAGAAAATAGTTTGTCCTACGGAAACGACAAACATAGCTCCAGCAATCATTAATCCCTTTGTTAATGGTAAAGGATTGCCTTCTTTAACCGATTCAGAATAATCAACAACAAATTTAATCAAGTATCTTAAAAGTTGTGGTTGTACAAACGCCAAGATATCAGATAATGATTTGAATACACCACCTAATAAAAATTCTGCCCCAAAAGCTTGAGAAATAGCCCAAGCTAATGATTTAGTACCTTGCTTATTCCAGAAGTAATTGAAAGAGCTGGAAGTATTACTTGCCTTTAAATCAGCAGGTAATGGAGGTAAGTCTTTTTCTGTCAAAAACTGACTATAACCCTTCTTAACCAAAGGTGACATCCAGTTGAATGTAATTCTAGAAAAAATGTTTGCTTGGTCAAATGGTGAGGTTTTCTTAATTTGACGATACAGAGAGATTGGCTGCATAGGAAAGTAAGTTTCCAATAACAAAATAAAGAGACTGTTAATGGTACTGAAAATAACGAATGATGAAAAGGTAGTATGTATTTCACCTCTCAAGTTTAAGTTAACAATTTTTCCAAGATCAAATATTATCTGGAAAAGCCAGAAAAACAACAAGACACCACTAACAATACTTGCTTTAAATTGTTCGATGTAATGTAATCCAAATGCTACGATACAAGCTACCGTGTTTGCAACTAAGCCAAACTTGATGATATCGTTATTGGCATGGTGTGTAGTTAAGCCAATGTTGAACAATATTTCCATACCAACTAATAATAATTTGACATAAAAACTCCAACTTAATCTATTGCTAACAGTAGGTTTTCTTGTTCTGAGTCTGTAAATTTGATAACTACCACACAAGATCATCAAGACGGCAGAAATACTGAAAAGTACACCTTGCAAGAAACACGGCGTGAAATCATGGTACTTTGGAGATACTGGACCCCATCCTTCAGTAGAATCAGAACAGCTCAACCATCCTGACTTAGGAGTATCGACTATGTCATTAAAAGTCTGGTTTTTGCCACTAGCATTACCTCCCAGCTCACTCATTAAATACATGAGCGGCAATTTAGAAAGGTCCCAATGACTGCTTCCTCGTCCTGCACTATTCAGAAACTCTATTTGATCCATTTTCTATTAAGTTTTCTTAATATACAATAAGATCCAAATTTAGATGCTAATAAAACAAGGATTACTATGAAGTTAGATTGAAATTTAAATATAATGCTTTGAGATAACTGAGCTTACAAATTATATATTCAGTGTGCATATAAGAGCAGAGAGATGCCACAGAAGGGAGAATACGCGGTAACTCGTTAAGTATCCTTAATTGGATACTGAATTAGTAATACGGTAAATTATATTATCGGTATAGTCAACCAACTTCCGACTTATAGTAAGGGAGGTTCATTAAATGTTATCTGAGGAAAGCACATCAGTGTAGAAATTGTCAAAAATGTATGGACATTGTGAGATAGCTACAATGGTGTTAAATTACTTTCAAAGAACCACAAATAAATTGTCTTGATATGTAATAGTATTGATCAAGTAAAAATTCTCGCCGAAATAGCTTTCTCGGTTCTATTAGAAAATAATATATTGTATACACTACAGCCTTTGACTATATTAAGGAATGACATCTAGGATAGTAAAAGGAGAGACCTTGAGTTTGAGTTATAAATTTTATAGTAGCATTTTCTTTCGTATCATATAACACACCAGGTTTTAAATGTTGAATCTTTTATCTGATAAGCATGTTTCTGGAATTCAGTCTGTGGAGTAAGAAAATCTTCAAGTAGACCCTCTCTTATCCTTAATATTCAATGGATTAAGATCAATTGAATCGACTTGAATTCCTCTATTATCTACTAACCAGGTGAGTATTTTTTGTTGTCTTGCAGAATCAAAAGCGAAATTTCAAGTGAAGGAATGCATATACCCCAGTCCCTTGAAGTTACCCTTACTTTCATTAAAGATAAGATATCGTTCTCTCTTTCAATAGAGTGTTTCTCTGATGTAGAACTCAATTGTAGAATTGATATTGAATCAGTCATGATAATGGGTGATAGTCAAATTTGGTTGTTTCTGGGACCTTTTTGTTAGAGATCTGGTATTTAATATAGTATTTATATTAAGTTACGGGCACAATTGTATTGTGATTCGTTCAACTAACTATACTATATATCAATGAAATCTAGCTCTATTTATAGTTTGAAATTAGATAAACTTTTCATCTAATTTTATCATCTGAGGCGATCTAGGCGATGATCTGAGTCACAAGTTAGCTATTCCATTGGTCAGTTCATCTTCACAATGCCTTACGGGTCAATGGTTTCATAAATACCTTTCTATACTTTTCAAGGGCTTCATTTATTTTGCATCAATATAGTTAAGTGTTGTGTCACGTGATATTGACCGAATGTAATAATATATATATCATTAATGTTGGTCTTTGTGTAACATTGATCAGAGTGTATCTAACTTTATTTAAAGTTGTGGTACTTTTATATGTGTTTCATATGTTGTTTCATATGATGTTAGTGTCATTCAAACATTCTATGTGTGTAAGTCACTGCCTGTTAAATTAACACATTAGAAAACTATAAAAGAGGAATAATATGAAAATAATATAATTCATAAAATACCTAACGAACAGAATAGTTAATAAATTAACTATTAGGTTGAAAGAAAGAAAACAAGTTATCCTCCTTTATCAGTTCCATAACTAGATATACATAGATACTATCTATATAATTTCTACTAGTTAACCAACTGAAATATATAAACCCACTCCTACTACTATACTAATAATTGTATACAGTTCCGACTATATACAGTACTCTAACAATTAATTTATATCACGTTTTACATCATGTGTTATTCCCGGATATCTTATCCTAAGCTGGAATACCAACACTTTTTAACATAAGAATTGATATCATTAGGATTGTTAACAATATTTTGTAAGACATCCAGTCCCGGTAAATAACTAACACAGAAACCAAAAGAAGCAAGACAAGGTTAACAACTACAAAAATAAATGTTCTAGTATTGGGTTCAAACTTAGATGCTGAAATAACGGCTGTCTCGTCTCTTTTCCCGAGCCAATCGTTCGCATAACCTATAGTAATACCCGCCATTACGGTAACTGCTAAATCACTTGAAACCTCATTCAAACTTTCGGAACAATACGTCCCAGAAGAATAATCAGGGTTGGAAATGCACCGCTTATATCTGTCCACAAATCTAAATACATACTGGACTCCATAATACACGAACGCTCCCCATAAAATCATCTGTCTTAAGGGCCTCGCGGCTCGGCATAGATTGGCAAAATTATTAACTAAGTTATTATGAGCATCCATTTGTAAAGACCCCTTATCACACGTATTAGCTGACATGGTAACCGAAATAGTTAATAATGTTAATAATAATTTTCTGATTTTTACAAACAGTGCTAAGATAATGTCTAATTATATGCTAAACTAATATTTGGGCCAAAACCATCCAATGGCTTATACACTACTCTCTACACAAACTACCGGTCCGAAATTGATCATACTACCGTAAAATCTTCTGTCGTATATCCGATCTTCCATATCTATTGCAACTTCAGAAAGAAGTATAAATGAAACACTCTTATAGATAACGGGAATTATTGTACCCGGTTTGTAATAATGAGTGAAGCACCGTATTACATTTATATAAGTGCATTATGACTAAGAATGTTATTTCTGTCGTACAGCCTACCTTTTCAGATGGTGACTTATTTATATTTAAATTGCTTAATGTACGGTCGGAACTCTTTATTTATCTCAGTTCCGTTGAATCAATTTGTACGCCAGACATATATGTCTATATGTTATTACTTACACTATTTAACTACAAAACACCTATTTAAATAACTTCTTCAATTTGAATCTCTTTTTCTCTTTATCCTTGGAACCTGTAGGGTCATTAGAATTTGCTGATTGTGAACCATCTGAGAACTGTCCAGGTACAGACGAAATTACACTAGGAGCCGTAGATGAATTAACGCTAGATCTTTTTTGGTAATGTTGTGGAAGTGACCCATTGGCTTGTGAAGAGTAAGGATGTGAATTTTTATGTGGAGCAACTGGCGCAACATTCTTTGGACGATCACTTTCAAAAAGATGTAATGGAGGCTCGGAAGGTTTTGTGAGATCCTTATGAATTTTAAGATCCAACTCATTGAGTGACTTTGCAATATCGATACTTTGGAGTCCAATTAAGAAATCACGTGGTCTTAAAATAGCATCAGAACCTAAATAGAAGTCTTTGTTTGTAGAGGCAGAAAGTTCATAAATGGATCTCATTTCCGAATAAGTTATACCTCCAGCTATAAAACAAAATATTTTCTGACGATTACTTGACAAATTCAGAGATATTTTATTTGATGATTGTGCCCAAGAAGCCTTAATCCTATGATTTCTTAAAGTTGCACTTGAAGGATTACTAGTGACCCCGGGTCTTGTTTCAACGGGTGTGTCTTCTTCAAGCGGCTTGTCACGGAAATATGGGAACCATTCTTCATCTAATTGATACCTAGAAGCATTCTGGAGAATAATCTTCAATGCAGGGATAAAACGGGAAGTATTATAAGTACCTTCATTATTTATTTGGTGGAACATTTTTCTCTCAACCTTTTTATCTTTGACAGATTGCTTAACGATTGGGAACCCCAATTTGTATAAATTGGTAAAACATTTAGATATTAAGGAGATGATATGACGATCGTTAACTCCAACAAATTTAACAAGTTTGACAAAATCACTTTCTACCAAACCCCCTCTGTATAACCCATAAATAAGTATCAATCTCATCTTATCATTGATATGCAAGTCATCTCTAGCTAATAATACAATTAAGTCATCATGAAGGGTTTTATTTTTCTCTCCTTCAAAACTTATACCCTTAGCAGCACATGTTTGTTCAAAATCAGCAGCAAATTCTGCTAACTTTCTAGATGTATTTATATCGAGACATTCATCAATTAAAGTTCTGTGAAGAGTGATTTGTTTTCTCTCCTTATCGAATCCCTTTAAATGTGCCACAACATGCATTAAGTCACTTGACGTGGTAGCTTTTGATCTATCAATCAATAATGGGTTATTTTTAATTAATTCTGATATCTTGTTCACAATCAATTCTGAGCTCTCAATAATGTGTAAATGTCTCAAGTTGACCCAGTCGTCGTCATCTTCATTTTCGAGCTCCACCTCAACCTCATTTATTTCACCCATTTCATTTTCTGATTTGTATCTGAATTTTCCAGTTTTTTCCAAACTCTCTACAATATCCATCGCCATAGCTTGATATGTGAATTCGTGCAATAATGGAGCAAATAAATCCAAAGTACGGTCACAAATGAGTAAAATGGACCTAGGTTTCCCTTGTATAGATGGAGGAGGATAGTCGTGGTTTAATCTAGCATAGTTATCAATTTGATTTTGAAATTCATCGGCAATTAATTCACACAAACGAGTTGCTTGATGGTGCGAATCTTGACGGGAATAGAACCTAATCAATGGGTATTCTCCTAATAACACCATTAAATTTACCATCGATTTGGCAACTTGTTTGATCTGCGGTATAACGAGTTCAGAGCAATTTTCGTTGAAGTAAATGGCCATAGAATTGGCGGATTTCTCGTCCGGCAAGAATACTCTTGATTCTATCGGGTGCATACTGTAGGTAATATACCTGATATTCCCACCACCATTAAAATAACCGCTGATTTTAGGATTTCTTAAAAAGGTATTTCCGTTATAGAATTGGCTCACTGACTGTTCGTTTGATAGAATAGGTAAAAACAACCCATGGCCAGCCTTGTATCTCGAAGTTTGTATATCTCCAAGAATACACTTAAGGTTATAGATTGTAATATCCATCAAATAAATAGCCTCCATGTACGTCTGCTGTTTACGTCTCCCATCTAGCTTCTCAACCGCAGCAACCACTCTTAAAAGTTGGTCCTTTGTGAGCACCTTCATAACAACAGATTCCATTCTTTCATCCATGATTAAGACGTATAAACTCCCAGGCTGTTGCAATCCCTTGATTTGGGACATAATATAGTCCCTCTGTAAGTTTATTAACGATGTAGGATCCTTATTCTTCGACATGCTTACTTAACTACCAATTGATTCTATATAACACTAGAGCTAATCTATTTCTAAACTCGGAAATACTAAAATTTAGACGATTACATAAGCTCTAGATCAATTTTTGTATACGATACAGTTTCATAATATAATACCAGTAAGGTTTTTAAGATCCATGATAAGATTTTGGTAGGAAATTGGTTATATTGAACACATGAGTAGGTTAGAGTACACATTAAAAAATTATAAGAACAGGAATAATATAGAGGCTGGTATATATATTGCTGGATGGTACTTCTTTTCACTATCAATCTCCATCTATAACAAATGGATGTTTGGTGATGGATTGAAGTTCCAATTTCCCATATTTATAACGTCGTTTCATCAATTATGTCTTATGCTTATCAGTTGTGTGGTTTTGTACTTAAAGCCCCAGTGGAGGCCACTGATTAAAGGGAATAAATCTATGAACTCACGTAATTTCTTGCAATACGTGAAGTCCTTAAGTATGAAATACACCACTTATATCGTCATGATATTACCGTGTTCTTTTGCCAGTGCTGGTGACATTGGGTTATCCAATGTTTCATTCAAATATGTTCCGTTGAGCTTGTATACCATGTTGAAAACATCCTCTTTGGTGTTTGTGTTGATATTTGGATTATTGTTTAGATTGGAAAAATTCAACTGGAAATTGATAATAATTGTGGGAATCATGACAGGTTCTGTATTAATGATGATCGAAAAACCAGATAACGTAGTTGAAGATGTTTCTAGTAATCTTGGAATCGGTATACCTATGGTTTTGGGAGCCTCGGTAATGAGTGGTCTTAGATGGTCGTTTACACAAATATTATTAAAAGGTAACGAATATACCAGTAACTCAATTAGCACGATATTATATTTATCTCCGGCCATATGTGCCATTCTTTTCTTGATGGGGCTTGTATTCGAAGGATGGGCAAATTTTGCAGACTCACCTATTTGGGAAATAAAGGGTTTAGGTAATACCATCTTCTTAATGATAATACCAGGGCTTATGGCTTTTATGATGACCTTATGTGAATTTAAATTATTATCCGTGGCTCAAATCATTACATTATCAGTTGCTGGAATATTTAAAGAACTTTTAACTATCATTTTCAGTGTAATAATTTTTAACGATAGATTAAGTTTGATAAATGCTTTAGGTTTGGTTATAACTTTTGCTGACATATTATTATATAATTATTACAGATATCAGGAAGGTGTAGAGGAAAATTCATATGCCAAGGTTAGAAATGATGACTCGGAATCAGAAATAGAATTAACTAGTTAGCAATAAGTATTTTTCATTAATAGCATCTATTTTTATTACTAATTAAGTGTATACAAGTTTCTTTAGCCCTGAACCTGACTTGTTTGTTGTGTAACTTATAAAATGCTAATGCAGATAATAACTATAGAGAAGATTAATCCATAACCAAATGTAAATAAACCTCTTGAGTTTGTATCAAATTTAACTGGGGGTTTTAACCCAGCTGCAGCTCCAGCTTTAGCTTTAGTCGTAGAGGAAGATTGCACTGCAGCTGATACGCGTGATGGAGCCGAGGTTGATGCAGCTTCATTATTGGTGTAAATTTTACTACTTTTGATACTTGCGGATAGTTTTGTAGGTATTCCTAAGTTAGTGGCATCACTGGCATTCAAGGTTGTGTAGGTTAATGTAGGATATGATGAAATATTTGCTGTAGTAGCAAACGGTATATATCCAGAACTTATGAAGTCATAGGTTTTGGATTGAGTCTGTGTTGAATTCTCTGTCTTTAGAGAAAAGGTTGATAATGTGGTAGAGGCATGCAAGTCATAATCACTTTGATATACTACTTTATTTTTAGCTTTACCAACTCCGATCTTGTTACCTGCATTATCCATTGCCATATATATAGCATTCATAAATGGTAATCCTAAACTGCTGAATCCAATGAAGTCCTCAGGTAAAAACCTCAAAACACATGCCTTTGCTCCATCCGAAAAGGTCAAATCTTCAAATTCCGATAAGAAGTCGTTAATGCCTACTTTAATGTTGATATCAGTAAAATTAAAGTTTAATGTTGCAGAAGAATTTTCGATCTTATCACATTCAACTAACCATAACTCAAGATCAGACAGGTAAATTGCACCACTTTGTACTGCTAAATTTACGATAGTATCGAGAGGAAGATATGTGTAAGTTGATCTCGTATCTAATAAAACTGGTAAATTAAACTCTGTCAATATCGACATTGTCTTGCCTGTATTTTCATTTTCAATAAATAAATCAGCGAGTGATAAAATAGGTAATGTAATATTTTCCAAATCTTCACTTTGTACGTTGTTGTCGAATCTCCATCCTGAATGGTTCAAGGTATCAAATACATAAAAATCACCATCAATCAACGACTTATCAACACCACCTGGCATCAATTCAGCAACAGAGTCCCCTGCTGAAGTATTACTAAACCATAAGGAATACCCTGGAGATTGAATAAACCCGAGATCCATTAATGTGTTCAAAAACCCAGATCCTTTAGGGTTTCCAGCTAGACCAAAACCACCAGTATTTACATTTGACGAAAATGCATCTATGAAGGAGAAATTTCCAAATGAGATACTAGTTCCAGATGTAGAATTTAGTAATATGTCATCCGTCCAAATAATACCATCAGCTTCGATTGAGTCTATGTAGGGAATGGAATAAGTTTCACCGTTATAAATATTGGCATTCAGAGGAAGTGGTACATTTGTTTTCGTTGCATATACTCCATCTGCTGCACAGTCAGTGGCAGCATATTCTGGTTGTGTTGTTGCCAGAGACGGAAAGACTGACCAAGTCAGATAAAGAGAGTATTCTGACGAGTAAAATGATACGAGCTGGTCACAATCATAATAGCTGCCATTGGCCATAACCCAAATATCTGGCTGAACAATATCAAGTCTTAATCCAATGTCTTGTCCACCTACCTCACCATTTGTATTGTAATAGCTAGAGTTATTTTCCATAGTAAATAAAAGCCTTAAATCATTAGACGAAGTGGAGGTGGAAGAGGAGGTTGAAGTGGAAGCAGACAGAGTGACTGCTCTCATTTCAGTCAGACTAGAACCTTTTGTTTGTGATTTCGTACTGCTGGTAATAGTGACACTAGCATTTGTCAGCAGTCCTAATATTAGAATGTAAAGGAATACATTTTGAAATAAACGAAATAACCCCATTGAAATTTTGAAGTTTACTAACACCAGAATCTATAATTTTGGCTGAGTGAAATAGTAATAGGATTAAAATGTTCAGATTATATTCGTCTATTTTTGTGAAATTAGGTGATTCTAATATTAGATTTAAAAGAATTTTTGAGATCCTTACGTCTGTATAAAAAACGTTACTGATGATGTTTTTAAATATATTACACAAAAATCAATGACGTAGTCATATTTTTAGATTTGAGGTTAAATGAAATGGAGCGTAGCAGCTGTGGCACGGAACTATATTTAGAAAAAGAATACTGCTATAGCACCAATACACCTATTTATTTCATGATTTATATTCAAAGGATGAATTAATGAACTACTATTATAGCTCTGTTTCAAATTTAAGAATTAACTCGAAAGTTATATACATATGAGCTAAACTTAGATTAGTGTGTCGTAACATGACTCTCAACAAAGTTTTATAGAAAACATTACGAAATATTTTTCAGCCGAAATAAAAATAAAAATAATGAAGGATGCGAGGTTCGAACTCGCGCGGACACTGTCCAACAGATCTTAAGTCTGCCGCCTTAGACCACTCGGCCAACCCTCCATTTGTAAAATACAATTTTTGTGGAGATAAAACCCCTTATCCTATAACTTGTCAAACATCAAATAAACATTATAATTTCAATATACTTTCCGTGAATTACTTAGATCTATTATCATCCCATTTTTTAATTAACACTATGGTACAAATTTTAAACTTGAAACAATACTGTTTCTGAAATTTCCTTTAAAACACTTTGTAACCTAAATTGGCCAAACAAGACTTTCCTGAAAGTCTAATTAACAGAAAAATTATAAATCTATCATGCATGCGAGTATGTATTTGAAACTTATATGAAACAAGGTTTTTAATATAAAAATGGTTGTTTTGGTCAATATTACAGGCTAGCAAGAACGAATATGCCTAAGTTAAAAAAGATAGGGAAAAAAAAGGAGAAGGAACCAATTGCTAAACGCACACGGTTACATGATAGATTGAAATGCAGACTTCTTGCCGAAGATCATTCAAGTCTTCAAATACTATCATCCAAACCTCAAGACTCATTTGAGGAAATAATTAGAGTAGATGAATTTAAGAAAGCTGCTGAAAGTATAGTAGTACTGGAAGAACGAAAATTGCAAAATAAGATCATTAGTGATAAAGTAAAGGTCGCCAGTAATAATTTAATCAACTTGATCAATGATTTATTTACTACTTCAAAAGTCGTGACGCCAAATATGGATATTGATGGATTTTATGATTATAAAAAATGGAATACAGAATGGGAGAAAAATGCTAGTTCAACGGACTCGATTATTAAATTTTTATTCAACTCAGCTAATGGTATGGATACTAATTTTTGTAGGAAGCGTTATCGTACTATATTGGATAAAACCTATGAAAAATTTGAAAATGATGAATTATTAGCCAAGAAATTTTTCAAGTTACTCATGTCACTACCATTATTTGAATACGAATACACTTCAAAAAAAGTGTCTGATTTGAAGAAATTAAAGCCTTTTAATAAACCTTCACGATCGTCTAAGTACAGTCGGAAAATTGGAAAGTTCAAGCATTATCTACAAGAAATTGATGAGGAGAATTATAAGTCAAAAATTAACCATATTATGAATATCTTTAATATTGTTTGTTTAAAAAATATTATGGTTGATATTGTTGACACAATAAATACAGATGAAAAAAGAGAGCTTTTTTTTCAGATGACGGCCGAAACAAATTTAATTAAACCAATTGAACTGTTTCTAAACGAGTGTCTTGGAATAGATTATACGCTTGGGCCAGAATTGAGAAAACCAAGTTCGGAACCCTTAGACCCAAACGATGTAAAAAGCGTTGATACAGCGATATTCTTTGAAGATACTCGCAAAGTTGGATGCTGTTACGAGTTTAAAACGTTTCCAAT